>CM022303.1:666886776-667486776 GCA_011799875.1 Thinopyrum elongatum
AAAAACAAAAAAAAAAAAAACAAAAAACCCAAAACAGAGGAGAGGGAGGGGGGGAAGGGGGGGAAGAGAAGGAAGGGGGGAAGGGAGGAGGGGAGGGGGGAAAGGGGGGGGAGGGAGAAGGTGGGGAAGAAGGGGGAAGGAGGAGGAGGGGGAGGGAGAGGAGGGGGGGGGGGGGAAGAGGGGGGGGGGGTGGGGAGAGAGGGGGGAGGGGGGGAGAGTAGGGGAAATGGAGTGGGGAGGGGTGGTAGGGGTAAAGGGGGGGTGAGAGTGGGTGGGTGAGTGGGGGTGAATGGGAGGTGGTGAAGAGGGGAAGAGCAAAGGTGAATTAAAGAAGAGAAAAGGAAGTTCATGGGATCCATGGTATGATTTGAAATAAATGAAGGGGATAACTTAGTGGTGCCTTAGTAGAAGGAATGTTTTGCGCGACTAAGGAGCATGGCAGATATGTTTGAACAGGGGTGTCCGTGCGTGATTACGAGTTTTAATATGGAGCCGAGATTATGTATCTGGTTTCATACCACCCCGCAAAGTTATCTCTTTCAACTTAACTTGAATAATCTGCTGATATGAGGATGTTGGTACTTCGGTTGGTGTGTTGAAAGCAATGGATGTCATTTTGGGTTAATTCTTAAACACAAGAGGTCCAAGGTCGGGTTGGGCGCATTGATCCAAAATTTCCAACCAGCAGACACCAATGTTTTCAAAAATTAAACTGCCGAAGGCAACGACAGCACCAAGTGTTTTGCTAGGCCTATTACAAGACTCCAGCTGAGTTCAAAATATTCAACGAAGTTTTATGGAGTATAAGCTACTCCTGCAAGCCGGCCTCTGTGCCATCCGTGTTGCTTCCCTCCTGGTTAGTTCCTTGCTGGCCCTTAGCTTGACGCTCTGGGTCATCCTGCGCCGGTTCTTCCACATTTTCTGATCTGAAGATTAAATTCAGATCCTAGTCGATAGCAGTTAAAGCTTCAAAGACGGGCGTCACATCATTGATGATGAGAGGAGGGTTGACATTAGGAGCAAAGGTGTGCTTACGCCATTGAGGGGTCAGGTCGAAGGCTGAAATGTTGTGCTGGGAAACGGTGTTGCTCTACATCATAGGCGCTTGAATATTCTTTAAATCGATGCCTCAACCAGTTGACCGCCAACACCCGGGTCTCTTTCGCACAACATGCATAATCTGCACCGGAAACCTCTGTGCCATCCTCTTTATATTGAGGAAACCCATCGGCCATCTCTGGAATATCCAGGTCCGGTGAATAAACCTTGGCCCAGGTTAAGGTGTCATTGCTCCAGCCCGGCGCGGCGGATTTTTTCAATTCTTCGATTTGCTTCGGGACAGTGGAGAGCACCTCAAGCCTCAGATGTCCCTTATAAATTGTGCGGGTGATGCCACTGTCACAGCCATGAATGGTGAACAAGCTTCCAACGTATAATTTTCCAATAAGGAGTATACAGCTTTCAGCTTCAATCATGTTCTCGTTCAGAAGAGGGCCGCTTCCTATGCCTGCAAATTACAAGATATAAGTCACACGGGAGTTATTGTCAATATGCAAGTAGTTCAGGCGGGTGTAATTCTTATTGATTTACAGTTATCGCTTACCAAAGATGGCCTGGGTCATCAGGGAAATATGGCGTTTCAGCCATCCGGTTCTCAGTAACTGGTTTTAAGTTTGCCCTCGGCGTCTTCCCGCACGTTTTAGCAGGGCGGGCTTTTTCCAAGTTTCAAAGGCGATTTTTTCTGCTTCAAAATCGCGCCTTGACTTTATTCAGTTCCTCTAAAGAGGACTGCAGGCTTGATTCAGCCTTGGCACATCCAGCTTGTTCAGTCTCAAAAAATTTTCTTTAAGCGGCTAAGTTTGACTCGGCCATGTTCAAAGCTTCCTGCAAAAGCAAACTGTCAGTCCTAAGGTTGTTTTATTGTGGCCCCAAGCTAGCAAGAATCGTTAATCCGGAACTTGGGGGCTCAGAACAGAGAAAATAAATGATATTATTGAAATCCTGCCAGCAAGTTGCAAAGCAATCTACTTAGCACTTGGGGGCTAATGCATGTTTTTTCTCTTTTTTAAGCATTAATATGGAGACCCGACTCAGTTCAATAAAGATTCGGCCCTTGGGGCTCATGACGGCTTCTTTTTGCTTAAGTCTAATTTTTGGAAGACCCAGCCATCTCATGAAGATGAGCCGCCCTTGGGGGCTACATGGGCTTATTTTGTGCTTAAGTCCTAATTTTGAAGACCCGGCCCATCTCAATCGACATCTCACTTCAAAACTTGAAAACTTCAATCACACAAATTAACGGGACTTTGTGAGATATGTTAGTATGATAAAGACATCATTCACTTTGGTACTGTCAAAGACACAGATTCATAGATGTTCTCACACAATGCCTACTGTACCATATCATTTCCACAATTTTGATTAAGCAATATAAGCCATAGAAACGAAAAACAAGTAAGCTATGCATTGAAACACAGAACTCTGTCAAAAACAGAACAGTCTGTAATGATCTGGACAATAAACCATACTTATGTTACTATAACCGATACTTATGTTACTCTCACAAAAATCTGAAAATTAGGACAACGTAGACAATTGTATATAAATCATCTGTAAAATTATAATTTATCACATCATCCATCAGAGCAGATCAATTCTGTTATGGGCGCAAAGTTTCTGATTTTGCACAGAATCAAATCAACTATCATCCACACATCCCAAAGGCTTTACTTGGCACTTTATTGAAACAAAAGCTATAAAACATGATTACTACATAGCTTAATCATGTGAACACACAAAAAACAGTAGGTAAAAGTGTTGGGTTGCTCCCACAATCGCTTTCTTAGCTTTTTTGCCGTTAATTACTCATGAATTTTTTTGTTTTTTTGCTCGCATAAAAGATAAGAATTGAAAAACAAGAGCATCATGAAAACACAGGCAAGCACATTTAAGCCTAACCCCACTTCCTATGCAGGGATTTTTTGAGCAAACAAATTATGGGAGCAAGAATCAACTAGCATAGGAAGGCAAAACAGCATTACTTCAAAAATTCAACACATAGAGAGGAAATTGATAGTATGCAATACCTACAGAGCATATGTTCCCTCTCTCATAATAATTTTCAGTAGATCATGAATGAATTCAACAATATAACTATCACTAAAGCATTCTTTCATGATCCACAAGCATAGAAATTTACTCTCACTCTCAACATTGCAAATTTTCTCATGAATAGTAGTGGGAGCAAACTCAACAAAATACTATCATGTATTGAAAATAAAATCATATGACAAGTTTCGTGGGTCTATCATTATTCAAATGTAGCATACATGTCATCACCATAATCATCATAGATAGCAACCTTTTTATCATAGTCCAATGAAAACCTCTTCCAAAACTAGTGGAATCATCATTAAATAAAGTCATGACCTCTCCAAAATCCACTGCTTCATCAATCATCAATAAAGAGGCATGCTTCAAATAGCATAAATGAGAATATTCTCATGCATGGCTTTAACATCATACATTAATATTGAGGTCATCAAAGACTGTGTGAAGACGGAATGCTAAATCTTGAACATATCTTTCTCACATCCTCCCCACAGCACTTGTTATGCTTACATCATTTTCAGAAACTAAAAAGATTCAATATGCAACATCACTTTATGCTCATTTCATGTAGTTTACAAATTCTTTATAACCAAACAGTCAAAATCCTAAGAACAATGAGCTCCTATTCATGACGCTTCTAGCTCCAACGTACATTATTATATCAGCCCTGTCAAACTGCACGACAATCCATTCAAAGCTAGGAGCTAAAGAAATCCTTCAAGCACTCACCTCCCCGGCACGGCGTCAGAAAAGAGCTTGATGTCTACCACACAACTTGTTCTTGTAGACTCACATTGGGCCTCCAAGCGTTAGAGTTTTTGTAGGACAGTAGCAATTTTCCCTTCAAGTGGATGACCTAAGTTTATCAATCCGTGGGAGGCATAGGATGAAGATGGTCTCTCTCAAACAACCCTGCAACTCAAATAAACAAAAGTCTTTTGTCCCCAACACACCAAATACAATGGTAAATTGTATAGGTGCATAGTTTCCGGCGAAGAGATGGTGAACAAGTGTAATATGGATAGTAGATGTTGTTTTGTAACAGGACAATAAAAAACAGCAGGTGCAATTGCAAAATGGATATAAACGGTATGCCAAATGCTTGAAAAATAGGCCTAGGGTTCCGTACTTTCGCTAGTGCAATCTCTTAACAATGCTAAATCTAATTGGATCATATAACCATTCCTCAACATGCAATGAAGTAATCACTCCAAAGTTCTTTATCTAGGCGGAAGAACATAAGAAGAAATTGTTTGTAGGGTAGACAACCACCACAAAGCTATTCTTTCCGATCAATCTATATCCTAGAGTTCGTATAAAATAACACCAAGCTATTCTTTTCGATCGATCTAACCAAGAGTTCATTCTAAATAACCCATATGATACCATCAACCAACTAATGTCACCTAGATACTCCAATGTCACCGCGAGTATCTGTAGTTGATCATATGATATGCATCAAACAATTCAGATTCATAACTCAATCCACACAAGAACTTCAAAGAGTGCCCCAAGATTTCTACCGGAGAAGAAACAAAGACGAGAACGTGCATCAACCCCTATGCATAGATTACCCAATGTCACCTTGGGAATCCGCGAGTTGAGTGCCAAAACGCACATCAAGTGAATCAATATGATACCCCATTGTCACCACGGGTATCCTAGCAAGACATACGTCAAGTCTCTCAAATCCATAAAAGTATTCAATCTGATAAAACGAAATCTCAAAGGGAAAACTCAATTCATCCAAACAGATAGAGAGGGAAAACACCATATGATCCACTATATTAACAAAGCCGCGCGATAACATCAAGATGCCATCTCAAGAACACAAGAGAGAGAGAGATTAAACACATAGCTACTGGTACAAACCCCCCCCGAGGGTGTGACTACTCCCTCCTCATCATGGTGGCCCCGAGATGAAATATGGCCACGGTGATGATTTCCCCCTCCGGCAGGGTGCCGAACAAGGATCTAGATTGTTGCGTTTTTTCGTGGCTACCGAGGCTTGAGGCGGCGAAACTTCTGATTACTATCGACCCTCTAGGGTTTTTGGAATATTTGCGAATTTATAGGGCGAAGAGGCACGTAGAAAACAGGGCTTTGGTTGAGGGCCAGGATAAGGGCATTAATCCCGGTTCACATCACGAACCGGGACCAAAGGGGGGTGGATCAGTCCCGGTTCGTGAAGCCGGGCGGCGGCCGGGCGCTCGGGGGCCATTGGTCCGGTGTTCTTGACCCCTTTGGTCCCGATTCCAAACACGAACCAGGACCAATGGGCCTCGCTCCTGGCCCACAACTTTAGTCCGGGTGTGGTGGAACCGGGACCAAAGGTTGTCCTTTAGTCCCGGTTTTAGCCACAAACTGGGACTAAGGAGAGGCCTATATAACCCGGCCCCCTGCCTGCGAGCAGAGCCACTGCTCTGTTTTTTTGGCCGGCCGTGGGAGAGTTTGTGTTGCTCTAGCTCACCTCCTATGCACATGAGGTGTTCGATGAAATGCCCGAGCCAGACTTAAGCTTTCTCCTCTCGAAGCTCCTTGTCCAAGCTCCATTTTCCTCAAGATTTGTCTAGGTTTGGCGGTCCGTCCTATCCTCCCGTCCTCACCGCCGTCGATCGCCCGGCTGATCTCGTTGCCGCACCACCATGGTGAGCCTCTTGTTCTTATCTTCTTTCTAAAGAAAAAAAATCTTACTGTATGATTTAGGGAGATACTTGTATAATTTCTTACTTTTTATTATTGTTTGTTTATATATAGTGCGATGGTTTTGGTATCCGCCCCCGTCGGCCCTCGTCCTATCTATGATTCGGATGTGGTATATATTATCTTTTATAACTATTTGTTTCATTAGTGTTATGACAATTATGCCGACAACGTGACATAGATGTTTTTATCTAGGAGGTATGTGAACCAGAAATTCAACCGACCCTCTTGTCGAGAGGTTAATTTAGTTGAAAAGAAAACAATTACTTCAAGAAAAAATTGAAAAGAATTGAGGACGAGAAGATGGAATTGGAGTTGCATGTTGCGGATATCGTCAATGATCACAAGATCAAGATGGATAAAATGCGCTTGAAGAATAGAAAGATTAAAAAATATGCCATTCATACTGAGGCTTGGTATCATTATGCCGTTGGACAATGGTTACCTTAGTTGCGATTATGATGCATTTGTTATTGCATTGAAATGGTTTACATATTTCAATGTATGTTTTAATTAGATGCTCTAGAGAGCTATATGTTGTTCAATGAGAACTATGTATGAACTTTATTTATTTTATTTTTCAGTAATAACATTTGATCACTACTGTACTTTGGTTTTAATGTGATGATGAACTTCTTTATTTGGTCACTTCTCTATTCATGATGTTCTGTAATGGTTTTTGGCACACTTAATTATATATAATGCCCGCAGATGAACCGGCAAGGATGTCCGTGACAGACGCACCTCCGAGTACATTAAGGGTGTGCATAATTTTCTCGAAGTGGCTGAGGACAAACAAGCAGAATGGTTTTATGTGTTGTCCATGCCCTATCCGTGGGAATACGAGGCTACTCTGACTCGAAAACCCTTCACATACACCTGCTTGAGAAGGGTTTCATGCCACACTATAATGTTTGGACCAAGCACGGAGAAAAGATGGTTATGATGGAAGACAACAAGAAGAAGAGGATGATGACAACTATGTGCCCCCTGAATACGGTGATGCTGCAACGGGGGAAGCTGAAGATTAAGAGGAACCAGATGATGTGCCCGATGATGATCTTCGTCGGGTCATTGTGATGCAAAGAGACATGAAAAGTGAAAAGGAGCAGTTGAGTTTGATCGCATGTTAGAGGATCACAAAAAAGGGTTGTACCCCAATTGCGAAGATGGCAACACAAAGCTCGGTACCACACTAGAATGTGCAGTGGAAGGGAGACAATGGTGTATCTGACAATGGATTTGAGAAGCTATTGAAAATATTGAAGAAGAAGCTTCCAAAGGATAACGAATTGCTGATGGTACATACGGAGCAATGAAGGTTCTATGCCCTCTAGGATTGGAGTGCGAAGAAGATAAGCATGCCCTAATGACGCATCCTCTACCGTGGTGCGTACGAGGATTTGAACGCATGCCCGGTATGCGGTGCATTTCGGTATAGATCAGACGAGATGACCCTGGTGATGTTGACGGCGAGCGCCCCAGGAAGAGGGTTCCTGCCAAGGTGATGTGGTATGCTCCTATAATACCACGGTTGAAACGTCTGTTAAGAACAAAGAGCATGCCAAGTTGATGCGATTGGCACAAGAGGGACCGTAAGAAAGACGGGAAGTTGAGAGCACCCGCTGACGGGACGCAGTGGAGAAAAATCAGAGAGAAAGTGGGGGGACTTTGCAGGTGACGCAAGGAACGTATGGTTTGGTTTAAGCGCGAACGGCATAATCCTTTTGGGGAGCAGAGCAGCATCATCATAGCACCTCGCCCATGACTCTATGTATCTATAACCTTCCTCCTTGGCTGTGCATGAAGCGGAAGTTCATTATGATGCCAGTTCTCATCCAAGGCCCTAAGCAACACGGCAACGACATTGATGTGTAACTAAGGCCATTAGTTGAAGAACTTTACAGCTGTGGAATGGAAAAGGTGTACGAGTGTGGGATGAGCACGACCAGCAGGAATTTGTCTACATGCGTTGCTGTTTGTAACCATCAATGATTGGCCTGCTCTCAGTAACCTTTCAGGACAGACAAACAAGGGATACCACGCATGCACGCACTGTTTAGATGACACCGAAAGTATATATTTGGACAAATGCAGGAAGAATGTGTACCTGGGGCATCGTCGATTTCTTTCGCAAACATCAATGTCGAAGAAAGGCAAGCATTTCAAAGGCGAGGCAGATCTCCGGAAGAAGCCCGCCGTCCGTACTGGGTGATCACATATTGCTATGGTCAATGATTACAAGTAATCTTGGAAAGGGTCCCGGGGACTATCTGTTCTGAATGACGCTGAGGGACGCGCACCCATGTGGAAGAAGAAATCTATATTTTGGGACCCCCCTACTGGAAAGACCTAGAGGTTCGCTCTTCAATCGACGTGATGCACGTGACGAAGAATCTTTGCGTGAAACCTGCTAGGCTTCTTGGCGTGTATGGCAAGACAAAAGATTACCGAAGGCACGGGAGGACCAGCAATGTGTGCACGAAAAAGACGGCATGCCTCCAAAGCAGTATGAAGGTCCTGCCAGCTACGTTACCAGAGAAGAGAGAGAGGAAATTTCTTTGAATGCATGCTCAGTATGAAGGTTCCGTCTGGCTTCTCGTCGAATATAAAGGGAATAATAAATATGCCAGAGAAAAAGTTTCAGAACCTAAAGTCTCATGACTGCCACGTGATTATGACGCAACTGCTTCCGGTTGCATTGAGGGGGCTTCTACCGGAAAAAACGTGTTGATTGACCATTGTGAAGCTATGTGCATTCCTCAATGCAATCTCTAGAGGTGATCGATCCAGAAATCCACCAAGGTTAAGGAGAGTGATTTGGCGCAATGTCTTGTCGTTTCGAGCTGGTGTTTCCCACCATCCTTCTTCAATATCAGACGCACGTCCTAGGTCATCTAGTCGACGAGATGCCATTCTGGGCCCTGTATTTTACACAATATGTTCCCCTTTGAGAGGTTCATGGGAGTCTTAAAGAAATATGTTCGTAACCGTGCTAGGCCAGAAGGAAGCATCTCCACGGGCCATCAAACAGAGGAGGTCATTGGGTTTGTTGTGTGACTTCATTCCTGACCATAAGAAGATTGGTCTCCTCAATCGCGGTATGAGGGGAGACTGACTGGAAAGGCACGCTAGGAGCGAACTCAATAATATGTAGGGACGGGCATTCTTGGTCTCAACCACACTACACAGTTCTATAGAATTCTACCTTGGGGACCACGTATGTCAATGAACACAAGAATATTCTGCGCTCCAAACACCGGAGCAGTGTGGACAACTGGATTACATGTGAACACATCAGGACTTTTGGCAGTTGGTTGCAAACACGTTCATGGGTGACAACACTGTTCTGATGAACTGTACTCGTTGGCCAGGGGACCATCTTCAACTGTATTGACTTACAAAGGGTACGAGATAAATGGGAATACATTTTACACGATCGCCCAAGATCAAAAGAGCACCAACCAAAACAGTGGTGTCCGCTTTGATGGCAGCAACCAAGAGGGAAAGGACACATATTATGGTTCATAGTGGACTAATGGGAACTTGACTATGGACATGATTTTAAGGTCCCTTGTTTCAGTGCAAATGGGTCAATCTATCAGGAGGTGGGGTACAGGTAGACCCACAGTACGGAATGACAACAGTGGATCTGAACAATCTGGGTACACAGACGAACCATTCGTCCTAGCCAATGAGTGGCGCAGGTTTTATGTGAGACATGGCTACCAAACGAGAAACAGAAAAGATAAGGAAGCGAATACATCAACGATGAGCCAAAGCGCCACATAGTTCTTTCAGGAAAAAGAGACATCGTGGGAGTGGAGGGCAAGACAGACATGTCTGAAGATTATGAAAAGTTTCATGAAATTCCTCCTTCAAAGTCAAGGCTGACCCAAGCACCCTGTTAAACGATGAAGATTATCCATGGTTACGCCGCAATAAGCAAAGGACACAAGCGAAGAAAAAGTGAAGACTTTCTCTCCACAACTATTATGGTGATGCCTTTGATCTAGAATATCACAGCAGTTACATGTGAAGAAATGAAATGCCTTTTGTAACAGATGAGTTTTCGTATGAAACCCTGGTACTTTGAAAGAGACTGTCCCATTTGTACACGAAGTGCATCCAGCTTTTGTCGTAACCCTCTCAACTTTTTAGCACATGCATGTGGGTGAAATGATGATACCATGCCAACTTTCAACCTTTTCAGAGTTCATTTGTAGTGCTTTTCAATTTCAGGGTCATTTAGCTCAAAAAATCGAGCAAGTCAGTAAATGCATGAAAAATACCAAATGAAGTCAGAAAGGGTTGAAAATTGATGATGTGGCTTTGAATGGTGCATTTTGAACACACAAAAAGTCTGGAGTTCAAATAAGTTCAAAAAAATGAAATCCCTTTGTAACAGATGAGTTTTTGTCTGAAACCCTGATACTTCGAAAGAGATTGTCCATTTTGTACATGAAGTGCATCCAGCTTTTGTCGTAACCCTCTCAACTTTTTAGCACATGCTATATGGGTGAAATGATGATACCATGCCAACTTTCAACCTTTTCAGAGTTCATTTGTAGTACTTTTCAACTTCAGGGTCATTTAGCTCAAAAAAATCAGTAAATGCATGAAAAATACCGAATGAAGTCAGAAAGGGTTGAAAATTGATGATGTGGCATTGAATGGTGCATTTTGAATACACAAAAAGTCTGGAGTTCAAATAAGTTCAAAAAAAATGAAATCCCTTTGTAACAGATGAGTTTTCGTCCGAAACCCTAATACTTCGAAAGAGATTGTCCATTTTGTACATGAAGTGCATCCAGTTTTTGCCGTAACCCTCTCAACTTTTTAGAACATGCTATGTGGGTGAAATGATGATACCATGCCAACTTTTATGAAACTCTAATAGCAAAAAGAATGAACTAGAAAAGTTTTATGAAACTCTAATAGCAAAAAGGAATCAACTAAAAAGATTTTATAAACCTCTAGTATTTTTGAAACTAAAATTATATAAAATTTATGCAACTAAAATTATCAAAGTATTTTTTGTTCAAAACATTAATAGCAAAAAGAATTTTCATAAAGAATTTTTTTGTTAGAAACTTTAATATCAAACTAAAATAACAAAATCTATTTTTGATTAAAACAAACATTTCAAATAACCTAAAAATTACCAAATTGAATATAATGATAAAACATAGTAATATTAAATAGCATGAAAAAGAATCACTCAAAAATCTATTTTTATAGTAAAGTTATTCACAAACTAGTGATTCACACAAATTTCAAAGAATTCAAATTTAAACTATTCAAATTTGAAAACTAATGGCACTAACAGAAAGTTTATAATTTTTGTGACCTAAAAACAAAAAGAATCACTAAAAAACACTGTAAGTATTTAGCTGTAAGTAGAAACAAAAGAAAATAAATAAAGCAAAAAATAAAACAAAAAAATGGAAAAAAATTTAAAAAAAATGCCGACTACTGGGCCACCACGGCCTGAATACAACTAGAAACCCAACCAGCTAGTTGGACCAGGATTCAGGCCCGCAGAAGGCCCAGTAGGCCCACAGGCAGATACAGAGTGTGTAGGCCCGTAAGCCTGCATTAGAGAGGAGCTCGACAAGGAAGGCGCAGGCGCGCTTATAAACCAGTCCCGACGCCTCTCAGCTAGCGAGGTGGGACTAAACATCCACCGCACCATGGCTGTGCCAGGCACAGGCTATTGGTCTCGGTTGGTGGCTCGAACCGGGACCAATTCCCACCTTTGGTCCCGGTTCATGCCACCAACCGGGACCAATGCCTACCTTTGGTCTCGGTTCGTGCCACCAACCGGGACCAAAGGTCTCTGCTTCCCGCCCTTTGGGCTGACGAAAACTGACCTTTGGTCCCGGTTGGTGGCACGAACCGGGACTAAAGGACATATAAGGAAGCAGAGCGGTCGGGAATTATTTGCAGTGCTGCAAGAGAAGCAAAACGAAGAATTGGGAAAACAATTCCCCAGCTCGGCGAACAGGCGAAGCAATCATGCCCCCCACTCAAGGTGTCTAGCTATATCGTCGCTAATCATCCGAGGCTAGTGCCCGGTACCAATCCTGCTGATTACCTGGCCGATGATGTATAGTTTGAAATATTAGAGGTAGTAGATATCTTCAGATACGAGTACGAGAAGCCTGATCATCCTCCTCTAACAACGATGATGCGAAGATTGCAATAATGGTAAATGGATACCTGCAGGAAGTCTGGGAAGGATACTTTGCTGCTGGGAATTAAAGAGGAGCACGACCTCGTTGGAACTGAGGTGATGCCTGTTGAATTTGTGGAGTTATTCCAGTTATTCAATCAAGACACCTTTTACAAACAACTCATGACTTGCTACTGTCTGTAAGTATTACCTCTGTAATTAAGTCTCTATAGCTCAACTCTTTCATTGCATGTATATATAATTATCCTCACTATATTATGCAGACTGAAGATCGTCGAATGCAAAAAAGCACAAATCTATGACATTGGGTTCATTAACCCAAATACCATAAATGAATGGTCGGTTCAAAACAGAGACAAAGAAACTGAGGACAACTTGCTAAAATCATTACTTCGAAATCAAGACAAAGGGAAAATACTCTTTCCTTACAACTTCAAGTGAGTGTTACTATCTTGTGCATATTCGATTTCGCTTACTCGAGGTTATAGTAATGTAATTGATGAGTTATGCATGCGTGCGCAGCTTCCACTTTATTCTGCTAGAGATTAAGCTTGACCGGGGAGTAGTAACTGTCTTAGACTCGAGACGAAAAGATCCGCAGCTTTATGCGGACATGACTGCAATGCTCCAGAAGTAAGTTCAATCGATCATTATCACACCATATCATATCGGCAACTTTGTTTATTTTCGGATATCAGATAATTATTTTCTTTGTCTGGCAGGGTTTGGAAAGAGTTCACCGGAATGGTTCCGGGACTGCCGAGGGAGCTGCGATTTACACACCTGAAAGTAAGTAGTACTAGCTAGTTCCGCGCATCTCCCATTGATTCTAGTTTCATCAATACCATTTATCATGCTTGATTATTAGTTTGATTGAACTCTATTCTCGTAAAGTGCTTGTGGCAGGAAGGCGGGAATAATTTATGTGGATACTACGTTTGCGAGTTCATCTACAACTCGACCTCTCGGCAGGGCTACTCTGACAAACAATATGAAGTACGTAAACAATATTCACAATTTTATTTTATTACCATCAGTTGTGTTGAGTTTCATTCATGTATATGTATTGACCCCCTTATTTAAATTAGATGTGGCAGATGCGGGATGAACTCCTACCACATTATCGCATATGAGCAATTCAAGAGGAATTGGCGGGATTCTTTCTTGATCACGTCATAAATGAGAAGGGAGAATACCATCTGGAAATTGAAATGGATTTTAGATGAGGGATTGTAAGAGATGTTATATTATATATATGTAGTAGCATCGGATAGATATACAAAAACTTGTTGTTCGACCAATCTCTCGGAGAAAGAGAGGTCACTTCTCTCTGTATATGTTCATGATGGTCTTGTGTAATTAATGGTTCCTTCATTTGCTTACTAGCTAGCGTGTCGAGTTCTCTCTATATGTAAAGTAGCTAGCGTCGACCAAGCACGGAGAAAGAGAGGTCACTTCTCTATATTAGCTAGCTAACACAATATGAAACCCCTAAATTAACCCTCCAAAACCCCTAAACCCCCCCCCCCCTTCAAAACAAAAACAAAAACCCCAACGTCTACGAGCTGCTGACGTGTGGCAGCCTTTTAGTCCCGGTTGGTGTTACCAACCGGGACTAAAGGTCCTCCTGCCTGGGCGCCCCGCAGCGGCCACGTGGAGCCCCTTCTGTCCCGGTTCGTAAGCGAACCGGGACCAAAGGTTTTGGGCTTTAGTCCCGACCCTTTTGTCCTGGTTCCAGAACCGGGTCTAAAGGCCCTCTGGAACCGGGACTAGTTCCCTGTTTTCTACTAGTGAGGTGGTGTGGGAGGCCACCGAGGTGGGCATAACCCACAAGGGCGCGCCTGGGCCCCCAGGCGCGCCCAGGTGGGTTGTGACCCCCTCGGGGCACCCCTCTGGTACTTCTTTGTCCCAAGTTGTGTCTTCTGGTCCATAAAAATTCTCCAAAAAGTTTCGCTGCATTTGGACTCCGTTTGGTATTGATTTTCTGCGATGTAAAAAAACAAGCAAAAAACAACAACTGGCACTGAGCACTATGTCAATAGGTTAGTCCCAAAAAATGATATAAAGTTGCTATAAAATGATTGTAAAACATCCAAGAATGATAATATAACAGCATGAATACTTCATAAATTATAGATACGTTGGAGACGTATCAATGAACAAAATGTCATCTGAACCAAATGGGTGTTTTGAAACAATCAAGATGAGGATGGACAAGTCATAGGCAACAAGGCTCGTCTCGTTGCTGAAGGCTACACTCAAGTCAAATGTATGGACTATGATGAGACCTATGCCCCCGTTGCTAGACTCGAGTCCATTCGCATTTTACTTGTTTATACCAATCACCATGATATCACCCTCTATCAAATGGATATTAAAAGTGCCTTCTTAAATGGTGAAATTGAGGAGGAAGTTTATGTTAAACAACCTCCCGGCTTCGTTAATCAAAAGAAACCAAACCATGTTTACAAATTTCATAAAGCTCTCTATGGTCCCAAACAAGCCCCTAGAGCTTGGTATAAATGCTTGACAAAGTTTCTTCTTGAAAAAGGCTTTGAAATTGGTAAAATTGATTCAACCTTGTTTACTAAGAGAGTGAATGGTGAACTATTTGTGTGCCAAATATATGTTGATGATATTATCTTTGGTTCTACTAACCCTCTCTTTAGTGAAAAGTTTGGAAGGTTGATGTCGGAAAAGTATGAGATGTCTATGATGTGTGAACTCAAATTCTTCCTTGGTTTGCAAATCAAGCAAACAAGGGATGGTACCTTTGTTTCTCAAAAAAAGTATACCAAGGACTTATTTGAGAAGCTCAACATGCAAGAAATCAAAGGTATGAAAACTCCCATGCCTACTACCAGACATCTTGACTTGACAATGGATGGCAAACCCATTGATCAAAAGGTTTACCGATCCATGGTAGGTTCATTGCTATATCTATCATTGGTGCAGAGACGTGCTATACAAACGGTTTTTACCCCCTTTCCACTATGGAGTTTTAAACCGTCGCCTAGTCAGTGTGTGCGATAGGGGGGTCCTTCCCACACGACCTAGAAACCGTCGGGGATAGGCCCTCCGGTTACACACGTAGGGCAAAATGAGCTCGTGTGTGATCGGGCGAGGCATCAGAGACAATTATACAGGCCCATTCGTTTCCGTTCGTATGTACATCCCACACAGTGAATCCCAGAAAAACGTTTCAGTTCGTATGTATATCACACACAATTTTTTATGTGGAAACGTTTGTGCAAGGTGGCCTAACGCAAATAGCTCTCTGGCGGAAGCCGTGTGTGATTGTTAATTGATCCAACACACCTACTTTCTAAAAACCGTGTGGGTTGTTTGATTTCATCGCCCACGGTGTTGTCAGAGAAACTGTTTGCAATAGAAAACCCCAATAAGCAGGGTAATTGGCCTATTATTGATAATCCATGTACTAATCAAATTGACATTTCTTATAAAACACACCAGATATTTCATATCCGTATAACAACAACCAGGATTTCATAATCGAATTACATCAGATAGCTTCAGCACTCAGTTACACCATATAGGGATATAGCTAGCTATGCCATTACACAACAGCACCAACTTTCACATGCAACATCGAAAACCTTTGGAAAGTAGCATCATACATGGTAAATGTAACATCCCCAGCATCACACTACAGTAATCCCTTATGATCAGTGCCAAGTCATCTTGATTTACAAAGCTTAATCATATTGGATTAATATCTCATTTCAAATTCCTTCTCTGAATCCAATTCAAATTCAAAGTGAAATTTCAATTTGCACAAAAGTTGCTGGAAAAATGTTCATCATTCAGCAAAAATTCCATAACAATTATTTGTTAAGGAAAACAACATCACTTAAATGCTATTTGAGCAGTAACATTTAAAACAGTGCCAAAACAGCATTTTAAATGCCTTTCCATTTTTGAAAAACTTCAAATGGATTTCAAAATTGCCCAATCTTTTTGTGGCTGAGCAGGATATTCCATTGTATTTATGTGACCAAGTTTCTCATTTGTACAAAATAATTTGGCAGCTCATTTTAATTCTAAAACCATCACTTAAAAAGAAAAACAAAAAATAAGAAATAGAAAAAGGCCTAATGGCTACTGTGGTGCTGGGCTCTAGTCAAACAGTAGCCAGCCCAGCCCACCTAGCCGCGTCGACCTCCTCATCGCGCTCTGTCGCGCGCGCCTGCCGACACGGCGACGCCCGTCGCGCTGTCGCGCATCCCACGGCTCCCCGATGCCGATAAGTACCTCCCTGTGCTCCTCTCATCCTCCCTCGCAACCCTAGCCCCCTCACTCGCTCGCACGCGCCTCGCCTCTCTCTTTTCCCCATCTCGCCCGAGAGCTCGTCGCCGTCCTCTGTCAATCTCGCGCCCTCCGTCACCGCCTTGCCTCGCTGAGATGTAGTGAGGCTCCGCCATCATCTCCTCCGTCGACTGCGCCCAGCCGTTCAAGCCGGGAGCCACCGAGTCGAGCCCGGCGACATCGTCTTCTTAATCAGGCTTCCTCGTCTCCGGCGCGATTCCGGCGACGGCAAGCCTCCCCGAGCCCGCTATTGCACACCTACAGGGCCGGGTGAGCAGCCTCCATCCTCTTCCCCTCTTTACCGCGCGATTTAGCCACCGTAGCTGCCGCATTGGAGTTGCCCAACCGCGCTGCCGCATAACTCGTCGCCGGCGAGGCTCCGACGACCATATGGACCCGGGCTCATGCCCATCTTGTTCGCGCGCGCGTAGACCCTCGCTAGCCACTTAGTTCACCTGTGTGCGCTTCGCTTCATCAATCCCGCATCTTGCCCGAAATACTCGCCACCGGCGAGGTCCTAGCGCTCGCCTCCGACCGCCCCAGCCGCTCGCACCACCGCCATTCTATGCGGCGTCGTCCCGCCGTTCGAATGCACCCAGCCACGCTCCTCCCCGTGGTCTGTGCGCGTTTTCCGAACGATGCCCAAGCCGCGCCGCCGTGAAGCACGCTCACCGGCGAGTCGCCGGCCGTCGCTGAGCTGGCCTGACGTGTGGGTTCCCCTGTGTCGCTGACGGGTGAGCCCCGTTGACCCATTGACTTGGTCAGCCGCTGACGTGGCCGGCCCCATGTCACTGACATGTGGGTCCCGCCTGATTAAATGATTTTAGTTAAATAGCTAATCTGTTAATTAAGTAATTAATTAATTAATTTAAATGCTAATCACTCACTGACAGTAGGTCCCACCCACTAATTAACCAATTTAGTTAATCTAACCCCTCTGTTAAAGCCACAGACACTGACCAGTGGGTCCCACTGGACCCACAGGTCAGGTTTTACTCCAGTCAACCGCACTGTTGACTGCTGACATCACACATATGTCATGCTGATGTCATATTCCTTTTCTGTTAATTTAAATAATTCCAAAAATGCTAAAATCTTTGAAAAATCATAGAAATTAATCCGTAGCTCGGATGGAAAAACTTTGTACATGAAAGTTGATCAAAAAAACGAGACGAATCCAACCGTACCATCTGTTTTCGTGTCGAGACCCTCTATGGAGGTGAACCCGCAACTTTTAGCCTATTTCCGGTAAATGAATAGTGCATACATACCGGTTATTAATTCTAACTTTAATCCTAAAATAACAAAAATGATTTAGACATGTTTTTAGGAAACCCTGCACTGCACGTTAGCATAGCATGCTCTGTGTTGCATATGATTGCTGTGTATTTATTTGTTTCCTCCCCCCTCTTCTCTCTCGGTAGATCCCGGTACCGACGTAGTCCTCGAGACCGACGTAGCTCCGGAGACCAACGACACCACTGACAACCCTGCCTTTGCTGCAGAGCAATCAGGCAAGCACCCCCTTTTTGAACATGCCGATATCGCCTATTCTTTCTCTCTTATGCTTGCATTAGAAATTGTTGTTGTTACTGCTTTCCTATATCTGATGCATAGCCTGTTTTTGTAACCTGCTTTTGATAATTACCTGCTTATCCTAAACTGATTAGAATAGGCTGGTTAGTGTACCCCAGTGACCCCACTCGTCCCAGTTGCCCCCGCTGGATTATCGAAAGACTCGACAACCAGGCCCCAGCACCGCACATCATACCCCATTTATCTGTACGACACTGCAGCGTTACTATCGAGTGCCGAGGGTGATACCTCGTAAGCACTTCCGATGTTAACTCTGTGGAGTAGTTACTCGGTCGTGGTCATCGAGGGTGATTCCTCCTTCACCACTTCCGGTAACGACGCTGTCGTGCAACACCTCAAGTGTGAACCCATCGAGGGTGATTCCTTCGAGTTCACCTTGACGGTTACATCGAATAGGAATCCAACGAGGGTGATACTTCGGATTCCCCTGATGTTATGGACACACGGATACTTGGACTTTATAACTATTACTTGGAAAGGCGGGTCGACCCTGAGGGGTACCCGCGCGAGCCTAAGTGGCGAGTGATGTGGAGTCGGGTTGACCTGGAGGGTACCCGAGAGATAAATACGAGGCGCGGCCGGGCATTCTTAGCCCTTGCCGCAAGTCCTCGGGACGGGGCGACAGGGTCACATCGATCGTGAGTCTCTGCTCGTTACCGCACAACCCCAATACACTAACGATTTGGATATTTGATCCGAGTGGGCCTTTGGCCCGATAGCACTAACCATCACGTGGGAACAGTTATGGGCACTCTACGTCGTATGCATCAGCCGAAGCTTAATGGATGTCAGTGACTGAGCGGCGCGCGCCAGGTTGGACCGCGTAACGCAACTGCCTTGATAGTGTGGGTTGCTAGGTCTGCTCACCGGCCGCCCTCACAACATGCAGGAGCGCCCGGGGTGATGGCCCAAGACCCCTGGGTGCATAGGTTTAGTCCGGCGTGCTGACCTCTCTGTTAAGTTTTTGGTCGGGCTGCGGCGTGTTGTTTAGCCGAGGCCGGGCATGACCCAGAAAAGTGTGTCTGGACGGAGTTAAGCGAGCGTGGTGGGTAAGTTGGTGCACCCCTGCAGGGAAGAAAACATCTATGCATAGCCGGATCCTCGGTAACGGACGCTCGGAGTTGTATCCCGATCAATACAACTAGAACTGGATACTTGTGATGAGATATGGATAGTAGGGCTCTGGGATTGCTTTCTCGCAGGGAGTCGAGAAAGGATCTCTGGCCGAGGTTGATACTTGGACATTAGGGCTCTGGGATCGCTTTTTCGCAGAGAGTCGAGGAAGGATCTCTGGGCGAGGTTGATAACACTACTACTACTTTATATTGTGCTAATCTACACTCTTCTAATGCTGCAAGACCGATGAAGATGCTAGTCTTCGATAGGACTAGGCCTTCCCTCTATTCTGGCATTTCTGCAGCCCAGTCCACATATACAGCCTTTCTTTGATAATGTTGCATGTGTAGTGTAGATCCTTGCTTGCTGAGTACTTCGAATGAGTACTCACGGTTGCTTTGCTTCCTCTTTTTCCCAATATCCGTTTGATGCAACTAGATGACGGAGCCCCTGAGACAGCTGCCCCCGTTGATGACTGCTATTACTACCCCGAGGGTGGTTACTACTACGAGTTGGCTGACGACCAGGAGTAGGTTCGGAGGGTCCCAGGCAAGAGGCCTGCGCCTTTTCGGTCGTAGCTTTTGTTTTTCCCCGCCTTTTAAAGGCCTATCTATCTTTCTTTTATATCTGTACTCAGATATCTGATGCTTCCGCTGACGCTTGTAAGCGAGCTTATGTATTCGAGCCCTCGAGGTCCCTGGCTTGTAATATAAAGCTTGTATTATTTAATTTGTGTCTAGAGTTATGTTGTGATATCTTCAAGTGAGTCCTTACGCTTGATCATGTGCATTTGCGTGTATGATTAGTGCACGATTAAGCCGGGGGTGTCACAGTAAATAGACGGATGAATCTCATCTGGGAAACTGCAGAAGCAGAAGGCGAATGTTGAGCCTTCAGTGATGTTGAATGTCCTTGCAACTTTAGGCCAGTGGCTATGGATAATTGCCCGCCCATCCTTCGTCCTCTTGAGGAAGACTTCAATATTGTACCGTGGGTGTTGAATGAATACCTCCCTCACCTCTTGACCATGCAGGTGGTTTGAGAGGTAATCATCGGTGAACTGCTTTGGAAAGTACTAAAAACAAAGATATGCATAAATCGCTGTTATAAATTTTGAAATGGCACACGGGGAAAAAAAACAAGGTAAAAGAGTTAGTACCATCCTATAGTTGACTGATGTCTTCTTCATTGTGCAAACAAAGATCTTGCTGTTATTTGTCGCAAGTTTCTTTATCCTAACAATCTTTCTGAGTTTCTTGACTTGACTGATATTCATGGACATCTCATTTCCCCATATGCAAAATGGGTCAAACAGTGGGTCTAAGCCTCTGACAGTAGGACCTACATGTGCAAGACCAAATTGTAAGAAACCTAAATATTAGAATGATTCCTGCAACTACACAATAATGTGCTATTAGCGAAAGGACCATGCATGAGCAAATCTCAATGGTAAACCGCAGTGCCTCCCATTGTTTCCCTGCAACACATATAAGGAAGATCTTGATCAGGTTAACTCAGAGTTGCCATACTATCAGTAGAATATGTATTGAGTTAAGCCAGTTTACCTAACCAAGCATGCTAAACAACTTGGAAATAGAGAAATTATATATGTTTCTCGTGTATTGAGTACAGCCAAATTCGATTTATTTCTCACATGCATAACAATACAAAATTGTACCCATACAAATGAAAATCAAATTGCAGAATTGAACCAAACAGTGAACTGGACAGTAGAACAAATGAACCAAAATAGTTAACTGAGCACGACATTGCAGAATAGAACATATACTAGAAGATAAGATAGTTAACGAAACCAAGAATGCTTGAGAACTACTACGAAATGTAGCAATTGTTGGACCAAACTGTTAACTGAACATTACATTTCAGAATATCAGATTGCATATTAACATTATAGAGGACAAATCACTAGAAGGCACTGGCGGTGGCCTCAAGAAAACAGCACGAAATGTATTTTAAAGTAGACAACCACATGGTGGTGTCAACGGTGGCCTCGAAGATGAGGTGCTCCTCCAAGATCTGGCGGTCGGCACGCATGGCAGCCATTGCGACCTCGTCCGCGCGTGCGGCCACGATTTGCTTCTCCGCTGCCAGATGCTACTGAGCTCCACGCTATACTGCGTGCAAAATGGCTGTGGGCGGCGCTTAATTGGAGGACGGGGCAGTGGTTTGGGCGGAAGGTGTCGCGCCGCTGGTTGGGGCATGTGGGATGGGGAAGGAGGAGGATGGTGTGGGTGGGGTGTGGATTACCTGACCATATCAACGAGGCCGCGCAGCAAGAAGAAGGGTCACCGGCGAGGAGGCGGCGCTGCAAGAAGAAGGGCCGCCGGCGAGGACATGGCGCTGCCAATAAGCCGCAGTGAAGGTTTGAACTTGGAAAGCAAGGAGGAATAGTGGAAATGTGGCTTTTGGTGGGGGGAGATAGATATTTCCGCGGTGGCAGAAAAATTTCGCTTGGTGCCGCGAGAAACTGGCGCGCAAGTGTGGTTCAAGCGCGGGCGGTGGACTGTAGACGATGGAGCTTCCTATGTAAGCCAGACAATACGGTGTGCCAAGATATTTTATATCACATCCCACACGATTCTTGCTAGTAAACTGTTTGTGGTATACCTGATTTTTTTCATTCTGTTTTGAAAGACAAAATGGTGTTACGGAGGGAAAGGATGGTGTTTGAATTGCTAGAACATTTATCTGCAGTGAACATGCAACTATATGAGTGTCGTGTTAAAATTTGGAATTATTCCGGGTTCGTTTGGCCTTTTTTTTATGCATTAATTGAGTTTCTAGGCATTTAATGTGCATAATTCAAATTTGAACTACAAGCACATGCTCCAGTGCACCAAAGTTTGTTGAAAAATCACATGTGTGTCTTTGGGTGAATTTATAGGTCCCATGCAAGAAATGGGAGTGAAATTCAAACATCTGGGCGTCGTGGCTCGGCCGAAAATATTGATAAACTTGGTTTTTAAATTCCTGTAAATCCAAAACTCGTCTGAAAATCATGAAACTTGGCATGGTGTCATGTCATGGCACCAACATGCTATGGTAAAAAATTTGGCCGAATTGGGACAAGTTTTGGTATAAGCTTCTTGCAAACCGGAGCTTCTCTCAAGAAGGCTCGTGGTTCCGAGAGAGAACATGTCACCTTTGTGTGCGAAACGACATACACTGCCCTCCCCCCCCCCCCTTCAGATTTTTTTACAGAGCCAACATAGAACTATATGAGTGTCGTGTTAAATTTTAGAATTATTTCGGGTTCGTTTGGCCTTTTTTATGCTTTAATTGAGTTTCTGGGCATTTAATGTGCATAATTCAAATTTGAACTACAAGCACATGCTCCAGTGCACCAAAGTTGGTTGAAAAATCACATGTGTGTCCTTGGGTGAATTTCTAGGTCCCATGCAAGAAATAGGAACGAAATTCAAACATCTGGGCGTCGTGGCTCAGCCGGGAACATTGAGAAACTTGGTTTTTAAATTCCTATAAATCCAAAACCCGCCTGAAAGTCATGAAACTTGGCATGGTGTCATGTCATGGCACCAACATGCTGTGGTAAAAAATTGGCCGAATTGGGACAAGTTTTGGTATAAGCTTCTTGCAAACCGGAGCTTCTCTCAAGAAGACTCGTGGTTCCGAGAGGGAACGTGTCACCTTTGTGTGCGAAACGATATACGCTGCCTCCCCCCCTTGATTTTTTACAGAGGCAACATAGAACTATATGAGTGCCGTGTTAAAATTTGGAATTATTCCGGGTTCGTTTGGCCTTTTTTATACATTAATTGAGTTTCTGGGCATTTAATGTGCATAATTCAAATTTGAACTACAAGCACATGCTCCAGTGCACCAAAGTTGGTTGAAAAATCACATGTGTGTCCTTGGGTGAATTTTTAGGTCCCATGCAAGAAATGGGAATGAAATTCAAACATCTGGGCGTCGTGGCTCGGCCGGAAACATTGAGAAATTTGGTTTTTAAATTCCTGTAAATCCAAAACACGCATGAAAATCATGAAACTTCGCATGGTGTCATGACATGGCACCAACATGTTGTGGTAAAAATTTTGGCCAAATTGGGACAATCTTTGGTATAAGCTTCTTGCAAACCGGAGCTTCGTGGTTCCGAGAGGGAACGTGTCACCTCCGGGTGCGAAAAGACATACACTGCCTTTTCCCGCCTTGATTTTTTTACAGAGGTAGCATATACCAATAGGAGTTTCATGCTAAATTTTGGAATTATTTCGGGTTCGTTTGGCCTTTTTTACACATTAATTGAGTTTCCAGGCATTTAATGCGCATAATTCAAATTTGAACTACAAACACATGCTCCAGTGCACCGAAGTTGGTTGAAAAATCATTTATGTGTACTTGGGTGAATTTCTAGGTCCCACGCAAGAAATGGGAATGGAATTCAAACATTTGGGCGTCATGGCTCGGCCGGAAACATTGAGAAACTTGATTTTTAAATTCCTGTAAATTCAAAACTCGCCTGAAAATTAAAACTTGGCATGGTGTCATGACATGGCACCAACATGTTGTGGTAATTTTTTTGTCCAATTTGCAAAGGCGCACACATTAACAACCAACAAAGTCATTTTGGAACAAGTGCTATCACGTTACAATCGGAAACATAAATATTATTGAAACCGTGGGCGTTCTACTTACCATTTACGTGCCGACATGCGTCCCCTTTTTTTATTGGCTAGAAGGCGTCGTATGGGGTAGCTATTTGAGTACGGGGGGCGTGCAATCAGACCCCTGCGCGTGCTTATCGGGAGGAGAGCCCTTTGACCTCCATCCGCCGCCCACCTCTCTCCCAACGTCTCTATTAATGGCGCCCGAGCCCCTGTTTTATGGTCTGGCTATGTCTCACTCGACTGAGATTTAAGAGAGAAAAACAAAAATCTGAAAAGAAAATTTTGCACGGATCTTGATGTAAGATCTGACGGATATATATAGCATCGACTTCGACTTATAGCAAGACTGATATGAATATATAAGGACGATGACAATGGATAATAATTGTCTTACATATTTAGGAAGATAATTAAAAATGCCACATGCGGCAACGCCCGAAATACACAAGGGCAAAAGAAGAAGGAAGATGCAGACAACGATCTGGCTCACTGATCTCTACTTTCTTGATGCGCTGCAGGCCGTAGACACTAGTTCTCGCGGCGAGCGGCGATGATCTCTTTCATGTCCTCAATACGCTGCTTGGCAGCATCCACGGATTCCTCCACCAGCCTTTTGCGCTCGATGTGGACATGGCATTCTTGTCCATAAGTTTCTTGACGATGATGCCCGTCCTCTTCAACAAGGCAGTGGTCTCCTCGTGCTCCTTCGCCCTTCCGGCGATCTTCGCCCTCAGCAGGTCGCGCTCGGTGCAGAGCTTCGCCTTGTCCTCCCCTAGTCCCTGGATGACACCGGTAGCATTTTCAAATGAGGCATTCATCTCATCCTGCAGCTTCATCCAGCTGGAGGTCCGATCCATCAGGTCATCGAGCATAGCATGCATGCGCCTGTGTGAGTCCTCGCCTGCTGATACGTCTCCAACGTATCTATAATTTTTTATTGTTCCATGCTATTATATTATCATTCTTGGATGTTTTACAATCATTTTATAGCAAATTTATATCATTTTTTGGGACTAACCTATTGACATAGTGCCCAGTGCCAGTTGTTGTTTTTTGCTTGTTTTTTACTTCACGGAAAATCAATACCAAACGGAGTCCAAATGCAGCGAAACTTTTTGGTGATTTTTTCTGGACCAGAAGACACACGATGGGCCAAGAAAGTACCTGAGGGGGGCTCCGAGGGGAACACAACCCACCAGGGCGCGCCTGGGGGCCCAGGTGCGCCCAGGTGGGTTGTGCCCACCTCGGACGCCTCCCGCACCGCCTCTTTACTCTATAAATACCCCAATATTCCAGAAACCCTAGGGGAGTCGACGAAAAATAATTTCAGCCGCCGCAAGTTCCAGAAACCACAGATCCAATCTAGACACCATCACGGAGGGGTTCATCATCCTCATTGGTGCCTCTCCGATGATGCGTGAGTAGTTCATTGTAGACCTACGGGTCCGTAGTTAGTAGCTAGATGGCTTCCTCTCTCTCTTTTGATTCTCAATACAATGGTCTCTTGGAGATCTATTTGATGTAACTCCTTTTGTGGTGTGTTTGTTGGGATCCGATGAACTTTGAGTTTATGATCAGATCTATGTTTTTATCCATGAAAGTTATTTGAGTCTTTTGATCTCTTATATGCATGATTACTTATAGCCTCATATTTCTTCTTCGAATCTTTGGTTTAGTTAGGCCGACTAGATCGATTTTTCTTGCCATGGGAAGAGGTGCTTTGTGATGGGTTCGATCTTACGGTGCTTGATCCCAGTGACAGAAGGGGAAATGACACATATGTATCGTTGCCATTAAGGATAACAAGATGGGGTCTAATTCCTACATGAATAGATCTTGTCTACATCATGTCATCGTTCTTATTGCATTACTCCATTTTTCCATGAACTTAATACACTAGATGCATGCTGGATAGCGGTCGATGTGTGGAGTAATAGTAGTAGATGCAGGCAGGAGTCGGTCTATTAATCTTGGACGTGATGCCTATATAATGATCATTGCCTGGATATTGTCATAATTATTTGAAGTTCTATCAATTTCCCAACAATAATTTGTTTACCCATCATATGCTATTTTTCTTGAGAGAAGCCACTAGTGAAATATACGGCCCCCGGGTCTCTTCTTTATCATATTTGCCTACGAGATCTATTTTTATTCGCTTTTATTTTCAGATCTATATTATCAAAAAACCAAAAATACCTCGCTGAATTTTATTTGCTTTTATTTGCATCTATCAATCTACTACAATTTTATCTCGTCAACTTGACAATTTCTGGCACCGTTACCTGAAAGGGATTGACAACCCCTTTAACACATCGGGTTGCAAGTATTTGTTCTTTGTGTGCAGGTACCGTTTACGTAGTGTTGCTTGGTTATCCTACTAGTTCGATAACCTTGGTCTCATCACTGAGGGAAATACCTACCGTTGATGTGCTGCATCATCGCTTCCTCTTTGGGGAAATACTGACGTAGTTCAAGCCAACATCAAAAGGAATTTCTGGCGCCGTTGCTGGGGAGACATCATCAAGATCTACCTGGTTCCTAATCACAAATCTCATCTCCTTGCAATTTACATTATTTGCCATTTGCCTCTCGTTTTCCTCTCCCCCACTTCACAAATATTTGCCATTTTATTTGCCCTCTTTTTCGTTCGCCGTTTTCTCGTCAGATCTGTTTTTGAGTGCAATCTTGTTGCGTAGTCACAATGACTCAAGAGAACATCAAGTTGTGTGATTTCTCCAATACCAACAACAATGATTTTATTAGCACTCCGATTGCTCCTCCCGCCACTAGTGCGGAATCTTGTGATATTAATGCCGCTTTGTTGAATCTTGTTATGAAAGATCAATTTTTCGGTACTCCTAGTGAGGATGCCGCGTCCCATCTTAACACATTCGTGGAATTATGCGATATACACAAGAAAAAGGATGTGGACAATGATATTGTGAAGTTGAAATTATTCCCGTTTTCCTTGCGAGATCGTGTAAAAATTTGGTTTTCTTCTTTGCCTCACAATAGTATCGATTCTTGGGATAAGTGCAAGGATACTTTTATTACTAAGTATTTTCCGCCCGCAAAAATTATTTCCCTTAGGACACAAATCATGAATTTTAAGCAACTTGAGCATGAACATGTTGCGCAATCTTGGGAAAGAATGAAATTGATGCTAAGAAATTGTCCTACTCATGGTTTAAATCTTTGGATGATCATACAAAAATTTTATGCGGGATTGAATTTTGTTTCTAGAAATCTTTTAGATTCCGCCGTGGGTGGTACTTTTATGGGAATTACTTTGGGTGAAGCTACTAAATTGCTAGACAATATTATGGCAAATTATTCACAATGGCATACCGAAAGAGCTCCTACTAGTAAAAAAGTTAATTCGATTGAAGAAATTTCTTCTTTGAGTGAAAAAGTTGATGCTCTTATGAAATTGGTTGCTAATAAAAGTGCTCCTATTGATTTTAATGATGTGCCTTTGTCTACCTTGATTGAGCAAAATAGTGATGCCGTAGATGTGAATTTTATCCCTCGAAACAATTTCAATAACAGTGCTTATAGAGGTAATTTTAATCCTAGGCCTTTTCCTAGTAATTCCTCTAATAATTATGGTAATTCCTATGGTAATACTTCTTATAATAATAATAATAGGAACACCTCTGATCTTGAGAATAATATTAAAGAATTTATCAATACTTAAAAGGTTTTTAATGCTACGATAGAAGAAAAGCTGAATAAGATTGATGATATGTCTAGAAGTATTGATAGAATTTTTCATGATGTAGAAAAACTCAAGATGAAAAATTTTGTGCCTAAGGTTGAGTAATCAATTAAAGCTTTATATGTTTCTATGGATGAAAGTAACAAAAGAACCGCTATGCTTAGAGCTAAAAGAGAATTTTTAGAAAAAGCGTTTTCTAGTGATTGCTTTCATAAAAATGATGAAGATCTTAAAGTGATTGGTGTTTCCTCTATTGATTCCTTGTTTAGTAAGATTAAAGTTGATGATAAAGGGACTGGAGAAGAGTCAACTTTAGCTAGAAGGTGTCCCAATAATTTGGAGGGTGAAAATCTTGTTGAGAAAATTGATAAAAGTGGGTTTGGATAGGTCAAAACTTTAACTAGTGATGTGCCCACTCATTTGGATTACAAAGATTTTAATTATGATAATTGCTGTTTGATTGATTGTATTTCTTTGTTGCAATCCATGATAAATTCACCCCATGCTTATGAACAAAATAAAGCTTTTACTAAACATATTGTTGATGCTATGATGAAAGCTTTGGAAGAAAAGTTGGAATTAGAGATTTCAATTCCTAGAAAATTACATGATGAATGGGAACCTACTATCAAAGTCAAGATTAAAAATTATGAGTGTTTTGCTTTATGTGACTTGGGTGCTAGTGTTTCTACAATTCCGAAATCTTTAGGTGATGTGCTTGGTCTTACCGATATTGAAGAATGTTCTCTAAATTTGCACTTAGCGGATTCTACTATTAAAAAGCCTATGGGAAGAATTAATGATGTTCTTATTCTTACAAATAGGAATTATGTACCCATATATTTTATTGTTCTTGATATTGATTGCAATCCGTCTTGTCCAATTATTCTTGGTAGACCGTTTTTGCGTACTATCGGTGCCGTGATTGATATGAAAGAAGGCAATATTAAATTTCAATTTCCACTAAGGAAGGGTATGGAACACTTCCCTAGAACTAGAATTAATCCACCATATGAATCAATCATGAGGGCATCGTATGGATCTAGAAATAAAGATGACAACACTTAGATCCTTGCCTTATGCCTAGCTAGGGGCGTAAAACGATAGCGCTTGTTGGGAGGCAACCCAATAAATAAAATTTATTTTTGTCTTTTTCTTTCTGTTCTTGAGTGTTTGCACAATTATGCCTCTGTTATGATTGTGTTTTTTATGTTTTAATTATTGTTTGTGCCAAGTAAAGCCCTTGGGATAGCTTTGGTGATAGTTGATTTGATCTTGTTGGAAAACAGAAACTTTTGCGTCCAGTAAAATAATTGTTTAAAATCACAGAAGCGACGAACAACTCTGAATTTTTTACACAAGATTGATATACAAATTTTCTATGTTGTCCTAATTTTTCAGAATGTTTTGGATTTACAGAAGTATGATAACAATTCTCATCTTTACAGACTGTTCTGTTTTTGACAGATTCTGTTTTCTTTGCATTGTGTGCTTATTTTGATGAATCTATGGTTTTTATCGGGGGTATGAGCCATGGTAAAGTTAGAATACAGTAGATATAATGAAATAACAAAATTTGAATGGGTTTTCTACAGTACTTAAAGTAAAGATTGGTTTTCTTATACTAACGGATCTCACGAAGGTTTTGTTGAGTTTTGTGTGATTGAAGTTTTCAAGTTTTGGGTGAGATTACGATGGATGAAGTAATAAGGAGTAAGAAGAGCCTAAGCTTGGGGATGCCCCATGGCATCCCAAGCTATTATCTAAAAGAGAAGCAAGCAACTAAGCTTGGGGATGCCCGCGTGGCATCCCCTCTTTCTTCTAACGACCATCGGTATTTTACTTGGAGCTATATTTTTATTCGTCACATATCATGAGTTTTGCTTGGAGCGTCTTGTATGATATGAGTCTTTGCTTGTTTTTCTTTTTAGTTTAAGTCAAATATCCTTGCTGAACACACCTATTTGAGAGAGCCAAAATTATGCTATGACTTGTTAGAATTGCTCTCTATGCTTCACTTAAATCTTTATGAGCTATGGAATTGCTCTAGTGCTTCACTTATATCTATTTGAGCACGGTGTGCTTTATTAATTTTGAATAAATGCTCTCATGCTTCACTTAGATTTATTTGAGAGTTAGTAAAAAATTTAAGAAATTCTCTCATGCTTCACTTAAATTATTATGAGAGAAGAAAATTTTTATGCTCATGTTCTTCACTTAGATTTGTTTGAGCTATCAATAGCAACATATGAAATTAGTCCCAAAATGATAGATATTCAAGAGGGATATAATAAAAACTTTCATGAAGATCATTGGACAAAATAAACTTGATTCCTTGTAATAGTTTTGCGATATGTTGATATAATATGTGAGTCATGTTGATGAGTAATTATGCTTTAGTAAGAATATTGGTGTTAAGGTTTGTGATTCCCTATGCAAGCACGAAAGTCAATAGTTATGCAATGAAATTACATCCTACTTGTGGTGCATTATTCGGTGTTAGTTATGCTTAATGCTCGCTTATGAGATTTTTCGTTTCTTGGTTGGATGCTTCTCAATCTTTTGCTCGCCTTCATTTGCACTAAGTATGATCACTACTTGTGCATCCAAAATCCTTAAACCCAGTTTTGCCATATAAGTCCACTATACCTACCTATATGCGGTATTTCCGTGCCGTTCTAAGCAAATTTGTATGTGCCATCTCTAATTTTCAAAATAAATTTCTCTTTTGTGTGCTCGTACCGGTCATGAAACGGTAGGGGGTGGCTGATATTTTTCCATGCTAGATGTGTTATTCTCAAGATGAGTGTTTATTCGCTTGTCATTGCACGAGAGTACGGCAAAGGTATTAGGGATGTGCAGTCCCAAAATGAAAAATGAATTTACTTTATGTTGTCAAATAATAAATTCCTTGGAAAGTGTTGGTATGGACGGCACCCGTGGATTCGGTTAGCCGTGGAATGTGAAAGTATGATGGAAAAAGGAATAAACTTTATTTTTTGTTTGGGAACCGCCTATGATATATCTAGCATGGAAAGTATTGGGAACTACTCGATCGTTTTCGTTGACAGGAAAAGCATGCCACCCAAAATGTTTTATCTCTATCTTTTTCGCTTTGAGCTCTGGCACCTCTACAAATCCCTACTTCCCTCTGCGAAGGGCCTTTCTATTTACTTTATGCAATTTTATTTTTTATTTGAGTCTCCATCTTCTCTTGTAAAGCACCAACTAAGGGGCACTATGATCGTACTTGAGCATTGGGTGTAGCTAATATGCGAGTGTGTTTCATGAATGGATCAATGATTGAGCATAATGGGCTAGGGATAACTTGCTTTAGTGTTGATATTTTGAAAGACATGGTTGCTTGTTGATATGCTTGAGTATTGAAATCTTCATGTCAAAACTAGACTATTGCTTTGAATCATATAAAAGTCCAAATGTCCATGCTACAAAGGAAATATTATGTGATGAACATGTTAGGCAGCATTCCACATCAAAAATTATGTTTTTATCATTTACCTACTCGAGGACGAGCACGAATTAAGCTTGGGGATGCTGATACGTCTCCAACGTATCTATAATTTTTTATTGTTCCATGCTATTATATTATCATTCTTGGATGTTTTACAATCATTTTATAGCAACTTTATATCATTTTTTGGGACTAACCTATTGACATAGTGCCCAGTGCCATTTCCTGTTTTTTGCTTGTTTTTTACTTCGCAGAAAATCAATACCAAACGGAGTCCAAACGCAGCGGAACTTTTTGATGATTTTTTCTGGACCAGAAGACACACGATGGGCCAAGAAAGTACCTGAGGGGGGCTCCGAGGGGAGCACAACCCACCAGGGCGCGCCTGGGGGCCCAGGCGTGCCCAGCTGGGTTGTGCCCACCTCGGCCGCCTCCCACACCGCCTCTTTACTCTATAAATACCCTAATATTCCAGAAACCCTAGGGGAGTCGACGAAAAACAATTCCAGCCGCCGCAAGTTCCAGAAACCACAGATCCAATCTAGACACCATCACGGAGGGGTTCATCATCCTCATTGGTGCCTCTCCGATGATGCGTGAGTAGTTCATTGTAGACCTACGGGTCCGTAGTTAGTAGCTAGATGGCTTCCTCTCTCCCTTTTGATTGTCAATACAATGGTCTCTTGGAGATCTATTTGATGTAACTCTTTTTGCGATGTGTTTGTTGGGATCCGATGAACTTTGAGTTTATGATCAGATCTATGTTTTTATCCATGAAAGTTATTTGAGTCTTTTGATCTCTTATATGCATGATTACTTATAGCCTCGTATTTCTTCTTTGAATCTTTGGTTTAGTTAGGCCGACTAGATCAATTTTTCTTGCCATGGGAAGAGGTGCTTTGTAATGGGTTCGATCTTACGGTGCTTGATCCCAGTGACAGAAGGGGAAACGACACGTATGTATCGTTGCCATTAAGAATAACAAGATGGGGTCTAATTCCTACATGAATAGATCTTGTCTACATCATGTCATCGTTCTTATTGCATTACTCTATTTTTCCATGAACTTAATACACTAGATGCATGCTGGATAGCGGTCGATGTGTGGAGTAATAGTAGTAGATGCAGGCAGGAGTCGGTCTACTAATCTTGGACGTGATGCCTATATAATGATCATTGTCTGGATATCGTCATAATTATTTGAAGTTCTATCAATTGCCCAACAGTAATTTGTTTACCCACCGTATGCTATTTTTCTTGAGAGAAGCCACTAGTGAAATCTACGGCCCCCGGGTCTCTTCTTTATCATATTTGCCTTCGAGATCTATTTTTATTCGCTTTTATTTTCAGATCTATATTATCAAAAAACCAAAAATACCTCGCTAAATTTTATTTGCTTTTATTTGCATCTATCAATCTACTACAATTTTATCTCGTCAACTTGACAATTTCTGGCACCGTTACCCGAAAGGGATTGACAACCCCTTTAACATGTCGGGTTGCAAGTATTTGTTCTTTGTGTGCAGGTACCGTTTACGTAGTGTTGCTTGGTTCTCCTACTGGTTCGACAACCTTGGTCTCATCACTGAGGGAAATACCTACCGTTGATGTGTTGCATCATCCCTTCCTCTTTGGGGAAATACCGACGTAGTTCAAGCCAACATCACCTGCCCGCGAGACATTTTCCCAGGCTGTCGCGGCGCGGGAGGACCTCTCTGCTGCATTCGCGGCGCGGCGGGACATCTCTGCTGCTTCCGCAGCGCGGTCGGAACAGTCTGCTGCATCGACGGCGCGGCGGGACCTCTGTGCTGCTTCGGCGGTGCGGCGGGACCTCTGTGCTGCTACAGCGGCGCGGCGAGACATGTCGGCTGCTTTTGCGGCGAGGCGGGACATCTCTCGTGCTTCCGCTTCCATGCTCGCCTCTCCCTGGTAGTAATCGCTCAACCCAGAACTCATGCGGGCCATGGCAGACGCAAGGGAACGACGATGAAAGACTTGTTTGTTTTTGTGGATGAGGAGTTGAGGAGGAATGTGCAGTCATCTTGGAGTAGGTAGTATTTATAACCGAGTACTAATACGCTCCTAAGTGGGAAACCGTTTAGGTTTTGATCGGTGTGAACAGGTTTGCAATTAAATATAGCGTGGTAGTAATTTGGAATGTGACGGGACGCAAGCTCAAAATTTATTGACGGTTCTAGTTTTGAAGTGCGGCACTATTCCCGGATGGCGTAACGTTGGCACGCGTTCTCGGTCGCATACGTGGTGTTTGCACCATCGGGTGCACCGCAATAGGCGATGTCAGCACACGTCTTGTTCCATCAACCGTGCGCGGTCGTTATTACCATCGCGCACGCTTCTTTTAATTAGAATGTGTGCCCATCTAGCGCACACACGTTGATCTGTCTAACTGTTTCTGTTTGTTGTGGCTAATCACAAACAGTTCATCCGTGTGAAGTGTATGCCGTCAATCACATACACCTTGATCTAGCTGACCGTTTATGTTGTGTTGCCTAATCGCAAACAGTTCATCCGAGTGAACTGTATGCCGTCAATCGCACACACACACACCTTGATTTACCCGACCGTTTCTGTTGTGTTGCCTAATCACAAACAGTTCATCCGGGTGAACTGTATGCCGTATATCGCACACACCTTCATCTGACTGCCCGTTTCTGTTGTTAAGCTCATCGCAAACAGTTCATTCGAGTGAACTGTATGCCACACATCTCACACGCAACTATAATCAGAAATGTGTTTATTGTCTCCGCCATCGCAAATGTTTTGTATCTTTTTTGACGGTTTTATTACATCACCGTTTGTGATTAATGCATCGCACACAGTTTCGTCAAAGGGTCTCTGATTGTAGTGTCGTGTTTGGACCATCTTGGAGTAGTGTATGTGCCTCCCGTCCCAACATTATGCTAAGTGTGTGCATGTGTGCACGATATCAAGCGGCACCAAAAGAGTGTCATCTTAAGGCCGTAAAAAGAATTGTGAGATACTTGATACATACACCAAACTTTGGCATTTTGTATCCCCAAGGATCTTCTTTCAAACTTGTTGGCTATTCCGACTCGGATTATGCCGGAGACAAGGTTGATAGAAAATCCACTTCAGGTACATGTCAATTTCTTGGTAGATCTCTCGTGTCTTGGACTTCCAAGAAACAAAAATTGGTATCTCTATCCACCGCTGAAGCGGAATATATTGCAGCCGGATCATGTTGTGCTCAATTACTATGGATGACACAAACTCTCAAAGATTATGGGGTACATGTGAAACATGTGCCATTACTATGTGACAATGAGAGTGCTATTAAGATTGCACACAATCCCGTGCAACATTCTTGAACTAAGCATATTGAGGTTCGACAACATTTCATTCGAGATCATGTTGCTAAAGGTGACATTGACATCAAGCATGTTCGTACCGACAAACAATTGGCGGATATCTTCACTAAACCTCTTGATGAGAATATATTTTGTCACTTGAGAAGTGAGTTGAATGTCATTGATGCTTCCAACGTGAACTAGACACTCACTTGGATGCATGCAAGGGCATGAGCTATTATTACTAATCCTTGATGTTTCTCTTATGTTGATCATTTCATATCTTGGATACATTGCTCCCTTGTAATGCATCTAACCCGTGTAGGTGCTTGAATATACATCATTTCATGAGCTTTCTCTCAAAACTCTTATCTTGAGCAAGGGAAATTGAACCAAGTATCGATGCTCTTTGGTGTGCCTAACGAACAAGACAACTCAAACATATCCGTTGACAATATACGAATCTATGCTTCACTCTTGTCAATTTGGATACACATGTTGTTCCTTGCAAAACTAACCCATGTAGGAAGATGAACTACACACGAAAGGATTGCTCTCAACTTCATTCCATGAGCATCCACCTCAAGTTCAACTACATGATGGACATCCGCACCAAACCCAATGTAAGTCGTCACATCTTAGAGAAGCTTTACTCAAAGACATGAGTCAAAGCAACTCAACAAGATGTGAATACATTGAAATGCTTAAACGAAAAGTGGTAACCCCATTTTGAGCTTAACAATGAGTATGACCTATGATCAAGTGATCTCACTCGACTCCTAAGTCAATATACTCTAACATAGGTGAACTAGTCGCCGACCCTCCCTCTAGATGAAGTTCTTTGATGTCTCTTTAGATTGTTTTCTTCTTGCTAGAGTATTTCCCCTTTCAAAAAAAACTTCATCTAGATCTATTATTCTAGTATTCTTTTCTTTAGCTAGTTTCTAGTCAATTCATTGCAAATATTACTTGAATTCCCTGAAAATCCTTGTGAGAACTTAAGTGCAAGTGAGCTGAGTTGACAAAAAAATTCTCTCTGTGATGAACTCGGTTCCTCCGACTTCAAACACATCGGTCACACCGAAGTGCAACTAAACACTGCACACAGTTCATCGGTGCAACCGAAAAGGACTAACTCAGACCAACCGATGTGCTCTATCTGTGAATCTCCCAACTCAGAGTCACCGATCGAAACAAATCGGAGCTACCGATTTGACTGCTGAAAGAACCTTTTGCCAAATTACTAATTTTCTTTAGCCAGCTCCACTCAATGATTCTTTCCCTCTGCATACATCTAAAATTGCATCATGCATAGTTGTGCCTCTCCAGGACCACACCCACTTGACAACATAACCTTGAAGCTAGACCCTTCTTGGCAATTGATGTCAAAGGGGGAGAGAGATGCACATCAAAGCTTATCTCAAATCTCTTCTATATCAAAAGGAATATCCTAAGGAAGAGAGATGCATTTTACAAAATAGGAGAGAACCTACATGTTTATAAGACGGGAGAAACATGTTAGCAATTCAAGTTGAGTCTTTAGCTAGAAATTGCCTGTCTTTGCTCTGACTCAGCTTGCAGAAAAGTTTTTCAGTTTGCTCTGATTTTATCTCACCCTACTTACTCCCACTATCCAATGTTAAATTCAGGGGGAGAGGAAGTTCAAGCTTAGGGAAGAAAAAAAAATCCTTGGAATTCTATTGCAAATCTTGTTTGATCTCTTGGCGACATGTTTGCATATAAAGGAGAACTCACCTAGTGATACTTACCTCACACATGTCATCCCAATCTTGGTACTCTTGTTAGTCTTGTATCCTATCTTGGAGAAATTATCTTATGTTATCTAACCTTGTTTTCTCAAGCTTATTTCTTCAAGAACCTCAAGGTAAGTATATGTATCACACTCATGTGCACGATGATCTCTTGCTTGTTGCACATATTTTTTGCAAGAAAGAATCATGAACATGAAGGTATTTCTTTCATCATGTTGCTCTGATGCATATAGCCAAGATACATGTAACTCATTACTCATTCTTCCTATTGTGCACTCACATTTCATGAGCTACTATCACCTTACATGTTTGCACACTTGTAGGGGGAGCATATGCATGTTACATGTTCTCTCAAAGCTTTAATACAATTTCTGCTATATCCTTACTTGAAGCTTTGATGTATGTTGTCATCAATTACCAAAAAGGGGGAGATTGAAAGCACATTTGCTCCCTTGATGGTTTTGGTAATTAATGTCAACATACATATTGTTGGACTAATGCTTTTATCTAGAATGTTTCGGATAAGTTCAACTGTGGCATGGCAAGGACATGAGGATGTGGACCCCTTCAAAATGCTAAGAAAAAATATTGGCAAAGCTCCAAGACTCTATATTTTTGGTTAAGTGATCCAAGATCACATTGAGTCAAATAGGAAAGACAATACTATTAAAAGGGTATGAGGTTTTGATCATGACTCAATTGCTCAAGTGCTTAGTGATATTGCTCCAAGAACCTCAACTACTTCTCCACTTCACTTTCATCCAGAACCCTAAAGTCCATCTTGGTCCCACCAAAAATTTCCCATCCGGACTCACCGAGATGATCCATACTGCCACATGCCAAATCCTAATGTTTCGGTGCAGCCGAAATGGATCTCGGTCCCACCGAGATGGCCTGACCAAGTTTCTATAGTAAAGTTGTTTCACTTCGGAATTACCGAGTTGAAACGGTCAGAACTACCGAAATGAAGTCTTTCCCTAGCCATTGCACTTCGGTCACACCGAGTCGTTCTATTCACTTTCACCGAAAAGCCTAACAGTCAAGTCTTTTCCACTAGTCGGTCTCACTGAGATTTTCATGTTGGTGTCACCGAGTTGGGTCAAAGACTTGTAACGGTTGGATTTTTGGTGCTTCCTATTTATACCCCTCCACCACCACCACTTATTCTCTAAGAGAGCCATCAGAATGAACCACAACTTCCACTACTCATTTTCTGAGAGAGAACCACCTACTCATGTGTTGAGATCAAGATATTCCAATACAACCATGTGAACCTTGATTTCTAGCCTTTCCCAAGTTGCTTTCCATTCAATCCTCTCTTCTACCAAAGCCAAATCTGTGAGAGAGTGTTTGAGTGTTGGGGAGACTATCATTTGAAGCACAAGAGCAAGGAGTTCATCATCAACAACACCGTCTATTACCTTTTGGAGAGTGGTATCTCCTAGATTGGTTAGGTGTCACTTGGGAGCCTCCAAGAGATTGTGGAGTTTAACCAAGGAGTTTGTAAGGGCAAGGAGATCGCCTACTTCGTGAAGATCTACCCGAGTGAGGCTAGCCCTTCATGGGCGTAAGCCATGATGGAATAGACAAGGTTGCTTCTTCGTGGACACTTTGTGGGTGAAGCCCTCTGTGGACTCGCGCAACCGTTACCCTCCGTGAGTTGAAGTCTCCATCAACGTGGATGTACGATAGCACCATCTATCAGAACCACGCCAAAAATCTTCTTGTCTTCATTGCGTTTGATCGTCCATCTCTACCATTTACTTTCCGCACAATTGCATGCTTTACTATTTCCGCTGCCCTATCTATAGAGATACATGTGTAGGAAGTCTTGGTGATATCTTAACTAGTGCCAAAATCTGACTAAATTTCAAGGGAACTAAAACCTGCACCTTTGGTTAGTTAAGAGTCTATTCACCCCTCCCCCCTCTAGACCTATCTTCTCCGATCCTACAGATGCTTCCAGGCAAGGGAGTTTCTCTCCTGAGCTCTGGTGAGCCTGGAGTTTACAACAATTGGAAAAGATATTTAAATGCTCCTAACATGGACTAACAATAAAATTTTTTCAGGGATGATTTCACACTGTACATATTGCCCTTGTTAGTAAGCTTTGGAAAAGTAGGCATTGGTAATCAAATAGAGTGTACCTCTTACATGCAACCTGATAGCAAGGGTAAGTCTTACATCTTAGCACTTATCAAGTGTTGATCGATCCAAAATTTTAGAAAAAATCAATACAAGAGGTAATCGAGCATACATAGGAGGTCTACTTACATATTCCATCAAATGATATGTATATGAGTATATGTCTACTGATAGGTAATTGAGCATACATAGAGGGATGCTGCATGCAAGCTCATGTGACCTTCTCGATCTGGATCCTCTCCTAAAATATGTTGATGCATAAAGAGGTTAGAAAGAGAAATCGGATACAAGAGGGTGTGGTGGGTTCTGCCGTCGCTGCACGCCATTATGTCGCCGCCGCCGCAGCCGCGACGCCTTGCTGCAGATTGAGAGAGATGGGAGAGTAGAGAGGGCAGAAGGCACAGAAAGAGTGAGATGGATAGAAGCACCCTCTTGTGAAGATCCTGCTCGGAGCTGCGCTCATCTGTGGCAACGGCCCCACCCTGTCATCCATCTTCCATGTCTCCGTCGTGGAACCCTTGCCACTGTATGAAACAACAGCGCCGCATGGGCGTCGAGCGTCTGGCGGAGTGAGTGACCGCGGCATCGGGGAGGGAGCATGGCGACCCGTGGAAGAGGGAGCGGCGGCGGCGGCGGCGGGTGGACGGCGAGGAGGGCCGGAGGGTAGGGCGCCCATGAGGATGTCCCCCAGGTAGTTCGAGAGTGGTGGGGGTTGCGTGATTGTAGGAACTTTTTTTCTTTTGGAAATCCACGATTGTAGGAACTATTTTTATCTTTTCTTCTGGAAATCCACAATTGTAGGTGCGGACGCAAGTGGCAGAGTTTTCGTCTGCCTAATAAAAATGCTAAATGTACTCCTGGAGAGGTTTAGTTGTTATCTAGATGGTTAGATCTAAATGAGTGGTCTGATCGTGAGGCTCTAATTGCTTCAATTTGTGTTGTGTACGTTATGCAGGGTGGGGTCAGGAAAGAAAATGTTTGCTCTTTTAATAGTAGTAGAGATAATCAGACATAGTGTGATATGTAATCATCATGAATTGTGTGTGTTTTTGGAGTAAAACTTCTGATCTATTCATCAACTGTCAAGATGGTACAAAAGAACACGAGAAATAAAAAATACTTCCAGATCCGTAGACCATTTAGCAACACCTATTTAGGACAGTAAAACCGTGCCTAGAGCGAGCCCTCTCACGCCCTCAGTCATTTCAGCCATCGGATCTGGAGTCATGATCGTTTCTGGCCGCTGGATGGCTGTTTTGTCCACGTTTTCGCGCTAAATGGGCTAAATGTCCTAATGGGCAGCTACTCCGGTGGCAATTTCCGAGCACTCTGGTTAATTGGGCCTAGCCGTCATAGAAAGCCCACGAAGAAATTTACACATCAAGTCCAAGTCCATACATTGCACGAGCCCGCTCGGGAGTGTCAGGATACAAAGAGATCCGGGCGACGCGGGATCAGATCCAGCCGATGCGGGAATTGCTCGATCGAGCCGGCCCGGGCGATCGGTCTGATTGGTTGCACGGCGCGGAGGGACGGTCTGTGATGGCCCGCCCTAATACGTCGACTGAAGTTCTATCGCCAAAGATTGATTGATAGGTTAATTGGCCATTAATAGCAATCGATGGAGTTGAATTGTCAGTTGCTATGTTGTGCGCGATTGGAATTCATCTGCCGTCGTTAACGCAAGGAGTAGACCAGCCGTTACTACAGGCCATTAATGGAGTGGGTTGGAGGTGCGACGGGGCCGATGGTGGAGGTCAGTTATAACTTGGCTGCTCCGCCTACATATGCTCTGTCCAGTCACCCAGATTATTTCCCATTTCTTCCTCTGGCAATAAACATCCCTGATCTATTCGTCTCCATTAGTTGCCCCTTCATCTTGAAAATTTGCTGTAAATTTTCCTTCTCACTGCAATCCCTTCACGATTGAGTGTTTGCACTCAACTTGGGCTCTTGCTGATGCTGCTTTCCACTCCTAATTTGTAGGCACTGTAGTCCAAGCCCTTGACCGATTATGGGTTCTTTGGCTCCAGAATTCTTCAGCCGAGGATCCCAATGGTTGCTGGCCAGGTTAGTTCACATGAAGTGACATATCCAATCTCCAATATCCAAGTATTTTTTTCATATGATTGCTTTGTTCAAATGCTGATGTGGTGGTAATGATACATGCCATGCTGCTGCCGGCTATTATTGTTGTTGTATACGCATCAGATTATTTTGGACGGTAGATCCATATGGGCAAACATAAAGAAATTATGTGGTTGTTCCAACACACTCTTAGTTCGTTTTCTATCTGATCAAATGACACATTTATTGCTTGTACAGATCCTACAATGGAAAAATGGTTGCTGAATGTCTCCAGCTTCTATAGTATGCTTGGTTAACGGCCTTTTGGAGCAACTTGGATAATTCGTAGCAGATTTGAATTCAATATGATGGTAATAACTTTCTTCGCGCATGAGTGCAGACAGATATATTTTACCTGAGGTTCACCAAACTGAATATAGGTATGGCTTGACCATTCCATCACATGTGGACAAGTGGAAAATGTCCAATTTTAATGTAGCAATGCAACACCTTGTCCAGTTAATAATTACCTTCAGAAATCATGTCATCTAGGCTACTTCTGCTACATACGAAGAATGATATGAGAGACCACGAAGTTAAGCTTTTAATGTTGTTTCTCATTTTTACAAATGTAGGTCTACCTAGGGATAGAGACAACTTTACATAATAACAATGCTTGACATTGTGAGGTTTGAGCAAATCAGTTATTTCAGTCACTAACCAGACAATTGCTCGCTGAAGTTTTCTTCTATGCTTTCAAATGGAGTTACTGTCCAGATTTGAAATAGCTAATGTTTTCAACAATTGATTTCCACATTCTTTTTGGAAGGCATAAAATTGAACACTTATCTAATTTAATTGAGCCGAATCAACGCCAAAGATTATGTAACTACTCCAGTGGAAAATCCATTGAATTTACTTAGTACTCAGCTAACAAAGATTATAATGAATTTGCTATCTTGCATAACACAAAATTATGTGTTTACATTCATGTATGTGTGTCCTGAAGGATTTTTATTGGCATATGATCTTACACCCCATCGCTTTATTAAAATGTACTAATCTTGATGCAGGGGATATGGATCATGGGAACAGAGGACCTCCATTGGGGAGGTTTGGTCCCTGGGAGCGGACAATTCCAGATTCGACTCCACAATTGGTACCACCATTTTTGTGCTCCTATGACTTGTGAGGAAGATAGGAAGCAAGGAGTCTGGTCTTCTTAAGTCACTTGCAAGTTTCTTGACCAAAACCTTAGCTGTTGATAGACTAATCATTGCCGTCGTAGGTCTTCCTTGATTAAATAACATTTTTAGCTTTGATTAAATAACCTTTTTTGGACAATATCGAACATATCATCTTGCAGGAAGCTACATGGCACGTGCGTATAACTTTGAATGTGCCTCGCTGCTTCATGTCAACAATGACTTGTAAGGCGCTATGAATGTGCTATGACATAATGAGTTTTATTAGTTCACTCTCTTTAGTGTCACTACATTTTTGTACCAGCTTGTGGCAAATATTATGTACTTTCAGTTTAGAAGACATATGAAGTTATAGCAATGTCAGTGTATCAAACTTTTTCCGTTTCCTTCCAGTATCAGTATGTATCAAAACAGCAGCCTATCATGGGCTACAATATCTTAACCGTGTTTCAAATATTTAGGCAAATTTGTATTATTTTATATTGAACAAATAAACGGATGCAACAAACATGACACATGGATATTAGTTCATGCCAATTTAAAAATAATGTAAAACCCTCCATATAGTTGTATCAACAGCTAACATTACATTGCCAAAATGGACGGGCGCAGCAACGCGCGCCATCAATGATCTAGTAAACACTGAAGCGAGCTGAAGGTGCGCCGCTGTCTTCGCCCCACCCTCATCGGAATCAGACAAATCTTATTGTAATAAATAGTCGGGAAGTCGTCGTGCTAAGATCCCATAGAACCAGCGCACCAGAATAGCAACCGCCGCCCATGAAGAGAAGCGAAGATTGAAAAGATCCAACCTACAGACACATGAACACAGACGAATGAAGACCCTTAAACAGTGTGACGCAAGCATACCACACTGCTGAACAAGCAAAATTTGAGTACCATTCTGCTTGGGTAACAATTTGCTTTACCTCAAATCACGTAATGTCCTTCAACTTATCTAACATATTGAGCTCCTACGATTTAATGGGCAAATCCGTGCTTCGAAACATATTGAAGTTTTCATTTCTCCTCCGGTTTTTTGGGCCAGTTTCTGTGTGTTTTTCTTCAAAAAAAATTGCCGGTTTTTTATTCGTTTTATTTCTTCTTATTCTTGCTTCAGATTATTTTTTTCTATTCCTTTTCAAACAAATATTATCATTTTGAAACATGAACCTAAAAAATGTGAATGTTTTTTAAATCCTCGAACTTTGTCAGATATGTGAACCATTTTAAAAACTCATGAACTTATTTTTAATTCATAACACTTTTCAAATTCCTGACCATTTTATAGAATTCATGAACATTTCTAAATTCATGAACATTTTTAAAATCCACAAATATTTTTAAATCCGTGACCATTTTATAAATTCATGAACTTTTCCAAAATTCATGAATATTTTTTAAATCCACAAATATATTTTTAATCCATGACCATTTTAAAATTCATGAACTTTTATAAAATTTGTGAGAACTTTTTGAACTCATTTAAAAATGGAAACCTTTTTCAAATTTGTCAACACTTTTGAATTAGCAAATATTTGTACAAATCCATGATTTTTTCGAATTTGGGAACATTTTTAATATGACATTTTTTCAAATTTGTGAACTTTTTTTGAATATTCACATACAATTTTTCTAATTCACAAACATTTTTATTAGACAGAACTTTTCAAAATTAATAGAAAAATCGACCATTTTTTTCTGACAGAGCGGACCACCAGCAGCCGGAAAAGAAAACAGCACGCAAGCAGGTGGGGCGAACAGGCGAGCCTAATGGGTGGTGGCTCATGTGCCCACCCATGTGTGTTTTACCAATTTGGTGCTTAAGGGCATCTACAAGGCTTGAAAGCTTACATGGCAGCTTAGGAAAAAAAAATATGTTAAGCGTTTGTACTGGAGTCTGAATCTCCAACGCTAGCCCTAAAGTATAGGCGCTACCCAAAATGAAAAGAGAACAGAAAAGTTTGCTAGCGCCCGGTGACAACTTTTGCTCCAACGCTAGCAAATATCCTGGGATTGAACGGGATTTTGCTGAAACGGCTGGGAAATAAATCCTGACGCCTGTGCTTGGTACCTTCATTGTAGACGCTCTAAGGTGGAGACCTCCTATACAGCGCGGTGTGCGCCACCAATCTCTTCCGGTGCTTGAAAGGAGCAACTCGGCCCGCGGCCCATTAGCTAGCACGGCCGCTGGCTGGACTACTCACACGCACGGGATTCTAAATAAAAAAAGGATCGATCGCACGCTCCCTGGATGCTACTCGCTGGTAGACCTGTGACCAAGAACAATGACAGTTGACCAAGAGTAAGTCGTAAACCCTAGGATGAGTAGGTTCAGTTTCTTTCTTCTAATTTCCAAATTATCGTTATATTCCGATTTTCATGTTAGAAAGGTAATCGTATCAAATATCCATGTATAGAAATTGCAATATATGGATTGGTATTAAGCTGATTGAGTTAGCTTCACTTAATAATTTTGTGTAAATAAGTACGTGGGATAGAATAAGTTCTATAGGAATATCAAACCTAACTGTGTGCCAATTTATTTCACGCTCATCTATTTGACATTGACAGGGAAGCTGAAGAGTTTCTTTGGAAAATCAACAGCCCGTAATATGCCTAAAGAGGTGACAGTTAAACGCTTCCATGGGAAAAACCGCCGTGGGATGAAACAGAAGGAGGTAATGTGCTCAAGCTTATTTATTTTGTCTATAAATGTTTACATTCTCTGTAGATTTAAACATTTTTCTATTTTCTTGCAGCTTGAAGACTACAAATTAATTCAAAAAGATAAGGAAGACATATTGATATTTCTCAAGTTATTGCGACTTAAATGGTTAGTTTATTTTACTTTGGCAATGAACTTGACATACTTATGTGTGTGCTGATAAGAAAATATAAGATTTTACTTCTTACATGCTATGTATTTTTTTGAGGGATCTTCCACACTATGTATGCTTCTGTGTTAGTTCTTTAAATGATCTAGCCATTAGTTCGTACACATCTCTCTAAAAAAAGCATACACATCTTTGCCCCCTCTCATGTTTAATCCTGGCTCCGCCCCTGACCAAGACATATGACGTGGAATTTTTTTAAATAATGTATTTCAATTTGTAAATTAGAAAAAAGTTCACGGAATTGAATATATTCATGCATTTGAAAAAAGTTCATGGAATTGAATATATTGATGGATTCGAGAAAATAATACAAGTTTGAAAAAAGTTCACGGGTTTTCAAAAATAGTTCCTGAATTCAAAAAACATTCAAGAATTGGAACAAATTCCATGAATTTAAAAAACTACATGCATTTCAAAAGGGTTCACTAATTTGGCAAAAAACCACAAATTTGAAAAAAAAATCACGAATTTGAAAAATAATTTAATTTAAAAAATATCACGAATTTAAAAAATGTAAAAATTTCACGAATTTAAGAAAAAAACATAAAATGAAATAAAGATTTATAAATTTGAGGAAAAAAGTTCACTAATTTAGGAAAAGTTCAAAAAATTTAAGAAAATCATGTAAGTTAAATTGAAAAATAAAAGTAGAAGAAAAAGAATAGGGAAAAGACGTAGAAAATTCGGCGCCGAGCGCAAGCGGTCCAACTCGGTTATGGTCTGGTCCATCTCGTAGGTTGCACTCATGTGGCGTGTCTCCCTAAATGGGCTGGCCCAGCGAACAGGAAGCCACAGGCCACAGTTTTTTTTATATATTTTAGTGTTTTTTTACTTTCTTCTATTTTTTAAATAAATTTCCAAATATTGTGAATATATATTATACAAAAGACCTTACATAAAATATTTAAAAATGTTAACTAAGCATTAAAAAAATTATGTTTATGGATAAAATATTTCTCATGAACAAGTTGTAGTAAAGCGGTGTCAATTATATGGATGGAGAGAGTATATAAGAAATCTATAATGTGTATGGAAAAAGTTGAGAATGTATTATAAAAACCAAATATTTGAAAAGTATTAATGCAACATATGAAAAATGTTAACTGTGTATAGAAAAAAAAATTACAAGTATACAGGAAAATATAAAAAACAGATACTGTGTAATGAAAAATGTTCATCATGTATTTAAAAATTATTAAACATCTTTTAAAAAAATTAAACATGTAGAAAAAAGTTTCCTGATGTATACAAAAAATGTATATTTTGTGTGAAAAATGTTTATTACCATTAAAAAAATGTTCATTGTGCATTGAAAAATGTTGACCATGTATTGAAAATATGTTAAATGTGTATATAGAAAATGTATTTGATATACTAAAAATTTACATTGTGTATGGAAAAGTACACAACAAAGAAATTATATTAAAAAATTAATCATGTATGTCAAAAATGTTAAAAGTGCATATAAAATAGGTTTCTGATGTATACAAAAATATAGAATGTGTACTAAAAAAAAGCTGATATGTTTTAAACAAAAAAGAAACCAATGAAAATCGGCAAAAAAAGACAAAGAAACCTAATAAAAGCAAAGAAAACAAAAACCAAAAAAATAGTGCAAAAGAATAAAAACAATAAAAACCAAGGAAGTAAACAAGAAACATATGAAAACCAAGAAAGAAACAAAGAAAAATCAAGAAAGTAGGAAATAAAAGAAAGAACAAATGAAAACGGAGAAGGAAACAAAAGCAAACCGAAGAAACAAAGAAAAGACGGTAAAAACAAGAATAAAAAGAAGAGGACCAGTGAAAAAAACAAAGGAAAGACCAATGAAACATGTGAAGAAACAAAATAACAAAAAGAAGAAAACAGAGAAAAATGCAGCAAACACAGTCACCAGCGAACGAGCAAGCGCATCTTCTTGGGTAAGAATTCGCTTTACCTTAAATCACGTAATATCCTTCAACTTATGTAACATATTGAGCTCCTATGATTTAATGGGCATATCCATGCTTCGAAGCATACTGAAGTTTTCTTTTCCCCTCCGGTTTTCTTGGCCAGCTTCTGTGTGTTTTTCTTCTATGAATTTTGCCAGTTTTTTATTCATTTTATTTCTTATTATTCTTGTTTCAGTTTATTTTTTTATATTTCCTTATAAAAAAAACTATTTTCATTTTTTGAAACATGAAACTTTTAAAACATATGAATGTTTTCTTCAATCCGCGAACTTTTTCAGATATGTGAACCGCTTTAAAACTTCATGAACTTATTTTTAATTCATAACACTTTTCAAATTTGTGACCATTTTATATAATTCATGAACTTTTCTAAATTCGTGAACATTTTTAAAATCAACAAATATTTTTATATCCGTGACCATTTTTGAAATTCATGAACTTTTCCAAATCATGACTATTTTTAAAATCCAAAAATATATTTTTAATTCATGACCATTCGAAAATTCATGAGCACTTTTTGAACTCATTTAAAAAAATGGAAACCTTTTTCAAATTTGTGGACACTTTTGAATTAGCAAATATTTGTACAAATCCATGATTTTTTGGAATTAAGTAACATTTTTAATATGAGATTTCACCAAATTTATAAATATTTTTTTTAATTCGGGTAAATTTTGCAAATTCACAAACATGTTTTATTAGACAAAACTTTTCAAAATTAATAGAAAAAACTGACCATTTTTTCGGACAGAGTGGACCACCAGCAACCGGAAAAGAAAACATCACGCAAGCGGGTGGGGCGAACGGGCGAGTCTAATGGGTGGTGGCTCATGTGCCCACCCATGTTCGTTTTACGCACAAGTTGGTGCTTAAGGGCATCTACAAGGCGTCAACGCTTACATGGGAGCTTAGGAAAAGAAAAGAAATATTTTTATGTTAGGCGTTTGTACTGGAGTCTGAATCTAAAAAAAAATGAGTTCCCCTTAAAAAAAGCCGTAAATTACAGGAAAACGTTTAAGATCAACCGGCTGATAACAGTGCGGCGTAAGCCTCCTTTAATGTCTGCCTATCCGCAGCGTTATCCCCACGCGAGCTCATCCACCCAAATAAAATCCAACTGGTTCGTTGACCCCAGCTCCCCCCGCTCCTGTGAGATCTAGCTAGCTCGTTTTCCTTCCTCCCGTTGATGCTCTCCTCCGTCCCCTGCCCCATATTTTTCATCGGTGAATCCAAGCAGCATCCAGGCGCGGAATCGTGTTGTGGGAGGCGTCGCTGCTTGGCTCTTTCTTTTTGAAGGAGATGTTCCAGACGCGATGCTGCCGCCGTGGAGATGAGGCAAACTCATCGGCGCTGAAAGGCCAACCGCAGACGCTACAGACACGATGCTGCCGGAAGGGCTCACCGCCGACGTTGCAGCGCCAACAGCCTGGGGGAGGGGGGCTGCTCGTGTGCTACAATGGGTAGCTTGGAGATGAAGCTCGCTGCAAGCCTGCCCATGGACGCTAGTGCAAGGGAATCACCGGCGTTGCAATGGGGGATTGTGCGGAGGTGCTGCAACGGGCTGAGGGGCACGCGGTGGCGCTGCAATGGAGCGCTCGCCGGGGGCTCTCGGTGCTCCGATGCAGCGCTCACCAGTGGCCCGGAGCTGCGATGCAACCTCGGTGCTGCAATGGAGCTCCGTCGGGAGCTCCCAGTGCTGCGATGAAGCACTCGTCGGCGGCACGTAGTTGCCATGAAACCTTCATGATGCAATGGAGCTTCGTCGACGGCTTCGGGTGCTGCGATGCATCGCTCGCCGGCGGCCCCAGAGCTGTGATGCAGCACTCGGTGTTGCAATAATGGAGCTTCACCGACGGCTCACGGTGATGCAGTGCAGCGCTTGTCTGCGGCGGCCGTGATGCTTGCAGCGACGGTGTTTCTGTTGCTGCTGGGCACGATGTGCAGGGCGCGGTGATCGAAGCGGGCGTCCAGTTGATGCAATGTGGAGAAAGACATGGCGTGCATTGACCAAATCCAATGGTTTACGAGTGATTTGTAGCAGCCGCCTAAATTATAGGCGCTACCCATAATGAAAAGAGAACAGAAAAGTTCGCTAGCGCCCGGTGATAACTTTTGCTCCAACGCTAGAGAAAATCCTGGGATTGAACGGGATTTTGCTGAAACGGCTGGGAAATAGATCCTGGCGCCTGTGCTTAGCGCCTTCACTGTAGATGCCCTAAGGTGGAGGAGAGAATTCTTTATTTGACCCTTTCTTAAATTTTGCCTCCTTTTTTGGCCCAAAATACTTAAACTTCATTTTATTCCCTATGTGTCACTTTCATCCATTTTTTCATCCGGCGATGGTAAATGGCATGTAGAAAGACAATTTTGCCCTTGATGGTAATATGTCAGCAAAAAAAGAAAAAAAAAAGAAGGGACGTGAGCATGAATGGATGAAAATTATGCACGTTGGAGAGCCCATGTTCAAATATTCATATCCACCACCGTCCAACCAGACTTGTTGCAGCCCCATCCGCAAGAGCCCGGCAGCAGCCAGCACCACGCACAACAAGCATGCACCACGCACGCATGCAAGCGGCAGCAAGCACGCACGCAGCACTTCTTCCGGTGCTTGAAGGGAGCAACTTGGGCCGCGGCCATTTAGCTCACGCAGCCGTTGCTGATCGCTCACACGCACGTGATTCTAAAAAAAAGGATCGCACGCTCCCTGGATGCAACTCGCTGGTAGACCTGTGACCACAAACAGTGACGGTTGACCAAGCCATATGACGTAGAATTTTAAAAAATAGTGTATTTCAATTTGAAAATTTAAAAAATGTTCATGGAATTGAATATATTCATGGATTCAAGAAAGCGTATACAGGTTTGAAAAAAGTTTACGGGTTTTCAAAAAAATGTTCATGAATTCAAAAAACATTCAAGAATTGGAAAAAAAAAAGTCACGAATTTAAAAAACTACATGCATTGGAAAAAGGTTCACTAATTTGAAAAAAAAATATAAATTTGAAAAAAAGTTCACGAATTTGAAAAAGAATTTATTTTGAGAAAAGATCACGAATCTAAGAAAAAATTCACGATTTAGAAAACTACAAAAAGTTCACAAATTTAATAAAAAAGTTCATGAATTTAAGATAAAGATTTAAGAATTTGAAAAAAAGTTCAGTAATTTGGGAGAACGTCACAAATTTTAAGAAAATCATGTAAACTAAAAATAAAAATAAAAAGAATAAAAAGAATAGGGAAAAAATGAAGGAAAAGACCAAAGACTGTCCTAAAAGCGGACAGAAAAAAAAACCCAGAAAAGGAATGCGAGATGAACCAGACTACCGCTACTGTGCTAAATGGGCCGGCGCATTTCGATGGGGGAGGGGGCGTGCGCCGCGTACGGATTAGCCTCTATTTGGTGCATGAAGCGCTAAATAGGATTCCGTCTTAAGGTGATGTAGAGGAGATCCTTACTGCATGCCTCTCCTATCAGTGGATGAGGTCGAGCAGTCCCCACTCATGGCTTGCTCCGGACCAGCGCGACCGAGTCAGGCCCGATACTATTATTAGCTGCATTAATTCGGCATGGAGCGCAAGCGGTCCAAGACGGTTATGGTCCGGTCCATATCATAGGTTGCGCTCGTGTCAGGTACCTCCATAATTGGGCTGGCCCAGCACACGGAAGGCCACAGGCCAAAACCTTGTTTTTTTAAATACTTTCATGTTTTTTTTCTATTTTTGAATAAATTTCCAAATATTCTAAATATATATTATAGAGAAGGCTTAACATAAAATATTTTAAAAATGTTAACTAAGCATTTAAAAATGTTAAATGTTTATGGAGAAAATATTTCTCATGAACACAAAGTTGTACTAAAGCAGTGTCAATTATATGGATGGAAGGGAGTATATTAGAAATATACAATATGTATGAAAAAGTTAATAATGTATTTAAAAAATATAAATCAAATATTTGAAAAGTATTAATGAAGCATATGAAAAATGTTAAATGTGTATAGAATTTTTTTTTACTAGTATATGCCAAAATATTAAAAAAGCATATACAACCTGTATGAAAAAATATTCATCCTGTATTTAAAAATTATTAAACGTCTGTTAAAAAATGTTAAACATGACGAAAAAATGTTTCCTTGTGTATACGAAAAATGTTATTGCCACTAAAAAAATGGGCGTCGTGTATTGAAAAATATTGACCATGTATTGAAAATATGTTAAATGCGTGTATAGAAAATTTATTAGATACACTAAAAGTTTACAATGTGTATGGAAAGTACATAATAAAAAAATTGAATAAAAATTTTTAATCTTGTTTGTCAAAAATGTGAAACTTGTATATAAAATAAGTTTCTGATGTGTACGAAAATATAGAATGTGTACTGAAAAAAAGTTGACATGTGTTGAACAAAAAAACCAATGAAAATCGGCAAATAAAACAAAGAAACCCAATAAAAACAAAGAAAAAAAAACTTAAAAATAGTGCAAAAGCACCAAAAAAAATAAAAACCAAAGAAGAAACAAAGAACATATGAAAACCAAGAAAGAACAAAGAAAAATAAAGAAAGTAGGAAATAAAAGAAAGAACCAATGAAAACGGAGAAAGAAACAAAAGAAAACCAAAGAAACAAAGGAAAAACCGGTAAAAACAAGAATAAGACGAGGAGAACCGGTGAAAAAACAAAGGAAAAACCAAAGAAACATGTGAAGAAACAAAATAACGAAAAGAAACATGAAAGAAAAAACAGAGAAAAAAGCAGGGAACACAGTTACCAGCGAGCGAGCAAGCGCGCCTGAGCGAGCGAGAGCACTATGAAACGGGCCGGCCCAGTATTGTACAAAGCAGGAAAAAAAGCTTCAGGCGAGACAGAAGCTACTCTCGCTATAACCGAGATATAGCTCTAATAGTCCAACAGGGTCTCACCGTGACCTAGCGATGGCGATTTCGTCACCGCCCTTGTCCATGGCACATCCACCTCTCCATGGCGACGCCGTCTCACCCTCTCTATGGCTGGTACCGCCTCTAGCTCTAGGAAAATATCAATGTGTTGATCCTATGCTCTCCGGAGGTAGGGTTGAGGTATAGAGGAGGAGCATGTCCCCAGCGATGGCGAGCTCTCCACCATGTCCTCGGTGTCACACTCTCCATCACTATCATCTTGTGGAGGTAAGTGGCGATGTCCTTCACGTGTCCTCCCTTCCTATCCCGACCTTCCGGCACTTGCATTGTCGACACGGGGCACAACACGAACAAGCCGACTGAGCCAATGTTCAGCCGTGTAGCGCCGCACGTGCTGGCCGCCACGCGTGCTAGTTGTTTGCTGGCCACGTGTGTGCTTGTCGTGTGTGTGCTGGCCGCTGTTAGCCGCTTGTGTGCACGGCACGACATGGGCGTGGCGCGGCCTTGACTTCCGACGCGAGGTAGCCGCCTGAGCTCACGAACACGCCGCCGGCTCGCCTCCACCTAGAGCGAGCTGTTGAGTCACCGATGTTGGTGCTCATAGTGTGTCCGATGAAATGTCGCGTGCAGAGAGAGAAAGTGAGGGTTAAAAATAGCGGTTGCGGTTGTTTTGCCGTAAAAAGTAGGGTCAAAGCGGTCATGTACGGGCGGTCACCAGACGCTTCTACGAATGTTTGCGGATCAAAATTAGAGGTAATATCACCGTGAGTCATATAACTTGCGTCGCATGTTTAGTTTGGTGCTAGAACTTCAAAAATACGGTTTTATGGTCATCTAACTTGTCTCAAGTGTGCAGATACAGTAACAATACATGTATGCGGGTGTATCCATGCGTAGGCCCCATTTGTCAGTGAGTGATGGCGTAGGGTGCGTCATATTTTGACACAGAAGGCCCTCGTATTTTTTTCTATTTGCGGAAAAAGTCAAAGACAGTGACAAATGTTTTGCACAGAACCCCCTAACAGTTTTTTATTTACAACAAAAATCTGGCCACAGTCGTGCACATATATAAGCGAAAATAAACACCAAGAAGGTGCGCCAGGATTCGAACCGGGATGGATTGTTTTAAGGCGCGACGGACTAGCCAATAGTAGTTTGACCTCCAGATGTTTTTTTCGAGAGATGTTTGACCTCCAGATGACAAATATTGATAACCAAACGTCTGTTTTTTTAGAAGAGATAACGAACGTATGTGTACTGAAGGACTCGTGTGGAGCTTAATTGGGCTGCGGATACTGCGGCCCATTTTGAGCGACCTCTTTTTTAAAGATATCTGTAAAATGTAATTAATATAGTTATGCTCAAATATTTGTGTGTTAACAATATTATATATACAGATAATGATTAGTAAATAAAAACATTTAAATATAAACCCGTGTGTTATATATAAAATATTTAGTACAACGTAAGTAATATAAACATGTGTATTATATATAAAATATTTAGTAAAACATAAGTAATAAACTTATGTCAATATTTTTGCGTTAATATACTATACATACAAATGATGAGTAATGAACAAAAATATTTAAACATAACCCTGTGTATTATATAAAAAATATTTATTTAATAGGGACACCAAAAATATATTAAATATGTTTATATATTACATGACCAAAAAAACCTTCGGTTTATATTTAAATTATACGTACCTGAATACAAACATGTACTAAATATATATGAATATTCAGTTGTGTATAATTATTACTCAGGACTTATATTCAAAATAATATATAATTTAAGTCATAGCAATGATTTATTCTCATTAACAGTTTAAATTTTAAATTATGCAAACATTGTACTACAAATGTGCGTATAATTATTGAAACGTTTGTATAATTAAATTAATATTTTTGAATTGTAGTTTTGCAAAACAAATATGTAGTACGCACATTTATAAAACACATATATTTATATAATACTCAGGTTTATAAAATATTTTACCAAATATTTTTCATATAATACACAGGTTTATATTTATTTATTAATCATCGTCTGTATGTATAATATTTTTAACACGCAAATATTGGACCATAACACTATTACTTACATTTTACTAAATATTATATATATAATACACAGGTTTATATTGAAATGTTTTTATTACTAATCATCGTCTATATGTATAATATGTTTTTTTGCGTGAGTATGCATAATTTTGTAACACACAAATATGTCGACATAACTTTATTACTTATGTTTTACATTTCTTTTAGTCTACTTACGTTTTACAAAGATCTAAAAAAAATAGCGCCTGCCAAATGAGCTGCAGTATCCGCAGCCATTTAATTTCCACATGGGTCCTCGTTTAATACATATAGGTAAGTTGTTCATATTATACATGCTCTGCTGAATTGTTGAGGTGGCTGGAGCGTCTCATGTTGCAGTAGGTGGTAGAGGGTTCGAATGTTGACGGACCCTCTTCTTGGCTGTTAATTTTTTTTTTTGCATATATATTCAGGACTGCTGTCTGATTTTTCTGTGAATAAAAAAGTGAGGTAGTTTTGTGCAAAAATTCATAGCGGTGGTTGACTGTTTCCGCAAATAAAAAGTTTATGAGGGTGTTTTGTGCAAAAATACATCACACTGGCGACTTCATCCACTGACAAGTGGGGCCATACACATGAATACGCCCGCATATGTGTATTATGACCGTATTTGTACGCTTGAGTCAAGTTAGATGACCACAAAACCGTATCTATCTTTCCCTAATAATAAAGGGGCTACTGTTTCTAGTCGTCCGTCGTGGAAATTGCCCCCGAAGTTGGCACTAATTACCCACCATGCCACCGGTAAGCAAAGAAAAAATGATTCGTTTTTATTTTAAAATCGTCGCTGGATTCTGTTCTTATAAACTGATACACTTCTATAATATGAGCACATAAGTGGTGCGATGGTTCAGGGCGCGGTCTTGCACACGGGAGACCAGCGATCGATACATAGTTCTGCCCCTTTTTCCACTCTTAAGCGCGCCGCACGCGGTAATGGGCCGGCCCATGGTCGTCGAGCCCCCTGTTTTCTATTTCATTTTTATTTTTTTATTTACTTTCCCATTTCTGTTTTTATTTTTTATTCTCTAAATGAAATACGGGATTTAAAAAAAATCAAAACATTGTGAGTTTTCTACAAAAATGAAAAATCATAAATTGTTTGTCAATTCAAAGAACATTTAGAAAATCATAAAATGTTCATGATTTCAAAACATTGTTCACATATTATAAAAACAATTCACGATTTAAAATAAATATTAATGAAATAAATAATGTTCATGATTTTTTAAAAATCATAAAATGAAATTATAGAAAATGTTCATAAAAATTAAAACAAATCTGTAAATAATGAACAAAACGAACCATCGCTTACGTAGAGGTTCTATTAGGGGATCTGTAGAGGTCGTTTTATGATTTTATTTAGTTCCTCGCATCGGGTAAAAAAAGATTTCCGTGTTTTGTACAGCGCCAAGGCCCAAGAAAAATTGACACAACTTTCTATGGGTTAGTTTTTGTAAGCTATATGAAAATGACGAAATGTCTATTTTGCTTCATACACAGCTATATTCATTTCTGGTACCACGATATTGGCTATGGTAAACACCGCTATGCTAGGTCAAGACGAGACACATCATTCATCAGTCTAGCTCAGGCAGGGTCCATCAATACAGTTTGCTCAGCCAAAATATATTTCGTTGTGGCGCCTTAGGAAATCAAGTCGTGAGGAGACCATCACATTTTTAGTTTTTGAAATGATTTTTTAAAAGTCCCTTATCTCATCATGACATCACAGACATAGTTTGTGAAATGACATTATAAAAGTCCCTTATCTCATCCTTGCATTTGATTCAAACTTTTTTTTTGTATCTACCACACCTGCATAATCTGATAATTTTTTTCCCGTTGCAACGCACGGGCATATTTGCTAATAATACCTAAATAGTTGATCCCCACTAAACCTAATTCTCTTAACATGCAGCCCTCCACATCATCATTGTGCCATGTCATCAATCCCACTAGCCTATTTCTCAATTTTTACTAGAAAAAACTATTCAGTCGTGGGCCTTTTATTTTCAAAAGTTGAGAAAGTCGAAGCGATACAACACATCAATTACTCTCCCCACCGATTCCCTGATTCCATGGCTCTCTTCATCTTCTACGCTAGAGTCTGACCGCCAGCCTTCTCATCCCGGCGATCCCAGATGCTCCCTCCTGCCGTCCCTCAGCTCCCGGTCGTCCTCACAGCGGCGGCATCAGACGCACCGGACGTGGTGGACGCGGCCATCCGAGGCCCTAGTTTCTGCGCTATCCAGCAGGGTGGCCTCGGGAAGTTGCAGGTTGCCAGCAACCCCCCCGCCTCCTCGCCGGTGCCATGGCCCGCAAGCCATCCCCGCGTAGCCGAGCCGTGTCTCCCCTCCGGTCCCTCCCCGCGTCGGTGGCCTTGGACGCACACACCGGACGAGGCCCTTAGCCGGGACACATCTCCATCCCTCCATCGCCTCCCCTCCCCTCTATGGACCAGCTTATTCCTACAGCGTAAAGACTAAGATTTTGCTGTGCCGAGGCTTCCGTGCAATAATTTTGCAAATAGAAGCAGGTAAGAATCTCCAATCCAGTTTTTCTCAAATCGTATAGATTGGATGTCAGTTTTCACAACTCCACCGCAGCAAAAGAGTGCAGGTCTGACTTCAATGCTGAGAAACCATATTGTTTCCGTCTGGACTGGTCTGATTTTTGCTATAAAATTTTGCTGGGTTTTTCTTAAACATGGCTTGCATTTGGCTTCTGTATTTTACTCTAGGGCAGTAGCGTGTTGTTCATCTGAATTTGCATTAGTCAAGATTGCATCAATTATGTCCTTTCTTGGATATGCTACATCTGTCAATCCCTTCTCCCATGTCTTAGTTAATCAAGCCTGCTGTTGTACGCAGTGGTACACATGCATATATTCTCCTCAAGTTGTCCTTGGTGAGCACTATGAACCGTGCTGATTAAATAATGGACGGAGATGGCTTATGAAGAATGCCTTTCTTATAGCATACACATTCATGAAATCAGTTTACTAGCCACAGGATTTACATTTCGAATGTCTATGACAACAGTATAGTTAAGAATGGTATGTCAAATTTATAATATTTTTTCATTTTCATATCTCATTTGCACCCTGGTGGTTTAAATTTCTTGATATTCGTTCCCTTAACAGTTTCTTGCTACTGGCATCAACTTTAGACGTATTTGCTTCGTCAATTTGTTTCATCACATTCAATATTGCTAATAGAAATGTGTGAGTGTGTCTTCTGCCTTTTCAGGGCTACTAGCGTCGCTTATTATTGACTACATCAAGTGTTTGCCACAATGGAAACCCCCAGGACAGGATGTGTACTTTTGCAAGGCTACATGTGTGTAGGTACTTGCAGCAAAACTGCAGACACTTATTTGATTGCTCATATCTACAAATGGAATTGCATTAGCCGGTTAAGATTTCAAACATGTTCTCTTTTTCTCGCTACTTGATGTATCATTTCATTAGAAGGTATTTATAACATTGGCTTGATCTCATTTTTTTGTGATTAGATAAGATATTAATCGTATATGTTCACCCATCTTCTTGGGGACAATCAAGCGCTCATGTCCCATTTATATTGTTTCTTTGTCTTGCTATGCAGGCTACATCGAAGGCAGTGGCAAAGCCATCAATTGGTTACCGGATGTAATAATCTTTACTATTTTGAGAGATCTTCCTATTTGAATTGTTCCCATGGGTGATCGGAAATCCAAATTGCTCTGCTATGAAATCTCGGTGTGTCTTCTTAATTTTTTTTCATAGGATTGATAGCCTATTTTAGGGAAGTCGCAGACTAAAGCTATGAATTATACTACTATGTTTGCTTCTTGAAGGTATTTAAGAAAAAAAGAGCTGGAATACTTTGCCATCATCATTTCTATAACGGGTTACAAACAAGCATCTTCGCCAAGTGACTTTGTGCAATGTATTGGATCATGGCAACCATAAATATAACACTGAGAGTTTTTAATCCATGTTTCTTTTGAATATCCATAAATTTTAATTAATTCTAAGTTGTTGTCATGCGAGTTTAAATGCAGCACTCATTTACATACGTCCTCACTATAATGTGCAGACACCCTCGTTTGTTGCTAGGTTCGCTACCGTTCATAGGATGAGAATGTGTCTTTGTGTCAGGGGAGTATTATTCTCACATATTTCTAATTTTATTCTTGACAAGTTATTACTATAAATTCCCGCGGCAACGCGCGGGGTATTATCTAGTTTTCAAAGTTCTAGCACCAAACTGAACATGTGGCGCAAGTTCTATGACTCCCGGTGATATTATCTCTCGAAATTAGTCGATCCTGATTGTAGATGCTCTCGTATGCCTGCATCTTCATGTACAAAACCCAATTCGATGCAGCCGCATCCCATATGAAAATGGACGAAACTGGCTATTTTTCGAAACTTCAACACAAAAATGGCCCCAATCTGAAAATATTTCGAAAACTGGCCCTTTTGCATGACGTCCGGGACTAGGGCGCCATGTTTGCTATCAAACATGGCGCCTTAGTCCCGGACGTCATGCAAAAAAGGCCCGTTTGTGAAATATTTTCAGTTTTGAATCATTTTGTGTTGAAGTTTCAGAGAAAGACCAGTTTCATCGATTTTCACGCATCCACGGGCAGTACAAACAAACCCTTGGCGCCAAGAACGAGGACGTACTGACTGCCGCTTGCCAGACGCGTGTCGAGCCCCGACTGGCCAGCCGGGTCACCTTCGGGCCCCATCGCCGGCGGTCCCCGCTCCGCCTCGCATGGTCCGCCCTGCGTCCCCCGTCGCTGTCCGGGCCGGCCGGTCACGAGCACGCACCCGGGCCGGAGGGAGAAATAGATGAACATCACGTCTCCCAGTCGCATCCATCCATCCATCACGCTTGACCTTCCGCAACTAGCCCGCTGCCACTTTGAACCCCCTCCACAATCGGCCACAAGTGGATAATGGGCGGGGGATCCGCCCCAACTTGTTCCGGAAAAGAAACAGCGACGGCCAACGACGATTGCGCACGCGCGCACGGCACCCATCCCATTTTCTTGACCTTTCTCCACACGGAATCGCCGTCGCCATGAGATTGTGACAAATCATGTGTGCCGTAATCGCCATTTTTTAGGTGGATATTTTATGGCCCAGACGTGCCGTGCAGTCCAATTATCTATGCTTGTTTATGTGTAGTACCGTCATGTGAAGATCAGGTCATAGAGAAAACGCAACAAGGAGGACAAGGAGCCACTAAATTAATACTCCCTCCGTCCGGTGAAAAATGTACATCTAGAAATTTTAGGACAAATTATGGAGTTGAGTAAAAAATGCATTGAGAAAATGCAAGCCACCATCTCTCTCCTCTTTAATTACCCAACCCCCAATGAGCTAAGTGCATGTAAATATTAAAAAGACTATGTATAGAATGCTATTGGTCTTGATTACCGTGTGATGAGAGAAAATACTTTAAAGTGCATTGAGAAGATAGAAGTACACTTTTTTGTGGACATATTTTAAACCCAAACGTACGCTCTTCACCGGACGGAGGGAGTATATTATTGTACTAAATCAGCAACCATTAAGATGAATCGAAGGAAATGCAGATAGGATGGAATACTTTAATTTGTACGAGAACGACACGCATGGTCCCACAACACTCCACCGAGGCCATCGTCAGCACGATACGGCTTTGCTTTCGTTGATTTAATTAAAATTATGGGCCGGCTCAACATCAACTTTTCATACTACTCTGAAACTTTTTTATGCATATATAAATAGATGTTGTTGACAAGTACCAACACTCCACATAGTACTAGTATGATTTGATTTTCCTCCCATAAACTAGGAGCATCCTATTGATCACCTGGTGCGTTACCAAACGATGCCATTGGACAGGACGCGTACACTCAACTTCAATTCAACACACAATGCCAATATATAAACGTTAGGTCCGGGAAGACGACTGTAATATCCAAACTGAACCTTAGGCCGGCATTTGTCGTGTTTTTTTTTTAAATTGAACAAGTCTAGTACTTCTTTTATCCTAGTTAGTTAATAAGAGGGCTCTTGAGTTAAGAAAAAAAGGAACTGGTGCATCGATATTTACTGTTATGTTTTTTTCCGTGACAAATTGTTGACATATGCTTTGGTAGGAGGGTGGCGCCAAAGGTCATTCCCGCCTCGACGGAGTTCATTCCTCTCTTTTCAGTATCAAACGACTAGATCATGCCACGCAAGCCTTCGTTTTGTTCCATTAGATTGCCCGAATCATAAATAATTCCATTATAATAGGAGTGAATTTCGCCTTCTTTACCCCGATGAAGTTCTAACCCATTTAAAAATTCTTCAAAGTTACCTCATTGAGTATAGTTTTTTTTGTTTGTTCACCTTGGTTAACATTTGAAATTGTTTTGCTAGGTAGGGCATCTTATCAGGCCGAAGTGGCGATGCCACATCCGACACGACTTTCTTTTGGATATCTCCTAGTCAAAAGGGGTGATTTCAACATTCTGGTCATGAGAAAAAACACTCCCCTCTAACTGGGGTTAGTTCCTCTCGCTGCCACCGGACGACGCTAAGACTCTTCTTCCCCCCGCCGTTTCCTCCTGATCTGCATCCACTCGGGCCAATTCAAGGGTGATCATGCATTGCTACTCGGCCTTGGTGGATTGCTATTATGGTCCAGACAAAGCCCATAATGTCTCACGGTTACACATGGAATCTACTCAACTTTGAACTCATACAATCCCTTTGATACTTGGGTGGCATTCCCCACCAAAGAGTACACTCCGATGTCCCAATCAAAGCCAGTTCACCCAGATCGGTTCATTAATTAAGTGGTAATTAAGTAGTCAACCATATAGTAACCGTTTGAATGTTGATCCCAATCCACAATATAGCAGCTAAGCAATTACTCGTTGGTTAAAAGGTCAGGGTGAGATGGACCTGCATTTCTTCTACTGGGTTCTGTCAAGCACAAAGTAAACTCATATAGGGATTCCTAGTTGAAAACAACTACAATGCATGAAAAACATATGTTATGATCAAAGGTTCCACTTGCCTAGTATTGATGATTCTTCGGTCTCACGGTCTTGATCAAGTTACTCTTTGTTGTTCGTATAATATAGCGTAAGTAAAGAGCAATCATAAACAACCAATATACAATGCAATCAAACATACAACAAGGGTTGTGCATGGTGTCAGTGTCATTGTGCTATGAGATCATGTGTCAGAGTTAACTCATAAGAGTTTGGTAAACAACATAGTGGTTGCTAATTGGAATACATGTGACGTAAGGGTTCACATGCAAGTTTTCAAATGTCGGTTCATCACATAAGGAGTATGTGATGTCAAGTTGTGGTTGCTAGATTCTACAAAAGGAATCTTGCAACTAGAGTCATGGTCTATGACTCTTGGATAGCCAAATTCATGTTCAAGTTTGAAATCCAAACTTGTTGACCTTTCATGAGTTTGAATGCACTAAGTGTCTGAAAATAATAACTTGGTTTGGCTTCCAATTCAATTTGAATTTGAGTTGGGGTTTATCTTATTTGAACTCAAATTGAGTTTAGATTTGCATTAAAGATTTAAATCCCTAAAGTCAAGTAATAATTCAAAGTGATTCTAAAGTTTATTTATAGTTTTATCAAGTTTGAACTAAAGTCAACTATAAGTCAAAGATGATCTACTATGTGTAAATTGTTTTCAAACTTTATTTAAGTTTGAGCTAAATTCAATTTAAATTTAACTTTCCTAAAGTCAATTATCACTCCAAAATATTCACTGGGTTCAATTAATTCACTAAGTCAAATTACAAAAGTTTGTTCCAATTAAACCTAGGGTTCCAAGTTTATAACCGGTCTAGTTTGAATTTAATTCAAATATTATTTGAATTTTCCTAAAGTTAAATAATAATCCAAAAATATTTACCAAAGTTTATTTTGATTCTCTAAAACATGTTGCAAAGGGTTTATTCTATTTAGGTCTTGTATTTTCTAAGTTAACCTAAATAGGTCTAAATTTCATTTGAATTCTAGCTCCTACTGAATTCTATCTAAAACCAATTTTTTATTATTCATATTTGAACAAAACTGATCTGGGTTGAAACTATATTTCACAAGGTTCATTCTGCAAAAAGAATCAATTTATTTGGATTTCTAAATTGCAAGTTATGCCTCAATTAATTTCTAAATCATTCTATTTGAATTTGAATTTTAAACTATTCAAATTTGAAATTTTATTAGTTAGCTAAAAGTGCATTTCCGAAGGGTCATTTTGCAGAATGTTTCACTCAATTTGGATCTACAGATAAAACATTGTGAATGTTTGAACTTCCACGGGTTTTCCGCAAAACTGTCAATTAGTTCAGTTAAACAAAAAATGTTCTGGATAATGCATGTTTCGGGTAAGGCTATATACATGGCGGCTTCTGGTTGGGTGATACCTTTTCGGGTTTAAGTGAGTGTGTGTGCACGGTTGATCTAAAATGGACAACCAAGATTTGATCATACAGCTAGGGTTTCGGAGCTCACTGCAGTTTCCTAGTCGGAAAACACGAGGACGGTGGCAGACGGCGGCGATGCACTTGGGAGTTTCCAAACTTGGCATTCCAAAGGTCTCCAGGGACGGTGAGGGGCTCGAGTTGATGCGGAAGAGGATGGTGGGTGATAACCCACAAGTATAGGGGATCGTTTGTAGCCTTTTCCGATAAGAGTGTCGAACCCAACGAGGAGCTAAAGGTAGGATTTTATTCTCTTCAAGTTCTATCCACCACCGATACAACTCTACACACATCAACATTTGCTTTACCTAAAAACAAGTAATTAACAACTTTGTAGGTGTAATGGGATAGGTTTGCAAGATAATAAAGAATGTGAAAATAAAAGTTAGGTGTTATTTTAATAAAAGAACAATTAAGCTAGTATGGCGAGTGTGGAAAAGTGATGGTAGGATTTACGAAATTATCCTAGGCAATTGATAACCAGATCGATAATCATTATTGCAATTTTATATGAGGGAGAGGCATAAGCTAACACACTTTCGGTACTTGGATCACATGAACTTATGATTCAAAATCTAGCAATCATCCGCAACTACTAGAGATCATTAAGGTAAACCCAACCACAACCTTAAGTGTAAAGTCCTCTTTAATCCCATTCGCAACAACCCACTTACCCGAGTTTGTGTTTTTGTCATCCACGTACTCACTCAGTAAGTAGATCATGAACATATTGCAACACGCTACAGCAGGAATCCCCCATGTGTGCGCGACATGGAAGGCGCCATAGGACAGCACCAAAATAAAACATGCAACTCAAACCAATCAAGATCATCAAAAAGAATCTACTCAAACATCATAGGACGGCTACACATCATTGGATAATAATATATAGCATAAAGCACCATGTTCAAGTAGGGGGTACAACGGGTTGCGGGAAAGTGGACCACTGAGGATAGACGGGGGAAGGTGATGGTGATGACGGCAGCAAAGTGGTTGATGTAGATCGTCGTCATGATGGTTCCCCCGGCGGCGCTCTGGCGCCACCGGGAGAGAGGGGGAGAGGTCCCCCCTCCTTCTTATTCTTGCTTGGCCTTCTCCCTAGATAGGAGAAGGATTCCCCCTCTGGTCCTTGGCCGCCATGGCCCCCGAGGGGCGGGAACCCCTCTAGATTGGATATCTCTCTGTTTTCTTCTCTATTTCGCGTCCTTATTTCTGGTCGAAAACTGTTTCTTAAATATCCGGAGATGCATAACTCCGATTGGGCTGAAATTTTAACACGATTTTTTCCCGATATTAGCTTCCTTGCGGCCGAAGAAGAGCTCCAACCGACTTACGGGGTGCCCACAAGGCACCCCGGCGCGCCCTGGGGGGTAGTGGCGCCCCCTGCCTTGTGGAGCCCATGGGCTTCCATTTGCGTTGATTCTTGCGCCAAAAACTCAGATATATTACAAAAAAATCTGCATAAAATTTTATCACGTTTACACTTTGTTTGATATGGATTTTCTGTGAAATACAAAAACATGCAAAAAAAAGGAAACTCGCACTGGACACTAGATCAATATGTTAGTCCAAAAAATAATATAAATTGTTGCCAAAAGTATGTGGAAGTGGTAAGATAATGGCATGAAACAATAAAAAATTATAGATATGTAGGAGACGTATCAGTGGGGTCGTTGGTGGCCTCGGACATGGCTGGCACTACAAAAAAACACTTCCATGACGATACGTGTTTGTCACAGTAGGTCACGTTTTCTGTCATGCATGTACATCCATGATGATTTTATGACAGAATCAAGATAGTCATACCTGTGCTATCGTAGAAGTGTTCCATGACAATACTGAAATTATCATCACGGAAGTGTCCACTTCTATGACGATAAATCGGGCGTCATGAAAGTGTTTTCGTCAAAGGTAACCGACACGTGGCATCCACCGTAACGGGTCGCCATTAAGCTATCGGGTTCCGGTTTGGATCTGATAACCCGTTAACAGCCTGGACCAATGAGGATTTTCCACGTGTAAAATTCTCATTCGCCGGAGGATCCACGTGTCGGCTCAACGTTGGGACAGATGTCATCCACTCATTGTACGGGAGGCGCCTATGATACGTCAACACGTGGCAAGGCTCAACAGTGGCCCATTTAGATGAAAGAGGCCCGCCCAGTCAAAATTAGCAGGCCGGCCCATATAGGCCTACTTGTGTCTGGTCCATTTAGGCCCACGGCCCATACAAGATGTGCCAATTTGGCCCGTCAACGACCCATTAACTATTTGACACAATTGCAGCCCATCGTCAGTTCGAGTCCATTAACAGCCCGCTATATATTTGGGCTCAATATCGGTCCGACGTAGTTTCGGCCTATTAACAGCCCATTCAAGGGATGGGCCAATTTTCAGGATGTATGTCTTTCGGCCTTTTAACGACCCATTTAAGTGTTGGGCCAATTTCCAGCCCGGTGTGTCTTTCAGCTTGTTAACGGCCTATAAAGGAGTTGGGCCATTTGCAGTCCGACATGAGTTTTGGCCTCTTAATGGCCCATGCTCTTCATTGTCCAATACTGTTGGGGAACGTTGCATGGAAAACAAAAAAATTCTACGCACACGCAAGATCTATCAATGGAGATGCATAGCTACGAGAGGGGGAGAGCATCTACATACCCATGTAGATCACTAAGCGGACGCATTTATCACGCGGTTGATGTAGTCGTAATCTTCGCGATCCGATCACGATCCAACCGATCTAGTGCCGAACGGACGGCACCTCCGAGTTTAGTACACGTGCGGCTCGATGACGTCTCCTCCTTCTTGATCCAGCAAGCGGGAGAGGAGAAGTAGATGGGATCACAACCAACACGGCGGCATGGTGGTGATGGTGGTGGTGGAGCACCGACAGCGCTTCACTAAGCGTCGCCGATACAAGGCGGTGAAGCTACGGAGTAACGGGAGAGAGAGGGGCGCCAAGGGCTTGGTGTGTCCTCTTGGGGCGCCCCCTCCCCTCTATATATAGGTGGAGGGGCATGGGAAACAACCCCTCCAAGCCCTAGGGCGCAGCTAAGGGGGAGAGGACTTGGACTCCAAGTCCAATCCTATTCCTACTAGGACTCCTTCCTTTTTTACCTTCCCTAGCCACATGGGCTTTTGAGGACTTGGTGCACCTAGCCCAATAAGGCCAGGACACCTCCCCGCAGCCCATGCTAGCCCTTGGGTCGTGGTGGACCCACTTGTGGACTTCCGGACCCCTCCGGAATCCTCCGGAACCTTCTGGAAGCTTCCCGGTACAATACCGAAAAAACTGCACCTTTTTTCGGAACCCAAAACATGACTTCCCATATATAAATCTTTACCTCTCGACCATTCTGAGACTCCTCGCGACGTCCGGGATCTCATCCGGGACTCCGAACAACATTTGGTTACCACTCATCAAATATCCCAATACTACTCAAGCGTCAACGAACGTTAAGCGTGCGACCCTGCAGGTTCGGGAATTATGTAGTCATGACCGAGACACCTCTCCGGTTAATAACCAATAGCGGGACCTGGATGCCCATATTGATTCCTATATATTCCACAAAGATCTTTTATCGGTTGAACCTTTATGACAACATACGTAATTCCCTTTGTCTGTCGGTATGTTACTTGCCCGAGATTCGATCGTCGGTATGTCTATACCTAGTTCAATCTCGTTACCGGCAAGTCTCTTTACTCGTTCCGTAATACATCATCTTGCAACTAACTCCTTAGTCACTTTGCTTGCAAGCTTCTTGTGATGTGTATTACCGAGAGGGCCCAGAGATACCTCTCCGATACACGGAGTGACAAATTCCAATCTCGATTCACGCCAACTCAACAGACACCTTCAAAGATACCTGTAGAGCATCTTTATGATCACCCAGTTACGTTGTGATGTTTGATAGCACACAAGGTATTCCTCCGGTATCCGGGAATTGCATGATCTCATGGTCGAAGGAACATGTATTTGACATTAAGAAAGCAGTAGCAATAAACTGAACGATCATATGCTAAGCTAACAGATGGGTCTTGTCCATCACATCATTCTCCTAATGATGTGATCCCGTTATCAAATGACAACTCATGTCTATGGTTAGGAAACCTTAACCATCTTTGATCAACGAGCTAGTCTAGTAGAGGCTCACTAGGGACACGGTATTTGTTTATGTATCCACACATGTATTTAAGTTTCGGCCAATACAATTCTAGCATGAATAATAAACCTTTATCATGATTAAGGAAATATAATAATAACCATTTTATTATTGCCTCTAGGGCATATTTCCATCAGTCTCCCACTTGCACTAGAGTCAATAATCGAGTTCACATCGTCACGTGATTAACACACATAGTTCACATCGCCATGTGACTAACACACAAAGAGTTTACTAGAGTCAATAATCTAGTTCACATCGTCATGTGATTAACACCCATAGTTCACATCGCCATGTGACTAACACCCAAAGAGTTTACTAGATTCAATAATCTAGTTCACATCGCCATGTGATTAACACCCAAAGATTTTACTAGAGTGTGATCATGTTTTGCATGTGAGAGAGGTTTTAGTCAACGGGTCTGCAACAGTCAGATCCGTGTGTACTTTGCAAATGTCTATGTCTACAATGCTCTGCATAGAGCTACTCTAGCTAACTATTCCCACATTCAATACGTATCCAGATTGAGACTCAGAGTCATCTGGATCAGTGTTAAAGCTTGCATCGACGTAACCCTTTACGACGAACCCTTTATCACCTCCATAACCAAGAAACATTTCCTTAGTTCTCTTTAGGTACCTAAGGATAATTTTGACCGATGTCCAGTGATCCACTCCTGGATCACTATTGTACCCCCTTGCCAAACTCATAGCAAGGCACACAACTGGTCTGATACACACCATGGCATACTTTATAGAACCTATGGCTGAGGCATAGGGAATGACTTTCATTCTCTCTCTCTATCTTCTGCCGTGGTCGGGCTTTGAGTCTTACTCAACTTCACACCTTGCAACACAGGCAAGAACCCTTTCTTTCATTGATCCATTTTGAACTTCTTCAAAACTTTTGCAAAGGTATGTGCTTTGTGAAAGTCCTATTAAGCGTCTAGATCTATCCCTATAGATCTTGATGCCCAATATGTAAGTAGCTTCACCGAGGTTTTTCATTGAAAAATTCTTATTCAAGTATCCTTTTATGCTATCTAGAAATTCTATATCATTTCCAATCAACAATATGTCATTCACATATAATATCAGAAATGCTACAGAGCTCCCACTCACTTTCTTGTAAATACAGGCTTCACCGTAAGTCTGTATAAAACCATATGCTTTGATCACCTCATCAAAGCGTATATTCCAACTCCGAGATGCTTGCACCAGTCCATAGATGGATCGCTGGAGCTTGCACACTTTGTTAGCACCTTTAGGATCGACAAAACCTTCTAGTTGCATCATATACAACTTTTCTTTAAGAAATCCGTCAAGGAATGCAGTTTTGACGTCCATTTGCCAGATTTCATAAAATGCGGCAATTGCTAACATGATTCGGACAGACTTAAGCATCGCTACATGTGAGAAAGTCTCATCGTAGTCAACCCTTTGTCGAAAACCTTTCGCAACAAGTCGAGCTTTGTAGACAGTGATATTACCATTAGCGTCCGTCTTCCTCTTAAAGATCCATTTATTTTCAATGGCCCGCCGATCATCGGGCAAGTCCACCAAAGTCCACACTTTGTTTTCATACATGGATCCTATCTTAGATTTCATGGCCTCAAGCCATTTTTCGGAATATGGGCTCATCATAGCTTCTTCATAGTTCGTAGGTTCGCCGTTGTCTAACAACATGACTTCCAAGACAGGATTACCACTCTAGTGCGGAACGTGTTCTGGTTAACCTACGAAGTTCAGTAGTAACTTGATCTGAAGTTTCATGATCATCATCATTAGCTTCCTCTCTAGTTGGTGTAGGCATCACGGAAACATTTTTCCCTGGTGAGCTACTTTCCAATTTGAGAGAAGGTACAACTACCTCATCAAGTTCTACTTTCCTCCCACTCACTTCTTTCGAGAGAAACTCCTTCTCTAGAAAGGACCCATTCTCGGCAACAAAGATCTTGCCTTCGGATCTGTGGTAGAAGGTGTACCCAATAGTTTCCTTAGGGTATCCTATGAAGACGCATTTCTCCGATTTGGGTTCATGCTTATCAGGCTGAAGCGTTTTGACATAAGCATCGCATCCCCAAACTTTAAGAAACTACAGCTTTAGGTTTCTTGCCAAACCATATTCATACGGTGTCGTCTCAACGCATTTAGATAGTGCCCTATTTAACGTGAATGCGGTTGTCTCTAATGCATAACCCCAAAATGATAAAGGCAAATCGGTAAGAGACATCATAGAACACACCATATCTAATAAAGTACGGTTACGACGTTCGGACACACCATTACGCTGTGGTGTTCCAGGTGGCATGAGTTGTGAAATAATTCCACATTTTTTTAAATGAAGGCCAAACTCGTAACTCAAATATTCACCTCCACGATCAGGTCGTAAAAACTTTATTTTCTTATTACGATAATTCTCTACTTCACTCTGAAATTCTTTGAACTTTTCAAATGTTTCAGATTTGTGTTTCATTAAGTAGATATACCTGTATCTACTCAAATCATCTGTAAAGGTTAGAAAATAATGATACCCGCCGCGTGCCTTAACACTCATCGGACCGCATACATCGGTATGTATTATTTCCAGTAAGTCATTAGCTCGCTCCAATGTTCCGAAGAACGGAGTTTTAGTCATCTTGCCCATGAGGCATGGTTCGCAAGTATCAAATGATTCATAATCAAGTGATTCCAAAAGTCCATCTGCATGGAGTTTCTTCATGCGCTTTACACCAATATGACCTAAACGGCAGTGCCACAAGTATGTTGCACTATCATTATCAACTTTGTATCTTTTGGCATCAATATTATGAATATGTGTATCACTACGATCGAGATTCAATAAACCATTTACATTGGGTGTATGACCATAGAAGGTTTTATTCATGTAAACAGAACAACAATTATTCTCTGACTTAAATGAATAACCGTATTGCAATAAACACGATCTAATCATGTTCATGCTCAACGCAAACACCAAATAACATTTATTTAGGCTCAACACTAATCTCGAAGGTAGAGGGAGTGTGCGATGGTGATCATAGCAATCTTGGAAACACTTCCAACACACATCGTTACCTCACCCTTAACTAGTCTCCGTTTATTCTGCAACTCCTGTTTCGAGTTACTAATCTCAGCAACTGAACTGGTATCAAATACCCAGAGGCTACTACGAGCACCAGTAAGGTACACATCAATAACATGGATATCAAATATACCTTTGTTTACTTTGCCATCCTTCTTATCCGCCAAATATTTGGGCAGTTCCGCTTCCAGTGACCATTACCCTTGCAATAGAAGCACTCAGTCTCAGGCTTGGGTCCAGCTTTGGGCTTCTTCACGGGAGCAGCAACTTGCTTGCCATTCTTCTTGAAGTTCCCTTTCTTTCCCTTGCCCTTTCTTAAAACTTGTGGTCTTGTTAACCATCAACACTTGATGCTCTTTCTTGATTTCTACCTCCGCTGATTTCAGCATCATGAAGATCTTGGGAATCGTTTTCGTCATCCCTTGCATATTATAGTTCATCATGAAGCTCTAGTAGCTTGGTGATAGTGACTGGAGAACTCTGTCAGTCACTATCTTATCTGGAAGATTAACTCCCACTTGATTCAAGCGATTGTAGTACCCAGACATTCTGAGCACATGCTCACAGGCTGAGCTATTCTCCTCCACCTTGTAGGCAAAGTACTTGTCAGAGGTCTCATACCTCTCAACACAGACATGAGCCTGAAATACCAATTTCAGTTCTTGGAACATCTTATGTGTTCCATGGCATTCAAAACGTCTTTGGAGCCCTGATTCTAAGCCGTAAAGCATGGTGCACTAAACTATCAAGTAGTCATCAGATCGAGCTTGCCAAATGTTCATAACGTCTGCATCGGCTGCTGCAGCAGGTCTGTCACCTAGCGGTGCATTTAAGACATAATTCTTCTGTGTAGCAACAAGGATAATCCTCAGATCACGGACCCAGTCCGCATTATTGCTACCATCATCTTTCAACTTAGTTTTCTTTAGGAACGTATCAAAAAACGGTGAAGCTACATCGCAAGCTATTGAACTACAACATAATTTGCAAAGACATTTTTACTATGTTCATGATAAATCTTAGTTCAATTAATCAAATTACTAATGAACTCCCACTTAAATCAACATCCCTCAAGTTGTCTAAGTGATACATGATCCAAATCAACTAACCCATGTCCGATCATCACGTGAGATAGGGTAGTCATCAATGGTGAACATCTTCATGTTGATCATATCTACTATATGACTCATGTTCGACCTTTCGGTCTCCAGTGTTCTGAGACCATGTCTGTACATGCTAGGCTCGTCAAGTTTAACCCAAGTATTCTGCATGTGCAAAACTTTAGCAACGGTGCATACTCGGGGAGAACACTTTTATCTTGAAATTTAGTGAAGGGATCATCTTATAATGCTACCGTCGTTCTAAGCAAAATAAGATGCGTAAATGATAAACATCACATGCAATCAAAATATGTGACATGATATGGCCATCATCATCTTGTGCTTTTGATCTCCATCTTCAAAGCATCGTCATGACCTCCATCGTCACCGGCTCGACACCTTGATCTCCATCGTTGCATCGGGGTCGTCTCGCCAACTATTGCTTCTATAACTATTGCTAACGCATAGCCATAAAGTAAAGCAATTACATGGCGCTTGCATTTCATACAATAATTAAAGAGACAACCCTAAGGCTCCTGCCGGTTGTCGATATTACAAAACATGATCATCTCATACAACATCGTATATCACATCACGTCTTGACCATATCACATCACAACATACCCTGCAAAAACAAGTTAGACGTCCTCTACTTTATTGTTGCAAGTTTTACGTGGCTGCTACGGGCTTCTAGCAAGAACCGTTCTTACCTACGCAAAAACCACAACGGTGATTATCAAGTTTGTTGTTTTAACCTTCTTCAAGGACCGGCCGTAGTCAAATTCGATTCAACTAAAGTAGGAGAAACAGACGCCCGCCAGCCACCTTTATGCAAAACAAGTTGCATGTCAGTCGGTGGAACCGGTCTCATGTGCGCGGACATGTAAGGTTGGTCCGGGCCGCTTCAACCCACAATGCCGGTGAATCAAAATAAGACGTTGGTGGTAAGCAGTATGAACATCACTGCCCACAACTCATTTGTGTTCTACTCGTGCATATCATCTACGCATAGACCTGGCTCATGATGCCACTGTTGGGGAACGTTGCATGGAAAACAAAACAAAATCTACGCACACGCAAGATCTATCCATGGAGATGCATAGCTACGAGAGAGGGAGAGCATCTACATACCCTTGTAGATCGCTAAGCGGAAGCGTTTATCACGCGGTTGATGTAGTCGTACTCTTCGCGATCCGATCACGATCCAACCGATCTAGTGCCGAACGGACGGCACCTCCGAGTTTAGCACACGTGCGGCTCGATGACATCTCCTCCTTCTTGATCCAACAAGCGGGAGAGGAGAAGTAGATGGGATCACAACCAACATGGCGGCATGGTGGTGATGGTGGTGGTGGAGCACCGACAGCGCTTCGCTAAGCGTCGCCGGGACGAGGCGGTGGAACTACGGAGTAACGAGAGAGAGAGGGGTGCCAAGGGCTTGGTGTGTCCTCTTGGGGCGCCCCCTCCCCTCTATATATAGGTGGAGGGGCGTGGGAAACAACCCCTCCAAGCCCTAGGGCGCAGCTAAGGGGGTCCTATTCCTACTAGGACTCCTTCCTTTTTTACCTTCCCTAGACACATGGGCTTTTGAGGACTTGGTGTGCCTAGCCCAATAAGGCCAGGGAACCTCCCCGCAGCCCATGCTAGCCCTTGGGTCGTGGTGGACCCACTTGTGGACTTCTGGACCCCTCCGGAATCCTTCGGAACCTTCTGGAAGCTTCCCGGTACAATACCGAAAAAACTACACCTTTTTCCAGAACCCAAAATATGACTTCCCATATATAAATCTTTACCTCTTGACCATTCTGAGACTCCTTGTGATGTACGGGATCTCATCCAGGACTCCGAACAACACTTGGTTACCACTCATCAAATATCCCAATACTACTCTAGCGTCAACGAACGTTAAGCGTGCGACCCTGCGGGTTCGGGAATTATGTAGAAATAACCGAGACACCTCTCCAGTCAATAACCAATAGCGGGACCTGGATGCCCATATTGATTCCTACATATTCCATGAAGATCTTTTATCGGTTGAACCTTTATGACAACATACGTAATTCCCTTTGTCTGTCGGTATGTTACTTGCCCGAGATTCGATCGTCAGTATGTCTATACCTAGTTCAATCTCGTTACCGGCAAGTCTCTTTACTCATTCCATAATACATTATCTTGCAACTAACTCCTTAGTCACTTTGCTTGCAAGCTTCTTGTGATGTGTATTACCGAGAGGGCCCAGAGATACCTCTCCGATACACGGAGTGACAAATCCCAATCTCGATTCACGCCTACTCAACAGACACCTTCGGAGATACCTGTAGAGCATCTTTATGATCACCCAGTTATGTTGTAACATTTGATAGCACACAAGGTATTCCTCCGGTATCCGGGAGTTGCATGATCTCATGGTCGAAGGAACATGTATTTGACATTAAGAAAGCAGTAGCAATAAACTGAACGATCATATGCTAAGCTAACAGATGGGTCTTGTCCATCACATCATTCTCCTAATGATGTGATCCTGTTATCAAATGACAACTCATGTCTATGGTTAGGAAACCTTAACCATCTTTGATCAACGAGCTAGTCTAGTAGAGGCTCACTAGGGACACGGTATTTGTTTATGTATCCACACATGTATTTAAGTTTCCGGTCAATACAATTCTAGCATGAATAATAAACCTTTATCATGATTAAGGAAATATAATAATAACCATTTTATTATTGCCTCTAGGGCATATTTCCATCAAATACCAGCTCGGTTTCTCTTTCAGACTGCTAAAGGCCCACAACATAGTTGGGCCATATACAGTCCGACCTGACTTTCGGCCTATTAGCGGCCCATGCTCTTCATGGTCCAATACTAGCCCGCTGTCTCTTTCAGCCTGCTAAAGGCCCACAATACAGTTGGGCCATATACAGCCCGACCTTAGTATCGGCCTGTTAACGGCCCATGAAATCGAATGGGCCCACTTATTGCCGCTTTGATTTCGGTCTGTTAACGACCTGAGAGGTAACTGGTCCAAGCATTAACTGTTGTCTCGTTTCAATTATAGCGGCCCAATAGAGCTTTTGGCCTAGTTACGGCCCATCAAATTATTGGGCCCGCTAAAGTTCGAACATGTCTGTAGGCCCAATTAGACAAAGTCGAATTCGGCCCAGCTATAATTTGAGCCCATTATGACGAGCATTTATGGACAGTACCAAAACCGATTAATCGAAACCCCAAGAGAATTTTGCCCCTTGTGAGCCCATTAGGGGGGCAAGATCGAACCCATCACAAAGCACCTCTTCCTATGGCAAGAAAAATCAATCTTGTTGGCCAAACCAAACCAAAGTTTCGGAGAAGAAATACGAGGCTATAACAATCATGAATATAAGAGTTCAACAAAGACTCAAATAATATTCATAGATAGATCTGACCATAAACTCACAATTCATCGGATCCCAACAAACACACCGCAAAAAAGAGTTACATCAAATAGATCTCCAAGAACATTGTATTGAAGATCAAAAACAAAGAAGAAGCCATCTAGCTACTGCCTACGGACCCATAGGTCTGTGGTAAACTACTCATGCATCATCGGAGGAGCACCAATGAGGATGATGAACCCCTCCGTGAACGTTGACCCCTCCGGCAAGGTGCCGGAAAAGGCCTCTAGATTGGATCCCGTGGTTCTGGAACTTGCGGCGATGGAAACTCTGATCTCTCGACTCCCCTAGGGTTTCTGGAATATTTGGGTATTTATAGAGCTGAGAGGCGGTGGAGGAGACTCCCGTGGGCCCCACTACCCACCAGGGCGTGCCAGGGGCCTCTGGCGTGCCTTGGTGTCTAGTGGGCCCCATGGGCTTCCTCTGGTGCAACTCTTGGGCCTCCTGGGTGTCTTCTGGGCAGAAAAAGTTCTCCAAAAAATTTCGCTGTATTTGGACTCCGTTTGATATGGATATTCTACGAAGTAAAAAACAAGCAAAAAACAGCAACTGGCACTGGGCACTATGTCAATAGGTTAGTCGCAAAAAATGATATAAAGTTGTTATAAAATGAATATAAAACATCCAAGATTGATAATATAACAACATGGAACAATCAAAAATTATAGATACATTGGAGACGTATTAGATTCCCCTTGATGTTATGGACACACGGATACCTTGACCTTCACCTCAGTACTTTGTTGAAGTCGGGTCGACCCAAGGGTACCCGCGACAGTTATTGGAGTCGGGTTGACCATGAGGGTACCCGCGAGATAATGACGCGGCACGACTAGGCAGGCAGAGACCGCCCTAGAGAGGGATGGGCCAAGCCCTTGTCGTAAGTCCACGAGACGGGGCGACAGGATCACTGATCGTTTCCGCAAGCTCCCTATACACTAACGGGTTTGGATATATGATCTGAGTAGGCCTCTGGCCTTTTCGCACTAACCACCACACAGGAATAAGTATGGGCACTCAGCGTCATACGATTCTCCCAAAAGCTTTGTCAGACGTCCAATTCAGCATTGCGGCGTGTTCGGGCAAGCGGATCCTGGAAGAGTTTCGTTTGGCCCCGGTCACCCTCGCAATGACCTGGAGTGCTTAGGGGTGAGAGGCCGAACAGCCCCTTCGCGCTTAGGATGTAGATCAACGGGGACCTCTCTGCAAAGCCTAGGTAGGACTGCGGCGTAGCGATCAGCTGAGGCCGGGCAGACCCGAAAAGTGTGTCTGGCCGGAGTTAATCGAGCGTGTTGGGTAAGTTGGTGCACCCCTGCAGGGAAGTAAATCTATTCGAATAGTTGTGTCCACGGTAACGGACGCTCGGAGTTGTATCCCGATCTACTACAACTGGATTTCGAATAGCCGTGTCCACGGTAACGGACGCTCGGAGTTGTATCCCGATCTACTACAACTAGAACTGGATACTTATTACACTAAACTGGTATGGTGGCTCCGGGATCGCTTCCTCGCGGGGTAGACGAGGAAGGATCTCTGGGTGTTGCTATTATATACTTGTTACTATATGATATGTTACTCTACTCTCTTCTGTTGCTGCAAGACGTTGCAAGAGGATAGTCTTCGTTAGGCTAGGTCTTGCCTTCTATTCTGGCATTTCTACAGTTTAGTCCACAGATACAGCCCCTTCCCATTGATATCGATGCATACTTAGTAGAAATCTGATGTAAGTCTTGCAAGTACTTTGGATAAGTACTCATGGTTGCTTCGCTACCTTTTTCCCCTCTACCAGATTGCTGCGATCAGATGACGGAGCCCAGGAGCCAGCTGATCCCGCCAATGACTACAACTACCCCGACGGAGCCTACTACTATGTGGAGACCGACGACCAGGAGTGGATAGTAGGCTCCAAAGCAGGAGGCCTGCACCTTTTCGATCTAGAGTCGTTGTTTGTTTTCGCCTTCTAAAGGCACCCTTGTAATTGTCTGTACTCAGACCTAATTCTTGATGTAATTTCGGGTCTTGCGACCCTGGCTTGTAACTTGTGAGATTTGTGTTTATCCTTTGTGTTGTAGAGTTGTGTTGTGATATTACACTATGAGTCATTGATCTTGATCGTGCATGCTGCGTCGATGTTTAGTGCACGATTAATTTCAGGGGCTTCATAAGTAGCTAGGAGTGGATAATGATTTATCTTGGGTGTCAACATGCATTAAAATGGTTATGATGTAGTATGATAGTATGGTATCTCCCTATGAATGTTTCAAGTGGCTTGACTTGGCACATGTTCACGCATGTAGTTGGTTCAAAACCAACATAGCCTCCACGATATTTATGTTCATGGTGTTTATATCCTACTCATGCTAGTATTCAATGTTAATTATTCACAATGCATGATTATGACCATTGTCGCTCTCTAATTGGTCGCTTCTCAATATATTTGCTAGTCTTCGCCTGTACTAAGCGGGAATACTACTCGTGCATCCAAATCCCTAAAGCAAAGTTATTCCACATGAGTTCACTATATCTACCTATATGTGGTATTACTCTGCCGTCCCAAGTAAATTTGCATGTGCCACCTCTAATCCTTCAAATAATCATCTGTTTTGTGTGCCCGTACCGCTCATGGAGCGACAGGGGGTGGTCAGTATTTTCCATGCTAAGCGGGTTATTCTCACGATGGGGGTTTATTCACCCGTCATTGCATGAGAGAGGCTGGTAATTGGGATGCCCGGTTCTATAATCAAAATGAAAAAATGTATAATGAAACAAACTCCCCTGAAAAGTTTTTGGTATGGAGGACACCCGTGGATTCGGCTAGCCATGGCTTGTGTTTGTTGGTGCAGAGGGGGTAAACTTTACCTTTCTGCTTGGGATCCGCCGATAATGTGTTTAGCATGGAAGATATTAAAAATTCCCGGTCGTGATGTTGACAGGAAAGGCATGCCTCTCGAAATTATATTTATCACTGATTTAAGCTTTGAGCTCTGGCACCACTTCGAATCCCTGCTTCCCTCTGCAAAGGGCCTATCCATTTACTTTTATATTATTTTACTTTTATTGTTGAGTCATCACCTTCTCAATTAAAGCACCAGTCCTGAGAGCACTATTGTCATTCTTATGCATTGTGTATAGTTAATATTGTGTGCATCATGACTGGATCTCTTCTACCATGAATTACAATGTTTAGTCGCTGCTTGAACTTTGGAGGTGCTCTGCATTTATGTTTTGCGGTCTCAAAAAGGGCTAGCGAGATACCATGTTGTCATATTATATCATAATTATTTTGACAAAGTGTTGGCATTTGAGATATGTTATTATTGCTCGCTAGTTGATTATGCCATTGATATGAGTGAATATAATTTCTAAGAGTTATCATTTGCATGGTTAGTTATGATCTTTGCTGAAAACTTGGGTACTATTTAAGCTTATATATGGATACAAGAACAAAAGAGTTCATAAAAGTTTTCCTTTATCACTTTCAATTTGTCAACTGAATTGCTTGAGGATAAGCAATGAGTTAAGCTTGGGGGAGTTGATACATCTCCGTCGTTTCTACTTTTCCAAACACTTTTGCTCTTGTTTTGGACTCTAATTTGCAAGATTTGAATGAGACTAACCCGACTGATGTTGTTTTTAGTAGAACTACAATGGTGTTGCTTTTTGTGCAGAAATATAAGTTCTCGGAATTGGACAAAACTTTTTGGAGATTTTTTATGGAATATATAAAAAAACTGGAGCGAAGATCCACAGGAGGGGAGCCAGCAGTGGCCCACAAGCCACATGGGCGTGGCCACCTCCTGGGCGCGCCCATGTAGCTTGTGGGGCCCATGTGGCTCCGCTGACCCTAATCTCAAGCCTATAAATTTCTATTTCTCGAGAAAAAAATAAGAGAAGAAGTATCATCGCGTTTACGATACGGAGCCGCCGCCACCTCCTGTTCTTCATGGGGAGGCCAGATCTGGAGTCCGTTCGGGGCTCCGGAGAGGGGGATTCGTCACCATCATCATCACCACCAGGAGTGAGTAATTCTTTCGTAGGCTTGCTGGACAGTGATGGGATTGGATGGGATTTATCATGTAATCGAGTCAATTTGTTAGGGCTTAATCCCTAGTATCCACTATGTTCTGAGATTGATATTGCTATGACTTTGTTATGCTTAATGCTTATCACTAGGGCTTGAGTGTCATGATTTCAGATCTAAACCCTTTATGTTTTCATGAATATATTTGAGTTCTTGATCCTATCTTGCAAGTTATATGCACCTATTACGTGTTATGATCCGCATACCCCAAGGTGACAATAATTGGGATTCTTTCTGGTGATTATCGTAGTTTGAGGAGTTCATGTATTCACTGTATGTTAATTGAAAGATCGAGGATGTCGCCTAGAGGGGGGGGTGAATAGGCGCTTTAAAAAAATTACGGTTTAGGCTTGAACAAATGCGGAATAAACCTAGCGGTTAATTTGTCAAGCACAAAACCTACAACAACTAGGCTCATCTATGTGCACCAACAACTTACGCTAAGCAAGATAAACAACTAAGTGATAGCAAGATATATGACAAGAAACAATATGGCTATCACAAAGTAAAGTGCATAAGTAAAGGGCTCGGGTAAGAGATAACCGAGGCACACGGAGACGACGATGTATCCCGAAGTTCACACCCTTGCGGATGCTAATCTCCGTTTGGAGCGGTGTGGAGGCACAATGCTCCCCAAGAAGCCACTAGGGCCACCGTAATCTCCTCACGCCCTCGCACAATGCAAGATGCCGTGATTCCACTAAGGGACCCTTGAGGGCGGTCACCGAACCCGTACAAATGGCAACCCTTGGGGGCGGTCACCGAACCCGTACACTTTGGCAACCCTTGGGGGCGGTCACCGGTACCCGTCAAATTGCTCGGGGCGATCTCCACAACCTAATTGGAGACCCCGACGCTTGCCCGGAGCTTTACACCACAATGATTGTGCTCCGAACACCACCAACCGTCTAGGGCGCCCAAGCACCCAAGAGGAACAAGCTCAAGGGTACCAAGCACCCAAGAGTAATAAGCTACTCAACTTCACTTCCACGTATCACCGTGGAGAACTCAAACCGATGCACCAAATGCAATGGCAAGGGCACACGGAGTACCCAAGTCCTTCTTTCTCAAATCCCACCAAAGCAACTAATGCTAGGGAGGAAAATGAGAGGAAGAACAAAGAAGAGAACACGAAGAACTCCAAGATCTAGATCCAAAGGGTTCCCCTCACCTAGAGGAGAAAGTGATTGGTGGAAACGTAGATCTAGATCTCCTCTCTCTTTTCTCCCAAAAACTAGCAAGAATACATGGAGGGATTGAGAGATAGCAAGCTCGAAGAAGGTCAACAATGGGGGAAGAACAAGAGCTCAAAGGATAAGATCCATTGGGGAAGAAGACCCCCTTTTATAGGTGGGGAAAAATCCAACCGTTACCCACTTATTCAGCCCGCGATATGCGGTACTACCGCACAAGCCGCGGTACTACCGCTCTACGATGTGGTACTACCGCTCCCACGGCAGAGACTAGACGAGGCCCTGTTGTGTTAAAACAATGAGCGGTAGAACCGCCGGAGCGGTACTACCGCGCGCCCTTGCGGTACTACCGCAAGGCAGGGTTCGACTAGGCTGGGAAGGCACGGACTAATAAAATTACATCCGTGGCTACTTCCGTTGATTCTCGGTCAGTGCAAAAATCCGGCACGGTACTACCGCACGCTGAGAGCGGTACTACCGCGTAGGGCGCGGATGTAAAAAATTACTTCCGCGCATGCCAGTGTTCTGGGCTAGAGGCCACGGTACTACCGCACCTGAGGAGCGGTACTACCGCATAGCGCGGTACTACCGCTTCCCTGGCCGGTACTACCGTGGGCCACTGCGGTACTACTGCTCCGTTGAGTAGTACTTCCACACGCCACAGAACTATAGCACTTGGAGGCCTTCATTTTGCAGCTAAAGACAACAGAAGGATACAATAAAACCAGAATTGCCATAACTTCTGCAAATGAGCTCCGAATTGAGCAAACTCAAGCTTGTTGGAAAGAAGACAACGAGCAGCATCAAAACAGCGACTGGTTATAGTAAGAAGAGGTAGGGGAGGTATGCCTAGCTTATAGAGGAGTGAAACCTCCAACAGAGAAGAACCTGCATAACCTCCAACATCGAAAACATCATAGAAGATGCATGAGAACTCCGTTTTCGATGAACCCGAGCTTGTCATGAAAATGACCATAAGCTCCAAATCTCACAAGGAGAAAAACCAAACAAGAACCAATAAAGATGATGCAAGGATGCAATGGTTTGAGCTCTCTACGAACGATACGATCAAGCTACTCAACGAGAGCCCCCCTTGATAGTACGGCAATCGATCCTATAACCCGGTCTCCCAACTACCACCATGAGACCGGTAAAAGAGAAAACCTATCAAGGGCAAACCTTTGCCTAGCACAAAGTCCACTTGAGCTAGATGATGACGATCTTGACTTCCTCAAGTTGGACCACCTTTCTTGATTCCGTTGACTCGGTGAAGACTAGTTGATTGCTCCCCCATACTCCACTATGGGTGAGCCACTCTTTGGCTCATCTTCACAAGTCCATTACCACCACAATGGACGGCAAGCTTCAAGCATGTGATCTCTTCGTGATGATCCACTTGAACTTGCACACCGCAACCTAACCCCACAAAGAACTCTCACGAAGACCATGGGTTAGTACACAAAGCGTAATTGACAATGCTTACCATACCATGGGATCGCTTGGTCCCCCTCGGTACATCTTCTATGCTTTGTGTGTTGATCAACTTGATTCACTCTTTGACTTAGTCTTGATCAACGTCTCACATGACCAATTTTTAGGTATTTCCTTGAATAGCATCTTGGTCATCACAAACTCTCCTTGAAACCAACAAATGGACTCCAAGAAAAGCCTATGGACAAATCCTTCAAATATAACTCAAGCAAACTCTCCTTGAAACCAACAAATGGACTCCAAGAAAAGCCTATGGGCAGATCCTTCAAATATAACTCAAGGCGACCATTAGTCCATAGAGATTGTCATCAATTACCAAAACCAAACATAGGGGCACCGCATGTTCTTTCAATGCTTTGTTGCAGTTCTCTATTAAAAGGAGGCCTTAATATCCCTTAGTTTCCTTATGAACCCCGCTGCCACGGGAGGATAGGACAAAAATATGTCATGCAAGTTCTTATCATAAGCACGTATGACTATATGCGGAATACATGTCTACATTACATTGATGAGTTCCGTGTCGCTCTAGGTTGTGACTGTTACATGATGAATGTCATCCAAAACAATTATCCATCACTGATCCAATGCTTACGCCTTTCTTATATTGATCTTTGTTAAGTTAGTACTGCTGTTGCTACTATTACAATCACTACAAAACTGCTACTGTTATCGTTACCGTTACTGTTGGTACTGCTACTACTACTATCAAACTATCATATTAATGTGCTACTGATCACTCTGCTGCATATATTTAGTTCTCCAGGTGTGGTTGAATTGACAAGTCAACTGCTATAGTCTGTACGTCGCACGCCAAGGAGCCTGTAGCACAGAACAACAACGTCATCGAGTATGAAGAATTGTATTCCAACTCTAGTTGTGGAACTAACGAGGACGGCCTGGCGAGTTTATCCTGAACAAGCGAGGCCACAACGACGGGGCGTCAGGCTTCCAGACTGTACCACCAAGCCAACCCGAAGACGACATGAACGCCTCCTCCCACTGAGATTGACATCTTGAGATTGACGAAGTCATCACAGACACCTTCGTAGTCGACGGAAATGTCTCGTCCCACTAAACGAATATCGCCAGGAAGCCAGGAATAAATCCAGGAAAGTGCGAGCACCAGTGCAAGTCTAGGACTTGAACCCTGGTGTGCTGGTTCCACCACAAGGAATCTAATCAATTAAGTTACGCTCAGTTCACTGTTAAGGGCCTCTTTGACTAAGAGGATTTTCATAGGAATAGTGGAGGCTACAAATCCTTAAGAGTTTTTTCTATGTTGGTTCTTTGGTTCATACGGTTGAATCCCATAGGATTTTTTCCTAAGGAATCGATTACACTACATTTCAAAGGAAAAATTACACCCACTCTAACCTCATGCCAATAATCTTTGTTTTTCCTACAATGCAATCAAACACACTTAGGGGCAAACAAAATCATGTACTATCTAGGTGGACATGGCACTGGAATCCTAGTTTTTCTCCCTATTCCCACATTGTTCCAATCTACAAAGAAGCCCTTAGACTTAGGGCCTGTTCTGATCTCCTCTCAACTCCACGAACTCCACGATTCCAGCTTCCCATCCCAGCTTCTCACTCCACGCAGCGAGACAACTCCATTCGGCAGCGATCGCTGGCTTCTCCCATCGCCACTATGGGCTGGCAGCATGGGTGGCCTGCCTTAGCACTATAATGGGCCGGTTGGAGGCAGCCCAGCTTGGCTTTTCCGCGAGAGAAGGAGCACAGGGTACCGATTCGATTGAGCGATATGTTCCAGCGAGCGTACCGGTTCGATCTGCCCTCACTTGGCGGTGGCAGTTGTATGTAATTTGGGCGAACTTCTCCTTTTCCTATCGGTGGAGCTGGGCTTTTGGTGCTTCACATTTTTACACTGGCGGCTGGCCGAGCTTCTCGCTTATAGCTTCTTGGCCCAAACTCGTTCGGCTCAGCTCCCCTCTAGAAATTTGGGAAGCGTGGAGCTGGAGAGCCTTCGAACACGCCCGTAGAGGCCAAAATACACAATGGGACATGGGTGCACATGCACCCGAACTGCAAAAAAGAAAAGTAAAAATGGTCAAATAAGCTTACTATTAAGCTTACGATGTACAAAATGACTTTCGAGGTATTCCTGACGAACAAAAAACAAAACCGACTCTATATTAAGCCTTTTTTTTGGGGGGGCACTATATTAAGCTCACTATTCACATGGTTCGTAATTGTAATTTTGTATTTTTTGCCAGCAATGCCACAAAAGCCATTCGTTCCGAAACTTTGCACGTGAGTAATACACTAGACAACGCTTGTTCCGACAGAGTTTCACTTTGTTTACTTTCTTTTTAATTTTTGTGCCCAATCGGTGCGCCTAGACTCAGGTTCCAAAAATCTGTACTACCCTTAGAAGGTGGAAGGTGGAAGAAAAATTACTAAAGGAATGAAATAAATTTTGAGGAATTTTCGTCAGACGAGGTAAAAGCTGTCGCAATCCGGTAGAATTGGAAACTCGCAATCCGGTAAAATTTGAAATTCGCATGCTGGAAAAGGGCTGTGCCCGTGAAAAGTTTCGTTGTAGAAGCGGTGTGCGTATTATTTGACAAATCTAGCCCCTTTAAACGACTTCACGCACGTTTGGCCCCTGGACAAAACTAATTCGAAATTTGGCCCCTGAGTCGGCGCCACGAAACATGGCGCCGAACATGCGCAGCTCGACGCCACACTAGTGCGGCGCCGAGCTGGGGTCAGATTTGATCGGTGCCGTACACCATGGCGCCGTACACGCTCCGAGCAAATCTGATCCCTAGGGTTTTGTGGGCCCACCTGAGGTCGGCGCCGTGCAGTTCCCGCCTGCACGGCCCGTAGAAAGTTTCGTTGTAGCTCGAGCGGTGTGCAGTTCACTGTCGCGACTGTGGTACGAACCACGTGGAAACGCGAATACATATGGCTGTGGTTCCTCCTCGGCCCCGCCCCGCGGTCCCCTCTGCCGCTGCACCGCTCCGCCCCGCCCGCCTGCTCTGCCTGCCTGCCTGCCTGCCTGCTACTGCTGCCTACACCTACACCCATCCGTCCGTCCGTCCTCCTCCACTTGACCCGGTGGTACCACTCGTCTCGTCTCGGAGCAAGGCAGCAGATACGAAGCGGGAGCTAGCCCGAGCACGCCTCTCCTGCGCGCGCGGCGAGGGTACGGCCGCCTGATCGACCGGCCATGGCGTACCAGTACCACCACCAGGACCACGCGCTGGGGATGGACGCGGCCGCTGCGGCGGCGGCGGGGAACCCTGGCGGCGGCTTCGCGCCAGGTTTGGGCGCGGGCGGGGGCGGTGGCGGGTGGGAGAGGGAGAAGGCGGCCATCGAGGCGCACCCGCTGTACGAGCGGCTGCTGGAGGCGCACGTCGCCTGCCTGCGCGTGGCCACTCCCGTCGACCAGCTGCCCCGCATCGACGCGCAGATCGCCGCGCGCGCCCCGCCGCCCATGCCCCCCGCCGGCGCGCCCTCCGGCGGCGAGGAGCTCGACCTCTTCATGGTGAGCTGCTACCACGAGGCCTCGCCTCACGCCGGCCGCGTACGGAGGCCTGCTCCGCGGCTGCTCCGTGGGTGCTGTAGTATAGTAGATTGACGCGGCGTGCGTGCGTTTGTGGTTTGAAAAATTGGGGATTGGATACGATTCGCCCATGAAATTTGCCCCGCTCGTGTTGGGATTGAGATTTCAAACAAGCTAGCCAGATTACCTTTTTTTCGAACGCACGGAACATGTTTGATTGGTTGCGCCTGAGCTCATCTGGGATTAGCACTCGCTAACCTCTTCCGGTGGATTTGGTTTAGGCTAGGTTCTTCAGCTATGAGTATTATGCTAGTTCATCACCTGATTACCCATCCTATACAAATAAATTACTGCATGCTCTAGGCTCTAGCTGTGAGCAACTTTGTTTTCTCAACCACAAGCGCCTCACCTCTGCGATAGAGACAAAAGCAAACCCCCAAAACAACTACAAGTGTCCCTTTGCTAGGCAAGCACTAGCTCCTTTGCCTGGAAATGGCAATTCTCCTTGTGTAAAGGTTATTATTGACCACCTGCCTTTTTCTATATGTGTTCTAAAGGTTCTGCTTTCCTTGTTGCAGACACACTATGTGCTGCTCCTCTGCTCCTTCAAGGAACAGCTCCAGCAGCATGTGCGCGTCCACGCCATGGAAGCGGTGATGGCCTGCTGGGAGCTCGAGCAAACTTTGCAGAGTCTTACAGGTAGCATACAGCATCTTAAGTTCATCAGTTCAACAGCAACATATGTGCTTCCTAAGTTCTCTAGGAAGAGGGTTTTACAATCTCCACTACATGCTTATTAAGAGGTTGATAGTCACAGTAAGTATCGTGCTACAGTGAGGGGCACCGTTTTATAGGATCTCTACCACAGGGGAATTCTTTTTGTGAAAGAAGGGATTCATTGCTTCTGCTCTCCGCATCCAGCGAGTACACACATAACACAAATACTACCTATGTACCAAAATATGAGACGTTCTCGCAGTCAATTTGAACTGCAAAAACTTCTTATAGTTTGGTACAGAGGGAGTAGTTAATTATTTTAATTCAACTACTAGAAAGAGCTCGATGACTGGCCATTTTCCTGTATTGTTGCGGTCTCTGACAGAAAATATAGGTCATAATTCGCACCCTTGTAGGTCCTATGAGATACTAGGTCCACCTTTATAGTAGTACCGGTTCCTTCTTAGTACTCCTATATATTATTAGTTGCAAGAGTTGCAGAGTTGAGCTGTTGAACCTGGCTTTAAAGCTGTACCTTTTGAGATTTCAGTTCGGTGTGTGTGGCAGTTGTTCATTAACCTTGTGTTGCACGAACCATGCAACTGAACTGACAGTACCTTGTGGTCATAATCTTAGCTAAGCTGTCCTGATAAAGTTTCTCTTACTTATGTCTATTGCAATTAGCTTCCACGGAAAAGTCACGGACTATATAACAGGGAACCATCACATAAGGGTTACCATTTCAGATACTTTATGTTGCTTGTCGAAATGACATACAATCCATAGAGGAAAAGAAGCCCCTTGCCTAGTGCAATTTTTTTTTTTGCATATTGAATAACGCTTCATTAGGGGAGCCTTGGCGCAGCGGTAAAGCTGTTGCCTTGTGCCATGAGGTCACGGGTTCGAGTCCTGGAAACAGCCTCTTGCAGAAATGTAGGGAAATGCTGCGTACTATAGACCCAAAGTGGTCGGACCCTTCCCCGGACCCTGCGCAAGCGGGAGCTACGTGCACCGGGCTGCCCTTCTATTGAATATCGCTTCATTGTCAAAATGAACTGACATGGCTACAAAACTTTCTAGTGGATTCGTACTTTACTTGAATTTAATTCATGGGTGATTGTCTGCATATAGTACTGTTTTTATTTACTTTTGCTATGGCACATTTTCCACCATCCTTCCTCTAGGCATTACGAGGCACACCTATGAGAAAACAATACCAATATCCATTAACACTGGAAACTGGTGTCGCCGTGAAAACCAAAGGGAGTGATTTTTAGTTTTTTGTTGGCAATAGAACTTTGCATAATTTGTTTCTATGTGTAATCATCAATCAGTTTGCATCAGTTTACGATGAGAGGCATATGTTTGAACATGGAAGTTTCCCTTCAGATAATAATGAGAATTGTGTCAGAAAAATAATAATATGATATAAAAGTAGAGCAAGATTAAGCCTGGATAGGCTTAGTTATATATCGTACCTGCCAAGGCAATGCGCAATATAAATATGACCAGGATAAGTTGGAGATTGGCCAGTTCTGAGTTTTGCTAATATCAATTCTTCCTGTAGGGGCATCTCCTGGCGAAGGCACCGGGGCAACTATGTCTGATGATGAAGACAACCCGGTCGACAGTGAAAGCAACATGTTTGATGGAAACGATGTGTCAGATGGAATGGGCTTCGGGATGCTAACGGAGGGTGAGAGATCCTTAGTCGAGCGTGTAAGGCAAGAGCTGAAGCATGAGCTTAAACAGGTAAATTTGCTGCCTTCCATTATGTCAGCTGCCACCATTTTTGTTGTCTAAACTAAACTGGAAACGGAATTCCTGGCTTGCAGGGGTATAGAGAAAAGCTTGTGGATATCAGGGAGGAGATACTCCGGAAGCGAAGAGCTGGAAAGCTCCCAGGAGACACGGCGTCTACTCTGAAGGCTTGGTGGCAAGCCCACGCAAAATGGCCATACCCAACTGTACGTGACAGCTTGTATATACCATAATCAGCCTATTTACCTACAATTCTGTCACCCTTTCACCTGCAATTTTTGTTCTGCTACTACCGATGATCATCAACCAATCTCCCTCTGGTCGCTTTGTTAGGAGGAGGACAAGGCGCGGCTGGTGCAGGAAACGGGGCTGCAGCTGAAGCAGATCAACAACTGGTTCATCAACCAGCGCAAGCGGAACTGGCACAGCAACCCGACCTCATCCTCGTCGGACAAGAGCAAGAGAAAAAGGTACGGTCTCATGGCAATCCTCAGCTTAAAACACCCACCCTTTTTACATGGTTGAGGCCTCTGGTTGGTTTTCATTCCCACTCTTTATTCTCAAAAAAGGAACAATGCAGGTGACGGAAACGCCGAGCAGTCCTGGTAGGGCGGGCGCGGCCGGAGAGCGAAGAACGAATGCCCCATATATGTGCATAGCGCTTCCATCTTGGAGAAGGCTTTGATACTACTATTTATTGGCCCGGAGACACGACGGAGGCTGCTCGCCCTGGAGCCTCCCGGACCCAACACCGTCTGTACTGTACCCCAAAAGGAAAAAAACATGTAGTGGTAATGTTGTAATGGAGTTGCCAGAAATCTGTAGCTGTTTTGTGGCGCAGGCGTGGTGTCGCTGTGAGTGTATACGGGCTGTTCCGTGGTGTGTCTGAATTGCGTGTTGCGTTACCGTGGGATTGGTGGAAGTGTGGTGTTGTGGGTGGGTGCTGTATATTTGCGTACCTGTATGTGTACTGACCATGATGCGTTGTTTGTGCGTTTTATCTCTCTCTGTAGCCTGTACCCTCGTTTTTTTTTTTTTGGTGTGTGTGTTCGTTTATTTTTCTGTGTGATCAGGTCGCGGTTTTTCGTCTGAAGAATCTTGAGGGGCCAGAACACGTCAGGTTAATCGCACCTGGCAGTAGGGTAAGGGGGGCCTGGACGTTCGGTGTCCATCTGGTGCGTGGTACTGCCAGCCAGCCAGCCAGCCAGCGTAAAATTGCAGATTCGGGTCCCCTGAAAAGGCTCGCGGGTTCAGTTAGATTTGGCACGCGGAGATGAGGAGGAAGATCTGCGATGGGCTTGGAGATGCATGCACGAGCCGGTAATTCACCACCAGTACGACGATATCTCTGGATCTGCGCGAGAGGACTGCCTCTATATAACAAGGAAAACAAAACAAAACCGTGGTTAACTTCCACGAGATCCCGGGGAGCACGATCAAGGAGCAGCTGTGCGCGTAAACTAGAGTACTACTAGTATACCAGTAGCACGATGCAGATCGGCAAGTTAACCCCCGTCCCGTCCGTCGGCCGACGCGGCCGGATCTGGGCCCTGGTACCGGAGCCTACCCGTCCCGTCCGTCCCTACTGGAATCCAGACAGCCAGCCAACCAACTCAAACCCACCCACTTGACCACGCCCAAGGAAGAATCGGATCCGTCGCCCGTGCGGCAGCCCCATGCCCGAGGCGAGGCGCCGCGTCAGGCCGGTCACGTTGGGCGCGCCGTCCCCCACGCACCTCCTCACATCACTCCCACCATCACATGCGCATCGTCCTCGTCGTAGCAGCGCATGTGCCCCGGGCATGGGCGCCCCCGGACTTCACTCGGCCGTGCAAAGTCAGCATCCAAGATGGCATTGCCATGGGTGATCCACGACCCAAGCCATAGAATCAGCAGAAAACCAAGGACGATGGACACACGAGCAACAGGGGCCTCTTTGATTCAAAGATTCTGCGAAAGCAGGAATAGGAAAAGCATAGGATATGTACACTTGATTCCTATAGGATTAGCAAAGAGTGTTTGACGTCACATGTGACATGACAAACAAAGAAACTCTGAAAACGAAGTTAGTGGATGTTAGATTTCCTACAAAATGTACTATTAAGTGCTCCAAAAGATTTCATATGAAAAATCCCTATGGGATCCAATCCTATTACGAGCCAAAGGACCAACGTAAGAAAGATTCCCAAGGACTTCAAAGGAGCCCTAAGAAAAATTCCCAACATAAGAAAAATCCTATAGAATTTCTCTGAATCAAAGGAGCCCTAAGAAAATTTCCCGATATAAGAAAAATCCTATAGAATTTCTCTGAAACAAAGGAGCCCTGAGTACAACGGCTGCAGCTCTTTCAGGCAGAAAACAGAGGGAACAACACGCTGACAAGGTAATCAAATGACTGGATATATTTTTTTCCTCACAGAATAAAACAAAACAACTGGACCCTTTTTACAGCGACACCGAACCATTTCGGCATACATCACAAACACACGAAAAACAAAGCATATACAAGCAATATAGACCTCAACTGACAGTTCCCAAAACTTGTATTACCACCACCCACATTACACAACCAGTTCATCACCACATTCTTCAGACTGACCTGACCTGACCTGACCGAACCACAACTTCCAAACAACTCGATTATTACCCACAAGAAAAGGAGAAGGGACAAAGGGAAGAAAATAAATAAATATCGGACTCTCTATAACTGACAATAAGACTGGCTTATTCAGCGCGCCTCTAAGCCAAAGCCAAAGGGGAAGGGTATAAATGAATGAATACGGATCTGGGATGACGACCGACACTTCTAGACACGGGGAGGTTGGGAGGGAGGGCTGATGATTTTATGATTACAAGGTATGAAACAATGAAGGGGTATGAACAGATAGATAGACCCTAGGGACCGACCGACCGACGCAACGAAAGAACGAAACCAACCATATATATAATATTTATATATATCAGCACCGGATTTCCTAAAATACGCAATATGCGAAGGAGAACTTGTCCAAGACGGATGGATGGCCCCAGAAGTTTTTCAAGACCACTGCTGGCGCTACTAGGATTGCACCTTCTGGGACGCGGCCATGGCGCGCAGCCTGACGGCGATCTGGGTGAAGCTTGGCCGTTCCGACGGTTCCGTCGCCCAGCATTGCTCCATCAGCGACCTCCACTCTGGGTCGCATGAGTCGGGCACCTGCGGCCGCAGAGTGTTGCTCACGATGCCACCTGACAGTTAAACAACAGCTTACATCAGACTCTGGCCATCCACTGTTCAAGCAATTTCTGTGAGGGTATGGCTGATTGTGTACCCACCAATGATAACACCATAATGCAAATCTGCATATGGTTCCTCTCCTGTGAGGAGTTCCCACAGGACAATCCCAAAGGAGAAGACATCAACCTGAGGGAAACATATCAACATTAGTGTGCAAGTTATATGTAAACCTGGATATAGCTATCTGAATTTGGACACGGAAGCAATATGAAGGGATTAGCAAACCTTTTCAGAGACCAGGCTGCTGCTTCCATTCAGAAGCTCTGGGGCCATCCATGGAAGAGTTCCCCTCACACCACCAGAGATGAGGGTCTGACACTTGACTTTTGAAAGCCCAAGATCACCAACCTGCATCATCCAAGAAAAATCAATGCAGATATATATAGAAAGAGAAATGGTGTTTAACTTAAATCATAAAAAAAGCAAAATTGTTCGCATTGGTCAGTCGATCCAGTTTGTTGACAGTTCACATGAGCAATATTTCATTCGCATGTGACAGTGCGGGAACTAAAAGTGAAGCCTTAGTTATCTATAAACTACAGATAATGCGGCATGAATGTTTAGTAGATCAGTAAAAGATGACAAAATTCAGATGGCAAACAAGTGATTCTTTAGTATAAAAGGAGTTTATTGTTAGTAGCCATGCATTACTATACCACATGTTCCTTGCAGTGTCGACGGAAGATGCCTTAAGGTTAGCTAAAAGCCTAAAATGATGCCCGGACTAATCTAAATCAATAGTGTCTATTTTAAGGCGCAACTCATCAATTGCCCAAGCAACAGTACATTCTCACCCACATGAATGTCCATATGATTACCACAACAAAGCGCTGTATATTCCAAGTATGAGGGTATATTGATGCTAAAAATTATCAATAATACCTAATAATTTGAAAGTCAATATAGACAGATTACCCAATATCAAACATACAAAATATCATACAGAAGAGAAGAATCAATAGTCTAGCAATGAAATGTAACAAGCCAGCAATAATACAAAACAGAATTGAGTTCTTACCTTGCATATTGGACGCTGCGGATCCCTTAAATTAACAAGTAAATTGTCACTTTTGAGGTCAAAGTGCACAATGTTTTTGTTATGCAGATACTCCATTCCAAAAGCTGTGTCCATGGCAATAATTAGCCGTTTGCGTCGATCCAGGCTCCTGCACATGAAAAGAATATTAATCTCAGCTTCATGTAGGTAGGATTATAAATTTCCTTTTTTAAGATCTGAACGTTGATACATGATAATTATACTTATAAAACATGTGCTAGAATGCAGTCTTTTTTTGAGAGAGAAGATCTGAGGCACAGCTTTATTCAAAGCTTTGCAGACATAAATAGTGGACGTACTTGGAATTCTTCAGCAAAGCCGTCCTAAGTGAGCCATTAACCATGTATTCTGTAACTGTTGCAATGGATCCCCCAGGTCCATCTAGAACAACACCATAAAAGGCCACAACGTTGGGGTGGTGCAAATCAGCAAGGTTAGATGCTTCATTCCAGAAGTCATTCCGCTGCAAACAATCAGGACATGTCAGTATAAGGACATGCATAAGCAAATAAAAGAAAATCTAAAATGTTACCATTAATACCATTTTTTCTTGCTCAGATGGCTTCCCAGCGAAACATCTGTCATTGATTCTTTTTATTGCAACATCAGAGCCCCTCCATTTGCCATGATATACAGTTCCAAAAGTTCCAGAACCAAGTTCTTGGAGCTCTTCGAGGTCATCATTCTTTATAATCTGAAACACAAACATATGTGGTTGGTAAAGGACATTACTTTGAATTAAAGATGTGCGTGATAAAAAAGATAAGAGTTCCTGATTGTAACCTGAAGGCGTCCATGCTCATCTGCGACTGGTTGTCCTGAAATCCAATCTAGTGGTTTGCCCTTGCTAACCTGCACATTTCTCTTGTTAGGTTGTTAAGTGCTAAAGATGAAACAAACAAGAACGTATATGAACTTCTAAGGAATCACATCCTAACCTCGTTGGTGTGAGCTTGCCCATCTACTTTATTAGTGACATTCCCATGCCCTTCATTCAGCACAGGAGGTGGAGGCTCAAATGCGGCTAGACCATCCTCCATACCCAGCAAGTCTGGGTTAGTGATACCATCACCTGGATTCATGAAAGACAGTAATAAGCATTCACAACTTAGGACTCATTAAGCACATATACTGGCAAAAGGTGTAATTGGAAGTATTGTTAAGAATTGAACCTTTGACAAACTGAGGTTGTTCTGCATGTGTGTCTTTGTGATATGGTTGCTCCTCAGCCGGGATATTCAAATCTGGCCCTTTGCAATTCAACAGAGAGTTTTGGGAATGGGGATCCTTAGAACTGATGTTCTCCCTGCTTGCTACCCTCTTAGGTCTTGGCGGCAGCGCATGTACATTGCTGAACTGTTGACCCGGTAAACCAGACTCCTGGAGTTGCTCGACTGGAGCGTGATTTGTCAATGCTGGTGTCGGTAATGGTACCTGAGCATTAGCGTTCGAAGGAGGAACGGATTCATGTGGAGCTTCCTTGTGATAAACTTCAGGCAGAGCATCCTTCTGCTCGCCCATTGGGTTAATAGTGGCTTTTGTATACGCAGGATCAACACCATAAGCCGATGGGGGCACACCCACATGCCCAATCGTAGCGGCAACATAACTGGGGTATGGTCCCCCAATGCTCACCATTTGCGGCGGCATATGGTTAACGTTGGCATGCTGGACATTATGCATATAAGGACTGGCCACAGAAGGCGGTGGCATTGATTCAGTTGGAGGGGCTATCCTTGGCTCACTGACATCAAAAAAGGTGTTGGTGTTGCTCTGAGAGTATTGTGATGTTGCATTCTGGGGTAAACCATTCTCGGCATACATCCTTTGTTCGGGATAGCGGGGCTCGTTGGGGTTCACCCGTAGTGAATCCATCATCCTGTCCACATTGGCCATATAGGTTGGCACAGCAGCAGGTGCCACTGAAGGCACATTATCACGGAGCACTTGCCCATCCTCCCGATGCCTAGAATTGCCACTTAAACTACCTTCGCCTTCAAGCGGATTGCTGGGATTAGTTTGCCTCACTTGGTACTGAGTCATTCCATGGGGTGAAGGCATTTGATGCAGTATAGCTTGTTGATGAGAGCTTGCAGTATCAGAATGAACGGAATTTGGAGAGACCATCTCAGTAGGCATCATGGGGATATGGTTATTAAATCCATAAGTCGCCGGCACCTGCTGGGGTGGCAATTGCTGCTGGTGGTGCTGCTGCTGCACATAGACGTGCTGATGAAAGCTCGCTGGATCGACGGGCATTGGGTTTGCAACGCCTTCCATCTTTGGTGCATACATTCTTTCCCTGTCAGGCTGCACTGGATGCATATGTGTGTACCCATAAGCCCCCATTTGAGAAGGTATTTGCCGCTCTCCCATCATGATCCTTGCCACATCTTCAGGCCGCAGGCTCATGAACACTGGCATTGGCTCAGGTGGCGCCCCTCCACGCACATCGCTGGCGTAATCATTCACGACTGGATCGGAGTGAGCATGAGGCAGAGCCTTGATACACATATTGCAGTCCTGAAACCAGGTCGCATTTTCTGGTGGCTGCTGATTCAGACCCTGCATAGCCTCTCTATGATCGTTCATGAACACGGGTGGCAGTGGTGGTAGCTGTGAGAGTGGCTGACGGTACCTTGCTGCCTCCGGATGTGGATGCGGATGCGGGTGTGGATGTGGATGGGGGGTTGGCTGAGGGGGCGCAGCACTCTCCTGCGGCTTCACCGGGACAGGGGCGGGAGCAGCATTGCTGAAGACATCAACAAGCAGCTGCTGAGGCGGCGGCGGAGCAGCAAACGCCGATCTGGCGGCGTCGTAGGAGCAGGTGGAGGTGGGGGAGACAGCAGTCGGGGAGCCCCCGCCGCCGCCGCCCCCTCCCCCTCCTCCTCCTCCTCCAGAAGAAGGCATGGCGGGGGTAGGAGGGGGAGGCCCACCATCGGAGCACTGGGTGGACGACAGGCTGGCGATGCTATCCTTGCGCACAATGCCGTTGACGGCCTCGAGGTACCTGAGGCCGGCGTCGAAGCCGGCGGCGCCCTCGGCGGCCTCGTCCCCGGCCGCCGCCGCCTCCGAGATGGGGAAGATGAAGACCCGCAGCTTGGGGCTGGCGACGGCCAGCTTGTCGTACTCCTCCACCATGTTGTCGAGATCCTCGGGCGAGGAGACCGAGATGAGCGCGTCGAGGCCCTCGTCGGGGAGCTGGTACTTGACCGCGAAGTGCGGGCCGGTGGCGCCGCCGTAGGCGTCGGCGAGGCGCGCGAGCAGGTCCTGCAGCGCCACCCCGCGCGGCACGGACACGATCCGGGTGTCGCCGCCGGCGTACCGCAGCGTCCCGTCCCCGGGCCGCGGCAGGATGCGCCCGCCCAGGCTGCACAGCAGCTTCATCCGCTCCCCTCCGCCGCCTCCCCCGCCCCCACCGCCGCCGTCCTCGGCCATCCGCCGCGGCGGCGCGGGTCCGCCCCCACTCCCCTCCTTCCCCGGATCTAACCCCGCAGGGCTCGGGCCGGGCCAGCAACCGAACCCCCTCACCACCACACCACCAGGAACCCTACCGCCGGCCGGATTCGGGGATTCCGGTGGCGGCGGGCGGCTCAATGCTCAGTCAATTGAAATTTTTGTGGGGGTGGTGGAAGGGGAGTAGGGAGTGGGGAGCGGGGTGGGGTGGAGGGGTGCGTCGTACTCAAAAACCCTGGGCTCGCTCCGGCTGCTTGGCTTGGTAGGCTGGCTTGGTGGTGTTGGTGGTGGTTCCCCCTCGCCCCGGCTGGCCCCCGTTTTATATATTTTCCGGCCTTGGATTTTCCCATGCCGGAATTTGAAGCCTTCCTTTTGGTTTTCCGTGTGGTTCTTCCCCCTGCCTGCCCTTTCTGTTTGTCTTTGGGTTTTGAAGCATTTGCAAAACCTTGGGTTTGGGTTTTGAATCTGTGGGTCTGTTGGGGAAGAGGCCATCTGTGTTGGTTTTATATATTTTCCGGCCTTGGATTTTCCCATGCCGGAATTTGGAGCCTTCCCTTTGGTTTTCCGTGTGGTTCTTCCCCCTGCCTGCCCTTTCTGTTTGCCTTTGGGTTTTGGAGCATTTGCAAAACCTTGGGTTTGGGTTTTGAATCTGTGGGTCTGTTGGGGAAGAGGCCATCTGTGTTGGTGGAATTCGGCCGGGAGCCCCACCTTCCGGTTAGTTAGAAAAGGGGGTGTTCTAGAGGGGTCGGATGTTCAGCTGCGTCGTCGCCGCTTGATCCATCACGCATTTATGATAATAATTGAAGGATAATTTCAGCAAAAATTGTTTTTGTTGATGCGGAACGTGATGGGAAGTGTTGAAGGAATCCAATGATGATTTATTGCACACGATAAGGTAGTTGGTTGGTGCTGAACAGGTGTCGAGGAACAAAATTTGTGATCGACTGATATCGATAGAAGACATGTTGTAATATTCCGATCTGCTGTGGCACTCGATGGAAATCAATTTCTTTGTGCAAGATTCAATGTAGAGATGGATATGCGGCATTTAAATCTAGATATGGATGTGTATACTTACATCAATAGGATCATGGTGACATCAGATGTACATGCAGATAATTCCCCGTGGTGCATGGGCTATTTTTTTTAATTCATGCTCATTTATATTTATTTCTTTGATTATAAAATATACGATGCAATTATATGTATCCTAATTAGTTTGCATGCAATAAAAAAAGTCAAGAAAACTCACAACTTTGGGGGGTCATGCTCCGCTTTATTTTCCAGCGATGAATTCAAGTAAGTCAGGGGACATGATTTGTGCGGAAACTCGTGACCTGAGTAGAGAGGAAACAAAGAATCGGCGATGTGACAAGGCGGCGGTGTCTGTGCCTTGTTTGGGTGGCGGGGGGGAGGGGGTAGTGGCCGGCGATTGGGGGGGGGGGGGGGGGGGGGGGGGTGGGTCGCAGATCAGCTCGAATCATGGCGGTGGGTGCGTTCATCTTTTATCCCAACGATGTGTCAACAGTAGGGCGAGGGAGACCTATGGAGGCGGAGTTTGGAGAATATCGCCTTGGGGGCGACATCGAAATATCTTGATGGAGTGAGAGCTCTGAGGTGGAAGGGGCAGCGGGGGAGGGGGGTAGTGCCCAGCGGTGGGGGATGGTCGCATATCAGCTCGAGAAGAATCATGGCGGAGTGGCGGGTGGTCATCTTTGGTTGGGCCAACGATGTGTCAACAATAATAGGGCAAGGGAGACCTATGGAGGCATAGTTTGGAGAATATCGCCTTGGGGGCGACATCGAAATATCTTGATGGAGTGAGAGCTCAGAGGTGGAAGGGCCGGCGGCGAGGGGGGAGAGGTTATTAGGTCTTGATGGCCGGGGTCCGTGAGAGGTTGTATTTATATAGCGGTCGAGCAAGGTTTTTTTAATCTATATCTAAAGGCTCGATGAGGTTTTCTTACCATAAATATCTCCTTGTTTTATAACAATGTGCATGAAAGGAATAAATGTATATATGACATGTTTGAAACGGAAATATGTTTTGGAGCCCAGGCCCAATGGAGCCCATTGTTTTGAAAAGTTACAAAATTGTTGAAGTTTCAAAAGAATCCGAAAAAACCCACCTTATATATAGTTGTAGTCTAGGTGCTTGTAAAATATTATCGGGAAATAATGGAATTGAAAATAGAAAAAAAATACATGCATTGTTTGTTAAAATTCCTAAAATAACTCACATGTTAAAGTACTTCCTAATTAATTTTAAAACACATGTAGAATACATATATAGTATGTGGACATTTTTCTAGAATTTCATTAGAAAAAAATTCCAAAAAAATTGGGCTCCATGGAGCCCACGCTCCAAAAATCATTGCTCATGTTTGAAGAACTTTTATTTCTTTTGCTTATTTTCTAATCGTCTTTTAAAGCCAAGAAAACACTTTTCTTATTTGCAAGAGAGCGCATGCAGGATACGTCTAGAAGAGTTGTCTTAGTTCATCTTATTTGCTATTTATATTTAAAAAATCATGACCAAAAGGTTAGATATTTTTCCAAACAAGGAACACATATTTATTTTTCTTATTTGGTATTTTTTTATAATAACAAAAGAAGGTTAGGTATGTTTGCTAAGAAAATAAAAAGATACATACATGTATAACAATGATTTTTTTTCTCTTATTTAATCTTCTATTTGGAATGAAGGTTGAAGAGTTGTTAAGAAGACATGACCAATTTTAAATATGAAATAAAATGGTGTATACTCTTGCAAGAAAGAAACATGTATCTAATGTGTTTGAAATAGTTTGTTTTGTTATATATTTTTTTGTTTTGGAAATCAAGTCTAAGGCCTCCTTTGGTTCATAGGATAGGAATAGCATAGGAACAGGAAATTCATAGGATGGGATGACATGTATCACATTTCCTATAGGGAAAAAGATGCCATTTGATGCATAGGATAAACATTTTTTTCATTGAGTTTAGGCTAATGTTTTTTTCCTTTGAAATGTGAAGGATTGGTTTCTATCTTACGTAGGAACAGGAATCCATTCTTACAAACCAAAGGGCTCCAAAGGAATTTTTCCTACAAAAATCCTATCCTTTAGAATTTCTATAAAATTAGTGTAATCCAAAGGAGGCCTAAAGGGGTGTTGATAAATCCCATTTTAAAAAATCAAGGACAAAATGTTGACTATGTTTGTAGCAACAAAAAACAAAAACATACATACGTACATCAGATATGTGTAAAATATTTTGCTTCATTTGTTGTCTTATTTGCTCTTTCCTTTTGAATCAAGCCTAATACTATAGGATTGCATGAAATTTTGATTGTCACAGCAAAAACACATGAATCTTCACAATGAGCATGGTGTGGATGACAAATCCCTATAAAATCTAGTGCAGCTTAATCATATGTAGTACAATATTGCGTAGGAAAAATTACTAATAATTAGAATCCCCCAAAAGTCTTTAGCATAGTGAGGGATCTTTTGTTTCACAAGAGAAAGGGGCAGCTCAGTGCACGTAACTTCCCATTGCGCAGTGTCCGGGGAACCTATGGCACGTAGCCTTCTTCTTTCTTTTTTACTTACCATATGTGTTGGCTATGTTTGCCAATAAAAAATATTATATAATACAGATGAAACAAAGTTTGTTTTGTTTTATCTTACTTGCTCATCTTGCTTGCAATAAGAACAATAGTTTAGGTGCACTGCAAGATAAAGAAACGTATACAAGACATCTCTAACAATCTTTGTTCCATTTAGTCTTGTTTGTTCTTCTTTTTTAGATTGAGCCAAAAGGATAGCTACACAGTAAGAAAAAGGAGTGTACACTACACATATCTAACAATATTTGTTTGATTTCGCATTCTTTGCTCTTCTTATTTTAGACAGTCTTTGCTCCTTTGGTAAGAAAAAGGAGCGTACACGACACATCTTCTTGTTTTTACAAATCAGTTGTATTGGCTATGCTTGCCAACTAAAAAGCAATTTTTATAAGATCCATCGAACAAAAAATGTTTTATTTGATCTTTCTTGTATTAACAAGAGCAAAAGTTTAGCTACATTGCAAGAAAAAGAAACATATACAGATATTGCCCAACAAATTTTGTTCCATTTAGTCTTGTCTGGTATTCTTTTTTTAGACCATGACGAAAAGGATAGCTACACTGCAAGAAAAAGTGGCGTATGTTGGACATGTCTAACGAAAATTATTTGATTGCACATTGTCTGATCTTCTTTTTCTAGAACAAAATCAAAAGCATTGTTACGTGCGGACTTGTTATTATATAGATCAAGACCAAAAGTTGGTTGAAAAGATAAGCACCCACATCCTCTTTTATGAATTTGCAAAATTTATATAAGAAAAACTAAGGGCTCTCGCGAAGCTTTTCCAATCAATGAACTCCCACCATTCTCACTGCCCATGATATGACCATGAATTAAACGACACACCCTTTTTACAACAATGGCTAATTAATCGGCACACTAAACATATATGTAAATCAGGGGCTCCTCTGATTCGCAAAAATGTAGAAAAAAATACTTATGACACATAACCATGTTCTTATTTTTTTACCTACCAGCTGTACTGGACCTGTTTGCCAACTAAACATTAATGTGTATAAAATACATCAAACAAAGTTTTTTTTTTTGTCATCTATCTTGGAACAAGACCAAAAGTATAGCCACATTGCAAGAAAAAAGAAACGTACATGGGACACGGGAATCAAATTCGTTCCATTTATTCCCTAAAAAAGTGATACATTCTATTTTGTTTGGCCTTCGATCATATAATTTGTTTGATTTCACATTATTTGGTCTCCCCTTTTTTGTGTGGAATTTGTCTCCTTTTTTTTGAAGATTATTATGTGTGGTCTTCTTTCATACACAAAGACCAAAAGTTTATTAAAAAATTAGTAAGTCCCTATCAAGCGAAAACATAACAATTTGGCGTCATCAAAATAACAATGACACAATGCAGACATAGAAAAGGTCAAGCATGCCAATCAACGTCCCAGCTTGATCTCCATAGCGACGGCCCATCACCTCGTGGAGTTGTAACTAACTAATTGAACAATATGGAAATGCAAAAAAAAAGGAAAAAAAAGAGGTAAATATCAAGCATTTCCATCAAAAATAGTTCAATGGAATCCTACTAATCTGCACCCACTAGATTAACCGCTAACCTCGGCGCTGCACGTGACACCCTCCCATGTTAAGACTTCAGGTGATCTTAATTAAAGAACTGTCACTACTAAAATCACCCCTCTGCCAGGAAGACTTTAATTTGCCTGTTTATAATTTTTTTAACATTTATGGGGCCAAGAAACGACAGATCTCGCGTTGCAGTCACACGAGCAGAGAAAATTGAAGAGCCTTGACCTTAGGTGGTGGCAATGCATTCACTGGGCACCACCCATTAAACAACCACAGCTGGGCTTGCAGGATCTTAAATCGGCCAAATTCATGAACAGATGTGGCGTGAGATGATGTAGTGGTGAACTAGTGGTGGAGGCCTTTGGGATTAATCGATCCTAATAATATACAAGTGTAGTTTCAGCTTTCCAGGCTGATTTGGTAGGTCACCCATGCTTCAAGCTTCATTGCTTCCTATACTGCCAAGACAAAGCGAACGCTAGTACAGCTGATTACATTATTTTTCTGTGGGGATGTACATTTTTTTTTCTCCGTGAAAAGGTACATTTGATTACTTAGAGGGTACAATACAATATAGAGCATTGCAAGAATTCCAAGACTTAGGGTTTTACAAATGCTTAACGAACAGACTTTATGATCAGGATTTTTTTTCCCGAGAGTACAAAGAAGATGCATGATCGACATGCACCACGTTTACACCATCGCACGCGATGTTTTACCGACTTACCCCAGGTGAGTAAGAACGAGGAACCTCGATCCCACTTCCATAAAAAATGGACCTCGCTCCCGCCACTGATCCACGGGATTCACGATCCTGCCTCGTGGTATTGAACTTCTACATATCTTAATATACTTTTACTATCTATGCATGACTCAATTGACCGGGAATACTTATTTCTTATGTGGCATTGCAATTTTTCATACATGATCAAAAAATGTTTGCGTCTGCTAGTTTGTCCAATAATTATATATTAAAATGTGAATCTATTGCATTATTTCTTGGTTGACTTAACAATTTTGTTCATACATATTTTGAAAAGGTTGTCCAAAGAGTTGTGGTAGTCCTATTTTCTTCGCCCGAGTGGAAACATATAGATTATTGGCTGAATATCTCAACACTGGATCAACGGTGCTTAGCGTAGACTCGTGCGACCAAGGTACGACAAAATTGACAGTGAAACCATCTCAATAGTTGCAAATGCTTAGGGATCCCTTTGATTCAAAGCGATTTCATGCGATTTGTAGAGAATTTGGATCCTCATGGATTTTTTTATTCCTAGTTCGTTTAGTCATTTGTTTCACACAGTGGAATCCTTGCGATCTTTTCGTAAGAATTCCTCCGCACTCTATTCCATCCATGTGAACCTCTTGCTATATTTATGTTGTGTTTTGCCCTTGGTGACAAATATTTGATCGATATACTTGTAGTTTTATGTTTTGATAGGACTGAAAATTACATGCCACTTAAAGTATGTTTTTTCTTCTCTATTTCCAGTGTTTTCGAGAATCAGGGCACCACAATGATTGGCTTTTACCACGTTATGATAGGCAAAATGCTGATGTGACACTGTAATTAAAGATGAAAGAGATTGGGGTCGTACGTTAGCGAAGATATGGCTCTTTCCTCGTTTTTTCTGTGCAATGTAGTTTGCTCCGATCCTTTGTGGCTTTCTCCTTTTTTTTGCGGTCGAAAGAAATATCTTTAAAGTAATTAGGTGCAATATCATTTAGATACAACCCATAAGATATTTAATATCTTTAAAGTAATTAGGTGCAATAATATTGGGATGCAAAAAAATATCTTTAAAGTAATTAGGTGCAATATCATTTAGATACAACCCATAAGATATTCAATGCACTGGGTTGATTGTCTCTGAAGTAAAAATAATCATTATCTAGAATAATGCGTTAAGAGACAATGCGTTGTGAGAGCAGCTACAGCCGGACGCCCCAAACCTGCCTCAAACGCCTGGGCGGACGGCCCTGTCACTGATCGGTCGCGAAAATACAGTCCAGACAGGCGCCACAAACGGGCCTCAAATGCTCGGGCTGACCGGCACCCCTCATATTCATCCCAAATATGGGGTGGATATGGGGCGCCCGGGCGCGTCCGCCACGTCGGACTGACGTTGGGGTAACACGAAAACAGTCTGAAACCCGGCGGTCCGAAGCTCGTTTCCTCCGTCGGACCGATGTCGCCTCGTGGCGCCGCTCCGGCGGGCCGTGTAGTGCCTAGCCCGGCTATTTAAGCCGACCGCCGGCACCGAAACTCTACCCCATCCATATTTTCCTCCTACCGTCCGCCGCCGCCGCCACTTTTCACTCCTTGTCCGCCACCACTAGTAGCCATGCCCCCACGCCGCCGGGTGAGGAGCTATCCATTTTTAATGCTAGAGCGCCGGCTGGAACTCCTTGAGCAGATCCGGGCAAGGCGCGTAGCCCGGATCGCCGCGGGGCTATCTTCGCATGCAGTGGATCCGGAGGAGAAGGAGGAGGTGGTGGGGGATGCTGGGAACACGGATCTGCAGGCGGAGCAGCAGGCCATCCTCGATTCCCTCCGCTCAGAGTCGGATGCGAAGGTCAGATGCCGTCGTCGATAGGAGAGGGAGGCGAAGCACGTCGCAGAGGATGAAGAGATGCTCGCCTACATGGATGAGGTCGAGGAGGAGGAGGAGGAGCCGGAGCCCTCCTACGCGCCCGTCCACCCGGTGCCCGGCACCGACGTCATGGACATCTCCGACGACGAAGATTAACTAGGGTAGTACGTAGGATTTATTTTGCATGCTTTGTATGGATCTAGGGGTTAAAATATGAGAGACTCGGATGCAGAGTAGCAAATTTGAGACGTGACCGGTCACTGTCCATAGACGCGTCCGGCCGCGTCCACAAGCGTTTGAGGGACCGGATTTGGCAAGTCCGATTGTAGATGCTCTGGGCGCGTTCATGCCAATAAAAGATGACCATTGGAGCCGTACCAAACTGACATCTATTTACGGAAACACAACGCACACTAATGCTGCCCACTTGAAGCAAGAAAAGAGGAGGAAAGGCTACAGCTGTGAGCGAAAACGATGGCGTGCTGATGTTGATGTGGTGGTGGTAGGCCCGACAGAAAGATGGAACCTCGAAGTATCCGATTAGCACGGCGTCGAGCAGGATCATCAGGAGCAAAATGTATGCACGCTGGGCCCACACGCAGGGAGGGAGGGAGCTGGTGGGGCTGCCGTTCGCCCCAACATCTCCATTGGAGAGGAGATCCCCCCTTTATCTTTGCTTTGCCAGCTTCCTCACAGGTGGCGCCATCATCGCCTACCATGGATCGCCTTTCTCCCCTACAACGACCGCAAATTGTGCCCGGAGCAGTAGTATACTATTCGGGATGACGCCGCGCCGGCGATATACTAATGAGCAGTGTACGATGTTGCCGGTGGCTCAGAGCACGTATTGTATTCTTCTTCTTGGCTTTGGATTTGCATATGAATTAGTAGAATCTTGCCCAGAGATTGAGCTTCTTTTCTTTGTTAATAATAACAACCTGACAAGGTGATGAGGGCATTTTTAACGCCGACCCGCAATTCTCCTGCAACCGTCTGGACCGTGCTGTTCAGACCGTGGAAGCTATCCAACGACAACTTGTATCGATCCGCGGAGCAATTCGGATGCGATTTCTCTTGCATCGGGGACAAAAGTGGGGGAGGTTTGCAGGAGTCCGGACCGATTCCAAGCCCGCTTCTAACCGTTCTGGCCCACCAAAAACCCCTCTTCTCCCGCGCGCGCATCCCGCCGCACGCTAGCTGCCTGCATTCATGCCGCTGAAGAGCGCGCCACTCCGCATTGAAGGCGGCACAGGACGGACGTGACCTCTCACCGCCTTCGTCACTGAAGCGGCTCGCCGGCTGAGGGCGCCGCCCGCTGCACGCCCGGCTAAAGACACCTCCTCGCCGCATTCATATGCCCCTATTAAACCTGCGTTGAAGCCGAGAAATCTACTTTGGACACACGTCCGCTCATGAGCGGGCCAACATTAAACGCAACGCCGGGCGAGCTCCTCCCGTCCGCTCTCTATTTAAACGAGTCCAGACGCCGGGCAAAAATCGCACCACTCCGCCGCTCCCCCATCTCCTCCTTCACCACTCTTCTGATGGTTTCTGAAGAGTAGTTCTCTGGCATACAAGGCGGCTGGGTGGTCCACCGAGCCCGCCGGATACGAGCGAGGCAGCTCGCTGCTCCACCACCCGCGCCTGGCACGATGGAGCAAGTTGCCGCCCCAAGCCAACGCGTGGTTCATCAACTCGCCGCTCCAAGCCCACTCGATGAGGAGTGTCGAGTTGCTCCACGACGACACGTCGGCACGGGTGTCATCGCTGCCATCGACGACGTCGCGTCGTACCGCACTGCTCGTGCCTGCGACCGCGCCATGCAGGCAGAGACAGAAGCCAGGTGCGCGGAGAGTGGCGAGTCAGTGGCCGGCGCCTCCGCGTCCGCCGCCATCATCCAGGAGAAGTAGAACACGGGAGTGCGCCGCCGCTTGGGTCCCATGAAGGCCACCGCCGAGGCGACGCCGGCGTACACAGCCGGTGTCTTGCCCGGTTCTTCTCTTGCGAGGACCTCCATCGATCGCACATGGGCTCCACGGAAACGGAGGTGCCGCCTTCCCCTCCCGCTGAAGCATCAACCGGGGTTCCACTTCGATGAGTGGTGGGGAAGCGAGCCGTCTTTTGCACTGAAGCATACACCTCCAGGGCTCCCGACGGTCCGGTGATTGGGCTGCCAGACATGAGGAAGACAAAGGATTAGATATTATTATACCTCCAGAGCCGAGCTAGTGCCGCTGATGTAAATGTACTGAAATTCGTCATGTTTATATGAAAATCCGGCATATTTCTATGAAATACGTCATGTTTATATGAAATCCGGCTGTGTTTACACGAATTTCGTCCTGTTGATTCAAGTTGTTGTGAAAATATATGCGGCTATGGTTAAATACGTCTTCCCGCATCTGTATCCACGGACTGGTCCCCTTTCACGAACAGATGCAGGAGGATTTTTACGGGTTGCTGTTAGAGACGCCCTAGCCGGGCAGAGATGCGTCAACACACAAACCTTGCGCCGTACATCATGGTTAAGCGGAGTTGAGTTCAGACTTCAGACCGTTGTAGAAGAAAGAAAGAAAGAAAGAAAGGTGCTGCGTTTGCATGCATGCATGCAAGCAGGCAACGGGGGACGTGTCCTCTGCTGCTGCGATAGCTGACTGCTCACTCGGTCGCAATCCCACGGATCGCATGCGTCGGGTCAAAGGCATGAAGGCCATGGAGAAGACTAGACCTGTGGTGAGGCTGAGGCACACATCTTATCACACCACACTCCCTTCCCTCCTCCCATGGACCATGGTACTGTGGAGTAGTACTGCTATATTCGCTAAAAATGAGAGTAGTACTTTACTGAACTAATGAAGTGATCAAAGGCAGCTTAAATCGTATAGTACCAGTACGGGAGGGCGCTGCCTAGTTCGGGGCGAGGGAGGGGCGCACATGGGCGCGGTGGCTGACCGGGCCATGTGTGCCTCCGTCCTCTCCTCTGCGAAGATCATCGATCGCCCAGTGCCCCAGCCCCAGCAGGAAGGAATCCAGCTCGCAGGCAGCCTTGCCGGTACTTGCGCCACCATGCATGCTTGCTTGGGAACTCCCAACCCCATCAACGGTACCACTTCTGCTGCTTCAGCTCACCATTTTCTGCTTATCATACATACTCCCTTCCTTTGTACGCTCGTCCCGTACCCAGGTCGGCACCCCCAGGTCGACGGGCGCTAGATTTCCTTCAGTGTTTTCTCTTGTTCCAGCGTGCACTTCTTCTGTACCACCACTGCTCCAGCTCGCCATTTTCTGCTTATCATGCCGCCTTTCCTCGTCCCGCTTCCCATGTCGGCATGCATCCCCACGTCGGCGCGCGCTAGCTGGATTTTCCTTCAGTTTTTCTTGCTTGCGCGGATCTAGTGTGTGTGTGTGTGTGTCTGCGATTCAACGTAGTATAAGGGTTTGGACCCATTTCCTACGTTCCATGTGCAGCAGGAATGAGGCTGCTACTTGTTTACAAAGAGCGTATGCGAATATTTATTTATTTTGACAATAAGAGCGTATGCGATTTGGTGGCACCTTCTTCTCCTTCTTTTTTTTTTCTTTTCTATGGACGGGCTCCATCCATGCATCTGGACCATCTCATCGCAACAACGGCTCTGTTACATGATCTGGATCTTTGAGACAAGTCACTTCTTGTGCTCCTTCCAAGCTCCCGCCGACTCCGCCGCTTCCCCGAGCGGCTCCGACTGCCCCGACCTCCTGTCGAGTCATCGCCTTCCCGTGCTGGTCCGGCTGCCGCCACCAGCGCTCGGCGCCGACTAGCATGCCGACGAGCTTCTTTGGCGAGCTGCACGTTGTTGTAGGGTGCTTGGCGACGGCAAGCACGCCGACGAGCTTCTCCAGTGTGCTTCTCCGGCGAGCTGCACGCAACTACCACTAGAATGCTCTCTGCAACATGTTCGATGTTGCAAAAGGTTTTCTGTAACACGAGCTTTGTTGCAAAAATTACGGTACAAAACGGTCAGCAACATTTTCTGTAGCACATCCTCTGTTGCAAATATTTTCTGCAACATTAGCTTTGTTGCAAAGATTTTTAGAAGAAAAATAAACGCTTCGAGGTGATTGCAACAAGCATCCTGTTACAGAATGCTTTCTGCAACATAATCGAATGGCCATTAGCGTGTCCATCTAATGGTTAGCGACGCAACGGATCTTTCTAATTATCCGCAGGTCGACGCTACGCGTCGCCCGTGCTATAATAGTTACTATAATTTTTTTGAGAAACTACTAGTATAATACTATAATTAAGACCATCTTAGTTGTTTTAGCAACATTAAGACCATTTCCCGCAAAAAAAAAGCAACATCAAGACCATCTTAGTTTTTTTTTTCATTAAGACCATCTTAGTGAGTTAGTGACGACCACCAATTAGGCCATGGAGGATATATATGGGCCATCACGTCCTTCTGACCCGCGCACGCAGGTTCTGCTACCCAGCCCGCATTGAGCTAAAAAAACTACCTCGGCCCACGGCGCTAGTTGAGCGTGTCAACAAACATAGCTCTAAAATCCCGCGTCGGTCCGCAAAGCTGGTTGAGTGGGCCAACAAATATAGCTCTGACTTGTTGTATAAAGAAAGATTCTGAATAGAGAAAAGAGGTTTTGACTTATCGGTGGAATTAATCCCATATCGCATGCCCAGGGACTTGAGGCGGTTCATGAAGAAATAAATAGGGGAACCAAGGGCACGATTTAGAGTATACCTTTCTCGGCCTCTTGGCTAAGATCAAGTGTAGTATATGTTCTTATCAGTTTAATATCTGATATTTGTATCTATGGATCCATGTTATGATATTAATTTAATTTAATTTTTTATGGGGTGGACCCATAAAATGTAGCTTGCTGCATGGGTCGTCCAAGCGTTGCACTATTATTTGGAACAGACACACCCCAACAAAATCATCATAAAACCTTTCTAGTTTCCTCCTTTGATAGAGAAATATATATTACTCCCTCCGTTTTTAAATATAAGCTTTTTTAGAGATTCCAATATGAACTACATACAGAGCAAATACGTCTATATACATCCATATGTAGTCCATATTGAAATCTCTAAAAAGACTTATATTTAGGAACGGAGACAATATATTCACATATGCATATTATGGATCATAACCTTATGCGAACGAGAAGCCTCTCCTCCACACTCCCGCTCAAGCATGCTACCACCTCTGTTTCAAAATATTTGAAGATTATAATCCCCCGAATATTGATGCAACCAGAATGCAACCAGAATATTGATATGGTATATCAATTATATTGGCGGAGAAGACCCCCCACAAAAAAAAATTGTCATGCATCAGATGCCAGAATATTTGCATCGGAGAAGAAGGCGGAGTTCAAGATTCAAGCCAACGGTGTGAGCAATCCCTGTGCATTGCTCGTATAATTAGAAGACACTGGAGGCAAGCCAATCATCCACCGAGAGACAACGCCCACATGAAAAAAGTGAAGATTCCTGAAGATTGAAGTTTGTCGGGCTCTCTCTCTCGCACTTATCCATATTTTAGAAGGACACGCATGTACCCTAGTAGGACACGCGTGCATGCTACCGTATGTAAAATAAATAAGTGAGGGTCTCGCTGGCAGTCGAGCGAAGGCTCCCGAAGGCATCGCTGGTAGCCGTCTCGCAGCTATAAAAGGAGAAGGAGAGGAGGAAACACAACACAGCGGAGCAGAGCACAACGCCTCAGTCAGTCGAAGCGAAGCGAAGCGAGCAAGAGCCAGAGCACTCTCTCTTTTGTAGCTTAGCCATCACCACCACCTAGTAGTATAGCCAAGAAGGCGCTGAGATCGCCAAGAATATTAAGATAATTTTCTAGCTCGTGTGTAATCCCTTCGGGGTTTCCCGAAAGGGAAAACCATATGTAAATTATGTTGTTGAAATGATGTAGTTTCTTTGGTTTCACTTGATGTTTTTACTTATGAATTTACGAGAAGAGTTCTTATGCTAGGGATCCTATAGGAGAAACCTCTGCGTGTGTAGTTCTCTGTGTAGCCCAGAGTGGCGTTGAATGAGAACCGTGTTGCCGTAGAGAAGCGTTCCCTTCGGGTGGAACTGCCTGGGAAGACGATAAGAACTTAGCTTTTAAATTTGCAATTAAAACCGTCAAGTGAACGTAACTAGCTACATATGATGCAACATAATGATAAATATGATGAGTACCGAGTAGGAATATTACACCTCTGCAAGCACCGTCGGACGAACTGAAAGGCCTCGCCATCCCTGATAAGATCCTGCATATAAATATAAATTTCTGTTAAATTTGAAATAATCACAAATAGTAAATGAATAATTAACCAGACAGGCGCATATTATTGAAATAATAATGAATAGTAAACGTAGATTATTGGTACAGTAAGAACAGTAAACGTGCCAATTATTTGAATAGTAGTGAACAGTGTTTTGTGGCGCCGTGGTGAATAGTAAACTGAAATTCGCATTTAATAACCTCATACGCTAATTAAGACCGCGTTCAGCGATCAAATATAGAATATTCATTGTATATACCCATAAATTTGTAGTATTGTTGGTATCAGGTCCAGGATATAATCATTGAAAGATTAAGATATTTAAATTTAGAAGTTAATACAGGTAAGGTAATAAATAATAAAGAGAATATTAATATAAAGTGCAGAATAAATCCCTCTGAGAAGCATATTTGGCATACATCTCATAGTCAGCTAAATATAGTGGTCGATTTGATATATAATTTTTATATATCTTGGGGAAAAAGGCAAGATAATTTAGAATAAAAATTTGAAAGCATATTCAAATAATATCAAAAACTCGCAGACAAGTGCTCTGGGTTAAATAATAAAATAGATATCATTCTGCATAAGCTAGAAGAAGCAAAAGTAAGACAGAATATAATTTGCAAGAATAACGACTATATTAAAGAAGAAGTGTTGACAATAGGCCGTTACCTAAGTAAAGGAAAGGACTCATCGTCACGCATTGAATCAAGTCAAGATATTCCTGAAATAAAAAAGGTTAGTTCAAGAGGTAAAAACTCTTATCCTCTCATAGTTATATGAACGAATGTAGCAAAGCATTAAACGAAGTCGCTAAATATTTGTCACCCCCTGTCGGATTTTTTGATCACGACTCACCAAAAGAAGACTTTAAATTTTATAATAAGACAAGAAATAGTTGAAGATATAGACACAGAATCTTTCATGACAGAAAGAGAAATTAGCAATAATAAAAATAAAGATGTAATTGAATATGTAGAAAAGGCTAATTTAGATGATGAAATAATTTATTGGAAAAATAAACTAAAGCATATAGAACGGGAATATAGTCACTCTATGACAACAGATTGGCCTAAAATTAGAGAAAGAGAATTATTTTTCATTAGAGAGATTGCTAGATTAAAAAGATTAAAAAACGAGAAAGAGTCAGCCATTAGTAGCTCTCACATAATAAATAATAAGCTACTACTAGATAGTCATAAAGAGGAAGAGAGTAAGGTAGAAGAAATGATGAATCAAGTAGATTGTGATCATGATTGGATTAAAGGAAAAGGTGATTATAATATCAAATATGCTTTCTGTATATATTATCCAAACCAAGATAATAGGTCCACATACAGCTTATGCCTAAGGCAAGCTTGTGCTTGCTGTCTAAAAACCAAAAATCAGGTATCGAGACAGGAAATAGAATTTGAACCAGAAGAAAGAATATTATATAGTAGGGTTAGAAATCTAGAAAATAGAATAAATAAACTAGAAGCAGAGCTAGAAATACTAAAAGATAAGTTAGAAGAAAATAAAGAACAAAAACTAAAAGATAAGTTAGAAGATAATGAAGAACAGGAAAATATTGTTGCTGGAAGCACGGAAATGAAGCAACAAATGATAACAGTAAGAGATAAAAAAGAAGATAAGTTAATACAATTAAAAGATGCTATAACTAGTTTTGGAAACAAATATATAGTACGATTACCATTTAAAGAAGTGCTAGGAATAAGAATTCCAGTTAGAATAAATTTAACACCAAATATTTCCTATAAAATATTGGCACTATTAGATACTGGTTGCATAAAGAACATTATCCATGACAAATACTTTATGAGATGTCCCGAAATAGTCAAAACTATAAATGATAATAAAGCCGAAGTATCTACTGATATGTCAGGAATAAAGAAAATCCATAACCAATTGGCATATAATATAGAAGCATATATAAATGGCACAAAATATATAATAGATGAAATTACAATAAGAGATTTGTCGGTTATAAATGATGATATGATAATAGGGTTAAGATTTTTACAACAATCTTTGCAAACCACAATTATACATGAAGATGGGGTTATATTTATCCCACGTCAAGATAATGTTCCGTACTTATCTGAAGTGCGGAAACAAAGAAAGGCTTTGCAAAATATAGAAATATCTAATGTAGATGACGAATATAGTGCAAGTGCAGATTCCCTTGAATTCTGCAAAGATGAAGAACTTAGTGAGACCATAGAAGAATATCATATAGAAAATACATGTACAGAATGCATAGGTTTACAATCTTTCTCTCCAAATTGGTATAGAGATATAAAATTCAAAGAAGATATAGACAAGATTGTGCAAAGATTAGAAAATATACAAATTATTGGGGAAATACCAATGAAACATTGGGATAAGAACTCTATAGTTTGCAAAATAAATATTATAAATCCAGATTATATAATTAAGTCAGGACCAATAGAAGCTACTCCCAAAGATATTGAAGAATTCAAAATGCATATCGAAGAATTACTAAAGGTAAAAGCAATTAGAGAAAGCAGAAGTCCTCATCGATCTGCTGCTTTTATAGTTAGAAATCATGCTGAAGAAGTAAGAGGTAAATCCAGAATGGTAATTAATTTTAAAAGACTCAATGATAATACGATAGATGACGCGTATAATATACCTAATAAGCAGGAATAGATCAATAGAATACAAGGAATCAAATATTTCTCTAAATTCGATTTAAAGGCATGATTTTGGCAAGTGAAAATGGCAGAGAAATCTATTCCTTGGACAGCCTTTACTTGTCCACAAGGCCATTATGAATGGCTAGTTATGCCGTTGGGATTAAAAAAATGCACCTGCATTATTTCAAAGGAAAATGCAAAATATTTTTAATGAGAATCAAGCATTTATATTGGTCTATGTTGATGACCTATTAATATTTTCCAAATCATATAAAGAGCATATTTCCACCTTGAAGTGTTCTTCCGAAAGGTAGAGCAAAATGGGCTTATATTATCCAAAAAGAAGATGGAAATATGTAAAGAAAGAATAAATTTTCTTGGTCATGAAATAGGAGAAGGAAAAATATATTTGCAAGATCATATTGCAAAGAAGATATTAGAATTCCCTGACAATATGAGTGATAAAAATGTTTTACAACAATTCCTAGGAATTGTAAATTATGCTAGGAATTATATAGATAATTTAGCAAAATTAGCTGGTCCATTATATGCAAAGCTAAGAAAGAATGGTCAAAAATACTTCAATTCTGAAGACATAAGATGAGTAAAAGCCATAAAAGAAAGAGTCAAGAATTTAGAGCCCCTTGAGTTGCCTTTAGAGGATAAATATTTTATAATAGAAACAGATGCATCTAAGGTAGGATGGGGTGCTATATTAAAATAAAAAACTAGTAAATATTCCCCGAAAGCAGATGAGAAAATATGCAGATATACTTCAGGAAGTTACAAATTAAAGACAGTAAATAATATTGATAGGGAAATCCTCGCAGTCGTAAATGCAATAAACGCATTTAGATTATATCTAGGATTTAAAGAATTTACTGTTCGAACAGATTGTGAAGCCATATGCCGATATTACAATAAAATTAATAGTAAGAAAAGCTCAACGAGAAGATGGGTCTTATTTGAAGACACCATAGCTGGGAATGGTTATAAAGTAATATTTGAGCATATCAAGGAAAAGGATAATAGTTTACCTGACATATTTTCCCGCTCATCAATTTTACATAAATGAAGGGAATAGCAAAAGGAACTCTCGCAGGCGGAAATGAATGTTTCATATTTGGAGATGACAATAAATTAAAAATATTCTCTCCAAATACATTCAATTTTAAGCCAAAGAGCCATATTCGTTTTGATGAAGTCCAAAGATGCATATTGGATAATATGCGGTAAAAAGGGAAGAAAAATGGTATATGCTATCTAATCTGAATAGTCTTGCAGAATATTTCCATATGTTCAACACGTTGAACAAAAATAGCCCAAGACCATAAAAAATGAGGTAGAAAAAGAAGAACCTCTATATATATTGTTTAATGGAAATAAACCAGGAATATATATGCATTGGGAAGATATTCGAATAGAGAAGCTTGCAGCAAAGAACAAAGGCATATATTTATCATATAAAAGATATGTAATATCGATGATGCCTTGAAATGGGCACGGAAAGTAATAAGACCAGAATATTATATAGATCCCGAAGCCAGAGAATATATTGAGAAAAGAGGGAACATAATTAAAAATATACCCGTTTCAGTAGTTCCCTCAAAAGGAGAATCTTCGAGCTCAAAAACTCCAATAAAAGAAGGATCACCAAAATATCAGTCATATCAAAAATGCCTGCGACCCTTTAGACAAGGAATATATAGATCAAGAAATTGACAAAAGATTTAAAGAATTGTCAAAAATATTGAAGAAGGAATTAAAGAAAGAAATATCAAATGAATTGAAGATTGAAATGGACATAAGATTGGGAGAAATAAAAAAAGAATATGATGCAAAATATGATTTTCATCTCTCAGATGAGGATCATATGGATATCGCAGGGCATGGGCAGCAACCTGAATATTAAGGTATTATTCAATAGGCCATATACTTGAATTGATATTGCTATCAATTTTTCGGGCGTGGAGTATATATATTTCCTACTACCGGGTGTAGTTATTCCCACTTTTGTTTCATACGTTCTAGGATTTATATATCATATCAGAGAGTATGTACGCGTAGTATGTAGTATATAAGAATGTTTAGGTAGTATATATACTACTTTTTTGGTAGTATGTATCATATTTTGTGCATACTCCATTTCGCGTACAAATATGTACGTATTTCACAAATATAATAAAACTATGAGCTCACTTGTAATTTTTTCATATAACTCACTTTGAAGTATCTTAGATATAGTATATGAACATACTAAAAATAATAAAGTAAAGTATATACTACCACATGGCAGTATATGAGAAATTGGTGTAGCTACACCCGGTAGTAGGATGCATTTCTCTCTCTCTCTCTCTCTCTATATATATATATATATATATATATATATATATATGTATATATATTCAATATTTTCATAAACTTGGTCAAACTTAAGAAAGTTTAACTCAGGACAAACCTAAAACTTCATATATTTTGGGTTTTTTCTTTTCTTTTTCAAGTGCTCACACTAGTCCGAGCGATATTTTTTTTTGTCCAAATTAGCATGTGGGTACGGTTGAATGGCCGGCTCCCATATTAGTATCCGGACACCGGTTCGACCGATTTTCGGACAAATACCATGTCCGCTTGCGGGCCGGCATGGAGATGACAATGCATTGTTTTTTTTTAACAAGAGACAATGCATCGTGAGTGCATTGATGCCAATAAAAGATGACCATTGGAGCTGTACGTACCAAACTGACATCTATTTATGGGAACGCAACGCACTCTAATTCTACCCACTTGAAGCAAGGAAAGAGAAGGAAGAAAGGCCACAGCTGTAAGTGAAAACGAATAAACGATGTTTTTTTTGGAAATAGTACCTTTTTGTGAACAAATTCGGAAAATAAGATTCAAAATGGAGATATTGCAAAACTAGTACACGGTCGTCCAACCGGTGGACGACACCTCACGTTTCGGTCAACCAGTGACTGAAACATGACGTGTCGTCCACCGGTTGGACGAAACATGTGTTTCGTTCTACCAAAAGACGAAACGGTCCACCACGGCCCACGCCACCGACGGCCTGTCTGGTTTCGTCCTACCAGTGGACAAATCATCCTACCACTGGACGAATCGTCCCACCAGTGGACGAAACGCGACCAGATAAGGCGCTCGCCACCTTCTTCCTCCTGGCTCCCTTTCTCTCGGCCCTCTCTCTCTGTTCTTCCTTTTCTTCGCCCATTTCTTCAGATTCCAGGCCATTTAGCCATTAAATTTCGTAGATGGAGCTAGAAACCGGCTGCTAGTTACCCGATCCGGCAATGAGGTAGAGGATGGATAGGTTGGGGGGGTGGGCAGAGGACTGACGTGTTTTTTTACGGTCGAGAATAGACGTGTTGTCAAACCGACTGTAGACCAGATCCATACGTAGGTGGGGCCACGAGCGCAGTCAAAAGCCTCGATCAACCACAGCGCTGTAATTCGTGGGAGCTTAGAATAGAAATTGTAAAGATAGTACCAGTACGGGCGCGCGCTGCCTAGTTCGGGGCGAGGGGCGCACATGGGCGTGGCGTGGTGGCTGACCGGGCCATCTGTACCTCCGTCCTCTCTAGATCATCGATCGCCCAGCACTATGCCTCTGCGACTGCGTGCATGCATGGAACTCCCAGCCCCATCAACGGTGGCAGTAGCACTTCTGTACCAGTACTGCTCCAGCTCGCCATTTTCTGCTTATCATATTCCCTTTCCCGCTCGACCCTCGTCCCCTTCCCATGTCGGCATGCATCCAGTCGACGCGCTAGTTAGGCCGATCCGCTCCAGTCATCTTTGTTCCCGGCATGCATACATCTTTGACTGGGAATATATATCTGGAGAACTGTTTGCTGCTGCTGCTGCTGCTGCTACTTGGTTTTCTTCAGGTTTTGTGCGCGGATCCAGCTAGCGAGCGCTTGTGTGTGCGTGGTCTCCTTCGTGTATGGATTGCGAGCATTTCTTCCTTTCCATGTGCAGCAGGAATGAGGCTGCTACTCTATTTGTTTACGAAGAGCAGTCTTCTCTTTGGTTGCCACGTGGAACTGCAACGCACGCAGATCTTGGCTCGGATTCAACTGAATCTCAGTTTTACAGAGAACAGAAACAAGCTTCTCTTTTCTCTTTTCTCTGGACGGGCTTCGTCTATGATTCTATATATGCTTGTGGGCCATGCATCATCTCCATAATCCTGCCTTGAATTAATATAAGCAAGCGCACGCACTACCCATTTGTGCCACTGCTAGTCGTAGCAGCCCATGAGGCGTTCGCCATCACCTCCAATCTAGAGTACCAAAAAGGAAAACATGTGAAGATTTTCTTTTTTTTTTAAGGATGGTGAAGAATTTTTATAATCTAGACTAGAGAAGAAGAAATCTCTCGCTTCCAAGCCCGAGAGCGTAAAAGGAGAATGAAACTGGATACTGTAAATTTTTTTTGAGGGGTAACTGGATACTGTAATTTTATTTATTTTTAGACAAACTGGATACTGTAATTAAGACCATCTTAGCGTCACGCCCTTGCTGATCGAAGGAAAAACCTACCCCGGCCCGCAGCGCTGGTTGAGCGGGCAAACAAACGCAGCTCTGACTCGTCGTTGGAATTAATCCCACATCGCGTGCCCACATACCTGAGACGGTTCAGGGAGAAATAAAAAGGGAGCCAAGGGCACGATTTAGATTATACCTTTCTCGGCCTCTTGGCTAAGATCAAGTGTAGTATCTGTTCTTGTCAGTTTAATATCTGATACGTGGATCTTCGGATCCACCCTATGATATTAATTTAATTTTTTTGGGGGGAGGACCTATAAAATGTAGCTTGCTGCATGGGTCCTCATGTGTCGTCCAAGCGTTGCACTATTGTTTGGAACAGGCACACCCCAACCAAAACATAATGAAATCTTTATAGTTTCCTTTTTTGAGGAGTATATATCATAGTCTCATTTGCATAGTATGCACATAACTTCAGGGTGAGTGAAGTGCCGATTAGAAACCACCCGCAATAAAAAAAAAAGAGATTAGAAACCTCTCCTCCACACTCCCTTCTCAAGCACGCAACCATCTCTGTTCAAAATATTCGTAGTTTCAGTTTTGTCCTAACAAAAAATTCTGTAGATTTGATAAAGTCTATAAATAACATACAAACGTCCACAAGTAAAGTATATCACAACATCAAATTAGTTTCATTAGATTTGTCATAAAGTATATTTTCATATTATATTTTTTTGAGGTTGTGGATATTAGTAAATGTTTCCATAGTCAAACTTAAGGAAGTTTAACTTAGGATAAATATAAAACTTACAATATTTTTACGGGTTTGCTATTTCACATCTAGATGTGAAATAGTACCTCACGTCTAAGTGCATCATTGTGGGAGAAAACTTTGCTATAAGATTTGTTTGTTTTCCTTTGTTTGTTTTTTCATTTATTTTACTTTGGTTTTTTTGTTTTACTTTTTTGATCTTTTTAAATCCATGATTTTTAAAATTTTATAAGTTTTTTTTTAAAATTCACCGTTTAATTTAGTTCCCGTAATTTTCATGCAAGCGCTCTCTCTACCTTCCACTCGTTTGTTGTTGTTTGTTTATTAGGCCTATTCGGCTCCGCTTTTGTCGACGCTCGACTACCAACTGAGGTCTGACCTTTTTTGTCCCAGTTGCAAGTACGTCCTTGACTCGCAACTGGAGTCCAACGTTTTTTGTCCGAGTTGCAAGTTCACTCTCGACCCGCAACTGGGACCCGACCTTTTTTCCCTAGTTGCAAGTCCATCATCGACTCGCGACTAGGGTCTAACTTTTTTTTTCTAGTTACAAGTGCACCCTTGACTCGCAATTGGGGCCTGGACTTTTTTGTCCCAGTTGCAATACCCCCTCGACTTGTAACTAGGACCTGACATTTTTTTGTCCCAGTTGCAAGTCCACCCTCATATCGCAACTAGGGTCCGACCTTTTTTGTCCGAGTTCGAAGTCCACTCTCAAGTCGCAACTGGGGCCTGACCTTTTTTTCCCGGTTGCAATTGCACTCACGACTTGCAACCGGGTCTCGACACTTTTGGTCCTAATTGCAAGACTACCCTTGACTCGCGATGGGGCTCCAGCCTTTTTTGTGCCAGTTAAAGTCCACCCTCCATTCTTAACTGGGCCTCAATCATTTTTGTCCTAGTTGTAAGTTCACTCTCAACACAAAATGGGGGTAGATTTTTTTTTCTCCAAGTTGCAAGACCACCCTCGACTCGCAACTGGGGACCAACCTTTTTTGTCTGAGTTGCAAATCCACCCTTTACTCGCAACCAAGGCCCAACCTTCTTTGTCCGAGTTGCAAGCCCCCCCTTTACTCGCAACTAGGCCCCAACCTTTTTTGTCCGAGTTGCAAGTCCACTCTCGACTCGCAACCGGGGCCCAACCTTTTTTGTTCGAGCTGCAAGTCCACCCTCGACTCGCAACTAGGGCTCAACCTTTTTTGTTCGAGTTGCAAGTCCGCCCTCGACTCGCAACTGAGACCTGACCTTTTTTACTCCCAGTTGCAAGTCCACCCTCGATTCGCAATTGGGACCCGACCTTTTTTCCCAATTGCAACTCCACCGTCGACTCGCAACTGGGGCTCGACCTTTTCTTGTCCCAGTTGCAACTCCACCCTCGACTCACAACTAGGGCACAACCTTTTTGGTCCCAGTTGCAAGTCCAAACTCAACTCGCAACTAGGGCCCGACCTTTTTTATTCCCAATTGAGAGTCCACCCTCGACTTGCCACTAGGGGTCCGACCTTTTTTTGTCCTAGCTGCAAGTCCGCCCTCGTCAGCGAACAAACTGCCGATGAGCCAGCCCAATTAGCAAGGATACATTTTTTGTTTTGTTTTCTTCATGTTTTTTATTTATTTATCATTTTTCTTCATTGGTTTTCGTCTGCTTTTAAGTTTTCCATTTTTCAAAAATTGTTCTCATTTTTTATGATTCTTTTTTCTTTATAAATTCACAAGTTTCAATAAATGTTTCAAATATGTAAATTTGTTCATTTTTCTATAAAAAATCGTGTTTATCATTTTTTTAAACAAATCAAAATGTGTTCATTTTTTGTTCTCTTCTTATTTACCTAGTTTCTCTATTTGGTTTTCTCCTTTTTTTTGTTTTTTCCTGTTTGCTTTTAGTTCAATGTATATAAAAAGTTTGCTTTTAGTTCATCGTATATAAAAAAGTTCACCGTATATAAAAAAAGAGTGTTCACTGTATATTTGCAAAAAAATTGTATGTATTCAGAAAATGATCATCATATATTCAAGGATTGTTCACCGTATATTTGAATTTTTTTGGTATTCGTTAACATTTTTTATAATTTTAAAAAATTATGTAAATTCGTGAACATGTTTTTAAAATATGTTTTGACCAAACTTTGTTCCTTACTAAAAACTAATTATAAAATAATAGGAGTGAAAAACGCAAAAACCAAAAGGCAAAAAAAATGTTGGTAGCCTAGAAGCTAGCGATGAGAGATGTATTCCCTCTGTAAAGAAATATAAGAATGTTTAGATTACTACTTTAATGATTTAAACGCTTTTATATTTCTTTATGGAGGGAGTACTTGTAAAGGTATAACGATCAGACGCAAAAGCTCAAATCGATGTTAGCACTAGCGATCAGCTTTTTTTACGGGTAGCTAGCTACCAGATTTTTTTTAGGGAGCTAGTGACCAGATTTGCGTATAGGCCGACCACCAAGGAGGACGCAGGGCGAGCTGGTTTTTAGTTTTGGGCTCTGACAAATTAAAATCAAACAAATAATAAAAAAACAAGGTGACGCTGACATCGTACTTAGATGTGAGGTATAATCTCGCATCTAGATGTGACATAGACGGACCCATCACTACTCCTAATGGAGCAGTTGGTAGTCTCCGTTCCGGATTTTTTCGTCCCACCTCTCACATTTGTCGGTTTTTTTTTCGTCTCTCCTCCGGTCCTCACACCACCATATGGTTTTCCCCAACGGTTTTTTTTCCGTCCAGATCAGCCCCCTCCCGACCCCATCTACGCCTCTCTCTCCTGCGCCTGCCGCCACCTCCCACAAGCCGTCGCGGCGGACTCCGTCTCTCGTGATCTCGCGCCTGCCGCCGCCGCCGCCGATTTCTTAATGCGCATGTGCCACTGCCGGCTTGCCCCATCTTCCATTGTTGAGGGGGGCATCAAGATGCCTCAGGAGCGGGCAGGGCTGGCGAGTCCGTTGAGGTTGGAAGGCCATAGAGCGCTGCTACGACGAGATGTTCATGGGCAGCGGGTGTCTCCTCAATAAAAGAACCAATCCATAGATATGTTGACTGATGTTGATAATGACGACAGTTCTCTCAACTTTTTTCCAAGCTCGATCTTGCAATCTGTAAGTCTATTATTAGCAACACAGTGATTTTGCCTGAAGTATATATAACATGATTGACACTTTTGCAGGTAAAGCAGAAGGAGAACGGAGCTTTACCTGAGAAGGAAGCAGGATTTGTGGATATTTTTTTGTGAATGTATGTTAATATGTTATATTTCACAGAACATTTGCATTAGAAGGACGAGGGCTTCGTGCAAAGACTATACTTACATTTCATTCTACTATATTGGTGAAATATATCAATCATGTTCGTATGGACATTAATTTGAGAATGGCGCCGGTGTCTGCCAGGTCCGGAGGCTGCTGGTGGAGTCGTTTGTACCATCTTTTTTCATCTGTCATCTACCAAGAAGGTGACTGCAAAATGATGTGTCTGTTACTCGGGTGATGGGAGTGACCACTAATCTGCGTGACACATGTGGTTGATTCTTAATTTGATACATAAAATTCCAGTTCTAATTTGCAGTACAAGTGAAGATGACTTTAATATGCACTAATTTCAGTACAAGTGAAGATGACCACTAATTTCAGTTATAATTTGTAGTATAATTTGATGTGTCTATTATAATTTCAGTTATAATTTGTAGTACAATTTGATGTATCTATTATAATTTCAGTTCTAATTAACCCGCATATTAATACTCAGGTGGCTGCACACCCAGATGGCCTGTAAAAGTTATTTAAGAAACCAGGTTTATCTGTAATCTGTACAAGTGAAGATTGTGGCACCAATTATTCTAATACCAGCAAATTTAATATGAGGAGTACAATTCTCTCTCGGGAAAGTCTGCATCAATGCGCTGGAGTATTCTGGAGTAAAATAACTTTCATCACAGACACTTGTACAATAACTACTTACCAAAGCAATCATGTGGTTGGAACAACTTATCATTGCGGTTTTGCAGAACTGATGCTAAGTCATGCCCGATTGTTTCGAGTGTATAGCAAAAAACTACCACATTATAGGCTATCACTACAAAAAACTACCGCTTTTTTTAATTTTTCAAAATGCTACCACAATTTTGGTTGGCTGTTCCAAAAAACACTAGTGACCCAATGGTTAAGTTTTGATCAGGTTTATGACAGGGAGGGTCCACGTGTCAGGAGAAAAATCATTTGACCGTTTGTTGACTGTTAAGTTTACTGTTGAGCCCACAAGTCAGGGTCAACCTCTCCTCCCACCTCCAGCCACCAGAGGGAAGAGAGTACCCCGATAGAGCGGGTTGACCTCTGCCTCACTGTCGCGTGCTCGCCGGTGAACGCCGCCGCCATCCTGAGAGGCGCCCCACACCTCCAGCCCTCCTCTCTCCTCCTCCTCCCTGCTCCATGGACGAGCCGCCGCCGCCATCCACGTTGGCATGCAGCAACGCCGCCGCCGCGCCATCCCCGCTAGCATGCAGCAACGCCGCCGCCGCCATCCCCGCCGGCATGCAGCAACGGCCATGCGCGCTGCAGGTGCGGGCGTGCTGCAGGTGCGCGCGGGGCCGCTCGAAGTGGCCGGCTCCGTGCAGACTCGCCGGCGCGCCGTCATGCAGCTTGTGGTGGCCGCCTGTGGTCCTCTTCAACGGGCGGGCACGCGGCGGCGGCGGGGAGCAGCAGCCGCGAGCGGCACGCAGCGGCGGCGGGGAGCAGCGCCGGCGAGCGGCAGCAGCACACATCAACTTCCGGCCATGGCGACGGCGGACGGGAGCACAGGGACCCGATTGCTTTTTTCATAAACTAACAGGGACCCGATTGCTTTTTTACAAAACTTACAGGGGCCGGTTTGCTTTTTATTTTTTGGAGGGACCGACATGTGGGTTCCACATGTCATAACGGTCAACTAACGGTCCAATATAACGGTGACCTGACGAGTGGACCCCCTCTGTCATAAACGCGGTTAGAACTTAACGCTTCAGCAATTTGGGTTTTTTGGAACAGCCAACCAAATTTGTGGTAGTTTTTTGAAAAATTAAAAAAAGTGGTAGTTTTTTGTAGCGATAGCCTGTAATGTGGTAGTTTTTTGCTATATACTCGATTGTTTCTGTTGCTGAAAACATATGTATTGATGATGACATTCTAGCGGTAGGGGCTTTCGTATGATAACTTTGATATTATATTTACTGAATTATCTTCCAAGAATCAGGTTAGTGGAAGCAGGCATTATAGCTGCATTTCTCCTTGTGGGTATTATGAATTGTTCAATACATTTTTTGTTAATTTGCTCAAGTAACTTTCTAGCATCTCAGGGGGCATCTTATCTAATGAAGCGCTCAAACTTTGCATGTGTTCTGAAGAATCTGAGTATCTCTGAATCTGCAAGTGTACACCAGGTCTGTAATTTTTTTATTTGGGAAATACACACTTTGGTTGGCTGACGGGCATTGCAACAATGTAGCGCTCGAATTACAGTGGCTTTATAATTTCTATAAGTTTATGATGTTAATCCTTTCGTAATCAATAGGACAAGCTAAAGTTTTGTTTGCAATATGATTTATGCCTCGAAAAATAAATTTTGAACATGGACTAGCCACATCTCAACTTTTTTTTTTTTGAGGGGAGCCACATCTCAACTTTATATGTATAAAATTGAGATGTATGATGGATAGAAATACATATTTTTTAAGCGAATATGATTTGGATGAGTCAGTAGCATGGCACTTGTAGCGCCTCAAAAAGCAGGGTCGCACCCAACAAGGTAATCTGTAATATTGTTCTGTTCAACTATACAATGCATTTAAGTTAGTTGTACTGAATTATGGAGGCAGATTTGAGTCTTTTGTTATATATTAGCAGGTGCAATCAATTTATAAAATGCATTGCTCTCTTTGCAGATGAAATTGGACTAAGAGGGCACCATGGAGAGGGTTGAGGTTGACGCGGACTTTATAGTTATTGTCCATATGAAGGTAATCCGGTTGATACCCTCAGCTACTACCCCTATAAAAGCACGAAGTGCGGAGATCCAACACAAAATCCTATCCGTCTGTTATTCCCCGTACTGTTCAGATGCGCTTGTTAAACGCGTTTGATGTAAAACGCATGTTTTAGCAACCTCCGTGCCCCACCCCGCGCTAACCACTAGGATCGCACGACCTCCCTGCTAAAAAAAAGATCGCACGACCTGCCCTGCCTCCTCCGACGCATCCACCTCCCGGCCCCTAACCGCCCCATCGCGCTCCCCGGTGCCTCTCCTTCACCGCACCGCCCCTGTGCCTCCCCATCTCGCCGCAAATCACACACCAGCGTGGGATCAGACCACCATCCTCGCTCGCCACCGACACCGCCGGAGGCGGAGGCGTTGGTGCTCCACGCGATCCGCCGCCTAGGCCGCCACCGAAGGACCCCTGCTTATAATCTTCATGCTCGCCCCACTCTTCCCATGGTGGGCAATCCTCGGCTGCTACTAAATGATAAGATTGTTTGGTTCGATTGGCCAATTCAGTATGGTGTTTTTGCATGAGTTTCTGAATCTGCAGGCAAGGGTGAGCGCCAAGGAAGGAAGCGCTGCCGCGGGTGGCGGTGGCAGGGCTGGCCGCTGGCGGCTGCAAGAATTCATCGTCGTTCCTCAAATCCACCATCACCACGCTGCTGTACAATCTCAACCAGGCGGTGAAGACCAGTTCTTGAAGAAGTACTTGCCAATTGACCCATCCGGCAACCAGTTATTTGATCTTATTAGGGACGGTGTCGTGCTCTGGTGAGATGGCTTTCTAGCTATCTACGGGGTGCATGCTCATTTACTCATTTTAACCGAATTGTTTGCTAGCCGTAGCTGATGTAATTCTTTGCTGGATCTTTTGTCAGTAGGTTGATCAAATTAACTATACCTGGAACCATTGGTGAGAGAGCAATAAATAAGAAAAGTGTTCTTAACCCATGGGAGAGGAATGAAAATCACACATTGTGCCTCAACTATGCAAAGGCTATTGCATGTACTGTTGTCAACATTGGCATGCAGGATTTAGTGGAAGGAAGGGTATGTCTTCTACTCCCCACTTGTTATCCTTATGATGTAGTGTGATTGGTATAAAAATATTGCGGAGCTCTTAATTATCCTTTTCACAGTAACCTAAATCACTGTGTTTCCCTTTAATTCTGTCATGTCCTGTATAGTGATATTTAATTTATCTGGTGATGAATTGACAGGTAAATTTAGGTATCAAATACTCTTGTCACTGATAAATGTTGCTTATCCTTGTGCTTCTTCACTGTATCCCACCAGATAAGCTAGCATGAGTACTAGATAACCAACAGTTATTAAATACTATTTTTGTTCAGCGGGCTAATTGAGTTGTACGGCTGAATAGATTGTTACCAAGGGCACTTAAATGGAGATGTAGAGAACAGGTGTAGTGAAAGTCGATTATAGCAAGGTAAAGAACAAGCCTATACAGAGTTTAGACTTCATGTGCATCTTTGCTGTTGCTAGATGCTTACTTGTCATGGGAATGTTCATGATCCGCCGGCCAGGGCCTTCGGTAATAACCAGTGGCCAAGAAAAGGTAACCGACTGGAGCTCTTCTAATCTCATGTGTAAATATGTTGAACTATAAAAATTGTTTTGTGTCTAATTTTGAGAGATCAGATCATGTACAGTTTTATTTTGCAAAAAAGGCTTTAACACTTGACAGAATGAAGAGATGCAGGAATGAGATTCCAGGTAATGCTGTCAAACCATAGCTTCTCAGGAGTAACCATTTGAATCCAAGAATAGTTGCACCTATTTTGGATTAGGTACGTTGCAGTAAGGACATAGTTCTCACTCTTGTGTAGCAACTCTTCCTTCTAATGTTTTGATGTAGTCTTAGTTCTATTTCCCTTTTTGTAATGACCGAAAGTCTGACAAAAAATAAATGTATGCCTATATGTATTTAGATGTTAAAAGTGGTTTATAATATGCCATTGAAATCGATAAAAATTCAAATACTGATAGTAAAAAAGTTTAATCATGCTGTAATTCTACAAATCTGTTGTAATCTGAATATTTTTCTTTTAACGACATCTTTTCTACTTACATCGACGCAGATAGTTGGTATGTTCAACTACATTCCTTTGAAGTTTATAGTCTAAAGCGACCACCATGGAATGCTAACTTTGGAACCTCATGAAGTTGGCAATAGATCACAACCATTATATAAGAAATTATGTAGCTGCGTATGTAGTTGTTCTCACGTTCAATAGATGAACTGAAGTGTGAAACTCCGTTTACTGCATTTTTCGTTGCTTTTATCCTTATCTTCTTTTCCGGTGATTGTTAATGTGCAAATGTCAAACCACACACTCTGCACAAAAATTTGGACAATATAACAGATATAACAGGCCGGCTCATCTTTTTGTCGTAGATGAAGAACCAACAAGGCGCACAGGGGGCTCATTCTATTGACCGTGCCCCGTTTACGGACTTAGAGAACACTGATGATAATCAGCGTTGTTCCGGGCAAAAGCAACATAGTGGTCAAGGGTGGTATGCCCGAATGTCTGTCGATAAAAAAGGCAGAGCATCTAGAGTGGCGCTTTTAGCCCGCCAACAAAAGACGCTTGGACACCATAAAGGAGGAACAAACAGCATTCGATGCTGATGAATGTAGGATGTTTACTGGGCAGGGTGACTTATACCACACATTCATATTTAATTATTATCACAGAATATTATTAATTTAGCGGCTGAACATTAATCTCGCACTGAATATCCGTGTAGGTGGTAAGTCCGAGTCATATAGGGTGGCAAATGATGTTTCTCCGGGTATCCATGATCTGAAAGTTGATCCTTATAGCAGTCTTATCAGTCAATACTGTTTAGGGCCCAAATTCTTGATTGGACTCTTGGTCAGTTTCAAATATTAGTTCACGATATTCAGTTCCAAAGATAATTAACAACCTATTTGAGCAAGATGGAAACACATTCGAAACAGGATTAGTAGATGTTGTTAATAGTCGATAGCTAAGAAATACATCATGCATCTGCTATCTTATTTTACCTTTGTAATTATATTATATGTCTCTAGCTTCAGTATGCTGTTAATGCACTTCCACTTACTTCCAAATGAAATATTTTGTGTTCCAATGCTCTGTCTTTGTGTGCTGTGATGCAGCGACAAATATTTGTAAATTCTGAAATCAAAATTACTATATAATTAAAATAGTTATTTCTCTACAGATTGTCCATCGAAGTTGGTACAGATACTGTATTTGCAATGTTTTTGCATTCTTGGATTCATCTTTCTTGGCTGAAGTACCAAGACAACAAAACTGAATGGTGCTTCGAAAAATTTACAGTGTAGCTGTACTGGTTTAACATGTATGTAAAAGAGTCTCTGTTGCTACTTATCATGTTTTCTTACCGGATCAATTGTATGGTAATCATTTTTTTTTGCATATTTATGTCTCCCATTTTCGCATGATGTGCTAGGCTCCAGCATGTTGAGATCTTCTCATTTTCATTTAGCTTTTGTATATGTGTTCAAGCTTAAGGACCTAAGTGAATCAAGAGTCGTAGGACATTATACGTTCTCACTCCTGCTGAATGTTGTGTCTTTTCTATGAAATACGTGAATATTTTTCTTGATGCATAGATGATCTCTGATTCTCCACTAAAGCTGCACAACATGGCTAAATGTGTGGCTTTGAAATGATATATGAAAACATGATGGTGAGAAAGATATTGATGTTTACTTGGTGCTCCGCCATTAATGAGCTTGTACTGTTTTTTTATCAAATTTATATTGGTTGAAATGTGTATTCCACGTGCAATATTGCCATTTTCATATGTAATTCATAACGGTTTAGACGTGCATTGCACGTGCACGCATACTAGTTCCATCAAAAGCACAAGGATTACCAGAGGAGAACCACCACTCATGTTCGAGAGTGTAACTCATTTGACAGCAGGCGCGCACCACCGTGCAGCAGCGCGCCCAGCCGCCCCTGTTAGCCGGACTGCCGGAGCCCACCAGTCCGCTCAGGCGCCCATACTACAATACTATAATTTTTTTGAGAAACTACTATAATACTATAATCTTTTTTTGAGGATCACTATAATACTATAATTAAAACCATCTTAGTGACGACCAACAATTAGGCCATGGAGGATATATATGGGCCGTCACGTCCTTCTGACCCGCACACGCAGGTTCGGCTACCCAGCCCGCATTGAGCTAAGAAAATCCCTACCTCGGCCCACGGCGCTAGTTTTGCGGGCCAACAAACATAGCTCTGACTTGTTGCGTAAAAAAGAAAATCCTACCTCAGCCCGCAAAGCTGGTTGAGCGGGCCAACAAACATAGCTCTGACTTGTTGTATAAAGAAAGATTCTGAAGCCTAAAAAAAAAATTCTGAAAAGAGAAACGAGGTTTTGACTCATCGGTGGAATTAATCCCATATCGCATGCCAGGGACTTGAGGCGGTTCATTTTAGGACAGTAAAACTAAGCCTAAACTGAGCCTTCTCACGCACTAAGCATTTCCGGCCGTCTATTTTTGTGATCTTTGCATTTTGGTCATGTGATCTGCTGTTCGCTCGCGCCTGGGCCATGCAATTGCAGAATCGTGGGCTAGCTGTCCTGATGGGCAGCTGGATCCGGTGACGGCGTCGCTCGAGTGCCACTTCCTTTCTGAAGGTGTTTCTGTTGAAGATCCTTGTCATTCATGTGGTGTCAATGATTGCTGTGGATATGGTCTTAGTTGTAGTTTGTCGATCGTTCATCTGATCGCTTTGGGCTTATTTCTTGTTTCGTTTTCTTTTTTCCACACCTGCACATAGCTTTTTGTCTTATGACTTTGCTAGTTGCCGGTGTGTTTTCACGTGTGTGTGTGTTGGGTTGGCTGTGTGCATCTTAGTTATGCAAAGGCCGGGTGTGTATTCAGTGTGTGTATCCTCTTGATGCTCCATTTGAGCCAATAAAATCCACCTTTATAAAAAAAAGATACAACCAATAAGATACAATGCTCTGCTATGATTGTCTCTCAAGTGATTTTTTTTTCATTACCTAGGATAATGCGTTAAGCCCTCACAAAAAAAGATAATGCTTTAAGAGACAATGCATTGTGAATGCCTTATCGCTACTACTAGTATTAAACAAACAAACATATTCTTCTGCACCCGAAAACACGTACATAGAACAACCAAGAGAAAATACCACCTCAGGCCCACCTAATTAGATCTAACCGTCAACATAAAAAAATAACCCTCACCTCTGTACGTTTAGCAATTTATAAGAGGGGACGAAACTCTACCATATCTATCGAAACCCCGTCGTCCGCGTCGAGAAAAAATATAGAGCGATCAATTCCCGAAAAATAGGCACAATTAACGGCAATTAACACGTCTTCCCCTGCCGCAGACGCTGCCCTGGCGATTGCGATGGCCAGGAGAATCCCCCCAGTGTCAGCGTCCCTGGCGGCTGCACTCGCCGAGCCGTCCTCGGGATCATCTGCCGGGTCCGCTCCCGTGAGCTCTCCGACCTTCCAAGTCTGAAGCCCAGACTTAGCACCCATAACAGCATTCCCTTATTCCACCTCCCGTCGAGGAAGACAGGGAAGAGGAGGCAGGGGGAGATGGGAATGGGAGGCCGGTCCTGTGACATGGGGCGAGGGATGAGGGCCTCAAGGCGCCGCTACGGCGGGAGAAGAAGGCGCAGGAGCCGACGCCCGCGAAGCGGCTGCTCGACCCCGCCGAGATAGAGCGGCTGCGGCGGGCGGGATGGGGGACGGGTGGGTGCGGACCAAGAAGTCCGGGGTAGGCGTGCGCAGGGTGTGGTCCGGCGACCAGGATCTCGCCGCCGTCTGGTTCGTTGAGCCGCGGGGTGGGGTGACGAAAGCCACGACAAACCCGCAGTAGCCAGCGGTGGCCGCCTCTGGTAGGCGGCACACGGGCCCTCCTAGCCGGCGTCGCAGTCGGCAAGCGAGCCTGCGAAGTGGCGTGGTGGAGCGGCCCCGGCGTTGCAGTCATCAATAATAAAGGTATGTTCTCTGCCCATATCTGTATTGTATGCTCAGCCTCAAGAAGTACCCCAACTCTCACCTCGACACCGTGAAACTCAACAAGATGTTTGTGGCCATGCTCCGCAGCAAGCAGCTTCGGCGATTGATGCATATCTACCTCTATATCAGTTGACATGATTCTACATCCAGTGTAGTATTATTTTCAAGATCTAATTTCTGAGCACCTAATGCTGTAATACAGGACTTCCCTTAGCTGGTATCATGTGAGGTACAATGCTGAGGAGATTGTTAAGGATTTGATCGCCAAGACTCCCGAGTTCAATGACCTGCTGCGGTTGCCCAACGCCCGAGACAGGCCACACCAAATTCTCCCCATAGGATCCTGGTATGTTCCTCCTACTTCATGTTCTGAATCCCGTCAATCTAAGTCATCACACCTTGCTCCATTTCAACAAGTGTGTGACTGATCTTCAGTTCCAGTTATAATTGATGTATCTATACTCTTCATAAGTTCTCACGGGAGGTATCATCAGACCGACGTATACGTAATCAAATTGGTTGCTTCAAATTTTGTTCAGGTATGTGCTTTCACTGATTACCTTAATGCCAGTAATTCTTGATTTTCGCTTCATATATGAAATGATTTAGCTGCTCTTGATGAATATCCTTCAGTACACCTGTAAGTTCTATAGCAAATGATTGTAAGCAGTCTCAATTCGACTAACAATATTGATGGATACTAAGTACTACTACCAATCATCAATGTAAACTATCCCAACTCTATATTAGTTCTAGCAAATAATATGATAGAAAATAATCGATTTCAGAAAAAATCTGCAGAACTTGTAAGTTTATGCATTTCTGTTGTTTTAATCTTTGCACTAAGAATTTTCATGCCTATATTTTTATAGGTATTCTTAGCAATTCGGATTGTACACTGAAATTTAGGTGCTTTTCCAGAGCTTATTGTACAATAAAATGATCTACCTTGCAATATCATTTTTCTCACAAATGAAGAAATTCAGAGCATCTAAGTCTTAAATTTATCTGCTCAAATATTGATATTTACACTTTATGTTTGGGGTTCTATTCATGAGCACTAGGCACTTCTCGACACTGCAACAATTATTCTAGAACCTCTTTAAATTTGCAATGCTCATCAGACCATGTCACATGTCAAGTATAGGTTTTCCAGTCAACAATTCAGATTATTGACTGGGGACAATATTTTCAGTCCTACTGAGTTTGCAAAGGATGCACCAAGCTAAGATTAATTATGATTTTTGTAAATTGCATCAGTTTACTTATGTACCTGCTACTTAGATGATTGTGATTCAGTCATGGAAATTTCAGTGCTTTCTTCGAGTGTCAGAAAAATGATTCAACGCGCGTTTGCCAGAAACTGTAGATTAGCAAGACTAACGCATGTTGAACATGTCAGTCTATGTGTGGGCAGGAGTGGAACTGTAGATTATACTAGAGACGAGTATCCAAAAAAAAGTCTTCAAGACGGCGCTGCTGCTGCTGCTGCTCCTTCTATGGGCAAAGTGGAGGCTGCAGGTCGAGGACTTCAAGGAGGAAAGGAAGACATGGTTGCTTCTTGGAGAGGTGAGTTGTTTCCTTGCAGAAAAATAAATCTCTAGAGTTGTTTAACCGAACCTTTTCCACTGTCATTGTTATGTTGAAATAAAAAAAACTTGCATTATTGTTATTGGTCACTCAATGCCTAAGCTGTTGTTGGTTAATTTGAAATTGGATTGTACTCCAAGAGTCCATAAGATGTCATTTCCAGATGTGGTAGCTTTTCAGAACTTAGCACCATTTTCTAAAAATAGGGCTGGGCAGCATGAGCCAACCACAGGGGAGGATATTTCAAGAGAATAAACTGATTGTAGTTGCCGAATTGGTATTAGTAAGTTGTTGTTCCAAGTTCCTAGAGAACCACAGGGGTTCTTTTGTTATCTAAAAATGCTTCTAATGTGTAGTTCATCTAAGTAGTGTTTTAGTGTTGTGTTTCATCCCTCCTGCAAGCGGTCATCTTGGAGCTTTCCATTGCCTCCAGCGAATGTCATCTCCCAGATAGTGGCCTTGCCCTCAAGTTTTTTCTTATTGTAGTACGCTGCAAAAGCTTTTCTCTTGGTTATTTTAACTGATCACAATACTCCAGATAGAAACCGTGATAATAAGATTGCCCCTTTTGTGTTTTCTACAGAAAGTAGCCTCCATGCTTCCCAAATCTGTTTTGTCCAGAGGCCTTCATTTACAGAGAAGCACATCGGTGGAGAAAAAAGATGTGGTGAAAGGCAATCTGTTTCAGGTACATACTCTGTACTGATTAAAACATATGAGCAAGGTTGCCAAAATGATATTCTATCTCAAAATGTTTTCTAAAACAGACCTCATAATTTTTTTGTCTTATTAAGAAGTATCGTACATATTTCTTCTCTACGTCTTTTTGTCCATAGCTTTTGGTTTCATTCTCTTCATTGTGTTGGGATTTTAGAAGCATTGAGCAGTCACATGGCAAATATAGGGAACATCATCACTACAACAGGGAGGTTGAAATAAGAAGCTGAGGTGATCAATCAAGGCAATAAATTGTATCATATTCTTCTGAATGAAGAGGTACCAATCCCCACTGTTTCAAAATCAAATAACGGAATGGTGCTTTCGTTTTTTTTACTATTATTTGTTGCAGCGCATGGCGACGATGACGAGGACTTGTGTTTTTGACATGCTGCACCTCTGTTTTTGTTGAACTTTGATTCATGTATATATGTAAATTCTATGGAAATGTATCATATGAAATGTGAATTCCTAACTCTATGCTTGATGTAATCTATATTCTCAATAATGAAATACCTATTAATATGAAGTTCTTTTTTCATTGGTTTCTTATTTTTCCTGACGGTTATAACAGACTAGGATATATCACTCGCTGCTTTGCCAAACCCTTTTTTTAAACACTATTTTGCCAAACCTGACACCCACATAACCCTTGCTCACATTTGAACTATGAACTCATCACTTAAATATCCCATTAAGTTTTTCTTCGCATGGTTTGATGTGCGTTGCATGTGCACACTTACTAGTGCCAATAAAAGAAGACCATTGGAGCCGTACCAAACTGACATCTATTTACGGAAACGCATCGCACACTAAACCTGCCCACTTCAAGCAAGAAAAGAGAATGAAGAAAGGCCACAGCTGTGAGCGAAAACGATAGTGATGGTAGTAGGCCCGACAGAAAGATGGAACCTCTTCTCGCAAAAAAAAAAGAAAAAAAGAAAAAAGAAAGATGGAACCTCGAACTATCCGATTAGCATGGCGTCGAGGAGGATCATGATCATCAGGGCCCATTCTCAGGGAGTAGGGAGCTGGTGGTGTTGCCGTTCGCCCGAACATCTCCATTGGAGCGAAGGAGATCCTGCGCTTTATATTACCCTTTGCTTTGCCAGCTTCCTCACAGGTGGCGCAATCATCGTCGTCGCCATGGTTGGACGGATGGATCACCTTTTTTCCATAACGGCCCCCTTGTGCCCGGAGGCCGGAGCAGTAGTATATTCGGGATGACGCCGCGCCGGCGATATACTAATGAGCAGTGTACGATGTTGCCGGCCGGGGGGCTCGGAGCGCGTATTGTATTCTTCTTCTTGGCTCTGGATTTGCACATAAATTAAATCTTGCTTCCACTGGGTTTTTCTTCTTGAAAGGAGGGTTGCACTGTGGTTATGCTACAGCAGGATTCGTGTGTTCCCAGCCGGCTCAGATAGTTGTTCGTCGACAAGGAAAAGAGACGAAGAAATTAATACGTTTCTTTTGCTTGCTAAAATAATAACTTGACAAGTTCCGCATTTTTTTTAACTTTACAAGGTGGTAGCCGGGGGGAGATGCATCGAAAAACAGACCTAGTACTAGCATCACAGTTTTGGGAGGGGTTAACGTTGCTGGTCCAGCTCGTGTGGCGTTAAGAACACAGAGCATCTCCGGCCGCTCGGCCGGGTACATGTACACCGTCGCTGTAAGATTCCTCCTCGTACACGGACGCACATTTTGCAGTTTTGTCGTCGGAGGGACAAGTGATGATCTGATCGGCCTCCGCGGAGTTCAGTTCAGACCGTTGCAGAAAGAAAGAAAGAAAGAAAGAAAGAAAGAAAGAAGGTGCTGCATTTGCATGCACGCAAACGCAGCGGTGGACGTGTTCTCTCCTACGCGCGAGGCTGTCCGCGATAGCTGACTGCTCACTCGGTCGCAATCCCGCTCCCTACCCAGCCAGGTGGATCGCATGCAGGAGAGGTCGGGTCAAAGCCATGCAGGCCAAGGCGAAGATCGGACCGGTCAGGGTTTTCCATGTCAAGCCAACTTCAGCGCGCGCCCCATCCTATCCGAGTGCATTTGTTTGAGGGCAATACGACATACCAGACTGCCCAGCACGCGGACGTAAATGGATTTTTGTTCGTTTTCTGTCCGCTTTCGACCCATCCTGGCTCAAGTTTGGGCCGCTTTTGAAGTGAAACGGACAACGCGCGAACGGACGAGACGCGTGCTTGTCCTCCCCTGGACCGCCCGTCAGTGGCACAAAGCACAAGCCTGACGCCCAATTTCGCGCCACCCCTCCCCCCCCCCCACCCCCCCCAAAAAAAAACCCCTCCCACGTCCCGACCTCCCCTCCGCCCACCACCCTCCCGGCATGGCCGATACCCCGCCGAATTCGGCGGCCAGGCCGTCGACCCGCCCCGAAAGGTGAAGAAGAAGGCGGCCAAGGGTCCGAAGAAGCCGCGGTCGGAACTCACGCCGGTGGAGCTCGCAAAGCTGGACGCGGAATCTGCCAAGAGGAGGAACCGGCGGGCGGCGCAGAAGGGCAAGAACGACGCGGCCATGTTCGCCGCCGAGCGCGCTGCGTTGGAGGCCGCGCGACACAAGGCCGACGTCGATGAGGAGGAGGCCATCGTCAACAAAGCGCACGCCCTCCTCATGCTTGGGTTGTGCCGTCTGACGAGTTTCTCGGCAGCGCCCGTCGGCCCGACGAGCACAGGCTTGTCGGTCGCCCGGCCTCCGCAGTGCCCCTCGCTGACGTCGTGGACCACACTATTCATTTTGAAGGCTGGCTGTGTTGCCGGCATGAATTAGGGCCGCTGGCATGAACTACAGGCCATGGTTATTCGAATATTTGCGTTTAAAAAAGGAGACAGACAGGATGTGGCCAAAGGATGCGTCCGCGCTTTGGGCGCACGGCCACCACATCCCAGAAAAGATCCGGACACGATCCCATTGTCCGCCCCAAACGGACAGAATCCGGGTTAAACGGACGTCCGTTTAGGGTGGAGTTGGCCTCATCACATCACAGCCCACCTCCCATGGACCATGGCACTGTGGAGCAGTACTTTACTGAGCTAATGAAGTGATCAAAGGCAGCTTAAATCGTATAGTACCAGTACGGGCACTGCCTAGTTCAGGGCGCGCACATGGGCGCGGTGGCTGACCGGGCCATGTGTGCGTCCGTCCTCTCTAGATCATCCATCGCCCAGTACCAGTACCAGTTGGAGCTCGCATAGTCGCAGCCTTGCCGGTACTTGCGCCACCATGCCTGCACTGCACCTGCATGCATGGGACTCCCAACCCCATCAACGGTAGCACTTGTGTACCAGTACTGCTCCAGCTCGCCATTTTTCAGCTTATTATCATACTCCATTCCTCGATGCTGCACCCTCCACCCTCGACCCTTTGCCCATGTCGGCATGCATCCCGTCGCCGGGCTAGCTTGATGTGGATCTGCTCCAGTTATCTTTGTTCTTCGACTGGACAGTGGGCATGTATATCTGGAGAACTGTTTGCTGCTGCTGCTGCTACTTGGTTTTCTTCATGTTTTGTGCGCGGATCTAGCGAGCGCTTGTGTGTGCGTGCCTGCGTTGTCTCCTACTCCTTCGTGTATGGATTAATTGCGCCCATTATTTCTTCCGTTCCATGCATGTGCGGCAGGAATGAGGCTGCTACTTGTTCACGAAGAGCAGTCCTTGTTTGGTACGTGGATCTGCAATGCAAGCATATCTCACATTACATCGGATTCAAACCAAGACTCGGTTTTACAGAGAACAGAAACAAGCTTCGAGAATTTGGCGTGCCACGTGCGTTTCCTATTTCTTTTCTCTGGACGGGTTCCATCTATGCGTCTGGACCATGCATCATCTCCTATTATCCTGCCTTGAATGAATAAGCAGGTCGTAGCAGCACATGCGCGTTGCGCGATCACCTCCATGCGGAGTATAAAAAAGAAAGGACGCGGATAACGCCCATACGTGTGATAGGAGCGACACCCGCTCACACACCCTATAACACACAGACTACGTCACGCCATCGTATGCATGCATGTAGGAATCTTTTGGATTTCCAGTTTTTAAACTGTTTTATCTCTTTAATGAAAAATTTGATTGAATATCCGTTTTCACCATTAAATCCATCGCGACGAGATCTTCGAAACTAGATATCATATCAATATGTTTCGACGATTTTTAAAAGTTGCCATGTCTATTGCATATGAATTGCCATGGTGTTTACACTGAATTTGTCATGATATGTTTCAGCTATTTTCTTCTACATTTAATAGTAAATTTTGACATATTATAAAACGGAGAATTAAGAAACTAGACTTGCCATGAACCATAAACTAAAATTTTCATGATACATGCATTTAAAATTGCCATGGTTCATACAAAAAATTATTTTCATGGTCAAAGTACTGGAATTGCCATGGTCAAAATACTAAAATTGCCATGCTCTATAAACTAAAATTGCCACATGGCAACTTTAGTGTAACACTATAGCAACTACAGTGTAAACATTATGGCAACTTTTGGCCAAATTTTTTTTTCGTCGAAACATATCAACATGGAATCTAGTTTTGAAGATCTCGTCGAGTCGGATTTAATGGTGAAAACGAATTTTTAATTGGATTTTTTAATTAGGAAATAAAACATTTTTAAGCCGAAAACCAAAAAGATTCCCGTCGATGTCATCTGTTTTGATGTGGCACAATGAATGGTACTAGAGGCGTTTGGACCATGTTGCTTCATGCCACACGTGTGGCCGTTAACATTTGCGAAAAGAAAAGAAAGGACGCTGATAACGCCCACATGTGTGGCATACTAGACATCCGTCCACACGTCGTGTGTGGCGTGAGCAGGAGGCAGCCCACACGGATTATGTGTGGGCGAAATTAGAACTGCTCACACGTGTGGGCGCAGCTACTTCGTGCCACACGCCCAACAAGTACTACTCATCTCACCCCGCGTGTGTGGCACGAAGCAAAATCTGCCCACACGTCCTGGCGCAGCTACGTTAGTTACCCGTGGGATGACGCTTTAGTTGCCATCCGGGATGTCAAATGTAGTTGTAAAAGTATGGCAATTCTCTCTGTTTTGGTTAAATATAGTTGTCATGTCTAATTTATGGTAGTTGCCGCGTGCAATCAAACCATAGTTGCCATATGTGATTAACTACTTGCCACATGTGGTCAAACAAATAGTTGCCATGTGTGTTTACCTAGTTGCCACGTGTGGTCCAACCATAGTTACCATGTGTGTTTATCTGGTTGCCACGTACGCGCAACTGCAGTTGCCATCTACCAACGAATCATAGTTGTCATGCGTGTTTACCTAGTTGCCGCATACGCGCAACTGCAGTTCCCATCTATCACCGTACGAGCGTCGTGTGGGCGAAGAGCAGTACGCCCACACGCGCGTGGACTGGTTGGTGACTGTGTGGACGGGAACTGGTTCGCTCACACGGCGCAGCTGGCAACCGCGCGCTGCGCGGCGTGTGGGCGAGCGCTCTAACGCCCACACAACATGCTATGCCTACGTGGACTCAGATTTCTTTAGGATCCGTGCAAAACAGAATCAAGGTGGATCAAGGCGTGTGGGCGATGTGCAAATATGCCACACGTGTGGGCACATATGAAAATTTTCTTTTTCTCTCTCTACTCCTAATGTCTCAGTTGATAAAATAGTCTCCATGTTTTTTTTCGTCTGGTTAATTTTCGTCCGGTACCTCCCACCACCCCTCCCACGTTAATTTTTTCTTCTTAGCACTTAAAACCGAATCGCGTCTGACACTCCTTCCATTTATTCGTGCTTGCTTTGGCAGGTGTCGATTCAATTCAATCATGTAAATATTTAGTAATTAAGAATTCAGAAATAATACCATACACATGAGATCACCTCCCTCTTCGATTTATTTCTCCCACCGATCCCCTTCCATACTTAGTTCCACTAGGAAAAAACACAATCGAAGCCCGCCCTCACGTGATCACGTCCGACTTTTTTTCGTCCCACCTCACACCATCACCATCTATTGCTGGTTTATTTTCACCTCTCCGCCGCAACGAAAAAAAAATGGACGCCGCGACTCCTCTCTCGATCGAGCTACTGCCTCGATTTATCTCGTGTGGACGACGCCGACGCCACCACCGCGGAACCCACCAGCCGACAATTTCCCTTCTCCACCCGCTGCCCGTCTTCCTCGCCTCCCACCTCGGCGGGGCGGCGGCCTTGAGCGCCGGCGACATCTCCTCGGTCCCCTTCCTGCAATCCCAGCATCCCCTCTATTTCCTCAAACCCTAAGTGTCCATGCGACGGATGGCTTCCACACCTCCACATCGCCCATCCGCCCGATGGTCTAGCCCTAATGGCCGCCACCGCTGCCACTACTTTCTCCTTAACTGCAGCCGTGCGGGGCATCCGGCACGGGCACCGCGATGTCTAGTGGGCGGCTGCGACGAATACGACGGGGCATGGCCTCCGCCACGCGCGCGCTTGGCCTCGCTGCTGTGCCCCCTGCCATGCTCGACCTCCCCCCGACCGATGTGGCAATGAGCATATGGGGTCTAGATCTGATTCAATTTGGGAACTGATCAGGCTTGTCACGGCTCTGGAATCAGCAGGTACAGAACTACTCGCCATGGATGTGGACCTGTCCGTTGAGCGCCGAATTTGAAAAAGAAGGTGCGGGATTGGAGATAAAGGTTTGTTTCGGACTCAGCAGCGGGAACAGCTCCTCGTCCTCATCTGGCATCAATTGAAAGGTACTGCAATAACTTTTGCTGGTTAGTTACCTCTGCTCCTAGCTAGCCAAACTAAAACTAATACTTACATCTATAGGACTGCTGTGTGAGAGTCTCGTATATCTGCACATGGATGAAGAATAAGTTTCAGTTTTAGCTTGCTGTACTGATCATGGCTCTGTTGTGGAAGAGTTCTTGCAGGCAGTGTTCGCGAGCATATCCACTCACAACCTCTCCCTTGCCGCAGCTGTAGGTTAGTAATGATTCTGCTACATCCGTTTGGCCCCTTTTGTACATAGAGCAATGCCTTCTTTTTTTTTTTGCAGATATCAAGTTCAGCATACGCTAATTCATTATTCATACAACTTTGGTGTAACTAGCATTCTGAAGTTTGTCTAGCTATCCTGATCCCGACCAATTAGTTCAGGCTATGACTAATTTGTGGACCCTTTCATGGACTGGGACAATGCATGTGTGTTGCTACGAAGCCTTAAAAAAAAGGGAACTTAGACCACCGGCTTAGGAGATCGTCAAAAGGAATTGGTGTCTTGCTGTTATTGCACTGTTCAAGATTCAAAAGAGAGTAAAAAATGATGTAATATCTCTTGGATAGGAAGAGAAATTAAAACCAAGAGCATGGTTTCGAGTTCGAGTCACATTTCTGCATTTGTTACTTGAGTTTTTCACAACACTGGTGTTCCCACATTAAATTTGTATAGTGTATTTGTTTATTTGGTAGGTCTGGCATGTAAGTAAAATTGCATTTGTTTATTTATATCTCTTGAAAGGTTCCAGTCTCATGTGTGTAAAAGTGTTTACTTGTATTGTTAGTCCTACATGTGAACTCGCCACCAACTCTAATCATTATAAGTAGGAAAGATAAGCAACTGGAGCTGTAGATTAAGGAGCTGTTCTAAATGAACTTTAGAATTTTATAATAAAAGTTTTAGCTAAAGCTCGTGGGTTTTTGAACATTATTTTTTTTCCTTCATTCAGTTCTGTGTATTTCAAGATGCTGCTTGGCAAAAGAGAAGAAAAGCAAAGGAAAACTCTTCCAATAACGTGGACACCACAACAAGGGCAATATAAATATATCTTTTCCATATATGTTAGGTTTACAAAGGCCTTCATTTTGAGGTAAGCACGAATTATGTGCTCCTTTTGTATTTAATTTTACATATACCACACTTCCATTTCGTGCACACAAGTTGTTTAATAAGTTTTCTTGAAACAAAAAGTTTATGATTTCCATTCCTAGTTGCATCGTATAGCTATTACCATTGTGAAAATTATTACAATCAAGCATGCACGTATATATTTGACAGCGTGAAGAATTCAATGGAATTTCTATTACCATTGTGACTTCCTATAGAAAGAAGAAATAGCCATCATGACACCTTATATTCTGATATGCTGTGAAACATTCTACATCTGACCACATATAGTAAACTTTTTCACTGAGCATGTGATGGTGTATTTTTATTTCACTTGATCAATGCATTTGCTTAAATTTCCCAATAATAAATAAGAACGAAATGAAACCGGGTTATTCCAGAAAGTTAGTTTTCATCTTCATCAGAATCACTGTTTGATCACTCTTGCTAACAAAATGTGATATCCTTTAGCAGCATATCTGAAGCTTGCATAGCTAAAATGTTTTTGTAATATAAGTGACATGCATGTGAACAAACTTATTTGTCATCCCTTTGGACTTCTTTGGACTTCCAATTATGGCTATGGTCCTTTTGGCATGGGCAAGAAGCCGGAAGACTTTAGTAGTTCACACTTTGTTGGTACAGACTAATCTGCGACCTACCATTAATTAAAATGCTTTAGCTGCCGCGCTCTCACCTTGACTCTAGAATGTATTTTGCTTATTATGATTTCTATGCTATATAATGCAGTTTCATCTGGTTTTGGTAAGGATCTGGAGGTGGAGAGCAGTACCGATGACCATGTTATAGTTTCAAGAAGCTATTGCGCGTTGGCACAAGATGGATGTGCCTCACGCAATTCAGATGGCTCTTACGATCCCAAGTTAGATGTATGGTTTTGCCAAAGTTAGATCTCACAAACTGTAGTACTCTATTATCCCAGAGGGTTACAATTACCGCAATTATAAAAATTCCTACTGCGGTTTCTTTTGTTAGTTAATAGAAAATTCAGTAGCTGTTGATGCATCAAGAAATAAATTTGTATTTTCGTGTCATAGCTATTATGTCATTATGTGAGGGTAAAATGATATTTTAGTGTTACTATTAGTGGCATTGATGCAGACAACAATAGTTTTTGTTGTATGTTTGATGCACTGCTCAATTGATTGCCCCATTTTTCATTGCTTTGTTTCTATGGTGATAAAAATGATATGCATTTCATATACTTTTTTCAAATTTCAAATGCGAGTTTTCCATGCTGCACTTTTAAGATACTTCATGTGAACATCTCAAAGCCACTCTTGAAAAACAGTATGGGAGACTTCTATTTCTATACCTTGCTTTTCCTTTTGCCCTTTTATCAAGCCTTTCCGTAGAATCGTAGTGACTAGATTGTAACAACTACATGTTGATTGATTTGCAGGTTCCCATATCTATTTTTACATCTTTGTGGCATGGGCGGACTGTCATTAAGGGGGAAGACAAGGCATACATGGGCGGAGAGGTAGCCGTCGGCTGGAGGGAAGCGGCGAGGATAGTGTCATTCAGGTACGAACAGGTACTAGGGAAGTGGCCGCTCAGGGACATCACCTGTAACACCCCCTTGTAATGACCGCAGTGATCAACTGCTAATAATGCCATGTCATCATCAAATGCAGTGCCTTGTCACCTTGGGTTAATTATTCAACTCAAATTCAAATCTGAAAATCAACTTAAATTCAAAAGTGCAATTTGAAGTTGATCAAACCCTGCGGGAAAAATGTCCATTAATTGGCAAATAATCCAGTAGCAATGACAAAATCATAATCAATATTTTGGAAGTTGATTAATGAGTCAAACAACCTGGAACAGTGCTTAAACAGCAATAATAAATCCATTTAAAACTCTTTCAAATTTAAAAAAAACATTTCAAATATGTCCAAACCACTTTTTGGTCAGTGACAATATTGCATGTTAATATTTGGGTTAACTCCCATATTTTATAAACATGCTAAAGTGACCTAACTATTTCAGAAAAGAAAAGTGAAAAAGGGAAAGGCCACTGTGCACTGCCACTAGTGCACAGTGCCTGGAAGCCCAGCCCACCTGGCCCGTTACCCTTTCTCTCTCCGTGCGTGTCGGCGCGCCCATGGCCGCACGCGCGCGCGCCAGTCGGCCGGCGCCACCGTGGCGCCACCGACGCTACAGGGAGGAGGAGGAGATAAGGCCGGAGCCATCCAACCCCCCTGGCTCCCCCTGTTACTCCCCATCTCTCTCCCTCGCTCGCTTCGCCTAGTCTCCCCTCCAGATCCGGCCACCGAGCACCATCGCCGCCGCAACTCCGGTGCCACCGCAGACCCCGTCACCGCCTCGCCTCTGTAACACCCCTGTGTAATAGCCCTTATGATCAACTGCTAATCTTGCCAAGTCATATCATTTGCAGTGCCTAATCATAGTGGTTAACCAAAGCAAATCAACTCCATTTTTAAAATCAACTTAAATTCTTAAGTGAAATATAAAGTTGATCAAACACAGTTGGGAAAATGTTCATTAAATGGCAAATAATCCAGGAACCTTTCTAAAATCAACATCAAAATATTTGGAGTCAGATAAATGGCTCAAACAATTTGGAACAGCCCCAAAAACAGAATATTTAAATCTGTTAAAAAATGATATCAAATTCAAATGGAATTCAAATCTGTCCAAATCACTTTTTGGTGGGAGCTAATATTACATTGCAATATTTGGGCCAACTTACACATTTTTCAAAAGAGCACAAGTGGCCTAAACATTTTGAAACAGAAAAGGAATAAAAGAAAAGGAAGAAGAGAAATAAGAAAAAGGAGAAATGCTACTGTTGGCTGGGCCTAAGTGCACAGTGTGTAGCCCAGTCCAACAGCAGCCCATACCGTCTCCCTCCTCCCCGTGTCATCCTCGCCGTGGCCGAGCCCGCGCGCGCCGGCGCGGCGCCGACACGTCGCCGCCACCGACGGAACAGGGGTGAGGAGGGGATAAGGTCGAGCCTCGTTCACTCCTCTGGCTCCCTCGTCATTCCCCTCCATCTTCCCTCGCCCACCTCTTCCTCTGTTCTCCCCAGATCCGGGACGTCCGAGCGCCGCCGTCGCCACGCCTCGCCACCGCCGTGGCCACCGGCCTTCCCGCGTCGCCTGAGCGTGCCTGGGAGGAGCCTCGTGATCGACCGCGTCTTCTGGAGCGACTGGGTGGAGCTGAGGAGCACCGCTGGCGCCGCGCGACGCCGTTCCTTTCCGCCTCTTCTCCGACGATCCCCGTCGTCTCCGGCGAGCTCCTGCAGCTACTAAGCCTAACGAGGGCTTTTCTTAGCCGCGCGGTGAGCCCCTCTGCCTTCCCCGTCTTCCTGTTCGCTCTCGAACGGCCGTTAGTTGTTTCCCCACGGCGCCCGAGCTCGCCGCCGCATGAGCTCGTCGCCAGCATGGTCCCGGTGACCCCACAGCCGCTAGGTGCTGTCCAACGAGATCACCTGCTCCCATAGATCGCTCCTGCACCTCTCGCTCAAATCGTAGCGCTCGGCGTCGCCGTTTCCATCGCCACCCGAAAGGCTCCGCCACTAACCTTGTCGCCGGCAGCGATTCCGGTCTCCCAGTGACCAACCACCCCCACCGTTCGACGCGGATCGGTGTGGCCGTTCGAAAGAACCCGCCCGCGCGCGTTTTGGCCCCTTGTAGCCGGTTTCCGAACGACTCCGGAGAAGATCCGCCGTGGAAGTGGTCGCCGGCGCCGCTCCGGTCGCCGGAGATGACCTGGCGCCGACGTGGCACCTCCTGTGCCGCTGACGGCTGGGCCCCACGGGCCCCAGTTGACCCAGTTGACTGGGTCAACTGCTGACTAGGCGCCCTGACCCACTGACAGGCGGGCCCCACCGCAATTAGTTAATTAGAACGTGTTAAAAATTAAAAGTTAATTAGTTATACTAATTGTCTCACTGACAGACCGGGCCCACCTCCTAATCAACTCTGTTAATTAAGTTAATACACTGTTAGTCTAAACAGAGACTGACATGTGGGTCCCACTGGACCCACATGTCAGATTTGACCTGGTCAGCTGTCTGTTGACTTGCTGATGTCAGCATTGCATCATGCTGACATCATAATCCCCTTTTCTGTTAAATAAATAAATTCCAGAAATTCAAATAAACTTTAAAAATTCATAACTTTTAAACCGCAGCTCAGATCGAAAAAGTTAAAACATGAAACTTGCTCAGAACGACGAGACGAGTCTGATCGTGCCGTCTGTTTCTTCATCGGAACCCCCTACATAGAAGAACTCGTAACTCCGGACCCGTATCCGGCAGATGAATAGTGCACACTCACTGGTAATTAAATCCCAGAATAATCCTAAAAATAACTAAATGACTTAGATGCATATTCAGGCAACCCTGCACTGCATCGTAGCATAGCACGCACTGTGTGGCATATGTTTGCATATTGTTTACCTGTTTCCTCCCCCTCTTCTCTCTCGATAGACCCCAACGCAGACGTAGCTCCAGAGGCAGACGCCGCTCCGGAGTACGACTACGTCCCCGACGACATCCCTGAAGACCTTGCCCTTGCCCCCGAGCAAACAGGCAAGCACCCCCATTTTGAGCATTCCGATATCGCCTACTCTCTTCCCTCTTATGCTTGCATTAGATGTTACTGCTGCTGTTACTATCCTACTCTGTTGCATAGCCTGTTTACTTGTAACCTACTTTTGATACATGCCTGTTATCCTAAATTGTTTAGCATAGGATGGGTAGAGCCATGTCAGAGATCCACTTGTCCCGACTGCCCCGCTGGATACTCAGAAGACCCGTTCTACGGGATTGAAGATCAGACCAGGGCACCGCACATCACTTCCCCCCTTAAGTGCTCGACACTACTGGGTCACCATCGGGTGCCGAGGGTGATACCTCGTTAGCACTTCTGATGATAACCTTGTAGGTTAGCTACTCGGTCGTGGTAAGCGAGGGTGATTCCTCCTACACCACCCCCGATACTGACATCGTCGCGCAATACTTCAAGTGTGGACCTCGAGGGTGGTTCCTCCTTCGTTCACCTTGATAATAACATCGAGCGGGAATTCCGTCGAGGGTGATACCTCAGGGTTCCCCCTTGGTGTCAGACACACAGTTACTATTATTTTATGCCTTGCACTAAACCATGTTACTAAAGACGGGTCGGCCCTGAGGGGTACCCACGCGAGCTGTTAAGCGAAGTGATGTGGAGTCGGGTTGACCTGGATGGTGCCCGCGAGATAATACGAGGCGTGGCCGGGCATTCTTAGCCCTTGCCGCAAGTCCTCGAGACGGGGCGACGGGGTCACATCTTTCGTGAGTCTCTGCTCGTTTCCGCGCGATCATAAATCCACTACGGTTTGGATATTTGATCCGAGGGGCCTCTGGCCCGATAGCACTAACCATCACGTGGGCATAGTATGGGCGTTCTGCGTCGTATACATCAGCCGAAGCTCTATTGACGTCAGCGAGGAGTGGCCCATTTTGGATTGGACTGGGAACGCAACTGCGCTTGTATTAAGGGGTTGCTAGGTCTGCTTCCAAAACGTCCTCGCAACATGCAGGGTTCCCGGGGCGAAGGCCCAAGACCCCCGGGGGCATAGGTTAGTCCGGCGTGCTGACCTCTCTTTAGAGTCTAGGTCGGGTTGCGGCGTGTTGCTTAGCCGAGGCCGGGCATGACCCAGTAAAGTATGTCCGGCCGGAGTTAAGCGAGCGTGGTGGGTAAGTTGGTGCACCCCTGCAGGGAAGAAACTTCTATCGATAGCCTGTCCTACGGTAACGGACACTCGGAGTTGTATCCCGATCGGTACAACTAGAACATGTGATGAGAACTGGATAGTACGGCTCTGGGATTGCTTTCTCGCAGGGAGTCGAGAAAGGATCTCAGGTCGAGGTTGTTGAAACTACTACTGTTACTTTACTTTATGCTGATCTACTCTCTTTTCATGCTGAAAGACTGCTGAAGATTGTTGAAGATGCTAGTCTTCGATAGGACTAGACTTCTCCCTCTATTCTGGCATTTCTGCAGCCCAGTCCACATATACAGCCCCCTTTTGAAAATGTTGCATGTGTAGTGTAGATCCTTGCTTGCTGAGTACTTCGGATGAGTACTCACGTTTGCTTTATTTTCTTTTTCCCCATATATTCTTTTGGATGCCACCAGCCGACGGAGCCCCTGAGCCAGATGCCCCCATCGACGACCACTACTACTACCCGCCTGGCGAGTACTACTACTACGAGGTGCCACCTGACGACCAGGAGTAGGATTGGAGGGTCCAGGGCAGGAGGCCTACGCCTTTCAATCGTAGCTTTTATTTTTACCCCGCCTCTGTGAAGGCTTATCTCTCTCTCTGTATTATATCTGTACTCAGATATCTGATGCTTCCGCTGACGCTTGTATGCCATCGAGCTATGTATTTGAGCCCTCGAGGCCCTGGCTTGTAATATTAAGCTTGTATGACTTTATTTATGTTTTAGAGTTGTGTTGTGATATCTTCAAGTGAGTCCTTAGGCTTGATCGTGTGCATTTGCGTGTATGGTTAGTGCACGATTAAGCCGGGGGCGTCACAGGTTGGTATCAGAGCTGACTGCCTCTAGGTATCCCCCTTCCCAATTCCTTGGCCGAAGTTGAGTCTAGTGGTCGAAAACTGTTTTACTAACTTGGCTGTGTGGCTTGGGTGGTACTAGGATCTTTTATTCCTCGATCCTTGCTCTGGGACTCTAACTTCTCTTCTATTCGGGTTTAATAAAAATTACTAACACCGACACTTAGGATCACGTAACTCCTATCCTCCCGGAGAGCTGGATTCAGTGCGATTTCCTTGTCTTTGATCTGATTAGTCTGATAATCATTTTCCTTTCCATTGTTCTGTTTAACCTTTCCTTTTGAGATCGGTTATATTTCTCAAATGTCAAATGACAACTCTTGAACTTCTTATTTCAGATGGACCGTCTGTTTCCCCCTCGTCCTACGACGCAACTTGTGCTTCGCACCTGTGCTCGAGACGTCCCTGGGTTTCCAGCTGTTCTGATCGCCCTCTTGATCAGGCTGGGATACCGCTGGTGCCCCAAGTACATGGTCTACGAGGTTTATCGTGAGTTCAACCAGGAGCAGTATTATGCTGATGTTCGCATCTACGATCAGCAGGATAACTCTGACACTGAGCTTCACCGTTTTCACGGTATCGGCGTGACGATTGAGATGGCAGTACATGATGCTGCTTACTCTGCTGTCGCACGACTTCGAGGACAGTTCGGTGCTGACTTGGATACCTCTGAGTATCGGTACATTCCGTATGCCCCTGCTGGAGATGCTACCGGATACTACACAGCTGTCTGTGCCCCGTACGAGCCTCGTCGCTACGATCAGCGAGTTCTGATCCACTATACTCAGGCTCTGGATCGCACTGTTCGTGCACTTGCTGTCGAGTTGTTTGCCACTCGAGCACGCTACTACGAGGCTATGACACAGTTGCTACCAGCTGTTCGTGCAGGGATACATCCGGAGTACATTCTTTACCCGAGCAGGACTGAGATGCCATCAGGGATCGTCTGGCCTGCTGTGGGAGGTCACACGCCTGCACGTGGACCTCTTCTTTCTTCTCGAGACCGGGTTCTGCATCAGAGTGCCCATGGAGCGCAGGATCCTTCTGCGACGAACGTCCGTCGTCCGCACTTGCAGTTACCCCGTTTCAGTGGTTTTCTCCGACGTTGATGTAGCCTTTGCTATGTCACGTTGTGTACTTCCTTACCGCGTGCCTGCGCGCCGCCTAGCATGTATAGCTTTTCAATTTGCGCCGTTATGCTGCCCGAATGTAACCGACTATGTATGGATCTGTATGTCTTAATGACTACTTTTAGCATCTGTGCACCATTTCAATAATGTCGAGTTACATCATGTTTATTGTTAAACACTTGCATAAGCTACCGCTAAACTACCCCTGTTGAATTAGCAGGATGGCTGACAACAATCCACCACCGCCGCCACCACCTGATTACATGGCAGCGATGATGCAACAGTTTGAACTCAACCGCCAGTTTATGACGGGAATTATGCAGCAGTTCCCTCGTCCTGATGCCAATCAGCAACCACTTTCCATCACCTTGCCAGAGTTTATGCGGCTCAGCCCGTCCTTCTTCCGCAACACAGTCAACCCATTGGATGCCGATGACTGGCTGCGTGATATCTCCCATGTGATGGAGTCTGCTGGTGTCGCCCAGGCCAATTATGTCACATTTGCGACATATCTTCTGAAGGGTCCCGCATCTCAATGGTGGGCCACTTACCGACAGACCCTGCCACCTGGTACTGTCGTCACTTGGGCAGAGTTCAAGATTGCTTTCCGTGCCCGCTACATTCCTCTAGCTGTCATAGCTAGAAAGAAGGCCGAGTTCCGTAGTCTTGTTCAGGGCAACAAAACTGTGGAAGTCTATCAGCGCGAGTTTCTTGACTTGTCTCGCTACGCTGAAGAAGACATTCCTACGGATGAACGAAGACAGGAGAAATTTCGTGAAGGACTGCATCATGATATACAGTTAGCTCTGCTAGTCCAAGATTTTCCTGATTTCGCCACCTTGGTGAATAAAGCTATCATGGTTGAAACTGGGCTGAAGAAACACAAAGAAGCGTCCAGACGCACCCGTGAGTCGGGCTCATCTTCGGGCTCGTCTTCCCAGAAGCGCCGCATTTGGTTTCCTCAAGGCATGTTTCGTTCAACAGCACCTGCACACAGGCCCTCTTATGCTGCTCCACGTCTGCCTCCTCCACCACCGAGGCAGCCTCTGCCAGCTCCAGCACCTCGAGCTCCAGCACCCCGTCCTGACAGCGGACTATGCTTCAAGTGTGGCAAGCCAGGACACCGTGCTAGAGACTGTTCACAGAATCAGAATCAACTGGCTCTTCGTTCTGCTGGCCGTGGTATTCCTCAACAGCGCAACTATAATGCCAGACCTTCTTATGGTCGTGGGCAGTACTACCACGTCAACATGTCTGAAGCTCCAGATCAACCAGATACTATGATGGGTATTCAGTTCCAGCATCTGTTTTATTTGATTCAGGAGCATCGCATTCCTTCATGTCAGAACATTTTGCACGCATGCATGACATTAAATGCGAATACATGAATACACCCTTACTGGTGCATACTCCCGCGGGTGGATGCCGAACCTCTACGGTTAGCTATAATGTTTCCGTTGAAATCGAAGGGTTGGAGTTCAGGGCATCTCCCATTATTCTGACCTCATCAAAGATTGACCTCATTCTGGGAATGGATTGGTTGAAGGCTCATTACGCTTCAATCAATTGCGCTACTAAAGTCGTACACCTCTTGCACCCCTCGAATGAGTTAGTGAATTACCATGCTCATATCACACAGAACGCTGAGGCTCAAATTTATGCCTTGAATGCGTTGAATGCTTCACCTTTAGAGGGGATCGAGAATATCCCAGTTGTCTGTGACTTCCCGGATGTTTTCCCAGAAGAACTTCCAGGAATACCCCCTGCTAGAGCTGTCGAGTTCGTCATCGACTTGAAGCCTGGTACCACTCCTATTGCGAAGCGTCCATACAAGATGCCTCCGCACCATCTCATCGAACTTAAGGAAGAAATTGATAAATCCTTAAGGAAGGGTTTCATTCGCCCTAGTTCCTCTGCTTGGGGAGCACCTTCTCTCTTTGTTAAGAAGAAGGATGGAACTAACCGTCTGGTTCAAGATTATCGTCCTATCAATCAGGCAACTATCCAGAATAAATATCCGCTTCCCCGGATCAATGATTTATATGACCAACTCGCTGGATCTTCGGTGTTCTCTAAACTCGACTTGAGGTTGGGTTATCACCAGATCCGTGTCCGCGAAGAGGATATTCCAAAGACTGCATTCGTTACACGCTATGGATCGTATGAATACACCGTCATGTCATTTGGTCTGACGAATGCTCCAGCTACCTTCTCCCGCTTAATGAATTATATATTCATGGACTACCTCGACAAGTTCGTCGTGGTATATCTAGATGACATCCTGGTATACTCAAAGAATAAGGAAGAACATGCTGAGCATCTTCGCCTTGTTCTGGAGAGGCTTCGAGAGCACAAGCTGTATGCCAAGTTCTCTAAATGCGAATTCTGGCTTCCTGAAGTGACCTACCTTGGACATGTGATTTCCAAGGACGGTATTGCCGTTAACCCGGAGCGTGTTCAGGCTATCCTTGACTGGACTCCTCCGAAGAATGCCAAGCAAGTCCGAAGCTTTCTCGGTCTAGCCAGCTATTGTCGCCGATTCGTCGAGAACTTCTCCAAGATCGCCAAGCCCCTGACTAATCTGCTCCACAAAGGCGTTAAGTTTGAGTGGACAGACAAGTGTCAGGAAAGTTTCCAGACCCTCAAGGACAAGCTCACTTCTGCTCCAGTGCTTGCTCCTCCTGATTCTCGCAAGGACTTTGTCATATATTGCGACGCCTCTCGTCAGGGATTAGGCTGCGTCCTAATGCAAGAGCGGAGAGTAATTGCATATGCTTCACGACAATTGCGTCCACATGAAGAGAATTATCCAGTGCATTATCTTGAACTTGCAGCGGTGATGTATGCATTGAAGTTATGGCGACACTACCTTCTGGGTAATCGGTGTGAAATTTATACCGATCACCAAAGTCTGAAATACTTATTCACTCAACCGGATCTTAATCTCCGACAACAACGATGGTTAGAAGCTATTGCGGATTATGACTGCGGTATTTCTTATACCCCGGGCAAAGCTAATGTAATGGCCGATGCCCTGAGTCGCAAGTCATATTGCAACAACCTCATGGTTAGGCAAGCTCAACCTCGTCTTCACGCAGAACTAACTCAGCTGAATCTGCAAATTGTTCCTCAGGGTTCTCTTAATAACCTTGTGGTACAGCCAGACCTTTTGAAGGCTGTTAAAGAAGCGCAAGCCAAAGATGCTGAAATTGACTTGATGAAGAAGGAGCTTCACCTTGATAAGTATCGGGATTTCTCAGTTGCTGAAGATGGAACGTTATATTTCAGAGACCGCATCGTAGTACCTCGCTTCGAACTGATGACTGACAAAGTCATGAAGGAGGCTCATGATACACCGCTGTCTATCCATCCGGGTAGTACTAAGATGTATCGCGATCTTCGTCAAAGGTACTGGTGGTCTAGAATGAAGCAAGATATCGCTCGTTATGTTGCTGAATGTGACGTGTGTCGTCGCGTGAAGGCAGAACATCAGAAACCTGCTGGAATTCTGCAACCACTTCCTATTCCTCTGTGGAAGTGGGATAAAGTGCAGATGGATTTCATTACTGGTCTTCCTAAGTCTCAGAAGGGTCACGATGCCATTCTTGTCGTCGTCGACCAGCTTTCCAAAGTTGCTCATTTCCTACCTGTTAAGGAGACTATCACCGCTAGTCAGCTAGCAGAGCTGTATATCTCCCGAATCGTTTCACTTCACGGTATTCCGAAGGAGATCAGTTCGGACCGTGGCGTTCTTTTCACGTCCAAGTTCTGGGAGAGTTTTCAAGAAGCAATGGGAACTCACATTACATGGAGTTCAGCTTATCATCCTCAGTCCCAAGGCCAAGTTGAGCGAGTCAACCAAGTGCTTGAAGATATATTACGTGCTTGTGTTATATCCTTCGGTAAGAAATGGGAGGAATCTCTTCCGTATGCCGAGTTCTCGTATAACAACAGCTATCAAGCCAGCTTGAAAATGGCCCCCTTCGAAGTTCTCTACGGTCGTAAATGTCGAACCCCTCTGAACTGGTCAGAAACTGGGGAACGACCTCTTGTTGGACCGGACATTATTCAGCATGCCGAAGAACAAGTCAGAATTGTCCGTGAAAATCTCAAGGCGGCCCAAGACCGCCAGAAGAGTAATTATGATCGCAAGCGATGGGGTGTGATCTATCAACCGGGTGATCATGCTTATCTTCGCGTCACTCCGATGAAAGGCACTCGACGTTTCGGAATCAAGGGCAAGTTAGCTCCTCGATATATTGGTCCTTTCCGCATCGTGGCTAGACGTGGACATGTGGCATATAAATTGGAGTTGCCGCCACAGTTCTCTCATATTCATGATGTCTTCCACGTGTCGCAACTTCGCAAATGCTTCAAGGAATCTCCGCACCGTGCAGTGGATCATGAGATGCTTCAACTGCAAGATGATCTTTCATATAAGTAGCATCCGATTCGCATCCTCGACGAAGTTGAACGTCGAACCCGTCAGAAGACAACCAAGTTCCTGAAAGTACAGTGGTCAAATCATACTGAAGATGAAGCCACTTGGGAACGCGAGGATCATCTTCGGGAAGAATATCCCGGACTCTTTCCTTCTACCTCCTAAATTCTCGGGACGAGAATTTCTTTTAGAGGAGGAGAACTTGTAACACCCCTGTGTAATAGCCCTTATGATCAACTGCTAATCTTGCCAAGTCATATCATTTGCAGTGCCTAATCATAGTGGTTAACCAAAGCAAATCAACTCCATTTTTAAAATCAACTTAAATTCTTAAGTGAAATATAAAGTTGATCAAACACAGTTGGGAAAATGTTCATTAAATGGCAAATAATCCAGGAACCTTTCTAAAATCAACATCAAAATATTTGGAGTCAGATAAATGGCTCAAACAATTTGGATCAGCCCCAAAAACAGAATATTTAAATCTGTTAAAAAATGATATCAAATTCAAATGGAATTCAAATCTGTCCAAATCACTTTTTGGTGGGAGCTAATATTACATTGCAATATTTGGGCCAACTTACACATTTTTCAAAAGAGCACAAGTGGCCTAAACATTTTGAAACAGAAAAGGAATAAAAGAAAAGGAAGAAGAGAAATAAGAAAAAGGAGAAATGCTACTGTTGGCTGGGCCTAAGTGCACAGTGTGTAGCCCAGTCCAACAGCAGCCCACACCGTCTCCCTCCTCCCCGTGTCATCCTCGCCGTGGCCGAGCCCGCGCGCGCCGGCGCGGCGCCGACACGTCGCCGCCACCGACGGAACAGGGGTGAGGAGGGGATAAGGTCGAGCCTCGTTCACTCCTCTGGCTCCCTCGTCATTCCCCTCCATCTTCCCTCGCCCACCTCTTCCTCTGTTCTCCCCAGATCCGGGACGTCCGAGCGCCGCCGTCGCCATGCCTCGCCACCGCCGTGGCCACCGGCCTTCCCGCGTCGCCTGAGCGTGCCTGGGAGGAGCCTCGTGATCGACCGCGTCTTCTGGAGCGACTGGGTGGAGCTGAGGAGCACCGCTGGCGCCGCGCGACGCCGTTCCTTTCCGCCTCTGCTCCGACGATCCCCGTCGTCTCCGGCGAGCTCCTGCAGCTACTAAGCCTAACGAGGGCTTTTCTTAGCCGCGCGGTGAGCCCCTCTGCCTTCCCCGTCTTCCTGTTCGCTCTCGAACGGCCGTTAGTTGTTTCCCCACGGCGCCCGAGCTCGCCGCCGCATGAGCTCGTCGCCAGCATGGTCCCGGTGACCCCACAGCCGCTAGGTGCTGTCCAACGAGATCACCTGCTCCCATAGATCGCTCCTGCACCTCTAGCTCAAATCGTAGCGCTCGGCGTCGCCGTTTCCATCGCCACCCGAAAGGCTCCGCCGCTAACCTTGTCGCCGGCAGCGATTCCGGTCTCCCAGTGACCAACCACCCCCACCGTTCGACGCGGATCGGTGTGGCCGTTCGAAAGAACCCGCCCGCGCGCGTTTTGGCCCCTTGTAGCCGGTTTCCGAACGACTCCGGAGAAGATCCGCCGTGGAAGTGGTCGCCGGCGCCGCTCCGGTCGCCGGAGATGACCTGGCGCCGACGTGGCACCTCCTGTGCCGCTGACGGCTGGGCCCCGCGGGCCCCAGTTGACCCAGTTGACTGGGTCAACTGCTGACTAGGCGCCCTGACCCACTGACAGGCGGGCCCCACCGCAATTAGTTAATTAGAACGTGTTAAAAATTAAAAGTTAATTAGTTATACTAATTGTCTCACTGACAGACCGGGCCCACCTCCTAATTAACTCTGTTAATTAAGTTAATACACTGTTAGTCTAAACAGAGACTGACATGTGGGTCCCACTGGACCCACATGTCAGATTTGACCTGGTCAGCTGTCTGTTGACTTGCTGATGTCAGCATTGCATCATGCTGACATCATAATCCCCTTTTCTGTTAAATAAATAAATTCCAGAAATTCAAATAAACTTTAAAAATTCATAACTTTTAAACCGCAGCTCAGATCGAAAAAGTTAAAACATGAAACTTGCTCAGAACGACGAGACGAGTCTGATCGTGCCGTCTGTTTCTTCATCGGAATCCCCTACGTAGAAGAACTCGTAACCCCGGACCCGTATCCGGCAGATGAATAGTGCACACTCACTGGTAATTAAATCCCAGAATAATCCTAAAAATAACTAAATGACTTAGATGCATATTCAGGCAACCCTGCACTGCATCGTAGCATAGCACGCACTGTGTGGCATATGTTTGCATATTGTTTACCTGTTTCCTCCCCCTCTTCTCTCTCGATAGACCCCAACGCAGACGTAGCTCCAGAGGCAGACGCCGCTCCGGAGTACGACTACGTCCCCGACGACATCCCTGAAGACCTTGCCCTTGCCCCCGAGCAAACAGGCAAGCACCCCCATTTTGAGCATTCCGATATCGCCTACTCTCTTCCCTCTTATGCTTGCATTAGATGTTACTGCTGCTGTTACTATCCTACTCTGTTGCATAGCCTGTTTACTTGTAACCTACTTTTGATACATGCCTGTTATCCTAAATTGTTTAGCATAGGATGGGTAGAGCCATGTCAGAGATCCACTTGTCCCGACTGCCCCGCTGGATACTCAGAAGACCCGTTCTACGGGATTGAAGATCAGACCAGGGCACCGCACATCACTTCCCCCCTTAAGTGCTCGACACTACTGGGTCACCATCGGGTGCCGAGGGTGATACCTCGTTAGCACTTCTGATGATAACCTTGTAGGTTAGCTACTCGGTCGTGGTAAGCGAGGGTGATTCCTCCTACACCACCCTCGATACCGACATCGTCGCGCAATACTTCAAGTGTGGACCTCGAGGGTGGTTCCTCCTTCGTTCACCTTGATAATAACATCGAGCGGGAATTCCGTCGAGGGTGATACCTCAGGGTTCCCCCTTGGTGTCAGACACACAATTACTATTATTTTATGCCTTGCACTAAACCATGTTACTAAAGACGGGTCGGCCCTGAGGGGTACCCGCGCGAGCTGTTAAGCGAAGTGATGTGGAGTCGGGTTGACCTGGATGGTGCCCGCGAGATAATACGAGGCGTGGCCGGGCATTCTTAGCCCTTGCCGCAAGTCCTCGAGATGGGGCGACGGGGTCACATCTTTCGTGAGTCTCTGCTCGTTTCCGCGCGATCCTAAATCCACTACGGTTTGGATATTTGATCCGAGGGGCCTCTGGCCCGATAGCACTAACCATCACGTGGGCATAGTATGGGCGTTCTGCGTCGTATACATCAGCCGAAGCTCTATTGACATCAGCGAGGAGCGGCCCGTTTTGGATTGGACTGGGAACGCAACTGCGCTTGTATTAAGGGGTTGCTAGGTCTGCTTCCAAAACGTCCTCGCAACGTGCAGGGTTCCCGGGGCGAAGGCCCAAGACCCCCGGGGGCATAGGTTAGTCCGGCGTGCTGACCTCTCTTTAGAGTCTAGGTCGGGTTGCGGCGTGTTGCTTAGCCGAGGCCGGGCATGACCCAGTAAAGTATGTCCGGCCGGAGTTAAGCGAGCGTGGTGGGTAAGTTGGTGCACCCCTGCAGGGAAGAAACTTCTATCGATAGCCTGTCCTACGGTAACGGACACTCGGAGTTGTATCCCGATCGGTACAACTAGAACATGTGATGAGAACTGGATAGTACGGCTCTGGGATTGCTTTCTCGCAGGGAGTCGAGAAAGGATCTCAGGTCGAGGTTGTTGAAACTACTACTGTTACTTTACTTTATGCTGATCTGCTCTCTTTTCATGCTGAAAGACTGCTGAAGATTGTTGAAGATGCTAGTCTTCGATAGGACTAGGCTTCTCCCTCTATTCTGGCATTTCTGCAGCCCAGTCCACATATACAGCCCCCTTTTGAAAATGTTGCATATGTAGTGTAGATCCTTGCTTGCTGAGTACTTCGGATGAGTACTCACGTTTGCTTTATTTTCTTTTTCCCCATATATTCTTTTGGATGCCACCAGCCGACGGAGCCCCTGAGCCAGATGCCCCCGTCGACGACCACTACTACTACCCGCCTGGCGTGTACTACTACTACGAGGTGCCACCTGACAACCAGGAGTAGGATTGGAGGGTCCAGGGCAGGAGGCCTACGCCTTTCAATCGTAGCTTTTATTTTTACCCCGCCTCTGTGAAGGCTTATCTCTCTCTCTGTATTATATCTGTACTCAGATATCTGATGCTTCCGCTGACGCTTGTATGCCATCGAGCCATGTATTCGAGCCCTCGAGGCCCTGGCTTGTAATATTAAGCTTGTATGACTTTATTTATGTTTTAGAGTTGTGTTGTGATATCTTCAAGTGAGTCCTTAGGCTTGATCGTGTGCATTTGCGTGTATGGTTAGTGCACGATTAAGCCGGGGGCGTCACAGCCTCGCCTCGGTGCCCAGCACCTCCGCCGTGGTCGACTGCGTCGCTTGGAGCCGTTGGAAGGAGCCGGGGAGCCCCGCAACGCCCGCATCTCCGTCATCTTCTTCCTCTGTCGCCGGAGATCTTCCTCCTCACCGGCGACGCTTCTGCAGCTCCTAAGCATCCACGGGTCTTACGTGACCGCGCGGTGAGCTACTCCCTCCCCTGCTTCTCCCCGTTGTCCACCTCGCGTACCGTAGCTAGCCGACGTCGAAACCGAGCTCTGTTCGCCGCGGGTCGTGTCGCCGCCGTGGCCATAGCCACTGTCGTGCTCGCTTGAGCACGGCATTGTGCTCATGGTGCTCCCAGGAGCTCAGCAAACCCGACCACGTACCTCCCCGTGCCCCCTAACGCTGGATCCAACACCGTCCGAACTCCGGCGCCGCTTTGGCTCGTCGCCGGTGTTGTTCCGGTCGCCTCCGGCGCCCCGCGATAGTCCAGGTGAACGCGGCGTTGAGCGCCCGTTCTAACGCGTCCAACCGCGCGCGATTTGGTGCGGTGTGGAGCATTCCCGAGAGTCTCCGGCGAGGCCCGCCGCGGATTCGGTCACCGGAGCAACTCCGGTGGCCGCGGACGATGTGGCATGGTGGGGCCCACCCCCTGAGAGACTGCCGGTGGGCCCCAGCTTCTCCGTTGACCACGTTGACCTGGTCAACGTGGCACTGTTCACCCCTCTCACTGACAAGTGGGCCCTCACGCTAATTAAGTTAATTAACGAATTTGATTAATACAAATGATTAGTTTAGTGTAGTTACCCACTAACAGGTGGGGCCCGCTCCCCTAATTAATCCAAATAGATTAGTTTAGAACACTGTTAAGTAACAGAGGCTGACATGTGGGTCCCACTGGACCCACATGTCAGGTTTGACCTGTACAGCCGCATTTGACCAGCTGATGTCAGCATGACATCATGCTGACGTCATATTTCATAATTCTGTTAATTCAAATAATTTCAGAAAATTCAAATAATCCTTAAAAATTCATATCTTTTAAACCGTAGCTCAGATCGAAAAAGTTAAAACATGAAAGTTGCTCAGAACGACGAGACGAGTCTGATCGTGCCGTCTGTTACTACATTGGAACCCCCTACGTAGAAGAACTCGTAACTCCGGACCCGTATCCGGCAGATGAATAGTGCACCCGCACCGGTAAATAAATTCCAGAAAATCCTAAAATAACTAAAATGACATAGATGCATATTCAGGCAACCCTGCACTGCATCTTAGCATAGCACGCACTGTGTGGCATATGTTTGCATATTGTTTACCTGTTTCCTCCCCATCTTCTCTCTCGATAGACCCCGACGCAGACGTAGCTCCAGAGGCAGACGCAGCTCCGGAGTACGACTACGTCCCCAACGACACCCCTGAAGACCTTGCCCTTGCCCCAGAGCAAACAGGCAAGCACCCCCATTTTGAGCATTCCGATATCGCCTACTCTCTCCCCTCTTATGCTTGCACTAGATGTTACTGCTGCTATTACTATCCTACTCTGCTGCATAGCCTGTTTACTTGTAACCTACTTTTGATACATACCTGTTATCCTAAAACTGTTTAGCATAGGATGGGTAGAGCCATATCAGAGACCCACTTGTCCCGACTGCCCCGCTGGATATCAGAAGACCCGATCATCGGGATCGAAGATCAGACCCCGACACCGCACGATACTTCCCCCTCTAATGCTCGACACTACTGGTTACCATCAAGTGCCGAGGGTGATACCTCGTCAGCACTTCCGATGATGACCTTGTAGGTTAGTTATCCGGTCATGGTAAGCGAGGGTGATTCCTCCTACACCACCCCCGACACCGACGCCGTCGTGCAACACCTCAAGCGTGGACCTCGAGGGTGATTCCTCCTTCGTTCACCTTAACGACAACATCGAGCGGGAATTCCATCGAGGGTGATTCCTCAGGATTCCCTTTGATATGGTAGCCCCACGGTTACCTTACTTAACGGATGATACTGATACTTGAGAAGGCGGGTCGACCCTGAGGGGTACCCGCGAGTGATGGATAGATACCCGTGAGATATTCCACGAGGCGCGGCCGGGCATTCTTAGCCCTTGCAGCAAGTCCTCGAGACGGGGCGACGGGGTCACATCTTTCGTGAGTCTCTGCTCGTTACCGCAAGCCACTAGGACAGTACGGTTTGGATATTTGATCCAAGGGGCCTCTGGCCCGATAGCACTAACCATCACGTGGGCATAGTATGGGCGTTCTGCGTCGTATACTTCAGCCGGAGCTTAATGGACGTCAGCGACTGAGCGGCGCGCATCGAGTTGGACTGGGAACGCAACCGCGCTTGTATAAGGGGTTGCTAGGTCTGCTCTCGGTGGCCCCGTAACGTGCAGGAGTTCCTGGGGCGAAGGCCCAAGACCCCTGGGGGCATAGGTTAGTCCGGCGTGCTGACCTCTCTGTTAGGTATTCGGTCGGGTTGCGGCGTGTTGCTTAGCCGAGGCCGGGCATGACCCAGTAAAGTGTGTCCGGCCGGAGTTAAGCGAGCGTGGTGGGTAAGTTGGTGCACCCCTGCAGGGAAGAAACTTCTATCGATAGCCTGTCCTACGGTAACGGACACTCAGAGTTGTATCCCGATCGGTACAACTAGAACATGTGAAGATAACTGGATAGTACGGCTCTGGGATTGCTTTCTCGCAGGGAGTCGAGAAAGGATCTCAGGCTGAGGTTGATGATACTACTGCTACTACTTTACATTATGTTCATCTGCTCTCTTCTAATGCTGCAAGACTGCAGAAGATGCTAGTCTTCGATAGGACTAGGCTTTCCCTCTCTATTCTGGCATTTCTGCAGCCCAGTCCACATATATAGCCATTCCTTTGATAATGTTGCATATGTAGTGTAGATCCTTGCTTGCTGAGTACTTCGGATGAGTACTCACGTTTGCTTTATTTTCTTTTTTCCCCCATATTTCTTTGATGCCACCAGACGACGGAGCCCCTGAGTCAGATGACCCAGTCAACGACCACTACTACTACCCGCTTGGCGAGTACTACTACTACGAGGTGCCACCTGACGACCAGGAGTAGGATCGGAGGGTCCAGGGCAGGAGGCCTACGCCTTTCGATCGTAGCTTTTATTTTTACCCCGCCTCTGTGAAGGCCTATCTTTCTCTTTGTAATATATCTGTACCCAGATATCTAATGCTTTCGCTGACGCTTGTATGCCATCGAGCGATGTATTCGAGCCCTCGAGGCCCTGGCTTGTAATATTAAGCTTGTATGACTTTATTTATGTTTTAGAGTTGTGTTGTGATATCTTCAAGTGAGTCCTTAGACTTGATCGTGTGCATTTGCGTGTATGGTTAGTGCACGATTAAGCCGAGGGCATCACAGGTTGGTATCAGAGCCGACTGCCTTTAGGAATCCCCCTTCCCAATTCCTTGGCCGAAGTTGAGTCTAGTGGTCAAAAACTGTTTTACTAACTTGGCTGTGTGGCTTACGGGCCCACGTCGCCAATTGGGTGGTATTAGGATATTTTATTCCTCGATCTTTACTCTGGGAATTCTAATCTCTCTTCTAATCCGGGTTTAATAAAATTTGCTAACACCGACTCTTAGGATCACGTAATTCCATCCATCCGGAGAGCTGGATTCAGTGCGATTTCCCTGTCAATGATCTGATTAGTCTGATAATCATTTTCCTTTCTATTGTTTTGTTTAACCTTTCCTTTTGAGATCGGTTATATTTCTCAATGTCTTATGACAATCCTGAACTTCTCTATTTCAGATGGACCGTCTGTTTCCCCCTCGTCCTACGACGCAGCTCGTGCTTCGCACCTGTGCTCGAGACGTCCCCGGGTTTCCAGCTGTTCTGATCGCCCTCTTGATCAGGCTGGGATATCGCTGGTGCCCTGAGTACATGGTCTATGAGGTTTATCGTGAGTTCAACCAAGAGCAGTACTATGCTGATGTTCGCATCTACGATCAGCAGGATAACTCTGACACTGAGCTTCACCGTTTTCACGGTATCGGCGTGACGATTGAGATGGCAGTACATGATGCTGCTTACTCTGCTGTCGCACGACTTCGAGGACAGTTCAGTGCTGATTTGGATACCTTTGAGTATCGGTACATTCCGTATGCTCCTGCTGGAGATGCTACCGGATACTACACAGCTGTTTGTGCCCCGTACGAGCCTCGTCGCTACGATCAGCGAGTTCTGATCCACTATGCTCAGGCTCTGGATCGCACTGTTCGTGCACTTGCTGTCAAGTTGTTTGCCACTCGAACACGCTACTACGAGGCTATGACACAGTTGCTACCAGCTGTTCGTGCAGGGATACATCCGGAGTACATTCTTTACCCGAGCAGGACTGAGATGCCATCAGGGATCGTTTGGCCTGCTGTGGGAGGTCACACGCCTGCACGTGGACCTCTTCTCTCATCTCGAGACCGGGTTCTGCATCAGAGTGCCCATGGAGCGCAGGATCCTTCTGCGACGAACGTCCGTCGTCCGCACTTGCAGTTACCCCGTTTCAGTGGTTTTCTCCGACGTTGATGTAGCCTTTGCTATGTCACGTTGTGTACTTCCTTACCGCGTGCCTTCGCGCCGCCTAGCATGTCTAGCTTTTCAATTTGCGCCGTTATGCTGCCCGAATGTAACCGACTATGTATGGATCTGTATGTCTTAATGACTACTTTTAGCATCTGTGCACCATTTCAATAATGTCGAGTTACATCATGTTTATTGTTAAACACTTGCATAAGCTACCGCTAAACTACCCCTGTTGAATTAGCAGGATGGCTGACAACAATCCACCACCGCCGCCACCACCTGATTACATGGCAGCGATGATGCAACAGTTTGAACTCAACCGCCAGTTTATGACGGGAATTATGCAGCAGTTCCCTCGTCCTGATGCCAATCAGCAACCACTTTCCATCACCTTGCCAGAGTTTATGCGGCTCAGCCCGTCCTTCTTCCGCAACACAGTCAACCCATTGGATCCCGATGACTGGCTGCGTGATATCTCCCATGAGATGGAGTCTGCTGGTGTCGCCCAGGCCAATTACGTCACATTTGCGACATATCTTCTGAAGGGTCCCGCATCTCAATGGTGGACCACTTACCGACAGACCCTGCCACCTGGTACTGTCGTCACTTGGGCAGAGTTCAAGATTGCTTTCCGTGCCCACTACATTCCTCTAGCTGTCATAGCTAGAAAGAAGGCCGAGTTCCGTAGTCTTGTTCAGGGCAACAAGACTGTGGAAGTCTATCAGCGCGAGTTTCTTGACTTGTCTCGCTACGCTGAAGAAGACATTCCTACGGATGAACGAAGACAGGAGAAGTTTCATGAAGGACTGCATCATGATATACAGTTAGCTCTGCTAGTCCAAGATTTTCCTGATTTTGCCACCTTGGTGAATAAAGCTATCATGGTTGAAACTGGGCTGAAGAAACACAAAGAAGCGTCCAGACGCACCCGTGAGTCGGGCTCATCTTCGGGCTCGTCTTCCCAGAAGCGCCGCATTTGGTTTCCTCAAGGCATGTTTCATTCAGCAGCACCTGCACACAGGCCCTCTTATGCTGCTCCACGTCTGCCTCCTCCACCACCGAGGCAGCCTCTGCCAGCTCCAGCACCTCGAGCTCCAGCACCCCGTCCTAACAGCGGACTATGCTTCAAGTGTGGCAAGCCAGGACACCATGCTAGAGACTGTTCACAGAATCAGAATCAACTGGCTCTTCCTTCTGCTGGCCGTGGTACTGGCCGTGGTATTCCTCAACAGCGCAACTATAATGCCAGACCTTCTTATGGTCGTGGGCAGTACTACCATGTCAACATGTCTGAAGCTCCAGATCAGCCAGATACTGTGATGGGTACCCTTCTCGTAAATTCAGTTCCAGCATCTGTTTTATTTGATTCAGGAGCATCGCATTCCTTCATGTCAGAACATTTTGCACGCATGCATGACATTAAATGCGAATACATGAATACACCCTTACTGGTGCATACTCCCGCGGGTGGATGCCGAACCTCTACGGTTAGCTATAATGTTTCCGTTGAAATCGAAGGGTTGGAGTTCAGGGCATCTCCCATTATTCTGACCTCATCAAAGATTGACCTCATTCTGGGAATGGATTGGTTGAAGGCTCATTACGCTTCAATCAATTGCGCTACTAAAGTCGTACACCTCTTGCACCCCTCGAATGAGTTAGTGAATTACCATGCTCATATCACACAGAACGCTGAGGCTCAAATTTATGCCTTGAATGCGTTGAATGCTTCACCTTTAGAGGGGATCGAGAATATCCCAGTTGTCTGTGACTTCCCGGATGTTTTCCCAGAAGAACTTCCAGGAATACCCCCTGCTAGAGCTGTCGAGTTCGTCATCGACTTGAAGCCTGGTACCACTCCTATTGCGAAGCGTCCTTACAAGATGCCTCCGCACCATCTCATCGAACTTAAGGAAGAAATTGATAAATCCTTAAGGAAGGGTTTCATTCGCCCTAGTTCCTCTGCTTGGGGAGCACCTTCTCTCTTTGTTAAGAAGAAGGATGGAACTAACCGTCTGGTTCAAGATTATCGTCCTATCAATCAGGCAACTATCCAGAATAAATATCCACTTCCCCAGATCAACGATTTATATGATCAACTCGCTGGATCTTCCGTGTTTTCTAAACTCGACTTGAGGTTGGGTTATCACCAGATCCGTGTCCGCGAAGAGGATATTCCCAAGACCGCTTTCGTTACACGCTATGGATCATATGAATACACCGTCATGTTATTTGGTCTGACGAATGCTCCAGCTACCTTCTCCCGCTTAATGAATTATATATTCATGGACTACCTCGACAAGTTCGTCGTGGTATATCTGGATGATATCCTGGTATATTCAAAGAATAAGGAAGAACATGACGAACATCTTCGCCTTGTTCTGGAGAGACTTCGAGAGCACAAGTTATATGCCAAGTTCTCTAAATGTGAATTCTGGCTTCCTGAAGTGACCTACCTTGGACATGTGATTTCCAAGGACGGTATTGCCGTTAACCCGGAGTGTGTTCAGGCTATCCTTGACTGGACTCCTCCGAAGAATGCCAAGCAAGTCCGAAGCTTTCTCGGTCTAGCCAGTTATTGTCGCCGATTCGTCGAGAACTTCTCCAAGATCGCCAAGCCCCTGACTAATCTGCTCCACAAAGGCGTTAAGTTTGAGTGGACAGACAAGTGTCAGGAAAGTTTCCAGACCCTCAAGGACAAGCTCACTTCTGCTCCAGTGCTTGCTCCTCCTGATTCTCGCAAGGACTTTGCTATATATTGCGACGCCTCTCGTCAAGGATTAGGCTGCGTCCTAATGCAAGAGCGGAGAGTAATTGCATATGCTTCACGACAATTGCGTCCACATGAAGAGAATTATCCATTGCATGATCTTGAACTTGCAGCGGTGATGTATGCATTGAAGTTATGGCGACACTACCTTCTGGGTAATCGGTGTGAAATTTATACCGATCACCAAAGTCTGAAATACTTATTCACTCAACCGGATCTTAATCTCCGACAACAACGATGGTTAGAAGCTATTGCGGATTATGACTGCGGTATTTCTTATACCCCGGGCAAAGCTAATGTAATGGCCGATGCCCTGAGTCGCAAGTCATATTGCAACAACCTCATGGTTAGGCAAGCTCAACCTCGTCTTCACGCAGAACTAACTCAGCTGAATCTGCAAATTGTTCCTCAGGGTTCTCTTAATAACCTTGTGGTACAGCCAGACCTTTTGAAGGCTGTTAAAGAAGCGCAAGCCAAAGATGCTGAAATTGACTTGATGAAGAAGGAGCTTCACCTTGATAAGTATCGGGATTTCTCAGTTGCTGAAGATGGAACGTTATATTTCAGAGACCGCATCGTAGTACCTCGCTTCGAACTGATGACTGACAAAGTCATGAAGGAGGCTCATGATACACCGCTGTCTATCCATCTGGGTAGTACTAAGATGTATCGCGATCTTCGTCAAAGGTACTGGTGGTCTAGAATGAAGCAAGATATCGCTCGTTATGTTGCTGAATGTGACGTGTGTCGTCGCTTGAAAGCAGAACATCAGAAACCTGCTGGAATTCTGCAACCACTTCCTATTCCTCTGTGGAAGTGGGATAAAGTGCAGATGGGCTTCATTACTGGTCTTCCTAAGTCTCAGAAGGGTCACGATGCCATTCTTGTCGTCGTCGATCAACTTTCCAAGGTTGCTCATTTCCTACCTGTCAAGGAGACTATCACTGCTAGCCAGCTAGCAGAATTGTATATCTCCAGAATTGTTTCCCTCCATGGTATTCCGAAGGAGATTAGTTCAGATCGTGGTGGTCTCTTCACCTCCAAGTTCTGGGAAAGTTTCCAAGAAGCAATGGGAACTCACATTACATGGAGTTCAGCTTATCATCCTCAGTCCCAAGGCCAAGTTGAGCGAGTCAACCAAGTGCTTGAAGATATGCTACGTGCTTGTGTTATATCCTTCGGTAAGAAATGGGAGGAATCTCTTCCTTATGCCGAGTTCTCCTATAACAACAGCTATCAAGCCAGCTTGAAGATGGCCCCCTTTGAAGTTCTCTATGGTCGTAAATGTCGAACCCCTCTGAATTGGTCAAAAACTAGGGAACGACCTCTTGTTGGACCAGATATTATTCAGCATGCCGAAGAACAAGTCAGAATTGTCCGGGAAAATCTCAAAGCAGCTCGGGACCGACAGAAGAGTAATTATGATCGCAAGCGATGGGGTGTGATCTATCAACCGGGTGATCATGCTTATCTTCGTGTTACTCCGATGAAGGGCACCCATCGTTTCGGAATCAAGGGCAAGTTAGCTCCTTGCTATATTGGTCCTTTCCGCATCGTGGCTAGACGTGGACATGTGGCATATAAATTGGAGTTGCCGCCACAGTTCTCTCATATTCATGATGTCTTCCACGTGTCACAACTTCGAAAGTGTTTCAAGGAATCTCCGCACCATGCAGTGGATCACGAGATGCTTCAACTCCAAGATGACCTATCTTATAAGGAGCATCCGATTCGCATCCTCGACGAAGCTGAACGTCGAACCCGTCAGAAGACAACCAAGTTCCTGAAAGTACAGTGGTCAAATCATACTGAAGATGAAGCCACTTGGGAACGCGAGGATCATCTTCGGGAAGAATATCCCGACATCTTTCCTTCTACCTTCTACCTCCTAAATTCTCGGGACAAGAATTTCTTTTAGAGGAGGAGAATTTGTAACACCCCCTTGTAATGACCGCAGTGATCAACTGCTAATAATGCCATGTCATCATCAAATGCAGTGCCTTTTCACCTTGGGTTAATTATTCAACTCAAATTCAAATCTGAAAATCAACTTAAATTCAAAAGTGCAATTTGAAGTTGATCAAACCCTGCGGGAAAAATGTCCAGTAATTGGCAAATAATCCAGTAGCAATGACAAAATCATAATCAATATTTTAGAAGTTGATTAATGAGTCAAACAACCTGGAACAGTGCTTAAACAGCAATAATAAATCCATTTAAAACTCTTTCAAATTTAAAAAAAACATTTCAAATATGTCCAAACCACTTTTTGGTCAGTGACAATATTGCATGTTAATATTTGGGTTAACTCCCATATTTTATAAACATGCTAAAGTGACCTAACTATTTCAGAAAAGAAAAGTGAAAAAGGGAAAGGCCACTGTGCACTGCCACTAGTGCACAGTGCCTGGAAGCCCAGCCCACCTGGCCCGTTACACTTTCTCTCTCCGTGCATGTCGGCGCGCCCATGGTCGCACGCGCGCGCGCCAGTCGGCCGGCGACACCGTGGCGCCACCGACGCTACAGGGAGGAGGAGGAGATAAGGCCGGAGCCATCCAACCCCCCTGGCTCCCCCTGTTACTCCCCATCTCTCTCCCTCGCTCGCTTCGCCTAGTCTCCCCTCCAGATCCGGCCACCGAGCACCATCGCCGCCGCAACTCCGGTGCCACCGTAGACCCCGTCACCGCCTCGCCTCGCCTCGGTGTCCAGCACCTCCGCCGTGGTCGACTGCGTCGCTTGGAGCCGTTGGAAGGAGCCGGGGAGCCCCGCAACGCCCGCATCTCCGTCATCTTCTTCCTCTGTCGCCGGAGATCTTCCTCCTCACCGGCGACGCTTCTGCAGCTCCTAAGCATCCACGGGTCTTACGTGACCGCGCAGTGAGCTACTCCCTCCCCTGCTTCTCCCCGTTGTCCACCTCGCGTACCGTAGCTAGACGACGTCGAAACCGAGCTCTGTTCACCGCGGGTCGTGTCGCCGCCGTGGCCATAGCCACTGTCGTGCTCGCTTGAGCTCGGCATTGAGCTCATGGTGCTCCCAGGAGCTCAGCAAACCCAAGCACGTACCTCCCCGTGCCCCCTAACGCTGGATCCAACACCGTCCGAACTCCGGCGCCGCTTTGGCTCGTCGCCGGTGTTGTTCCGGTCGCCTCCGGCGCCCCGCGATAGTCCAGGTGAACGCGGCGTTGAGCGCCCGTTCTAACGCGTCCAACCGCGCGCGATTTGGTGCGGTGTGGAGCATTCCCGAGAGTCTCCGGCGAGGCCCGCCACGGATTTGGTCACCGGAGCAACTCCGGTGGCCGCGGACGACGTGGCATGGTGGGGCCCACCCCCTGAGAGACTGCCGGTGGGCCCCAGCTTCTCCGTTGACCACGTTGACCTGGTCAACATGGCACTGTTCACCCCTCTCACTAACAAGTGGGCCCTCACGCTAATTAAGTTAATTAACGAATTTGATTAATACAAATGATTAGTTTAGTGTAGTTACCCACTGACAGGTGGGGCCCGCTCCCCTAATTAATCCAAATAGATTAGTTTAGAACACTGTTAAGTAACAGAGGCTGACATGTGGGTCCCATTGGACCCACATGTCAGGTTTGACCTGTACAGCCGCATTTGACCAGCTGATGTCAGCATGACATCATGCTGACGTCATATTTCATAATTCTGTTAATTCAAATAATTTCAGAAAATTCAAATAATCCTTAAAAATTCATATCTTTTAAACCGTAGCTCAGATCGAAAAAGTTAAAACATGAAAGTTGCTCAGAACGACGAGACGAGTCTGATCGTGCCGTCTGTTACTTCATCGGAACCCCCTACATAGAAGAACTCGTAACTCCGGACCCGTATCCGGCAGATGAATAGTGCACCCGCACCGGTAAATAAATTCCAGAAAATCCTAAAATAACTAAAATGACATAGATGCATATTCAGGCAACCCTGCACTGCATCTTAGCATAGCACGCACTGTGTGGCATATGTTTGCATATTGTTTACCTGTTTCCTCCCCCTCTTCTCTCTCGATAGACCCCGACGCAGACGTAGCTCCAGAGGCAGACGCAGCTCCGGAGTACGACTACGTCCCCGACGACACCCCTGAAGACCTTGCCCTTGCCCCAGAGCAAACAGGCAAGCACCCCCATTTTGAGCATTCCGATATCGCCTACTCTCTCCCCTCTTATGCTTGCACTAGATGTTACTGCTGCTATTACTATCCTACTCTGCTGCATAGCCTGTTTACTTGTAACCTACTTTTGATACATACCTGTTATCCTAAAACTGTTTAGCATAGGATGGGTAGAGCCATATCAGAGACCCACTTGTCCCGACTGCCCCGCTGGATATCAGAAGACCCGATCATCGGGATCGAAGATCAGACCCCGACACCGCACGATACTTCCCCCTCTAATGCTCGACACTACTGGTTACCATCAAGTGCCGAGGGTGATACCTCATCAGCACTTCCGATGATGACCTTGTAGGTTAGTTATCCGGTCGTGGTAAGCGAGGGTGATTCCTCCTACACCACCCCCGACACCGACGCCGTCGTGCAACACCTCAAGCGTGGACCTCGAGGGTGATTCCTCCTTCGTTCACCTTGACGACAACATCGAGCGGGAATTCCATCGAGGGTGATTCCTCAGGATTCCCTTTGATATGGTAGCCCCACGGTTACCTTACTTAACGGATGATACTGATACTTGAGAAGGCGGGTCGACCCTGAGGGGTACCCGCGAGTGATGGATAGATACCCGTGAGATATTCCACGAGGCGCGGCCGGGCATTCTTAGCCCTTGCAGCAAGTCCTCGAGACGGGGCGACGGGGTCACATCTTTCGTGAGTCTCTGCTCGTTACCGCAAGCCACTAGGACACTACGGTTTGGATATTTGATCCGAGGGGCCTCTGGCCCGATAGCACTAACCATCACGTGGGCATAGTATGGGCGTTCTGCGTCGTATACTTCAGCCGGAGCTTAATGGACGTCAGCGACTGAGCGGCGCGCATCGAGTTGGACTGGGAACGCAACTGCGCTTGTATAATGGGTTGCTAGGTCTGCTCTCGGTGGCCCCGTAACGTGCAGGAGTTCCCGGGGCGAAGGCCCAAGACCCCTGGGGGCATAGGTTAGTCCGGCGTGCTGACCTCTCTGTTAGGTATTCGGTCGGGTTGCGGCGTGTTGCTTAGCCGAGGCCGGGCATGACCCAGTAAAGTGTGTCCGGCCAGAGTTAAGCGAGCGTGGTGGGTAAGTTGGTGCACCCCTGCAGGGAAGAAACTTCTATCGATAGCCTGTCCTACGGTAACGGACACTCGGAGTTGTATCCCGATCGGTACAACTAGAACATGTGAAGATAACTGGATAGTACGGCTCTGGGATTGCTTTCTCGCAGGGAGTCGAGAAAGGATCTCAGGCTGAGGTTGATGATACTACTGCTACTACTTTACATTATGTTCATCTGCTCCCTTCTAATGCTGCAAGACTGCAGAAGATGCTAGTCTTCGATAGGACTAGGCTTTCCCTCTCTATTCTGGCATTTCTGCAGCCCAATCCACATATACAGCCATTCCTTTGATAATGTTGCATATGTAGTGTAGATCCTTGCTTGCTGAGTACTTCGGATGAGTACTCACGTTTGCTTTATTTTCTTTTTTCCCCCATATTTCTTTGATGCCACCAGACGACGGAGCCCCTGAGTCAGATGCCCCAGTCAACGACCACTACTACTACCCGCCTGGTGAGTACTACTACTACGAGGTGCCACCTGACGACCAGGAGTAGGATCGGAGGGTCCAGGGCAGGAGGCCTACGCCTTTTGATCGTAGCTTTTATTTTTACCCCGCCTCTGTGAAGGCCTATCTTTCTCTTTGTAATATATCTGTACCCAGATATCTAATGCTTCCGCTGACGCTTGTATGCCATCGAGCGATGTATTCGAGCCCTCGAGGCCCTGGCTTGTAATATTAAGCTTGTATGACTTTATTTATGTTTTAGAGTTGTGTTGTGATATCTTCAAGTGAGTCCTTAGACTTGATCGTGTGCATTTGCGTGTATGGTTAGTGCACGATTAAGCCGGGGGCGTCACATCACCTATGGGACCAGCCACTACATGCACCTCTAGGTGATCACTAGATCCAAAATATTTTGATCTACTGGAATGGCCGCATTGCCATTTGTGCTAGCTCATCATAAAGTGAGGAAAAACATCTGCCGCTTGATATTTCTTACATCATGCTTTAGATTTATACTAGAGGTTGGTGGATATAATTGGAGTGATATTCTCATAAGGAAGTCTAAGGAAAATATATTAGTTCAGGCTATGACTAATTTGTAGACCCTTTCATGGACTAGCACAATGCATGTGTGTTGCTACGAAGCCTTATAAAAGGGAACTTAGACCACCGGCTTAGGAGATCGTCAAAAGGCATTGGTGTCTTGCTGTTATTGCATTGTTCAAGATTCAAAAGAGAGTAAAAAATGACGTAATATCTCTTAGATAGGAAGAGAAATTAAAACCAAGAGCATGGTTTTGGGTTCGAGTCACATTTCTGCATTTGTTACTTGAGTTTTTCACAAGACTGGTGTTCCCACATTAAATTTGTATAGTGTATTTGTTTATTTGGTAGGTCTGACATGTAAGTAAAATTGCATTTGTTTATATATATATATATATATCTTGGAAGGTTCCAGTCTCATGTGTGTAAAAGTGTTTACTTGTATTGTTAGTCCTACATGTGAACTTGCCACCAACTCTAATCTTTATAAGTAGGAAAGATAAGCAATTGGAGCTGTAGATTAAGGAGCTGTTCTAAAAGAACTTTAGAATTTTATAATAAAAGTTTTAGCTAAAGCTCGTGGGTTTTTGAACATTAATTTTTTTCCCTTCATTCAGTTCTGTGTATTTCAAGATGCTGCTTGGCAAAAGAGAAGAAAAGCTAAGGAAAACTCTTCCAATAACATGGACATCACAACAAGGGCAATATAAATATATCTTTGCCATATATGTTAGCTTTGCAAAAGCCTTCATTTTGAGGTAAGCACGGATTATGTGCTCCTTTTGTATTTAATTTTACATATACCAGACTTCCATTTCGTGCAGACAAGTTGTTTAATAAGTTTTCTAGAAACAAAAAGTTTATGTTTTCCATTCCCAGTTTCATCGTATAGCTATTACCATTGTGAAAATTATTACAATCAAGCATACACGTATAAATTTGACAGCGTGAAGAATTCAAAGGAATTTCTATTACCATTGTGACTTCCTATAGAAGGAAGAAATAGCCATCATGACACCTTATATTCTGATATGCTGTGAAACATTCTACATCTGACCACATATAGTAAACTTTTTCACTGAGCATGTGATGGTGTATTTTTATTTCACTTGATCAATGCATTTGCCTAAATTTCCCAATAATAAATAAGAACGAAATGAAACTGGGTTATTCCAGAAAGTTAGTTTTCGTCTTCATCAAGAATCACTGTTTGATCACTCTTGCTAACAAAATGTGATAACCTTTAGCAGCATATCTGCAGCTTGCATAGCTAAAATGTTTTTGTAATATACGTGACATGCATGTGAACAAACTTATTTGTCATCCCTTTGGACTTCCAATTATGGCTATGGTCCTTTTGGCATGGGCAAGAAGCCGGAAGACTTTAGTAGTTCAAACTTTGCAGGTACAGACTAATCTGCGACCTACCATTAATTAAAATGATTTAGCTGCTGCGCTCTCACCTCGACTCTAGAATGTATTTTGCTTATTATGATTTCTATGCTATATAATGCAGTTTCATCTGGTTTTGGTAAGGATCTGGAGGTGGAGAGGAGTACCGACGACCATGTTATAGTTTCAAGAAGCTATTGCACGTTGGCACAAGGTGGATGTGCCTCACGCAATTCAGATGGCTCTTACGATCCCAAGTTAGATGTATGGTTTTGCCAAAGTTAGATCTTACAAACTGTAGTACTCTATTATCCCAGATGGTTACAATTACCGCAATTATAAAAATTCCTACTATGGTTTCTTTTGTTAGTTAATAGAAAATTACAGTAGCTGTTGATGCGTTAAGAAATAAATTTGTATTTTCGTGCCATAGCTATTATGTCATTATGTGAGGGTAAATGATATTTTAGTGTTACTATTAGTGGCATTGATGCGGACAACAATAGTTTTTGTTGTATGTTTGATGCACTGCTCAATTGATTGCCCCATTTTTCATTGCTTTGTTTCTATGGTGATAGAAATGATATGCATTTCATATACTTTTTTCAAATTTTAAATGTGAGTTTTCCATGCTGCACTTTTAAGATACTTCATGTGAACATCTCAAAGCCACTCTTGAAAAATAGTATGGGAGACTTCTCTTTCTATACCTTGCTTTTCCTTTTGCCCTTTTATCAAGCCTTTCTGTAGAACCATAGTGACTAGATTGTAACAACTACATGTTGATTGATTTGCAGGTTCCATATCTATTTTTACATCTTTGTGGCATGGGGGGCTGTCGTTAAGGGGGAAGACAAGTCATACATGGGCGGAGAGGGAGCTGCTACTTCTTGAGCTTGTGTTGGTTTTTCCCTTGAGAGGAAAGGGTGATGCAGCAAAGTAGAGATAAGTATTTCCCTCAGTTAGAGAACCAAGGTATCAATCCAGTAGGAGGCACAAGCAAATCTCCAATCTACGCACCTACACAAACAATCAAACACTTGCACCCAACGCGATAAAGGGGTTGTCAATCCCTTCATGGTCAACTGCAATGATGAGATCTGATAGAGATCGATATAAAAGATTACTAAAACATAAAATAAAATAAAAGTAAATAAATTGCAGCAAGATATTTTTGGTATTTTTGGTTTATAGATCTGAAAATATATAAAGGAAAATAGACCCGGGGGCCATAGGTTTCACTAGAGGCTTCTCTCTTGAAGGAAAATAATACGGTGGGAGAACAAATTACTGTCGAACAATTGATAGAAAAGCGCAAAGTTATGACGATATCCAAGGCAATGATTATGCATATAGGCATCACGTTCGTGTCAAGTAGACCGAAACGATTTTGCATCTACTACTATTACTCCACACATCGACCGACTCCTGCCTGCATCTAGAGTATTAAGTTCAAGAGAACAGAGTAACGCATTAAGTAAGATGACATGATGTAGAGGGATAAACTCAAGCAATATGATGAAAACCCCATCTTTTTATCCTTGATGGCAACAATACAATACGTGCCTCGCTACCCCTACTATGTCACTGGGTGAGGACACCACAAGAATGAACCCAAAACTAAGCACCTCACCCATTGCAAGAAGAACCAATCTAGTTGGCCAAACCAAACCGATAATTCGAAGAGAAATACAAAGATATCAAATCATGCATACAAGAATTCAGAGAAGATTCAAATAATATTCATAGATAATCTGATCATAAATCCACTATTCATCGGATCTCGACAAACACACCGCAAAAGAATATTACATCGGATAGAACTCCAAGAACATCGAGGAGAACATGGTATTGAAGATCATAGAGAGAGAAGAAGCCATCTAGCTAGTAGCTATGGACCCGTAGGTCTGAGGTAAACTACTAACGCTTCATCAGAAGGGCAATTGGGTTGATGTAGATGCCCTCCGTGATCGAATCCCCTTTCGGCAGATCGCCGAAAAAGGCCCCAAGATGGGATCTCACGGGAACAGAGGCTTGCGGCAGCGGAAAAGTATTTTCGTGGATGCCTCTGATGGTTTGGGAATATTTGGGAATTTATAGGCCAAAGATTAGGGTTAGTGGAGCTTCGAGGGACCCACAAGGCAGGGGCGCCCCCCTGGGGCGCGCCCTGCACCCTTGCCGTCGCCTCGGGACTCCTTTTCCTTGGTCTCCAAGTCCTACGTGTGTCTTCTGGTCCAAGAAAAATCATCGTAAAGTTTTATTCCGTTTGGACTCCGTTTGATATTCCTTTTCTGCGAAACTCAAAAACAAGGAAATAACAGAAACTGGCACTGGGCACTGGGTTAATAGGTTTCCCAAAAATAATATAAAAAGCATATTAATGCATATAAAACATACAAAACAGATAATATAATAGCATGGAATAATAAAAAATTATAGATACGTTGGAGACGTATCAAGCATCCCCAAGCTTAATTCCTCCTCGTCCTCGAGTAGATAAATGATAAAAACAGAATTTTTGATGTGGAATGCTACCTAACATATTTATCCATGTAATTTTCTTTATTGTGGCATGAATTTTCAGATCCATAAGATTCAAAAAAAAAGTTTAATATTGACATAAAAACAATAATACTTCAAGCATACTAACAAAAAAATCATGTCTTCTCAAAATAACATGGCCAAAGAAAATTATCCCTACAAAATCATATAGTCTGGCTGTGCTCCATCTTCATCACACAAAGTATTAAATCATGCACAACCCCGATGACAAGCCAAGCAATTGTTTCATACTTTTGATGTTCTCAAACCTTTTCAACTTTCACGCAATACATGAGCGTGAGCCATGGATATAGCACTATAGGTGGAATAGAATATAGTGGTTGTGGAGAAGACAAAAAGAAGGAGATAGTCTCACATCAACTAGGCATATCAACGGGCTATGGAGATGCCCATCAATAGATATGAATGTGAGTGAGTAGGGATTGCCATGCAACGGATGCACTAGAGCTATAAGTGTATGAAAGCTCAAAAAGAAACTAAGTGGGTGTGCATCCAACTCGCTTGCTCATGAAGACCTAGGGCAATTTGAGGAAGCCCATCATTGGAATATACAAGCCATGTTCTATAATGAAAAATTCCCACTAGTTTATGAAAGTGACAATATAAGAGACTCTCTATCATGAAGATCATGGTGCTACTTTGAAGCACAAGTGTGGAAAAAGGATAGCAGCATTGCCCCTTCTCTCTTTTTCTCTCATTTTTTTGTTTCTTTTTGTTTGGGCTCTTTGGCCTCTCTTTTTTTATCTCTTTTTTTTCGTCCGGAGTCTCATCCCGACTTGTGGGGGAATCATGGTCTCCATCATCCTTTCCTCACATGGGACAATGCTCTAATAATGATGATCATCACACTTTTATTTACTTACAACTCAAGAATTACAACTCGATACTAGAACAAAATATGACTCTATATGAATGCCTCCGGCGGTGTACCGGGATGTGCAATGACTCAAGAGTGACATGTATAAAAAAATATGAATGGTGGCTTTTCCACAAATACGATGTCAACTACATGATCATGCAAAGCAATATGACAATGATGAAGTGTGTCACAATAAACAGAACGGTGGAAGTTGCATGGCAATATATCTCGGAATGGCTATGGAAATGCCATAATAGGTAGGTATGGTGGCTGTTTTGAGGAAGGTATATGGTGGGTGTAATGCATCGGCAAAACTTGCGCGGTACTAGAGAGGCTAGCAATGGTGGAAGGGTGAGAGTGCGTATAATCCATGGACTCAACATTAGTCATAAAGAACTCACATACTTGTTGCAAAGGTCTATTAGCTATCGAAACAAAGTACTACACGCATGCTCCTAGGGGGATAGATTGGTAGGAAAAGACGATCGCTCATCCCCGGCCGCCACTCATAAGGAAGACAATCAATAAATAAATCATGCTCCGACTTCTTCACATAACGGCTCACCATACGTGCATGCTACGGGAATCACAAACTTTAACACAAGTAGTTCTACCAATCCACAATTACTCACTAGCATGACTCTAATATCACCATCTTTATATCTCAAAACAAATGCAAGGAATCAAACTTCTCATAGTATTCAATGCACTTAATATGAAAGTTTTTATTATATCCCTCTTGGATGCCCATCATATTAGGACTAAATTCATAACCTAAGAAAATTACCATGATGTTTAGAGACTCTCAAAATAATATAAGTGAAGCAAGAGAGTTCAACAATTTCTATAAAATAAAGCCACCGCCGTGCTCTAAAAAGATATAAGTGAAGCACTAGAGCAAACTGCCTAGCTCAAAAGATATAAGTGAAGCACATAGAGTATTCTAATAAATTCACGATTCATGTGTGTCCCTCTCAAAAGGTGTGTACAGAAAGTATGATTGTGGCAAACTAAAAAGCAAATACTCATATCATACAAGACGCTCCAAGCAAAACACATATCATGTGGTGAATAAAAATATAGCCTCAAGTAAATTTACCGACGGATTGAAGACGAAAGAGGGGATGCCATCTGGGGCATCCCCAAGCTTAGATGCTTGGTCATCCTTGAATATTACCTTGGGGTGTCTTGGGAATCCCCAAGCTTAGGCTCTTGCCACTCCTTATTCCATAGTCCATCAAATCTTTACCCAAAACTTGAAAACTTCACAACACAAAACTCAACGGAAAACTCATGAGATCCGTTAGTATAAGAAAAATAAATCACCACTTTGGTACTGTTGTGAACTCATTCTTTATTTATATTGGTGTAATATCTACTGTATTCCAACTTTTCCATGGTTCATACCCCCGATACTACCCATAGATTCATCAAAATAAGCAAACAACACATAGAAAACAGAATATGTCAAAAACAGAATAGTCTGTGAAGATCCGAATTGTTCTAATATTTCTGTAACTCCAAAAATTCTGAAAAATAGAAAAAAATACAAAATTTGTATATCAATCTTGTGTAAAAAATTCAGAGTTTTTTGTCTCTTCTGTGAATTACTAAAATTCTGCAACTGGACGCAAAATTTTCTGTTTTTCAGCAAGATCAAATCAACTATCACCGTAAGCCATCTCAAATGTCTTACTTGGCTCAAACACTAATTAAAACACCAAAACACAATTACTACAGAGGTAATAATGTGTATTTTATTCAAGAATTTAAGCAAAACAAAAACATAAAAATAAAATTGGGTTGCCTCCCAACAAGCGCTTTTCTTTAAAGCCTTTTAGCTTGGCATTGATAATTTTAATGATGCTCACAAGAAAGATAGCAATTGAAACACGAAGAGAGCATCATGTAGCAAGTGAAAAACAAGTTTAAGTCTAACATACTTCCTATGCATAGGCATTTTATAGGGAAAAGATTTATCAAGACAAGCAAAAACTAGCATATGCAAGGAAGAAGAAAGAAACAATAGCAATCTCAACATAACGAGAGGCAATTTAGTGACATGAAAATTTCTACATCCATATTTTCCTCTCTCATAATAATTACATGTATATCATAATCAAATTCAACAATATAACTATCACATAAAATATTCTCTTCATGATCCACATGCATGCAAAGTTGACACTATTCCAAAATAGTGGGATTATTATTAAATAAAGTCATGACCTCTCCAAGCCCACTTTCATCAAAAATTTCATAAGATTGATCATACTCCAAAGTAGTGGGATCATTATTACCTAGAGTTGACACTCTTCCAAACCCACTTTCAATATTATTGCAAACATATTCATCATGAGGCTTCAATAAATTTTCAAGATCATAAGAAAAATCACACCAATCATGATCATTGCAACAAGTAGTGGACCTAGCAAAACTAGCATCCCCAAGCTTAGGGTTTTACATATCATTAGCACAACTGACATTAATAGAATTTATAGTAGAACCATTGCAATAATGCTTTTCATCCAAGGAGCTATCGTGAATCACTTCATAGATTTCTTCTTTTAACACTTCATCACAATTTTTAGATTCACGAATTTCAAGCAAAACTTCATAAAGATAATCTAGTGCACTCAAATCACTAGAAATTGGTTCATCATAATTGGATCTCTTAAAAAGATTAGCAAGCGGATGAGGATCCATAAACTTTTAGCAAGCGAAGATGCAAGCAAAAAGAAGGCACATGGTAACACAAGCAAACAAAAGATCGAACGGAAAGAAGCCAAACAAAAAGGCAAAACTTTTTGTATTTTTCTGAAAATATTTTAGAAGTGGGGGAGAGGAAAAAGACAGGCAAATGGCAAATAATGTAATGCAAGAGATGAGAGTTTATGATGGGTACTTGGTAGGCTTGATGTAGAACCTCCCCGGCAACGACGCCAGAAATTATTCCTGCTACTTCTTGAGCTTGCGTTGGTTTTTCCCTTGAAGAGGAAAGGGTGATGCAGCAAAGTAGAGATAAGTATTTCCCTCAGTTAGAGAACCAAGGTATCAATCCAGTAGGAGGCACAAGCAAGTCTCCAATCTACGCACCTACACAAACAATCAAACACTTGCACCCAACGCGATAAAGGGGTTGTCAATCCCTTCACGATCAACTGCAATGATGAGATCTGATAGAGATAGATATAAAAGATTACTAAAACATAAAATAAAATAAAAGTAATTAAATTGCAGAAAGATATTTTTGGTTTATAGATCTGAAAATATATAAAGGAAAATAGACCCGGGGGCCATAGGTTTCACTAGAGGCTTCTCTCTTGAAGGAAAATAATACGGTGGGTGAACAAATTACTGTCGAGCAATTGATAGAAAAGCGCAAAGTTATGATGATATCCAAGGCAATGATTATGCATATAGGCATCACGTCCGTGTCAAGTAGACCGAAACGATTCTGCATCTACTACTATTACTCCACACATCGACCGACTCCTGCCTGCATCTAGAGTATTAAGTTCAAGAGAACAAAGTAACGCATTAAGTAAGATGACATGATGTAGAGGGATAAACTCAAGCAATATGATGAAAACCCCATCTTTTTATCCTTGATGGCAACAATACAATACGTGTCTCGCTACCCCTACAATTCATCGGATCTCGACAAACACACCGCAAAAGAATATTACATCGGATAGAACTCCAAGAACATTGAGGAGAACATGGTATTGAAGATCATAGAGAGATAAGAAGCCATCTAGCTAGTAGCTATGGACCCGTAGGTCTGAGGTAAACTACTCACGCTTCATCGAAAGGGCAATAGGGTTGATGTAGATGCCCTCCGTGATCGAATCCCCCTCCGGCAGATCGCCGGAAAAGGCCCCAAGATGGGATCTCACGGGAACAGAGGCTTGCGTTGGTGGAAAAGTATTTTCGTGGATGCCTCTGATGGTTTGGGAATATTTGGGAATTTATAGGCCAAAGATTAGGGTTAGGGGAGCTCCAGGGGACCCACAAGGCAGGGGGCGCGCCCCCCCTGGGGCGCGCCCTGCACCCTTGTCGTCGCCTCGGGACTCCTTTTCCTTGGTCTCCAAGTCCTACGTGTGTCTTCTGGTCCAAGAAAAATCATCGTAAAGTTTTATTCGTTTGGACTCCGTTTGATATTCCTTTTCTGCGAAACTCAAAAACAAGGAAAAACCAGAAACTGGCACTGGGCACTGGGTTAATAGGTTAGTCCCAAAATAATATAAAATAGCATATTAATGCATATAAAACATCCAAAACAGATAATATAATAGCATGGAACAATCAAAAATTATAGATACGCTGGAGATGTATCAGGAGCCGTCGGCTGGAGGGAAGCGACGAGGATAGTGTCATTCCGGTACGAACAGATACTAGGGAAGTGGCCGCTCAGGGACATCACCTATCTGATCAGCCATTACATGCGCCTCTAGGTGATCACTAGACCCAAAATATTTTGATCTACTGGAATGGCCGCATTGCCATTTGTGCTTGCTCATCATAAAGTGAGGAAAAACATCTGCCGCTTGATATTTCTTACATCATGCTTTAGATTTATACTAGAGGTTGGTGGACATAATTGGAGTGATGTTCTCATAAGGAAGTCTAAGGAAAATATATTAGTTCAGGCTATGACTAATTTGAGGACCCTTTCATGGACTAGCACAATGCATGTGTGTTGCTATGAAGCCTTATAAAAAGGGAACTTAGACCACCGGCATTAGTGTCTTGTTGTTATTCCACCGTTCAAGATTCAAAAGAGAGTAAAAAATGACGTAATATCTCTTGGATAGGAAGAGAAATTAAAACCAAGAGCATGGTTTTGAGTTCGAGTCACATTTCTGCATTTGTTACTTGAGTTTTTCAAAAGACTGGTATTCCCACATTAAATTTGTATAGTGTATTTGTTTATTTGGTAGGTCTGACATGTAAGTAAAATTGCATTTGTTTATTTATATCTCTTGGAAGGTTCCAGTCTCATGTGTGTAAAAGTGTTTACTTGTATTGTTAGTCCTACATGTGAACTCATCACCCACTCTAATCTTTATAAGTAGGAAAGATAAGCAACTGGAGCTGTAGATTAAGGAGCTGTTCTAAAAGAACTTTAGAATTTTATAATAAAAGTTTTAGCTAAAGCTCGTGGGTTTTTGACCATTGATATTTCGCCTTCATTCAGTTATGTGTATTTCAAGATGCTGCTTGGCAAAAGAGAAGAAAAGCAAAGGAAAACTCTTCCAATAACATGGACATCACAACAAGGGCAATATAAATATATCTTTGCCATATATGTTAGCTTTGCAAAGGCCTTCATTTTGAGGTAAGCACGAATTATGTGCTCCTTTTGTATTTAATTTTCCGTATACCACACTTCCATTTCATGCAGACAAATTGTTTAATAAGTTTTCTAGAAACAAAAAGTTTATGTTTTCCATTCCCAGTTGCATCGTATAGCTATTACCCTTGTGAAAATTATTACAATCAAGCATGCACGCATATATTTGACAGCGTGAATAATTCAAAGGAATTTCTATTACCATTGTGACTTCCTATAGAAGGAAGAAATAGCCATCATGACACCTTATATTCTGATATGCTTTGAAACATTCTACATCTGACCACATATAGTAAACTTTTTCACTGAGCATGTGATGGTGTATTTTTATTTCACTTGATCAATGCATTTTCCAAAATTTCCCAATAATAAATAATAACGAAATGAAATTGGGTTATTCCAGAAAGTTAGTTTTCATCTTCATTAAGAATCACTGTTTGATCACTCTTGCTAACAAAATGTGATATCCTTTAGCAGCATATCTGCAGCTTGCATAGCTAAAATGTTTTTGTAATATAATTGACATGCATGTGAACAAACTTATTTGTCATCCCTTTGGACTTCCAATTATGTCTATGGTCCTTTTGGCATGCGCAAGAAGCCGGAAGACTTTAGTAGTTCACACTTTGTAGGTACAGACTAATCTGCGACCTACCATTAATTAAAATGCTTTAGCTGCCACGCACTCACCTCGACTCTAGAATGTATTTTTCTTGTTATGATTTCTATGCTATATAATGCAGTTTCATCTGGTTTTGGTAAGGATCTGGAGGTGGAGAGCAGTACCGACGACCATGTTATAGTTTCAAGAAGCTATTGCGCGTTGGCACAAGATGGATGTGCCTCACGCAATTCAGATGGCTCTTACGATCCCAAGTTAGATGTATTGTTTTGCCAAAGTTAGATCTGACAAACTGTAGTGCTCTATTATCCCAGATGGTTACAATTACCGCAATAATAAAAATTCCTACTGTGGTTTCTTTTGTTAGTTAATAGAAAATTACAGTAGTTGTTGATGCGTCAAGAAATAAATTTGTATTTTCGTGTCATAGCTATTATGTCTTTATGTGAGGGTAAAATGATATTTTAGTGTTACTATTAGTGGCATTGATGCAGACAACAATAGTTTTTGTTGTATGTTTGATGCACTGCTCAATTGATTGCCCAATTTTTCATTGCTTTGTTTCTATGGTGATAGAAATGATATGCATTTCATATACTTTTTTCAAATTTTATATGTGAGTTTTCCATGCTGCACTTTTAAGATACTTCATGTGAACATCTCAAAGCCACTCTTGAAAAATAGTATGGGAGACTTCTATTTCTATACCTTGCTTTTCCTTTTGCCCTTTTATCAAGCCTTTCCGTAGAACCGTAGTGACTAGATTGTAACAACTACATGTTGATTGATTTGCAGGTTCGCATATCTATTTTACATCTTTGTGGCATGGGCGGATTGTCGTTAAGGGGGAAGACAAGGCATACATGGGCGGAGAGGGAGCCGTCGGCTGGAGGGAAGCTGCGAGGATATTTTCATTCGGGTACGAATAGGTACTAGGGAAGTGGCCGCTCAGGGACATCACCTATGGGATCAGCCACTACATGCACCTCTAGGTGATCACTAGACTCAAAATATTTTGGTCACCTGCAATGGCCGCATTGCCATTTGTGCTTGCTCATCATAAAGTGAGGAAAAACATCTGCCGCTTGATATTTATTACATCATGCTTTAGATTTATACTAGAGGTTGGTGGATATAATTGGAGTGATATTCTCATAAGGAAGTCCAAGGAAAATATATTAGTTCAGGCTATGACTAATTTGTAGACCCTTTCATGGACTAGCACAATGCATGTGTGTTGCTACGAAGCCTTAAAAAGGGAACTTAGACCACCGGCTTAGGAGATCGTCAAAAGGCATTGGTGTCTTGTTGTTATTGCACTGTTCAAGATTCAAAATAGAGTAAAAAATGACGTAATATATCTTGGATAGGAAGAGAAATTAAAACCAAGAGCATGGTTTTGAGTTCGAGTCACATTTCTGCATTTGTTACTTGAGTTTTTCACAAGACTGGTGTTCCCACATTAAATTTGTATAGTGTATTTGTTTATTTGGTAGGTCTGACATGTAAGTAATATTGCATTTGTTTATATATATCTCTTGGAAGGTTCCTGTCTCATGTGTGTAAAAGTGTTTACTTGTATTGTAAGTCCTGCATGTGAACTCGCCACCAACTCTAATCTTTATAAGTAGGAAAGATAAGCAACTCGAGCTGTAGATTAAGGAGCTGTTCTAAAAGAACTTTAGAATTTTATAATAAAAGTTTTAGCTAAAGCTCATGGGTTTTTGAACATTAATTTTTTCCCTTCATTCAGTTCTGTGTATTTCAAGATGCTGCTTGGCAAAAGAGAAGAAAAGCAAAGGAAAACTCTTCCAATAACGTGGACATCACAACAAGGGCTATATAAATATATCTTTGCCATATATGTTAGCTTTGCAAAGGCCTTCATTTTAAGGTAAGAATGAATTATGTGCTTCTTTTGTATTTAATTTTACATATACCAAACTTCCATTTCATGCAAACAAGTTGTTTAATAAGTTTTCTAGAAACAAAAAGTTTATGTTTTCCATTCCCAGTTGCATCGTATAGCAATTACCATTGTGAAAATTATTACAATCAAGCATGCACGTATATATTTGACAGCGTGAATAATTCAAAGGAATTTCTATTACCATTGTGACTTCCTATAGAAAGAAGAAATAGCCATCATGACACCTTATATTCTGATATGCTTTGAAACATTCTACATCTGGCCACATATAGTAAACTTTTTCACTGAGCATGTGATGGTGTATTTTTATTTCACTTGATCAATGCATTTGCCTAAATTTCCCAATAATAAATAAGAACGAAGTGAAACTGGGTTATTCCAGAAAGTTTGTTTTCATCTTCATCAAGAATCACTGTTTGATCACTCTTGCTAACAAAATGTGATTTCCTTTAGCAGCATATCTACAGCTTGCATAGCTAAAATGTTTTTGTATATAAGTGACATGCATGTGAACAAACTTATTTGTCATCCCTTTGGACTTCCAATTATGGCTATGGTCCTTTTGGCATGGGCAAGAAGCCGAAAGACTTTAGTAGTTCACACTTTGTAGGTACAGACTAATCTGCGACCTACCATTAATTAAAATGCTTTAGCTGCTACGCTCTCACCTCGACTCTAGAATGTATTTTGCTTATTATGATTTCTATGCTATATAATGTAGTTTCATCTGGTTTTGGTAAGGATCTGGAGGTGGAGAGCAGTACCGACGACCATGTTATAGTTTCAAGAAGCTATTGCGCGTTGGCACAAGATGGATGTGCCTCACGCAATTCAGATGGCTTTTACGATCCCAAGTTAGATGTATGGTTTTGCCAAAGTTAGATCTTACAAACTGTAGTACTCTATTATCCAAGATGGTTACAATTACCGCAATTATAAAAATTCCTATTGTGGTTTCTTTTGTTAGTTAATAGAAAATTACAGTAGCTGTTGATGCGTCAAGAAATAAATTTGTATTTTCGTGTCATATCTATTATGTCATTATGTGAGGGTAAAATGATATTTTAGTGTTACTATTAGTGGCATTGATGCGGACAACAATAGTTTTTGTTGTATGTTTGATGCATTGCTCAATTGATTGCCCCATTTTTCATTGCTTTGTTTCTATGGTGATAGAAATGATATGCATTTCATATACTTTTTTCAAATTTCAAATGTGAGTTTTCTATGCTTCACTTTTAAGATACTTCATGTGAACATCTCAAAGCCACTCTTGAAAAACAGTATGGGAGACTTATATTTCTATACCTTGCTTTTCCTTTTGCCCTTTTATCAAGCCTTTCCGTAGAATCGTAGTGACTAGATTGTAACAACTACATGTTGATTGATTTGCAAGTTCCCATATCTATTTTTACATCTTTGTGGCATGGGCGGACTGTCGTTAAGGGGGAAGACAAGGCATACATGGGCGGAGAGGGAGCCGTCGGCTGGAGGGAAGCGACGAGGATAGTGTCATTCGGGTACGAACATGTACTAGGGAAGTGGCCGCTCAGGGACATCACCTATGGGGTCAGCCACTACATGCGCCTCTATGTGATCACTAGACCCAAAATATTTTGATCTACTGGAATGGCCGCATTGCCATTTGTGCTTGCTCATCATGAAGTGAGGAAAAACATCTGCCGCTTGATATTTCTTACATCATGCTTTAGATTTATACTAGAGGTTGGTGGATCTAATTGGACTGATATTCTCATATGGAAGTCTAAGGAAAATATATTTATTCATCCTATGTTGTCTTTCTGATCGTCTTAGTACATACCATGTTTCTCCACTCGTGCAAGAGTAGAACTTGGATCACTAAAGATAAGATGCTCTTGTGGTAAATTTCTCCCATGTCCTGTACCAAGAAGATGATTTCTTTTGCGATGTCAACTGCGTTTCTACCGACAGCTGAAAGCTTGTTGCTTGGTCGATCTTTGAGGTACAATCTTATCTACGTATCTTTGAGGTACAATAAGTGGCTGGAAGAGCAATGATACAAGGCTGGAGCCTAAAACAATACCTGCTTGAATCAGTATCCATCTTTCTTTTGAAAACTTGGCTTCTATTGTTGCTGTAAATTATCCCATACGACTTGCATATTTCACATAGCCACTTACACAAGTCTTTGATATATTCTTATGTGTATATTTCTTTTTTATTCCACTTCCTAATTTGGTGATGTGAGTGCCTTGGCTGATTTTTCCACTCTATGCATTGTTTTTTTCCACTCTATGCATTGTTGATTTAACAAGTAACTGATAAAATTGTTTCCAAGTGTTTCCTATGTTTATTATGAATGGACAAAGAAAAATAGTTAGTGCTACCACCATTTCAGGCAATAACAATTTTGCTATGTTTATTATGAGAAGGTTCAAATGTACTTAATCATTATCCATGGGACATTTGCTTATAAAGAGAAAATAGTACGGTATTTTCTACCAAAATGTGTAGATATAATTACAATTTGTATTTGAGCTTGCAATAATCTTAACAGTTTGTGCGGTACTGATACGTCTCCAACGTATCTATAATTTTTGATTGTTCCATGCTGTTATATTATCATTCTTGGATGTTTTACAATCATTTTATAGCAACTTTATATCATTTTTTGGGACTAACCTATTGACATAGTGCCCAGTGCCAGTTGCTGTTTTTTTGCTTGTTTTTTACTTCGCAGAAAATCAATACCAAACGGAGTCCAAACGCAGCGAAACTTTTTGGTGATTTTTTCTGGACCAGAAGACACACGATGGGCCAAGAAAGTACCTGGGGGGGCTCCGAGGGGAGCACAACCCACCAGGGCGCGCCTGGGGGCCCAGGCGCGCCCGGGTGGGTTGTGCCCACCTCGGCCGCCTCCCGCACCGCCTCTTTGCTCTATAAATACCCTGGACGTCCAAAAACCCTAGGGGAGTCGACGAAAAACAATTCCAGCCACCGCAAGTTCCAGAAACCACAGATCCAATCTAGACACCATCACAGAGGGGTTCATCATCCTCATTGGTGCCTCTCCGATGATGCGTGAGTAGTTCATTGTAGACCTTCGGGTCCGTAGTTAGTAGCTAGATGGCTTCCTCTCTCTCTTTTGATTCTCAATACAATGGTCTCTTGGAGATCTATTTGATGTAACTCTTTCTGCGGTGTGTTTGTTGGGATCCGATGAACTTTGAGTTTATGATCAGATCTATCTTTTTATCCATGAAAGTTATTTGAGTCTTTTGATCTCTTATATGCATGATTACTTATAGCCTCGTATTTCTTCTTCAAATCTTTGGTTTAGTTAGGCCGACTAGATCGATTTTTCTTGCCATGGGAAAAGGTGCTTTGTGATGGGTTCGATCTTACGGTGCTCAATCCTAGTGACAGAAGGGGAAATGACACGTATGTATCGTTGCCATTAAGGATAACAAGATGGGGTCTAATTCCTACATGAATAGATCTTATCTACATCATGTCATCGTTCTTATTGCATTACTCCGTTTCTCCATGAACTTAATACACTAGATGCATGCTGGATAGCGGTTGATGTATGGAGTAAAAGTAGTAGATGCAGGCAGGAGTCGGTCTACTAATCTTGGACGTGATGCCTACATAATGATCATTGCCTGGATATCGTAATGATTATTTGAAGTTCTATCAATTGCCTAACAGTAATTTGTTTACCCACCGTATGCTATTTTTCTCGAGAGAAGCCACTAGTGAAATCTACGGCCCCCGGGTCTATTTTCCTATCATATACTTTCAGATCTGTATTGCTAATTGCCTTTTTATTTATCTTTTATTTTCAGATCTATATTATCAAAAACCCAAAAATACCTTGCTGAATTTTATTTGCTTTTATTTGAATCTATCAATCTATTACAACTTTCTCACGTTCGTTTGCCAATTTCTGGCGCCGCTACCCGAAAGGGATTGACAACCCCTTTTACACGTCGGGTTGCAAGTATTTGTTCTTTGTGTGCAGGTGCCATTCACGTAGTGTTGCGTGGTTCTCCTACTGGTTCGATAACCTTGGTCTCATCACTGAGGGAAATACCTACCGTAGCTGTGCTGCATCATCCCTTCCTCTTTGGGGAAATACCGACGTAGTTCTAGCCGCAATCAAAAGGAATTTCTGGCGCCGTTGCCGGGAAGACAACATCAACATCTACCAGGTTCCTAATCACAAATCTCATCTCCTTGCAATTTACATTATTTGCCGTTTTCATCTCCCCCACTTCACAAAAATTTGCCGTTTTATTTGCCCTCTTTTTCGTTCGTCGTTTTCTCATCAGATCTGTTTTTGTGTGCAATTTCGTTTATCACTTTTTGCCGTTATGGATAGTTATTCCTCTATTGCGTGCACCCCCGAGAACGAGGTTCTTAACTTCAAGCAAAGGGGAGGGGAGAATTTAAAAGATGCTTGGTATAGGATTTGCAATGCCCATAATAGATCTATTCGTAAGCAATCTATTGTTGTTCTTCTTCGATGTTTTTATGTGGGTATCACTACTTGGTATAGATTCGTCCTTGATATGATTACCGGTGGAAATTTTTTGATGTGTCCCACTCTTGATGCTTTTAATGCTATGGGAAATTTTGTGGGATCACCACCTCTCATGATTAATGAAATAAATTTAACTCTCGAGCATGTTGTGGAAAGGCTAGATGCTATTGAAAAGAAAATTCTTACCAAAGAACACATTGAGAACTTGGATAAAAAGATGCATAATTTTGCAAGTAAAATTGGGTCAAAAGCGGGAGAGGTTCTTAAGTTGTTAAAAGAAAAGAGCACCGTAATTCATGAAAGAATAGAAGAAAGCCCATCTCGGATTGATAAATTGGAAGAAATCTTTAGTAATCTAAGTATGGCTTTTGCTTCCGCTAAAACTATTGAAAAAACTCCGGTAAAAATTAGCAAGATCACTCCAATTACTAAGAACAAGGGTGAAACTTCTAATAATAGTAATAAAGGAGATCTTAAGATGATTAGTATTCACCCCGATTTTGTTGAAGCGGTAAAAGACCCTCTTTGTAAGAAGGAATTTTTCAATCTCGTTCCTAGAAGCATTGTTACTAAAAATTTGTATACTAAATCTTTGAAGAATTCTAAGTGTTTGATTAAAGAGTTGTAAAATAAAGATGGCAACACTTAGATCTATGCATTATGCCTAGCTAGGGGCATAAAACAATAGCGCTTGTTGGGAGGCAACCCAATGAATAAAATTTATTTTTTGTCTTTTTATTTCTGTTCTTGTTTGTTTGCATAATTATGCTACTGTTATGATTGTGTTTTTTATGTTTTAATTAGTGTTTGTGCCAAGCAAAGCCTTTGGGATAGCTTTGGTGATAGCTGATTTGATCTTGTTGGAAAATAGAAACTTTTGCGTTCAGTAAAATAATTTTAAAAATTCACAGAAGCATCGAAAAATTCTGAATTTTTTACACAAGATTGATATACAAATTGCATCTGTTTTACTAATTTATAAGTATTTTTGGATTTACAGAAGTATGAGAACAATTCATGTCTTTGCAGACTGTTCTGTTTTTGACAGATTCTGTTTTCTTTGCATTGTGTGCTTATTTTGATGAATCTATGGTTTGTATTGGAGGTTATAAGCCATGGTGAAGTTAGAATACAGTAGATATAATGCAATAACAAAATTTGAATGGGTTTTCTACAGTACTTAAAGTAAAGATTAGTTTTCTTATACTAACGGATCTCATGAAGGTTTTGTTGAGTTTTGTGTGATTGAAGTTTTCAAGTTTTGGGTGAGATCATGATGGATGAAGGAATAAGGAGTAATAAGAGCCTAAGCTTGGGGATGCCCCATGGCACCCCAAGTTATTATCCAAAAGAGGAACAAGCAACTAAGGTTGGGGATGCCCCGAGTGGCATCCCCTCTTTCTTCTAACGACCATCGGTATTTTACTTGGAGCTATATTTTTATTCGTCACATATCATGAGTTTTGCTTGGAGCGTCTTGTATGATATGAGTCTTTGCTTGTTTTGCTCTTCTTTTTAAGTCAAGTATCCTTGCTGGACACACCTATTTGAGAGAGCCAAAATTATGCCATGAGTTGTTAGAATTGCTCTCTATGCTTCACTTAAATCTTTATGAGCTTTGGAATTGCTCTAGTGCTTCACTTATATCTTTTTTTGAGCACGGTGTGCTTTAGTATTTTTGAAGAAATGCTCTCATGCTTCACTTAGATTTATTTGAGAGTTAGTAAAAAATTTAGAAACTCTCTCATGCTTCACTTAAATTATTTTGAGAGAAGAAAAAAAATTATGCTCATGTTCTTCACTTAGATTTGTTTGAGCTATCAAAAGCAACATATAAAATTAGTCCCAAAGTGATAGATATCCAAGAGGGATATAATAAAAACTTTCATGAAGATCATTGGACAAAATAAACTTGATTCCTTGTAATAGTTTTGCGATATGATGATATAATATGTGAGTCATGTTAATGAGTAATTATGGCTTAGTAAGAATATTGATGTTAAGGTTTGTGATTCCCTATGCAAGCATGAAAGTCAATAGTTATGCAATGAAATTATATCCTACTTGTAGTGCATTATTCGGTGTTAGTTATGCTTAATGCTCGCTTATGAGATTTTTCGTTTCTTGGTTGGATGCTTCTCAATCTTTTGCTAGCCTTCATTTGCACTAAGTATGATCACTACTTGTGCATCCAAAATCCTTAAACCCAGTTTTGCCATATGAGTCCACTATACCTACCTATATGTGGTATTCTTTTGCCGTTCTAAGCAAATTTGTATGTGCCATCTCTAATTTTTAAAATAAATTTCTCTTTTGTGTGCTCGTACCGCTCATGAAGCGGGAGGGGGTGGCCAATATTTTCCATGCTAGATGTGTTATTCTCAAGATGAGTGTTTATTCACTTGTCATTGCACGAGAGTACGGCAAAGGTATTAGGGATGCCCAGTCCCGAAATGAAAAATGAATTTACTTTATGTTGTCAAATAATAAATTCCTTGGAAAGTGTTGGTATGGACGGCACCCGTGGATTCGGTTAGCCATGGAATGTGAAAGTATGGTGGAAAAAGGAATAAACTTTATTTTTTGTTTGGGAACCGCCTATGATATATCTAGCATGGAAAGTGTTGGGAATTACTCGGTTCTTTTCGTTGACAGGAAAAGCATGCCACCCAAAATGTTTTTATCTCTATCTTTTTCGCTTTGAGCTCTGACACCTCTACAAATCCCTACTTCCCTCTGCGAAGGGCCTTTCTATTTACTTTATGTAATTTTTATTTTGAGTCTCCATTTTTTTCTTAAAAAGCACCAACTAATGGGCACTATGATCGTACTTGAGCATTGGGTGTAGCTAATATGCGAGTGTGTTTCATGAATGGATCAATGATTGAGCATAATGGGCTAGGGATAACTTGCTTTAGTATTGGTATTTTGAAGGACATGGTTGTTTGTTGATATGCTTGAGTATTGAAATCTTTATGTCAAAACTAGACTATTGCTTTGAATCATATAAAAGTTCAAATGTCCATGCTATAAAGAAAATAATATGTGATGAACATGTTAGGCAGCATTCCACATCAAAAATTCTGTTTTTATCATTTATCTACTCGAGGACGAGCAGGAATTAAGCTTGGGGATGCTGATACGTCTCCAATGTATCTATAATTTTTTATTGTTCCATGTTGTTATATTATCATTCTTGGATGTTTTACAATCATTTTATAGCAACTTTATATCATTTTTTGGGACTACCCTATTGACATAGTGCCCAGTGCTAGTTGCTGTTTTTTGCTTGTTTTTTACTTCGCAGAAAATCAATACCAAACGGAGTCCAAACGCAGCGAAACTTTTTGGTGATTTTTTCTGGACTAGAAGACACACGATGGGCCAAGAAAGTACCTGAGGGGGGCTCTGAGAGGAGCACAACCCACCAGGGCACGCCTGGGGGCCCAGTCGCGCCCAGGTGGGTTGTGCCCACCTCGGCCGCCTCCCGCACCACCTCTTTGCTCTATAAATACCCTGGATGTCCAAAAACCCTAGGAGAGTCGACGAAAAACAATTCCAGCCGCCGCAAGTTCCAGAAATCACAGATCCAATCTAGACACCATCACGGAGGGGTTCATCATCCTCATTGGTGCCTCTCCGATGATGCGTGAGTAGTTCATTGTAGACCTTCGGGTCCGTAGTTAGTAGCTAGATGGCTTCCTCTCTCTCTTTTGATTATCAATACAATGGTCTCTTGGAGATCTATTGGATGTAACTCTTTTTGTGGTGTGTTTGTTGGGATCCGATGAACTTTGAGTTTATGATCAGATCTATCTTTTTATCCACGAAAGTTATTTGAGTCTTTTGATCTCTTATATGCATGATTACTTATAGCCTCGTATTTCTTCTTCGAATCTTTGGTTTAGTTAGGCCGACTAGATCAATTTTTCTGGCCATGGGAAGAGGTGCTTTGTGATGGGTTCGATCTTACGGTGCTCAATCCCAGTGACAGAAGGGGAAATGACACGTGTGTATCGTTGCCATTAAGGATAACAAGATGGGGTCTAATTCCTACATGAATAGATATTGTCTACATCATGTCATCGTTCTTATTGCATTACTCCGTTTCTCCATGAACTTAATACACTAGATGCATGCTGGATAGCGGTCGATGTGTGGAGTAATAGTAGTAGATGCAGGCAGGAGTTGGTCTACTAATCTTGGACGTGATGCCTATATAATGATCATTGCCTGGATATCGTCATGATTATTTGAAGTTCTATCAATTGCCCAACAGTAATTTGTTTACCCACCGTATGCTATTTTTCTCGAGAGAAGCCACTATGAAATCTACGGCCCCCAGGTCTATTTTCCTATCATATACTTTCAGATCTATATTGCTATTTGCCTTTTTTATTTATTTGCATCTTTTATTTTTATATCTATATTATCAAAAAACCCAAAAATACCTTGCTGAATTTTATTTGCTTTTATTTGAATCTATCAATCTATTACAACTTTCTCATGTCCGTTTGCCAATTTCTGGCGCCGCTACCCGAAAGGGATTGACAACCCCTTTTACACGTCGGGTTGCAAGTATTTGTTCTTTGTGTGCACGTGCCGTTCACGTAGTGTTGCATGGTTCTCCTACTGGTTCGATAACCTTGGTCTCATCACTGAGGGAAATATCTACCGTAGTTGTGCTGCATCATCCCTTCCTCTTTGGGGAAATACCAACGTAGTTCTAGCGGCGCAATCAGGTACCATCATCTGGTATGTCCGTATGTGAACCATCCACCAAATTAGCTACAAGGCATCCCACAACTAATACCCTCATAGAATTGGAGCCAAAAGAGCATGTAGAAACATCAAATGGTATCACCCTTTCACATGAATTTTTTCCAATGGAGTATGGTTCTCTATTGATTTAGATTCGTTCGATCTAACCCTCTGCTGGGCATATTGCTTCAATCCGGGTCTTCGCCATGCAGAAAACCATACAACACATCAAGGAACACCAAGTGGTGATGAACATATTGCTTCCAATGCAAGTCTTACACAAGACAAAAATCAACAAAGGTGGAACCGTGATAAAGCACGGCGAGATAGGCTCACACCCGAGTAGAGAGAGGAAATGAATGCACGCCGAAGAGCAGCTAGACACAAAAAAATGAAGAGTGTAATGCGAGCCCAAGGGCGGCAAGGCAAAATTTTACAACTGAGGAGAGAGGCGAGAGATGAACGGCCGCAGAAGGTAAGCCAGTCAAAAAAACCATTGAGCAGAGTCAAGATAAGAATGCCCGCGAAGAGCACATAGTCAAAACATACCACCTGACTAGAGGCAGGTGTTGCGGAACGGCACCATGACGGGGAGAGGAGCGGGTGGATGTCACCGTGGAAGGTAGGGGAGGTGGTGGGGAAAGGAGGGTGCGGGCTTCACCATGGCATGAAGCGAAGGTGCCAGGGAGATATGGCAGTGACGACGTCTTTGCTACTTCTTGAGCTTGCGTTGGTTTTTCCCTTGAAGAGGAAAGGGTGATGCAGCAAAGTAGAGATAAGTATTTCCCTCAGTTTTGAGAACCAAGGTATCAATTCAGGAGGAGGTACAAGCAAGTCTCCAATCTATGCACCTGCACAAACAATCAAACACTTGCACCCAACGCGATAAAAGGGTTGTCAATCCCTTCACGGTCACTTGCAAGGATGAGAACTGATAGAGATAGATAAAAAAGATTACTAAAACGTAAAACAAAGTAAAAACAAATAAATTGCAGCAAGGTATTTTTGGGTTTTTTGGTTTATAGATCTGAAAATATAAGATGGAAAATAGACCTGGGGGCCATAGGTTTCACTAGAGGCTTCACTCTTGAAAGAAATCATAGAGTGGGTAAACAAATTACTGTCGAGCAATTGATAGAAAAGCACAAAGTTATGACGATATCCAAGGCAATGATTATGGATATAGGCATCACGTCCGCGTCAAGTAGACCGAAACGATTATGCATCTACTACTATTACTTCACACATCGACCGCTATCCAGCATGCATTTAGAGTATTAAGTTCATAAGAACGGAGTAACGCCTTAAGTAAGATGACATGAAGTAGAGGGATAAACTCAAGCAATATGATGAAAACCCCATCTTTTTACCCTTAATGGCAACAATACATACGTGCCTCGCTACCCCTACTTTGTCACTGGGTGAGGACACCGCAAGATTGAGTCCAAAACTAAGCACCTCTCCCATTGCAAGAAAAACCAATCTAGTTAGCCAAACCAAACCGATAATTCGAAGAGAAATACAAAGATATTGAATCATGCATAAAAGAGTTCAGAAAAGACTCAAATAATATTCATAAATAATCTGATCATAAATCCACAATTCATCGTATCTCGACAAACACACCGCAAAATAATATTACATCGGATAGAACTCCAAGAACATCATGGAGAACTTTGTATTGAAGATCAAAGAGAGAGAAGAAGCCATCTAGCTACTAGCTATGGACCCGTAGGTCTATGGTAAACTACTCACGCTTCATCGGAAGGGCAGCCAGGTTGATATAGAGGCCCTCCGTGATCGAAACCCCCTCCGGCAGGGTGCCGGAAAAGGCCCCAAGATGGGATCTCACGGGAACAGAGGCTTGCGGCGGCAGAAAAGTATTTTGGTGGACGCTTCTGGTGGTTTGGGAATATTTGGGAATTTATATAGCAAGAATTAGGGTTAGGAGACCCCCGAGAGGCCCACAAGCCCTCAGGGCGCCCCCCCGGGGCGCGCCTAGTAGGCTTGTGGCTTCCTCGGCCATCTTCTGCCTTCCTCTCCAAGCTCCGTGGATGTCTTCTGGTCCAAGAAAAATCATCGCGAAAGTTTTATTCCGTTTGGACTCCGTTTGATATTCCTTTTCTGTAAAACTCATAAACAAGGAAAAAACAGAAACTGACACTGGGCTCTGGGTTAATAGGTTAGTTCCAAAAATAATATAAAATAGCATATTAATGCATATAAAACATCCAAAACAGATAATATAATAGCATGGAACTATAAAAAATTATAGATACGTTGGAGACGTATCAAGCATCCCCAAGCTTAATTCCTACTCGTCCTCGAGTAGGTAAATGATAAAAACAGAATTTTTTATGTGGAATGCTACCTAACATATTTATCCATGTAATCTTATTTATTGTGGCATGAATATTCAGATCCATCAGATTCAAAACAAAAGTTTAATATTGACATAAAAACAATAATACTTCAAGCATACTAATAAAGCAATCATGTCTTCTCAAAATAATATGGCCAAAGAAAGTTATCCCTACAAAATCATATAGTCTGGCTATGCTCCATCTTCATCACACAAAGTATTTTATCATGCACAACCTCGATGACAAGCCAAGCAATTGTTTCATACTTTTGGTGTTCTCAAACTTTTTCAACTTTCACGCAATACATGAGCGTGAGCCATGGATATAGCACTATAGGTGGAATAGAATATGGTGGTTGTGGAGAAGACAAAAGAAAGAGAAAGTCTCACATCAACTAGGCGTATTAACGGGCTATGGAGATGCCCATCAATAGATATCAATGTGAGTGAGTAGTAATTGCCATGCACCGGATGCACTAGAGCTATAAGTGTATGAAAGCTAAAAAAATAAACTAAGTGGGTGTGCATCCAACTTGCTTACTCACGAAGACCTAGGGCAATTTGAGGAAGCCCATCATTAGAATATACAAGCCAAGTTCTATAATGAAAAATTCCCACTAGTATATGAAAGTGACAAAATAGGAGACTCTCTATCATGAAGATCATGGTGCTACTTTGAAGCACAAGTGTCGAAAAAGGATAGTAACATTGTCCCTTCTCTCTTTTCTCTCATTTTTTTATTTTGGGCTCTTTGGCCTCTTTTTTTTCTTTTTTTCATCTGGAGTCTCATCTCGACTTGTGGGGGAATCATAGCCTCCATCATCCTTTCCTCACATGGGATAATGCTCTAATAATGATGATCATCACACTTTTATTTACTTACAACTCTAGAATTACAACACAATACTAGAACAAAGTATGACTCTATATGAATGCCTCCGGCGGTGTACCGGGATGTGCAATGATCAAGAGTGACATGTATAAAAAAATATGAACGGTGGCTTTGCCACAAATACTATGCCAACTACATGATCATGCAAAGCAACATGACAATGATGGTGCGTGTCATAATAAATGGAACGGTGGAGGTTGCATGGCAATATATCTCGGAATGGCTATGGAAATGCCATGATAGGTAGGTATGGTGGCTGTTTTGAGGAAGGTATATGGTGGGTTTAATGCACCGGCGAAAGTTGCGCGGTAATAGAGAGGCTAGCAAAGGTGGAAGGGTGAGAGTGCGTATAATCCATGGACTCAACATTAGTCATAAAGAACTCACATACTTATTGCAAAAATTTATTAGTTATCGAAACCAAGTACTACAGACATGCTCCTAGGGGGATAGATTGGTAGGAAAAGACCATCGCTCGTCCCCGACCGCCACTCATAAGGAAGACAATCAAAGAATAAATCATGCTCCGACTTCATCACATAACGGTTCACCATACGTGCATGCTACGGGAATCACAAACTTTAACACAAGTATTTCTAACAATCCACAATTACTCACTAGCATGACTCTAATATCACCAACTTTATATCTCAAAACAAATGCAAGGAATCAAACTTCTCATAGTATTCAATGCTCTTTATATGAAAGTTTTTATTATATCCCTCTTGGATGCCCATCATATTAGGACTAAATTCATAACATAAGAAAATTACCATGCTGTTTAGAGACTCTCAAAATAATATAAGTGAAATATGAGAGTTCAACAATTTCTATAAAATAAAGCCACCGCCGTGCTCTAAAAAGATATAAGTGAAGCACTAGAGCAAACTGCCTAGCTCAAAAGATATAAGTGAACACATAGAGTATTCTAATAAATTCACGATTCATGCGTGTCCCTCTCAAAAGGTGTGTACAGTAAGGATGATTGTGGCAAACTAAAAAGCAAAGACTCATATCATACAAGACGCTCCAAGCAAAACACATATCATGTGGTGAATAAATATATAGCCTCAAGTAAATTTACCGACGGATTGAAGACGAAAGAGGGGATGCCATCCGGGGCATCCCCAAGCTTAGATGCTTGGTTGTCCTTGAATATTACCTTGGGGTGCCTTGGGCATCCCCAAGCTTAGGCTCTTGCCACTCCTTATTCCATAGTCCATCAATTCTTTACCCAAAACTTGAAAACTTCACAACACAAAACTCAACAGAAAACTCATGAGATCCGTTAGTATATAAAAAATAAATCACCACTTTAGGTACTGTTGTGAAATCATTCTTTATTTATATTGGTGTAATATCTACTGTATTCCAACTTCTCCATGGTTCATACCCCCCGATACTACCCATAGATTCATCAAAATAAGCAAACAACTCATAGAAAACAGAATCTGTCAAAAACAGAACAGTCTGTAGCAATCTGGAAATTCCGTATACTTATGTAACTCCAAAAATTCTGAAAAATTAGGAATACCTGGGAAATTTGTATATCAATCTTTTGTAAGAAATTCAGAACAAAATCACGTTTCTGTGAATTTCTAAAATTGTTTTACTGGGCACAAAAGTTTCTGTTTTTCCGCAAGATCAAATCAACTATCACCATAGACCATCTCAAAGGTCTTGCTTGGCTCAAACACTAATTAAAACACCAAAACACAATTACTACAGATGTAATAATGTGTTTTTATTAAGGAAAAGAACCAAAAACAAAAAACATAAAAATAAAATTGGGTTGCCTCCCAACAAGCGCTATTGTTTAACGCCCCTAGCTAGGCATAAAACATAGATCTAGGTATTGTCATGCAACTCCACCTTAATCAAATCTTCCAAAAAAATTCTTAACAAATCTCTCTTCTCTTTTCTTTCCCTTCTAGTAGGTGAAATTAATTCATGAAAAGGACTTTGATTAGTGATTTTGACATTCATATACCCATAGTCTGGATCATCACCATATATCATCATATAAAATACGTATCTCGTTTTTAATGGGTTCTCTAGTCATCTCTTCCAACCAATCATCATTAAATCCTACATAAATTCCCTGAGTTACCCAATCAAATTTATCATAAGTATCAAGTTAAAGGGCTTGAGTAATTTCTGAGTAAGGAACTCTCCTTCTAAGATTGTCACTGTAAGACTGATAATCTCTAGATTCCAGGCTACGCAAAGTTTCTTTATCATGGAGAATTTCTTCAATCGGAGGGTGTTCGATATTTTTATTGTAGAAAACAAAAATTTCCCTAGCTTCTTGTATTATAAAATCAAATTCCCGCATAAGGATGACAGTGGCAATCTTTTTAGCCTTAGGATGATGAATATTGGGAAGTTCATAAAACATCTTTTGCAAAGCGGGGTGGATGTGCACAAATTTTCTTTCTAATTTATCAATAAGCATGGCAATGGCATCCGCATAACAATTTGTATCAAGAAGGATAGATATCCTATTAATAGGCAAAGTTCCCGTACAATCAAAGAATTCTTGAATAACACTTTTCCCAATAATATTACCGTCTCCCACATGAAAAGTTTTTGCTTTATAATTAGGGGGAGTTTCACGGTCTAAAGAGCAAGATCCAAGTTTTTCCTCAAGATTTATGCTAGCAAGATCCTCAAAATTTCCAACGATAACTTCTCCAGATTCAGACATGATGGCAAGAAACCAATCTAGCACACAAGCAACCAAAAAGCAAACGAAGAAAACGAACGGGAGAAGGGCGAATAAAAGGGCTAATATTTTTTGTGATTTTCTGCAAATGTTTTAGAAGTGGGGGAGAGGAAAACGAGAGGCAAATGGAAACTAATGCAATGCAAGAGATGAGAGTTTATGGTGGGTACTTGGTAGGCTTGATGTAGAACCTCCCCGGCAATGGCGCCAGAAATTCTTCCTGCTACTTCTTGAGCTTGCGTTGGTTTTTCCCTTGAAGAGGAAAGGGTGATGCAGCAAAGTAGAGATAAGTATTTCCCTCAGTTTTGGGAACCAAGGTATCAATCCAGTAGGAGGTACAAGCAAGTCTCCAATCTATGCACCTGCACAAACAATCAAACAATTGCACCCAACGCGATAAAGGGGTTGTCAATCCCTTCACGGTCACTTGCAAGGATGAGATCTGATAGAGATAGATATAAAAGATTACTAAACGTAAAACAAAGTAAAAACAAATAAATTACAGCAAGGTATTTTTGGGTTTTTTGGTTTATAGATCTGAAAATATAAGATGGGAAATAGACCAGGGGGCCATAGGTTTTACTAGAGGCTTCTCTCTTGAAAGAAATCATACGGTGGGTAAACAAATTACTGTCGAGCAATTGATAGAAAAGCACAAAGTTATGACGATATCCAAGGCAATGATTATGAATATAGGCATCATGTCTGGGTCAAGTAGACCGAAACGATTATGCATCTACTACTATTACTCGACACATCGACCACTATCCAGCATGCATCTAGAGTATTAAGTTCATAAGAACGGAGTAACGCCTTAAGTAAGATGACATGAAGTAGAGGGATAAACTCAAGCAATATGATGAAACCCCATCTTTTTACCCTTAATGGCAACAATACAATACGTGCCTCGCTACCCCTACTTTGTCATTGGGTGAGGACACAGCAAGATTGAACCCAAAACTAAGCACCTCTCCCATTGCAAGAAAAACCAATCTAGTTGGCCAAACCAAACCGATAATTCGAAGAGAAACACAAAGATATTTAATCATGCATAAAAGAGTTCAGAAAAGACTCAAACAATATTCATAGATAATCTGATCATAAATCCACAATTCATGGGATCTCGACAAACACACCGCAAAAGAATATTACATCGGATAGAACTCCAAGAACATCGAGGAGAACTTTGTATTGAAGTTCAAAGAGAGAGAAGAAGCCATCTAGCTACTAGATATGGACCCGTAGGTCTGTGGTAAACTACTCACGATTCATCGGAAGGGCAGCAAGGTTGATATAGAGGCCCTCCATGATCGAAACCCCCTCCTGCAGGGTGCCGGAAAAGGCCCCAAGATGGGATCTCACGGGAACAGAGGCTTGCGGCACCGGAAAAGTATTTTGGTGGACGCTTCTGGTGGTTTGGGAATATTTGGGAATTTATAAAGCAAGAATTAGGGTTAGGAGACCCCCGAGGGGTCCACAAGCCCTCAGGGCGCCCCCCCTGGGGCGCGCCTAGCAGGCTTGTGGCCTCCTCGGCCATCTTCCGCCTTCTTCTCCAAGCTCCGTGGATGTCTTCTGGTCCAAGAAAAATCATCGCGAAAGTTTTATTCCGTTTGGACTCCGTTTGATATTCCTTTTCTGTAAAACTCAAAAACAAGGAAAAAACAGAAACTGACACTGGGCTCTAGGTTAATAAGTTAGTCCCAAAATTAATATAAAATATCATATTAATGCATATAAAACATCCAAAATAGATAATATAATAGCATGGAACTATCAAAAATTATAGATATGTTGGAGACGTATCAGTCATGGCTGGGAGGTGAGATGCGGCGACACCTGGTGGCTTGCTGGCCATGGAGAAAGAGAGGAGGAGGTTGTGCAGTGAGTGAGTGTGAGGAGTGGCTTATTTTTCTTCCTTCAAGAAAAGGAGAAAGGAGCAACTGCTATGTGGTGACATAAATGACACATAGCCTAACAAGTCATCTTTCGAGAAAATACCAACCAAGTGATCTATAGGTAGCCTACAATTTATAGCTCACTAAAATCGGGATGCGACTCACATTGTACTAGGCAAATGAAGATGAAGAGATGATTTCTCATACTATGAAAATATATTAAACGCATCAAGTAGATCGTAGTTTATAATAGATAATTATTTGGATCATTGCTCTTTGTATACACATTGTTCTATTAGAATTTTTTATCAACTTACATCGCAAGTGAAGTGGATTTCAATTACTTCTCCGTTGTTATGGGCTATCATTTCTATACATGTATTATTCATATATGCAACCGACAAAAAATATATCCATGGCCCATGGCAACGCACGGGCATTCTACTGGTTTGGATAGTGATGAAGAATTTTTAATAATCGAGAAGAGGAAATCTCTCCCTTCGCAAGCCCAACTCGATACTCTTAATTTTTTTAGGCAGCGATACTCTTAATTAAGACCTTCTTAGCGACGACTAATTGGGCCATGGAGCATGTGGGCCGTCACGCCCTTCTGACCCGCACAGCCAGGTTCGGCTATCCCACAGCCCGCAATTGATCTAAAAAAACGTAACCCCGGCCCGCATCGCTGGTTGAGCGGGCTTGCAAACGTAGCTCTGACTCGGTGTATATACAGATTCTGAAAACAGAAAAGAGGCTTTGACTCCTCGGTGGAATTAATCCCACATCGCGTGCCCAGGGACATTAGGCGGTTCAGTAAGAAATAAAAAGGGAGCCTAGGGCATGGTTTTGAGTATACTTTTCTCGGCCTCTTGGCTAAGATCAAGTGAAGTATCTGTTTTTATCAGTTTAATATTTGATACGTGGATCTTCGGATCCACTCTATGATATTAATGTAATTTTTTGTGGGGGAGGACCCATAAAATGTAGCTTGCTGCATGGGTCCTCATGAGTCGTCCAAGCATTGCACTATTGTTTGGAACGGACACACCCCAACCAAAACATCAAAAAATCTTTCAGTTTTTTTGTAGAGGACTATATATCATATTCTCATTGGCATGCTATATATGGACTATAACTTCATGTGGACCAGAAACCTCTCCTCCACACACTCTCTCAAGCATGCTACCATCTCTGTTTCAAAATATTCAATTTTTATTTAGTTTTGCGTAACTCAAAAAATCTGTAGGTTTTTTAAGTCTAAAAATATATACAAACATGTACAACATAAAATTAGGTTTTTTAGATTTATCGTCATAAAGTATCTTTTCACACTATATACATTTATGATTTATCATAAATAATGATTAACTTACGACAAGCCAAAAACTTTGAGGGTCTCTATGATTCCTAGGATCCTAAAAACGTGGGAATAGGAAAAACATAGGATTGGCATGACACACCCATCTCAATCCTGTAGGATTTTGGTTTGTTGATTGCATCATAGAAAAAACAAATGATTCTTTTAAGGGCTCATTCAGTTTGGAGGAAACAAAAATGTATGAATTTGGAGTAGTACAGAAATTGGATAGGATGGCACTTACCATCTTAAGGAATCGATTTGCCTCGTTCCTACGCAAAAAATGAGTTTTGAGTGGATGTGTAGTTTGCTCCAAAAACACAGGAAATAATAATATTCATACAAAATTCCAGTACGCGTTTCCTACAAACCGAATGCAGCTATAGGAAATTTTCCTTTTATCATTGTTCCTATGTTTTTCCTATAAAAATCCTTCAAGCTGAAGGAGGCCTAAAGTGGTTCAAGTGGATGCTAGAAATACTATGGGAAGTGGTACAAAAAAAATAGTTAGAAAAAATTCCTATGGGATTCAATCCTATGAATCAAATAACCACTACTAGGGAAATGTTTATACACAGGAGCTCACCAGTAGCGCTTTTAAAAAGGAAGCGCTGCTGCTAAATAGCAGTAGCGCTTGGGAAGAACGAGCGCTGCTACTATGAGCATAGCAGTAGCGTTGTAGCTAGAAAACACGCTACTACTACAATTGCCAGACCGTTCCAGGTAGGCTAGGGATACTAGTAGCGCTCATTCGTTAAAAGCGCTACTACTATTGACCTTAGCAATAGCGCTTTTCCTCTAACCAGCGCTACTGCTAAATTCAGTCCCCTCCTAATAAGACCAAAGTTTAGTCCCACGTCGCTCCGCGAACAGAATGTTTACCACCTTAAATATGGTGCTTCTCAAACCATCACAACCACTTGGTCTTCATTAAACTCTATGTGTAGGATCTGTGGCCGCAATAGGAATCTTCGCCGGTTCTTAAACCGGGGAAGATTCCTATTGACAATTTAAATTCTACACAAAAAGATCATTGATGACCAATGTATTTTTTGATTTTTTTTACATGCTTAGCCTTAGCAGTAGCGCGTTTTGCAAAAAGCGTTACTACTACAGGCGTAGCAGTAGCGCTTCTCGAGTTAAAAGCGCTGCTGCTATGGGTTTTAGCAGTAGCGCTTTATCCTAACGCGCGCTACTGCTAAGCGCCTTATCCAACCGGCCGCGCGCCCCCACTCTCCCTCTCCACTCTCACTCTCGCTCCCCCGCACCCCCCGTCGTCCGCCGCCGCCATTCCGCGACCACCGTCGTCGCCCGCCGCCGCCGACGCTCCTGCTCCTCCTCCACTGAGGTAGTCCCTCCATCCCTCCTCCTCCCTCCTCCCTCCTCCTCCTCTCTCCTCCCTCCTCCTCCTTAATAACGCGCCCTCCATCCTCCTCCGGCCGCCCCTTCCTCTTCCGGTGCCCCTCTGCTCTTCGCCCGACCGGACCCTACCCTCTCCGACGGTCGACCCCTACGCGTCCCCGCTTACTCCAACCCCTCCATGGTCCAGCGTTGTGGACCCTGTTTGTTCCCCGTCTCCCACCTATCCTTCGATCGGCCCCTCCGCCCTCCTTCCCTGATCTCCTGCTCGCCTTGCTCGCCCACCCCCTGCAGCCCCATACTAGGTGCTTGGATAAGGGAGGGGGGCACCTCCCCGAAGCATCCTTATAACCTCTCCGACTATCCGCGTTTAACCCCGCCTCATCCCACCCTACTGTTCTTGTATAATGTAGTTTTTTTTACTATTTTTTAGTAAGTGTTTAATAGAAATAGTTTATTTAATTAGGAAGTGGTTAATAGAACTAGTTGAATTAGTAAGAAAATTAATTATTTTTATTTATAGTAAGTGCTTAGTTGAACTAGTTGAATTAATAGAACTAGTTTATTTTTAGTAAGAAAATTTAGGTATATGAGATTTGATGATCTAATTAAAATTTTACTATAGAACTAGTTTATTTTTAGTAAGAAAATTAATAGAACTAGTTTATTTTTAGTAAGTGCTTAGTTGAACTAGTTGAATTAATAGAACTAGTTGAATTTATGTCATTATCACTTTGTCATCAAAGAATGCTATATGAGATTTGATGATCTAATTAAAATTTTACTCGGTGGAATATGCAGGCTTTGTAGAGTCGTGTCTCCTTGGAGTGATCGTTATCAGAGCTACCTCTACTTCCTCTACACCCAAGTCGGTGAGCTAAAAGTCCACCTCCTCCTTCTCCACTCCTCGGTGTTGAATAAAGTAGAACTAGGGTATTTAGTTATGCTTCTTAACCAAATGAAATGTTCGGGTTATAAGATATATTGAAATGTTTTTGTCAATATTGAACCATTGAAATGCAATGAGCACCAGTTTATGCTCATGTGCGAAGTGTTGATTCATTTCCGAGTGGCCTATGTTTTGCCGGAGTGTTGATTCATTTCCGTTCCGGCAAATTTCAGGCGCTCGATATGTCCTATTTTAGCAAAGGTCATGCCGGATTTTTTCGTGAATTTAAGCATGACTTGTGCTAGAATATGTAGGAAATATCGAGTGCCCCGGATTTGCTAGAAAGTGAATTAAACGACATTTCGAGTTGACTTTAAGTCTGTCGGGGCTCCATACATGACAGTCAAAAAATCAGTGAGGGAGAGTCTCCACCATATATGAGAGAAGAAGAATGCCGACTATTGTCGTGGGGGTCGCTTCTCCTTCTTCTCTTTGTGCTAGACCTTTGTTATGCACTAGGGGAAGAAGGAGTAGCGACCATCATCGACGGTCGAAAAATCAGTGAGGGAGTGTCCACCATATATGAGAGAAGAAGAATGCCGACTGTTGTCATGGGGGTCGCTTCTCCTTCTTTTCCTTGTGCTAGATATTTGTAATGCACTAGGGAAAGGAGGAGTAGCGACCATCACCGACGGTCGCAATATCAGAGAGGGAGTGCCCACCATATACGTGAGATGAGAGTTTAGGAAGGAAGACTCGACAGACCTAAAGTCAACCCGTTGCATATTGAGTAATAGTGATCTGTGTGTTGAGTTTCCTGGTAGTTGCCTTCGATCGATTTTCAATTAATGTTTCAACTATGAACATAGGAAATGTCTGACGACGAAAGGGAATTCGTTATGTGTGAATACTGCGAAGACGAGCGCGGCATGTGCGACAGGCCTCACCTAGTTGGTGGTAGGCGCTTCAGCATCATGCTGGATGAGAACTTCGAAGTGGATACAGTAAGTCACAACGACAAGTCTTTTTTCGTAATTAAGCATGACTTCTGCTTCTTTTGCTTCAACTTATAATTTTAATTTTTTACTATTCTACTAGCGTATCCCCTGCCATGCAAGAATATATTTCTTGGATAAGATTGGTTTCAGTACTATGGAAAGTATGGAGGTAAAGAGAGTTCAGTTGAGGACCGAGCATGGTTATACTTTTGCCATAAAATTATACAATGCAGACACCTACTCCTATTTTGAATGCAAAAATTGGAGAGCACTATGCATGGCTTATGCATTTGAGCCTAATATGCTTATCACCTTTGATATTCGTCCGAAAGATGAAATTGAAGGTAATATCGACATCTGGGTCGATGTGCAGACGCCTCCAGTTCTACCATTATGTGAGTTTCTCAACCATATTTATTAAGTAATTTATATTGTTTATTTAAAAATAGTTGACAACTAATTTCTATTGACAGCTTATTTCCATTCAAGCAAACCTGTCCGGTGCTTGGTAGACAGCACCTACTACTGTCCCGGGGCTGAACTAAACTGCGAGGAGATAGGTCATTATGTTTCATGGCTTGAGAATCTTGATACTGTCAAGACAGGTTATTTTCCTGGACTTCGAGATATTAGTACTCAAAACGTGCGACCACTAGTGTGCCTATTGAACTACGGTCACATCTATTTAGGAAAGATGATAAGATTTTTACTATTTGTCCTCAGTGCATCTTTTGCATACATTATTTTTTAAGCTAAACTTTATTGCTAAGTATGTTACTACGATGTTCTTCAACAGGGACTCCCGATGAGTGTTGTGCCTCGTTGGATCGAGCCTAAAGGTCGCATGACAATGGTTAGCTTACGGCCAAGATATCCTGCATTGCACATGAGTGCATTCATCATTTCTCGAAGCGAGCAAATCTTAATAGTCAAAGACTGGAGCAAAATTGTGAAGGATCGCAGCAGAGAAGTCCTAGGGGGCAGCAATCAGAAGCGCAGCCCATAATTAGGAGACAGGTTCATCTGCATGCTCCAATATGATGAAGCAGGAGTGCTACACATGTTTTATGCTACTTTACCTGAGAGAGAGCAGCAGGAGTGATTAGCTAGCTAGAATGAGTTTGAAGATGATGATGTGCTACACTATGACTATGATGATTAAATAGCTAGTGTTGGTGGTAATGACTATGATGATTATTATTAGCTAGTGTTGGTGGTGATTAGATAGCTACCGTAGCTAGTGTTGGTGGTGATTAGCTAGCTAGAATGAGTTTAAAGATGATGATGTGCTACACTATGACTATGATGATTAAATAGCTAGTGTTGGTGGTAATGACTATGATGATGATTAAATAGCTTGTGTTGGCGGATTAGATTCAAGTGGAGGCAACATGTGGTGCACATCGAAAATACTACTAATCCAAACTAGATCAAGTTTGAATTAGTAGTATACTTTCGACATGCACCACATGTTGCCTCCACTTGAACCTAATCCACCTTCATTTCACACACTGTTGTATATACTAACTAATCATGGTCATAAAATCATATGATAAAAGTACTGTATATAAAACCTATACAAATACAGCGAAAATAAGCTGCAATTTCAAAAATACAGGAAAAATAAGCAGTAGCGTTTTTCAGAAGAAACGCTACTGCTACTTAGCACTATCAGCAGCGCTTTTCCAACACGAGCACTACTGCTAACTGGGTGTAGCAGCAGCGCTGGAAAACCAGCGCTACTGCTACAAATTAGCTGTAGCGTCTTACTGGTAGCGCTTGTACAAGCGCTACTAGTAGCTCTAAAACCAGCGCTACTACTAGGGTTTTCCCTAGTGATGAACCTTTTTTTTTTTTGCAGGAATCCCTAGTGGTGAACCAACATAGGAAAAACTCCTAAGGATTCTAATCATCCAAAGTTCCTACGAAAATCCTTTGAATCAAAGGAACCCCAAATAGTTTGGAAGCGGGGAAGTAGCAAACTCTATGTCAGGCATATACATTTGCTATGAGAGTCGTGTCTTCGTGTTGCCCCCAGATTGATACGAAGAGGAATCTGATGACACCCACGCCACCACCAACCAACCATCACGCCGCCTACCTCTCCATCTTTATGCCTTCCCCACGACGAGGCAATGGTCGATGACGACGATGCATACGGTCTGAAGGAGCAGGCAATGCGGGAGCTGCAGGAGGCTGCCAAGGCTCTCACTGTGAGCCACACTGCCATCAAGGATGCACTATGGTAACACTAGTGGGTACGTTCGCCACCTTAGTGTCTGATATACCAAAACCAATAACATGCATCTAACACACAATGTATACATGTCTCGTGGAACCGACTGGTAGATAAAAAGACACTGGTACCAAGTACATCAAAACCAAACGCCACCATTAGTCTATGAAAACATCTCATACACGTCGATGACACTCGCTAGTCATATTGCCGATTTAAGCTAAAATACAAATATCCACATTCATTTGTTTGATCAAAATTATATATTAGTCTCTTATTATGAAATAAATAGTACAACTTGTTTTATATGCGAATTTGTAAACATCAGATTGGAAGAAATTATCAAACCAATTTTCATTACATAAAACAAGCAATACTATTAATTGTTGATTAAAATGTAAATTGATGCAATGCAAGACAACAAGGACGCGAAAATTGTGCGAGAGAGAAGGTAAGGGAATGACTATTTTCTCGGTCAGCTTAGAAATAGTTATATAACCGGTTGATATTTGTAGTCATCCAACGATGATCTCCTTACCCCTTTGTACATGCATGAATGTCAATGATAAGATTGAATGGTTCTTCGCATTGATCTATAAATAATTATTTTTTGGCTGCATAAAAATTGCAAAATTAAAATGTTTATAGCGATTTTATGAATAAACTTGGCCGTGTAGGAAATAGTCAGGTGAAAGATGAGAAGAGAGAGAAAGTGAAGATTAGTATTCCAATGTTGATGTATTACAAACCATTGGCGGAGCTTGGGCCAAATTTCTGGTGGGGCAAAGGGCTGAGGGGATTATGAGGGCTGGGCTATTTGTTATGGCACTTGTGGCCCATATACTATGGAGTAGTAAGAGATTTCTTCATAGACTGGGGGCTATGGCCCAACTTACCCCCCATGCAGCTCCACCGTTGTTACAAACTCCCATACGGATTTGAACCTTCAACTTAGGATGGATATGACCAGCCAGCTGATCAAAGCTAAATGTGTACCAAAGGTTCTTGATTAGTTTGGAATTACATGATTTTGCATTGCGAGAGATTTATCTTAGTAAGATCGGTTATCCATTGTCAGACATCAGTGTTTTATAAACATTAAAACACAAAAACATAGAATTCATCACCAAGTCCACACGAGTTTACTTCAAAAGCGTATTTTGGCCACTATTGTTTATGTAACTACATATGAAGCAATCCTACATAAGAGTAGGTATCCATTCCTACAAATCAAATAGCTTAAAAAGTTGTTTTGCTGTAGGAATCTTATCCAATGGAATTCCTACAATATTCCTGTAACCAAAGGAAGCCCTAATAATCAACTGATCAAAGGGAGTAAACTTAAAACCGTAAGTGTAGGTGAGCTGCCTAGTTCAGAGCGAGGGGGGGGGGGACATGGGTCTAGGTGATTGGTTTTCACGCTTAGTTTAAAAAATATTTAAACAACAATCGAAATCATCAAAATTCAGTGATTTTTGTTTTCATTGCGGCTAAAAGGCCGAAGTATCCACATGAATTCAATCTTTTTTTTTGGTTTTTTAATTGCAAAAATATTTTGATCGAAAGGTAAATATTTCAGTATCAACTAAAACTAGTAAGGTACATGTGCATTGCATGCAGGAGCTTTAGTAACAAAACTATGAATGAATACCATATTCTGTAGCATTAATTTAATTCCATTAGTTCATCCCATTCAAAATCAAATTAATGCTACAAAATATCGAACACTACATGGTATAGTACTACAAGAAACTCATGTGAATATATCCATCACATTTGTCATTAGGTATCTCGTATTGCAGTTTTGAGTAGCTATTATTTCATCCTCAAAGACAAATCGCTTTATGAATGTGTTGTCATAGCCTTAAACAAAAAAACTTATAAATTAACGTGTGAATGGAATTTCTTTTAGAAGAATTCCTTTTTGGAGGAAATAAGTATGGAAGAGTCTAGAACAAATGAGGAGTGTCCATGATGTGAGGCATGTGCATATTATTCATTGCAAATCGTAATAAAGTAAAAAAAAAAGACCGGTCATTCAGAAGAAAAAAGTTTGGATAGTTAAAGTATGGTAGTTTCTAGAACAAAGAAAAAGTGTTTGTGCTTTGAGATTTTTGCATATTGTGCAGTGTAAAAATGGAAATTCATTTAGAGGTAAACATGTTTGGATAATTAAAGTATAGAATAATCTAGACAAAAAAAAGTGTTTTAAGGTTCCTGCATTTTGCGCATTGTAAACCATAAATTGAAAACAAAGAATGTCAATTCATGTAAAGAAAAAAGTTTGGATAATTAAAATATGAAGGATTCTATAGTAAATAAGTTATGCTTGTGTTTTGAGAGTTGTGCATTATGCTTAAGCTTAACCATGAAATCTTCTAGATTATACTTGTGGCACAATCCGGCAGAGTGAATATGATACCCAACGGTAAGTAGTGCTCGGATTTGCCACCTTTGTATTGTCAGATTGACTTCATCCAACAAGCAACATTCAAAGTTATTCACACACTATAGAGTACTGAAATTCAATGAATTTCATAATTTTTTTTACTGAAAATCAAAACCTGAGGCCGTGTGTGTGCCTCCGTCCACACTGGATCATCAATCTCCCAAGGAATCCACCTCGCTCGAATAGTCGCATGCAGGTACTTCGCCTCCGTGTATGCATGGGACCCAACCCCATCCATCACCACCAGCACTTGTTCCGTGCTGCTTCGATCGGCTGGCCATTTTCTGCTTATCATACCCTCCATGTCGGCATCCCCATGTCGACGCGCGACAGTTGGATTTCCTCCAGTTTTTCTTTGTTCCCAGCACGCATGCATCTGGAACCTTGGACTAAGCAAGTGCATGCACAACCGATCGTGTCACTGCTAGTCGTAGCAGCCCATGAGGCGCACTTGATCACCTCGAACTTAAAATACGAAACAAATGGACGCATGTAAAGAGCTTTTTTAGTCCACGCGAGAAGGAAGCTCGAGAGTGCAGATCGATAGTACTTTTTTTTTTGAGAGAGAAGATAGTACTTTCTTTTGTGCGACAACAAATCGATAATTATTAAGGTCACCTATTGGGCCGTGGAGCACGTGGGCTGCCACTTCCACGCTGGGCTCTCAACCCCTGTCCGGCGCGCTAAAACGCACTTCCGGCGCTGTAAAAAAAGTTTAGCGCGCCGCGCCGTAGCGCCTCTATTGGAGATGCTCTAAACACAAGATGCTTTTCCCCCAAAGGTTTACATTATACAACTGCTATGGAATTTTATATCAGAACTTGCAAGACGAGGGACACAATTGTTCCACCTCACTTCCCACTCAGCCACAAAAGGAACTTCAAGATGACTAGGACGGGAATTATGAAGCATGTATAACGGTGTCCAGATCGCAGATCCAACAATTGCAAGTGGAGCAAGCAGCTTTGTGGCTGGGCGCACTGCCTCCGTGGAAGACAATCAAGGCAAACCAACCCAGCGGATAAGATGGCCCGCGGCGATTTCTGAAACAAAAGCTTAGCTATGAATTCCATCGGAAAATTTTAACGGATTACTCGTACACGCCTGAAGCGAGCATGTCTTCTCAACTCGGCAAAGAATACATTCTGTACAGTGTTTGTCATGAAGCAAAATAAATATGATTTGGCAGGCAGCAGCTACAAAATTGGTGGTGCAAAGAGAGAACCGGTCAGTGTTAACTGTTTACGCCTCAACAGAAACAGCGCTCCAAGAAGCCTTCACCTTCTTACTACTTTTCTTGCTTGATTGGGTTGTTTTGCTGGATTTTCTCTTCCTGCCCGGCTTCTCCGGGGTCTCCTGCGCAGGCTCTGCTGGCGCGATCTCAACATTGTTCATTGACGAGTCGTTTGTAACATCTTTGGTTGTGCCCGCATCTACGTCTGGGTCTACGACAGACATTCGGGTCAAGGTGTAGTCCAATAAAAATGTGCTGCGTACTAGTCTATCGACTCTGCTGAAGTGCCTTTGCGAATATGGAATGAGGCCCTCGAGGAGCTCACTGATGCCTTTTATCTGCAGCACAAACGAACGAAATATCTCAGGAACAGTTTGTCATAGATTATCAGCGTGCTCATCAATACAACTCTTCAGAAAGCGAAAAAGTAATTACCTCCAGGATATCAGTGGGAGGCAAGCTCCTCAACACCCGAAAAAGTACAAACTGTGCAACATGACAAAACTTGGGCTTTGTATTCCATTCACGTATATACTCAAGAAGCACGCGAAGCCCTTCCTTTGGGAGACCAACAAGGGCTTTTTCTATAGGGTCCTCTGGATCAGCTTTCCTGCACAGCCAATAATATATCAAATTTATACAAGAAAAAGCAAAGTGACCTGGCCACCTTCAAAGACGAGTACCTGCAAAGCTGTGAGAATAACTCAAGAAGCCTGCGTGGTCTTCTAAGCTCAAATGCGAGTTGTATTGCTCTTGTATAGTCAGAATCTGACACTGCATTTTCCAATTCCTGGCCTCTTAAAACTTCCTCCTCCTGCAACAATGGTGAATGCAGATAAGCATTGTACATAGATCCAAGGAGCCATAGGCACTCAAAGAAGGAAACATGTACGAAAAATGGCATCCATCAAGACTCGAGAATATGGTAAATACATAAAACAAATGACAGAAGCCAGGATCCAATTACCAGACCACTGACTGCAATTGTTTAATGGATTCAAGGTTACATCCATTTATAAGAACCAACGATCATGTTTCCAGTGTTGTTATATTCTGGAAAAAAAGATGTATTCGGTGTTGTTTGCCAAAGAAATTATACAAAGACAAGCATCTCGCATGCAAAGCTCTTTTATCCTGAAAGTATAGTAGAATATTGCACTTGCCTTCTTAAGGAAATCCTCCTGCTTATCTTCCATCGTGCAATCGTGCCAAAGGTTAAGATCAGAATCAGTTCCGCCAGTAGCAAGCATTTCAGTTTTCTTGCCAACAGCCAGTGCCCAAACCTGTTGAATAACTGACAGTCAGTTGGGGAATCCTTACTAAGCATTCAGCAAGCGAAAAATACATGTATTGCCTAAAAATAGTATTCGGAATTTACTAATGAACTAACTTTCCAAAGTTTATGTTAGATAGTAAGGTGGATATTAGAAAGTTTTCACAAAATCATACATTTTGTCAAAAGATGAACTGCTTAGTAAAGCTAAGTAAGTCGTAAATTAACAAAAAAATGATAGCAAATGACGAGGCTGATGAATCGCACAGCGAAACTGCACACTATCTCTCTAATGAAACGGAACACCGGCAGTTTCTGTTTGACTGAACACAAGTCAGGTTCATTACTAAACTCTCTTACAAACTGCTAACAGCAGGTCAACATAGTGTTTTAGCTGCCAATGCCCCATAAAGATTGCAATATCATAAAATGTGGATGATCTACTGAGCTCAGATTACAGATGATAAATAGAGCAGAGCTAGATAGCATACCTTCCCATCGTGCTTGTCATACGTAGCAATGCACTCATTCGTTTTTATCGTCCATAGCTTCACTAGACCATCGCTTCCTAAAGTAAGGACATCACAACAAGGGAGTCAGTGCCACCACCCAACACCCTAAAAATAATAATAATACGTGTTTATTTCTTATTACCACAAGAAACAAACTGAGTTCCACGTGAAAGGAATGAAGCTCTTAAAACACTTGACGTATGACCCTCAAATGTCTTCAGGCATGAGCCATCAGCAACATGCCATATTTTGACAGTTTTGTCACCAGATGATGTTATGACACATTGTTCAACAGGGGAAAACTCAACTGACCAAATGCCCCTTTTATGCCCTTTAAGGACAACAGAGGACACTAGGTTAGGGAGTTTCCATATGCTTGCAGTTCGGTCCTACAGAATCATGGTAATGAGATCTGACAGTTCAATGAGGCAAGTCAAAAGAGCCTTCAAGATAAGTAGCATATACTCAGTCTCACCTCCGAACCACTGCAAACAAGGCTGTCATTAGGTGAGACAGACAGAGAATTAATATCTTTATCATGTGCAGCTACACCAGCCTTTGCTTTGAGAGGAACTTCACCGCCAGCATCAATGAGTGTATCATCCCAGGTCCAAACCTTGATGGTTCGGTCACTAATGATAAGGCAAGACTTATTTTAGAAGAACATTAGCAAACGGATAGAGGGAAATGGACAAGGAAACTATCATTCTTGTAAGAAACTGCGGTGAAGAAAGACTGAAAGTGTTGAATAGTTCCACTCATTCCAGAATTTGGACTTGAACATTGGTTCACTTCGACATGTTTGCATCCACAAGTAAAACTAGTGAGGTTCTCTAGTACCGATGAACGAATCACCAAGACAGTCTCGAGTTGCCTACATATATTCCCATGGCTAGTTGACTAATTGGGCAGTTCAATGCCTACACTGCTACATACAATAACTCGATATAAAAAGGCAAAGTCAATTTCCTTAGAGCACCCACCCGCCCATAGACATGCAAAACCCACCCACCCGCTCAAGACTGACAGATAATTATACGTCTATATGTCTAGAAGAAGAGTCACAATTGATCATTGAGGAATTGAATATCACTCAGCTCTGAAATGGAACAGTTATGATTTTCAAACTAACCTGCTACCACTAACAAAAAAGTTCTTCGACTTCTTTGAGAAAGCAACACAACCAATAGCTCCTAGATGGCCTTTACCAGTACCAATACAGCTTCTCTTTTCCATATCCCATAATCTTACCTGTGAGATACCAAATGTTACATCCAAAATGGGAAGAATGACAGAGGAGTAATAATAGTTAACCCACAAAAAATGTATGTTAATTCAGCAATATCTTTAGGCAGGAAATCACACTTACAGTATTATCTTTGCTCCCAGTTACAACAAGTGTCTTCCCAGAAGCAGACACACAAGTATCAAGGCAAACAACAATTTCAGTGTGACCCGCCAGCACATAAGAACATGACATTGATGCAACGTCATAAACACGGACCTGCAAATGCAGGAAATGGTGTGAGAAATTGGTTACAAAAAGTCCACAAGAACTGTAATATAAAACTATTCACGCACCTGCTCCAAGTTAGTGGCTACGGCAAGATATTGTTCCTCTTCCCCAACAAACTTCAAATCAAGAATCTCGTCATTATAACCTATTAGACGTTTATATAGGTTCAACTGGAAAGTCCCTTCATCAGTTCTTGTACAAGAATAGAACAAAAATTGTTGATCAGCAGTGACACATAGAATTCCTTGATCATCTGGCAACATATTAGTAGCTGTAAAGCCCCTTCTAGATTCCTCGTTTCCTGAGTTGATGGTTACATCAGATGACTGCTGCTCAAACACGCAGACAGCGCTGTGGAATGACCAGAAAAGCAATTGAGAAATGCATTCTAGATGGACAAGAATGAAGTATTTAAGAACTGTATATGCAAGGTCAAAGTACCTTTCCAAGCACCATACGCGCACGATTCCACGTTCACCAACCGTAAGAAAATAACCATCCGTTTTTTCCTTCAACTTTGCCGCTTCGACACCCAAACAAGCCAAGATGCCGCTCCCTGGTCCAATGAAGGAAACACCTTCTATCATTTCATATGCTGGTATTGTCTTCTTTGAGGCGTACTTCCGAAGATCCCACACATTCACAACCTACAGACGTTTCATCCACTCAAAATGTTGGTAGCTCAGGACAGAAATATGCATTGCAAATTTACAATTTTTATACTGATGAATATCGGAATGCTAGCCATGCAAAAGTATCTAGTCTAGATAAATAAAAAGCATGATCGTAACTAGCCCCATCCCCCATGAGGCCATGAAGATCATCTATTTTATGACTGTTGCAATCAATTTCAAACCCCAGCTTTTCCAGTGTCTAGCAATGACAAACCAATGGAACTCATGCATCATCAAAGTATAAACTAGCACACATATAAATATAAAAAATCAACTTATAAACATAGGAGAAATTTAAGCCAGATTTCAATCCTCCCGCTATACCTTATCCCTTCCTGCACTGAGCAATGTTAGCCCATCTTCTGATAATGCCAACGAAGTCACTGTTGAAAAATGTGCGTTAAGCACCGCAATGCATTTTTTGCTTTCAAGGTTCCAAACGCGCACTGTGCCATCATCACTTCCTGAAAATAACTAGACATCGAGAAAATAATGAGGCTATAAATACCACGAATACAATGAGAAATAGAAGGCATATATCACTAAAACCAACAACAGCTCAGTGGGGCTAATACTGAGTTACTTGCACCAACAAGAAAAAAGTTCGATTTCAATTGATCATGTTTCCACATGTAAGTAATTTATCTCCAAAATCATACTCACCAGAAGGCGCTTTGGATCTTTGTGGAACATTATGGTCGTCACAACACCTGTATGACCTCTAAAGAAATGTGTGCAAAATCCACCATCCACATCCCACACGCAAACTTTCTTGTCTGCTCCGGCAGTTGCAAGCAACCCACCAGAAGCATGGCATGACATGGCCATAACAGGACCATCATGTCCCTGTAAGTCATAACAAAAAACAAATGAGCATACCTCAGATATTGAGGAACAAAAAGAAGGCAGTACTAATACGCTCAAATGAAAAATTTATAGCTGCAGAAGATGTTAACATTTATATGTGTAAATCCTCCATTCTGTCACTGCTGTCGCCACTATTAAAAATGAATTGATGCACAGCCCTTCATGAAAGATGTAGCAAAAGCTATGTTTAAAAATATGCATGCCTTATAACACTGCAATGGAAAGCATCAATTAATAGACTGCCAGGTATCAGATATGAAGCTCCCTGAGAGTCTAGCACCTATGCTTGCAACATTATTGCAATACTTCCAAGAACACAAGCTAGGTAAATTTTCTAGAACAAACTATTACGACCTCGGGTTTGCTGTACGACGTAACATGTAATCCCCCACCCCCCCCCCCCCCCCCCCCCCCCGAGGATTTTGAGCATAATTGATTTGATGCCAAATATTGGCTACCATGTTACCATGTTTACTTGCCAACCTCACAAAAAGTTGCCAATTTTTGGCAACTTTTGATATTGCCAAATGTTGTCATCAAACCAATTATCCTCTTTTTTTGAGTAATGAATGAAAAGTCAGGTGGACGACCGCCCTCCCTTGCTTGTCTAAAAGAAGAATGAAGTATATTCATTTCCATAAGAAAGTGCAGCTGTTAGCAGTTCCTGGAGCAAAGCTACCAGTTTTGTGTGAATATATCAGGTGAAGAGCATAGGTTGGTCCAGTGCTGTTTCATGATCTTCCATGACGTGTTAGTACATATTGATTCGTAGATGTCCGCTACTACCGAAACAGTGATCCAGCATCTATTCATTCACCACCCTATTTGAATTCATATGGACACAAAAAAAAAATGCTAGCGTATGCTCATTTCACATGCACACAGAATTGATACACTAGGCTGAATTCCACAAGCACAAAAAACTGCTAACCTAAGAAATTGGGAGCGAGGAGCTAGTAATTATTAGGATTAGGATGCAACATTTCATTTCAGACTGGGGCAGCACGCGGAAGCACCACAGAAGAGACGAAGATTAGAAAAAACACCTTCCAGCTGCGGATGCAAGTGCGAGACGCGAGGTCCCAGACCCTAATAAGCTTGCTGTGGCCAGCAGCAAAGAGTAGGCGGGAGTCGGGGGACAGCGCAATCCCCGTGACGGCCTCGGAGTCGCCGTCGATGGGCTCCCCTATGGCGGAGGCGTCGGTGGCGGACACCACGCGCAGCTCGCTGCCGCAGGCACACGCGAGGAACGCCTCGGCGTCGCCCTCGCCTTCGCCTTGGCCGCGGGGGGCGCGCCCGACGGCGAAAGGCCCGCCCGTGTAGAACTGCTGCAGCGAGCGGTCGCAGCGGTAGTTGTTCTTGGGCCCCTGCGACAGAGCCATGGCGTTGCGCGTCGGAGCTAGGGTTTTGCAGTGGTGGCGGCAGCGGCGGCGCGAGAAGGGTTTAAGTCGAGTGGCGGTGGTGCTTGGCTGCGGATCCAGCGACCTGCGACCTGCTACCCGCGAGGATGGACGCGGTTTGCGGCGGGGATCCTGCGTCCCCGCGAGGATGGAGGTAGCGGGGATCCTGTGGCCCGCGGGGATGGAGGCCGAGGGGATCCGGCAGCCTGCGGCGGCGTGGCCGCGTGGGACAGTGGGCGGCGGCGGCGGCTTGAGGATGGGAGAGTGCGTCGGCGTGGAGTGGAGGACGCGGTTCGGTTGGCTTCTCTGCTCGTAAAACCTAATGTGCTGACTTACTGAACTGGGCCGGGGACGGTGGGCTGGCAGGCAAAGCTGGACTGCGGGAGGCTACTACTATTTAAATATAAAGGGCCCACATGTCAGCTAATCGGGCGACCCATCGAGTGACCCACGGGCAGGACCTCATGCCCATACCCTACCCGTGACTAATCGGGTTACCCATCGGGCTAACCCATGGGTGAATATGCCGACCCATACCCTACCCATTCGGGTCGGATTGCCGGGTTGAGGCGGCAGTGCGTTTATGCGGGAGGGAGAGAAGCCTAAGGCGTCGACACGTGGGTCCCTAACGCAGCGACATTGAGGTGGCCCTGTTGGGCTCACTTTCAATTTTGTTTTGAGCAAATATCCTGGGCTCACGTAAGCGGGGTGGGTGTGTGGGCGGATGCTATCCCCGCATAGGCGGCAACGTTGAGGATATCGCTTATCGTTAGCGTCTCGGTCAGCTGGGGATTAGAGATTAATCGGAAATCAACCGATTAATCGATTTTATCGGTCGACTATTAACCGGCCATTTTTTGCAAATCCCAGGTTCCCCACACTAAAATATTCTATATTCAACACCAAAATAATATTGGACAAAAGTGTTACCTTGATTCGTAGCCTTTGAATCCTCGTATAATGACAAACAAAATATGACAACAATACATACTGCGTAACAAGTTCCACAAAACACAAATAAACATAGTTTTTACAAACATAATACTATGAATAGACCCGATTTATCGGTAGATTCTCAATAAATCGGTTGTCATAGCATAAATCGGCCCAAATGATAAATGGTGAAGATCAGGCATAATCTTATCGGTCACCCCAAGAGTAGCGATAAATCGGACGATAAATCGCTGAATCGGAAGATTTTTTGAACAGTAGGGGAATAGCGATCAAAACACCAACCCCGCGCGCCTCGTCTTCATTGTAGGCCGGCCCATTTCGGGTTTTTCTCCACCGATTTTGAGAAGTTTCTAGAACCTGCCCTGAACCGGATTTCCTTATTCTTTTTCCGTTGCCTTTTCCCTGGTTCTCTTTCCTTTTTCCTTTTTTTCTTTTATGTTTTTACCTTTTTACCTCTTTCTTTTTAGTTTTCTTTTTTTTCATTTTCGTTTTTCCTTTTCCAAAATTCCTAAACTATATTTAAAGTATGTAAACTTTTTTAAAAATGATGAACAATTTTTGAATTCATGATTTTTTTTTGCAAATTGCGAACATTTTTAAAAGTTTTGAACATTTTTTTTAATACAAGAACTGCTTTTGAAATTTGTGAACTGTTTTTCAAACTCATGAATATTTTTTAACATTTTTGAAACTGACAAACATTTTTGGAATTCGCAAAAAATGAGGTTCATGTACATTTTTCAACTTGAGCACATTTTTTGAGTTTAGTGAACATTTTTCGAACTCACAAACATATTTTTAATTTCATGAGCATTTTTTCAGTTCAAGAATATTTTTTAAAAGTCATGAACATTTTTCAAACTCACTAACATTTTTTTAATCTGCAAACCTTTTTTGAAATCCATGAACATTTTTTAACATTCTCAAACTTTTTTCCAAATTTACGACATTTTTTTAAATGTGCAAACATTTTTGTAACCTAATGAGTCGATATGGTCTAAGAAATTTTGTTATTAGACTTCGTATGAAAAGAATCAAACAATAATGTTATAACTAGCAGGTGAAGGCGTTGACTGAAAATAATCAAATTTTGTTATTAGACTTTGTATGAAAAATATTTTTGTTAACTGTAATGTGTTAGAATAGCAACAATAAGCTTAAGTCATCATGTGTGCCTCATGAAACCTGATTAGTTCATTAGGCATGGGCTTTAAATTTTCTCTTTGTTGAATATATTTTCTTGATTGTTGTATCCATGCAATACTAATCAAATATCTATATTTTAGCTAGATTTTTGTTTATTAGGTTTTAGATGGTTTTCCCTGGTGCCTTGGAACATTTTGAATGTTATCTCTTTAGGTTCTCATATTTAGCCCGCGGCTCCAACCTTTGTTGAAGGGAAACTCAAGGTTCCAACTTGATAGGCCCTCTCTTTCATTTGGTTTATTGGAGCATATAATTGGTAAGTTTGGTGACCTAAAAGCAGTTTTAGGTATAGGACATAGAAATTGAGGGGAATCTTTTTTTTCTCTTCTCCAACGAATGCATTAATTTGGACCATGAACTAGGCATGTGCGCCCGAGGGAGGGAAGAGGAGAGAAACTTTGACATTTTTCATGCTTTGGATGAATATATCTATTCATAGCTTTCCTTTTTCATGGCAACGGATGAGCGTGGCGCCATCGTGGTAGAGCCCGGGATGAAGGGTGGGTCCAATATAGAACTAGGAGGTAGGAGAACTAAGATAGGAAGGCGGTTGTTGCCCCTGTCCCTTGTTGCCGGCCTACCATGCGCTGTCGATCACTGGCTCACTTAGAACACGAGTTAGTAGATTTTGTGATAAGAGTGAGGAGGATGGTACCATAGAAAATGTGGAAAACTGCATTTTATTAGAGATGACTTCGCAACAAATTGCATGAGCGAGTGTTTTATATATTTTCTTCTTCAATTCGTACAATTTTTTGGTTAGGACAGAGGGGTAAATGCATTGGTGGTTGCTTCAAGAGTTAATAACGGACACGATGGCGTACCAGTTGCATGCCGAACAACCGACATCATTTTTTTTGTTTCATGGTAATGCACGACATTCAACTATATGTTACAACGTGGCAATGTCTCAGGGGACATCAGGTCTACCTTCTTGGGCGTCACAGGCGTTACACACCTCGTTCCCCTTGATGGCGGTGGCAGATACCACGAACAGGGGGGAGGGGATCAGGGCAGAGAGTGGGACGATTGGCAGGGGACTCCTCCTGGACGTTCCATTGGGTAGTACGGTGTGAAGGAGAAAGGACGCCATGGCGAAGGTGAGGTGGGCGTCATCCGGTATTAAAGGAGAGGGCACCAGCGAGAAATGTCCCTCTATGGCGGAAAATTGAGCGAGAAGGGGGCGGTCCGGCAGGAAAAGGGAAGGGTGCATCGTCGGGTGGAGTTTTTGTGTTGGGACCGCGTGTTGAAGATAACATGGAGGATAATCTGGAAAACCACATATCTTCCTCACATATGGGCTGGATTTTGATGAGCCCGGACCATCCAAATGGTTGGATTTTTGGGAGCCCGTTGGGCGTCCGTTTGATGTCCGAACACTCCCAAATATATGAGAGAGAAATGAGCTTCGACCTTGGAGATGATCTTAATCATTTGTTTTGTCTGATTCGTTTATACGTATTATAGCCCGTAGCAACGCACGGGCGTTCTACTAGTTTCATTTTGTATCCCTCTTGAGCACACACAAATACTCGGCCAGGACTGGACTACAGCACCCCCGCACAGCCGCCGCCTCTCCCCCTTCCACCCCACATCTCCTCCGATTTCCACGGGCTTCCCCTCCAGTCCACGCCACCGGCGGCCGGCAACGAGATGGCCCCGACACTGACGGAGCTCCCGGGTGGCCTCCTCACCGAAATCCTTCTCCGGCTGCCCGCGCCGGAAGACCTCGGGCGCGCCTCGACCACCTGCTCCCCCCGGTGCCCGACGCCCTCGTCGCCTCGGTGGAGCCCCCCCCGTGCTACGCATGCCCTTCGACGAGCCTCTCCTCCTTCCCCTCGGCGAGAACAATGCGGCGGCGGAAGGGACGGCATTCACGGTGATCTCTATGGTGCATTGCGAGACTAAGATGGCCCCCTTTGTCTTCTCTTCGAGCACCGGTCAGTGGCGAGCCGCAGCACCCATGCTTTGGTCGGCCATGCTAGTGCCGCCGATGGACCATACTTATCTCAGGCGGCATCACACCTATGGCTGCTTCTACTCGGAGTCCACCCTGATCAAGAGGAGAGAGTTGCTTGTGCTCAACATCCAGAGGATGGAGTTCTCCATTGCGGAGCTCCCATCCTCTAGTTGGGGCATGCTAGGCGTGGCCATTGTGGAGGCAGGGGAAGGCAGGCTTGGGTTGTTTGGTATCCGTGATGGAACTGCAGGTGGCAAACCTGACCTCTGCTATACCGTTAGGGATAACAAAGGCAAGAATTCAGGCCAGTGGCAGATGGTGAAGACATTCTCACTACGTTCTGAGGACCTGAATTATCTCAAAGCTGCAACAGAGAGGTATGTGCTCTTGATATGTTTTGAAGCCCCACGGTTCGTCGGCTTGTCTGTGGAGATGCCAGAGTTGGAGTATATCTCGGTGGACGTCAAGAAGTTGCAGCTTGAGAGGGTCTGTGTGAAGCCTTTCGGGAATTCCTTGTCCAGGACACGCATATATGCCCACTTCCCGCCATCGCTGTCCTCGCCAATAATATGAAGTGGTATACTTTCTACTGCATCTTAGTTATGTTATGTCTTTCACTTCATAGATTTCACATAAATTGTCTAATGCTTAATTGTTCAGTGTTGCAATTGGTCATTCTTGTTTACACGATATTAGTAGTGGTTATGTTTTTGTGTTCTATTCTATCATGGGCGTAAACATATTTGTGATTTGTTGTCCTGTTTGTTTCAGTTGCTGTTTTGAGAGAATCCTACAAAAGAAAATATCTTTCACATAGCTCAAGCTTCCACTATCATTTTAGGAGTCATGAAATCAAAACATATCTTTCGTGGAATAGTTCTATGACCGAGGTAATGGAGAAGTAATCCAAATATAGATCCATTTTACCATTGAAGTGGTTACTTTCACCTCTAGAAAATTAATTACAGTTAGGAAGGACTCATCTTGTCCACTTTATTCTCATAAATATAAGGATGCAGGAAGGTTTTTCTTTTGGTCATCTTCACATTCATTTTTCCTTTTCTTGTGATGATGTTGTTTTGAAAAAACACTGCCTAATTACTGTTTTCACAAGTAACTGCCTGAGTCACTGCCCTGAATCAAAGAAAGAGCAGTGTGTGCTCACACTGTGTGTTTTGGATCAGTCTCATAAATCAGTTATAGGCTTCACATCTATCATTTGTTGATTGTGGCTAGAACCCCTGATATATTTCCTTATGTGACTTAAGCTAGGCAATAAAAATCTGAAGTCCTGCAAACACTGTGTTTGTTTCAATTCCTGTTTTAAGAGAATCGTACAAAATAAATATCTCTCACATAGTCTCAGGCTTCCACCATCATTATCACAACATTTATTTTCCCAGAATTGTTCTATGGCCGAGGTAATGGAGAAGTAATCCAAATATAGATCCAGTGTACCTCTGGAGTGTTTACTTTCACATCTAGAAAATTAAGTACAGTTTCGAAGGACTCATCTTGTCCACTTTCTTCTCATAAATATAAGGATGTACTTTTGGTCATTTTCACATTCATTTTTTCTTTTCTTGTGACGATGTTGTTTTGAGAAATCTCTGCCTAATTACTGCCTTCACAAATAACTGCCTGAGTCACTGCTCTGAATAACAAAGAAAGAACAGTGTGCTCTCAGCCTCTCACACTGTGTGATTTTAATTAGTCTCTTAAATCATTTACATGCTTCACATCTATCGTCATTTGTTGATTGTTGCTAGAACCCCTGATATATTTCCTTAAGCTAGGTAATAAAATATCCGAAGTCCTGCAAACACTAAGCTACCAGTTTAGAATGACCAAAGATTTCCGGTGCTTGTTTCTTTTTGCGTACATGCCTCTGTCTGGCTATGTGCTCCAACCTGCATTGCAATTCGGTGCTGAACACACAAAAGTGTTGCATATCGCAAATTCGGTTGCGATGAACGGTTAACCTTACTGATTGAAGGAATGCAATTCTGCTACTATATCTAGACCAATATAATAGGAATAATTCATTCCTTTAAGCGTGTAAGCTCTTGAATATGTGTACAAATTGGGCCCAAAATTCTTCTCTGTTTGGCTAAACTTTTGTCTTGTTTGTTCAGATTCGGGGGAGCTCTAATCAGATCAGCATTCTCAATTCAAGACAACTGGGGTTTTAGTGGCGTGTCCTACAGGTGACACTATCTACATTGCTTCGCCTGGCGTTCGGCATGTCTATGTTTTGGTTAATTACTATAGCATCGATGTGGATGTTCTTTGTCCGAGTGTGGCAATGCCATGTCTATGTTGTGTTCTTCCTTTGATATCTAAGAATGTTACATTTTAATTAATGGTCCCAATCAATCAAGAACTGTGGTAAGTCCACCTTTATTTGTTATACTGAGCAGTGCATTGCGATGCATCTGGTGCTGATGAACGGATGCGGTGGGGAGTGGCTGCTGCTTGTCCAAGACCGCTGCTCCTTGACGGCCATGGCAGCGTACCGCTCATGCATAACTGTTGCCTCTCGAACATCTAAAAGCTCGACGGTCTTTGGAGATAAGAGCTGCATCTATTGATGCCTAGGGCTTAGAAACAACTTCTAATGGTCCACCCCAACACCAATCGAATTCTAGTGTGTTTGGTATCCTGAGTTTGTGCGTTTGTTATTGAAGTGACAGTTGCTTGCATTTTATTCGATTCTTTCTCCTCTCTCTCACCAAACAAAAGCCATACATTTTATTTCCCTTTGATAATTGAGATGATTGGTATCTTTTAAACTAGATTTTTTTTCATATATTTCAATTCCTCATGACAAGAGCTAGCACAAGACCAATCTTGGGTACATTTTAAACTACTCTAAATTTCACTATTTCAATCAATTGAAATATATGTTAATTTTTTCAGAAATATAGTGAAATGATTGAAATATGTGTTAAATAATTTATGAAAATGATCTAAATGTAACCAAAAACATTGAAATATGTGTGAATTTTTACTTTACTTTTCATCACTTCAAACAAATACATCAAACTATAATTCATAAACTCTTTCGAATACAATAGTCTAAATCAAGCTACAATTCACATACATTTTACACATACTTCAATCAATTTTGTACACTCAATTTGGTTGCTTTCAAATATTAACTCCATTTGTGTGCTTTCAAATGTTATTTCACACAAAATTACATCGAGAGACCATAGTCCCAACTCCCGTGTCGCTCCTGCGAGCGGCCGAGGAGACACCTAGCGGCGCCGCCACCTCCCCTGTGGCCGGTGGCACTGGTTCCGGTTAGCCGTGGACTAATCTGGCTGGCGGTTCGCCGGTGGTCTCTGCAAGGTGCGGCTGGTTACAGTGGCTTATCCGGGCTTCTTCGTTGACAGGCTTGCTCATGTGAGGCGATGGTTGGTGGTCTTGTGTGCCCTGGTGTGGATTGAGGTGCGACTTTGGGTGTGGAAGCCTGGGTGAAGACCGTGTCTCGGTCGTGGGCCTGTGACTAGCGATGTTGGCGGCTGTGGGCGTCGTACACCTTCTTGGAGGCATCGCTGCACTATTGTTGCACCCTCCCACATGGATCCGGCTCCAGGGAAACCCTTGATCCCGTGTTATCGGACGATGGCGGTGCCATGGCGTCGTTTCCCCTCTTGAATGCTTCGTCCTTGGAGCCGGGCATCTGCAAGTGGGACCAGTAGAAGGCGTCGGTGTTGCTGCCATGGCTTCCGTGACAACGATGGCGGAGGCGAGCGAAGTTGGAGGAGTGGCAATGGTTGCGGTAGTTGGTCTTTTTCCGGCGTATCCATGGGATTACCTCGGGTTGTTTTGTTGTGATGAAGTCGGAGATGCGGGCACGGGGCCTCTATGGTGACAATGACAGGCGGCAGGTGGTCTGTTTGGTGGTCTTCCGCGGCGCCAACCTTGCATAGTTCTCCTTCAGAGCTCTCCATCAGAGTCAGAGCTGTTTTGCCCTCGGTGCGGGTGGCTGAAGCTGGCACGCATCATCTTGTGTTACACACATCCTGTATGGTGAGGGTTGGGTCGACGTTTGTCTTCGGCGAAGTTGGAGTCTCTTTCTCGGAGATTAGGGAGGGCGATGACGCCTGTTGGGGAAAAGTGATGACGATGACACCATAGTGTATCTTGACGAGACCCTCTGTGTTGAGGTGTGTGTGGGGCATCATGTGTGTGCCGCTCGGCAGTATGTGACGGTTTTAGCCCAGTTTTTCGTTAATTAACCGGGAAACTCTCTTCTGTTTTAATGAATGACTAGTAGAATGTCCGTGCGTTGCTACGGGCTATAATACATATAAATAAATAAAATAAATGATTAAGGTCGTCTTCAAGGTCGAAACTCATTTCTCCCTCAAATGTTCGGGCGTGTTCGGTCATTAAACGGGCGTCGAGCGGGATCTCCATAATCCAACTGGATAGTCCGGGCTCTCCCAAATCCAGCCCATATATTGGGGAGAAATGTGATTGCCCGGACTATGCCATGTTATCTTGAACACGTAGTCCCAACACAAAGAACACACCCCATGATGCACCCTTCCCTTTTTCTGCCGGACCCTCCCCTTCCCGCTCATTTCCTGCTGCAGCGGGGCATTTCTCGCTGGAGTCTCTCCTTTTAAAACCGGACGAGACCCAACTCATCTTCACCATGGCGCCCTCTCTCCTTCAGACTGTACTTACCCGCAGAACGCCAAGGAGGAGTCCCCCGCCAACCGCTCTGCTTTCCACCATGATCACCTCTCCATGTGTTTGTGCCTATTCGCCACCGCCATCAAGGGGGATGAGGAGTGTGCTGCTCATGACGCCCCTCAAGCTAAGAAGACAGATCTGATGTCTCTTGAACCATTGCCACATTGTACCATACGGTAGAATGTCATGCATTACGATGAAACAAAAATATGGTGTATGTTGATGGGCATGCAATTGATACGTCACCCTGCCCGTTTTTAACTCTTGAAGCAACCAACCAATGCATTTACTCTTCAATCCTAACCAAAAAATTGTACGTCTTGATGAAAAAAAATATGAATCGCCCGCTCATGCAATTTGCTATAGAGCCATCTCTAATGAAATGCAATTTGCCACATTTTTTTAAGTAGGGAAATTATTCCACTCAGACAGCCGTAACTGATTGGACCAACCCCAACCGCCATCCGGCTCACTCTCAACCCTCACTCTTATCACAAAGTCCATTAGCTTGTGTCCTAAGTGAGCCAATGACCGACAACGCTGTGGCAGGCCTGCAACAAGGGACAAGGGCGACAATCATCCTCCTATCTTAGTGCTAGTACCTCCTGGTTCTATATTGGACTCACACTTCATCCGGGCTCTACCACGACGGCACGACGCTCATGTGTGGCCACAAAAAAAGAAAACTATGAATAGAAATGTTCATCCAAAGCATGAAAAATGTCAATGTTTCTCTCCTCTTCCCTCCCTCGTGCGCACATGCCTGATTCGTGGTACAAATTTATGTACCCGTGAGAAGAGCAAGAAAAAATCCCCTCACTTTCTATCTCCTACACCAAAACTGCTTTTAAGTCACAAAATTTACCAATTGTATGCTCCAATAAACCCAATGAAAGAGAGGGCATATCATGTTGGAACCTTGAGTTTCCCTTCAACACAAGTTAAAGCCGTGAGCTAAATACAACATTCAAAATGTTCTGAGTTACCGGGGAAAGCCAGCTAAAACCTAATAAACAAAAATCCAGCCCACATATAGATATTTGATTAATATTGCATGGATACAACAATCAATGAAATATAATGAATAAAGAGAAAATCTAAAGCGCACACCCAATGAACGAATCAGGTTTCATGAGCTCACATGACAACATAACATTTTTCTCGAATACGCACAAGCATGCGTATCATATATTGATAGAAGAAGTAGCCAAGATGGCCAATACATCGCCTTTCGGCAAAGTGTTACACCAAAAGGTTAACACCCACATCCACCAAGGCAACACCGACACACAACTCGCCTTGCCCAAACTCAAGCCAAACAATGGCGAAGAGGACGGACACAGAGCACACAGGCCGCGTCCCAACCGAACCGAACACCTCAGAGCTGGACAAAAACGCCAAAGCAAACTAGATCAACGCACTCTCCACTCATGGCGCCTAGGAGATCGTCAAGTGGACAGCAGGAGCTAGCCTAGCTTGATGAAGACGTCACAGATGAGCCGTCAATTATGGAGTACATAGCGCCCCGGATGCTCATGCCCATAGCAAGAACCAACACATGACAACCCTGCACCCCAAGCCTCACCGCCGAAGCGAACGGGACACCCACACCAGTTACTCCTTTGGAAGACACCCCGAACACCTAGGCAACGCCTTCAAGAAGGGGACGACGTCGTGACGTCGCCGCTGCCTGGCCCGGCGAACCGAGCCTAGGGTTTCCCCCGGTGTGAGTAGGGGATGGACAAGGCCATGGCAACGCCTCCAAGGAGGAGACGGCGCCCATAGGCGTCACCGTTGCCCGCAGCCACAACAGCTCACATGACAACATAATATAAGCTTATAATATAAGCTTATTGTAGCTATTCTAATATCTAAGAAGTGCAAACTTTAAATGTCACTTGACCAAGAAAGGGAAGTTCAAAAACCAGTTAATCCTTGTAGTTGCATGCCATAAGAGATAAATATCATGCACAATTTACTAACAATAATTAATCTATATGGTGCAAAATATCTTGATAAGATAAAGAAATTACCAAATTGGACCCATTTATGAAACGGTCACAACCCACTATCAAGAGCACGGAGAAAACAAAAAATAGTTGTACAAGATAAAGCTCATATGGAATATTAATTTGCCTGATTTCTCCTCCCATAGCATGACCATGACATGCATTTGCACTTCCATGTATTCTGAATACATTTCTACCACAGCTAGAGGCATCATTAAAAACACAACATCAATTTCTAGACGATCATCGAAACTTCGGTTGAATCTCTAAGGAATTGAGTATGTTACAGAATTGTGTAACGTTCAGATTAAATGGACCACTATATAAGATTCCTGTATTTGGTTTGAACAGGCACGGTTGGCTTTGAACACTCTAAGCTGGATGGGGTTCATTTTAGTATCATACTTTTTCTTGTGCTCCGGAACATTATTTATTTACCCATTGGTGGTTACATATTCTGACATATATTCATCAAATAGATGAAAGCCGTGGTGCCGCTGTGTCTTGATCATCAATTCCTCGCCTTCGGGTCCTCCGCCCGCCACCGCCATTGTCTACTGTACGAATTCTTAAGAATAAGAGTGATGTTACTATGCAAGGTACAAACATGACAGCGACAATGGTACTATGGATGCAGGATGCTGTTTACGATTGATTGGTTAGGCAAACTTGTTAGAGGCCAAAAACAAAATAAAAAACTTACTTGTCGGCTGGCTGTCATCTTCTATCGAACGTGTGGCAGGAGCTACAAATGAAGCCATGCCATCAAGAATTAAAGCCCATGGCTCTTCTAGAAAAAAAAAATAGTGATGTATTGAAATATGTATTTAACGGATTGAGGGGAATCGTAACTGGTCAACTCATCGTATCCTTCAATACCTAAGATGAAAAAGAAACACCCCAATATAATTACATATTCTCTGGCCACCCTCTACAGAAGCTCAGAATGAGGAAAAATGATACATTCTATTCTGGACAATAGATTAAAAACCAGTTTGCTCTATGTATCAAGAAAAAAACGCTGCTAGAGTTCAATAAGTAAAACATTGCTCAAGAACTGATGTGTGATTTATAATATTCTGAAGATTACGTGAAACAGAACCTTGCTGGAGCGACAGTGTTCCGCATACAAATGGAAATACCCACCTTGGATAATCTTTCTGTGAAACCATCCCATATCTTCTTATTCAATTCATATGTGCTGTCACTGAATTGGAATCCATGAACTCTCTCTAGTGTTGTAAGCCCCCAAAAGAAGCATATATTTGAGTTTCAGAAGAAAATAAGTTTGTACCCATAACGACATAAGTTGCAAGGACTCTATTGAACATAGAAGCTTCCACAAAATTTAACTTGAAAAGGGTGTCCTCTAAATCTAGCGTAGATGCATAACAACTGAAAGTGGAAAGAGTAACAAACATACATGCGCCATAATTTTACTAATAACTACTTGCCTAGACATAATGGGAGTCATTGACAAAGGAGATGGATCCAAATCTCGCTATGTATGAGAGGAACATCAACTATGAAATTTACCTTCGAGATACTTCCATCTTATACAAGCTAAAAATAAATACTTGTCAACACACCTTTGACTTGAATTAGCATGGCTCTTACTACAATACAGTGTTCACTATTTTTCCGAAACCTACTTTTTTGAACCAATAATACAGAGTGTTCACTATTGAGTACTGAACTGCACATAGTTTGCAATTGACGAAAAGCTTCATCAAAGTATATCTGTATATGTAGACGCGGCCAAGGAGAGTACTCTGGCGAGAGCGTACGGCATGTGGCGAGGCTCCAGTGCAACACTCCCAGCCCTCCCATGAGGATGCCCACCATATGGCTTGTTAATTAAGTTGTTTTAGAGCTCGCATGCATGCTCCTCAACTAAGTAGTAGATGACTGGAATAATACCAATGGTACACAATCTGGGTGAACCACAAGCCATGCGCGTCCTCCGCCATGCTCCTGCTCCTCTAAGTCCAGAGCACCGGCCGGCCCCGTTTTCGTTCTGCCCAGGTATAGTCTGCCGAGGTGGCAGCAGCTTCGCGACAGCCTCCTCCGAGCTCCAGTGAACATGGCAACGTTGGTGCCGGCACGCGGCGCAGTGGAGCTTGCCCCCGGCAGAGCTGATCTCCGAGTCCGACATGACGCCTTGGCAGACTAGCTACGATCTCGTGTCGCGTCGAAGAGGACGACCATGGCGGTGCGCGGCCGGTAGGGCATGGCGGGGACGAGACGTCCGCCCAGGATGCGGTTTCGTCGGCCGGCGAGTAGCTGGTCGGAGGTGGCCGACATCGACGAGAACGGCACGGTGCCGTCGCGATCGGACCCGGCCGTCGAAAGGAAGGAACGCGCCGGCAAGGCGATCCGACACGAAAGAAAGGAAGCATGCGAAGAATTTTTTGAGTCTACATTTTTTTAACGCTTTTAGTCTACACCTAGAGAAGAATAAAGCTCCTTAGTTTTTACCACAAAATAAAGCTCATGAGTGTAAAAGCCTAAAAGGAGAAACAGATCGGCAATCTTATACTCTAATTAAGGTCACCTATTTTTTTAGAAACTCTAATTAAGGTCATCTCTGCTCCGTGGAGAATTTGGGCCATGGGTCACGTGGGCCATCACGTCCTCCTTGGGCTCCCGACCCAGACGGGACAAACAGGTTCACCTGCTCGGCCCGCGTCGCTGGTTGGACGAGCGGCACGCAAGGCCTTTTGTTTTTCTTGCGGGAATATGCATCTTCGACTTATTAGAGTAATCCCACATCGCCTTTGCAACTGAGCGGAGGCGGTTTGTAAAGCAATAAAATCAGACGCAAGGTCACCGTCCAAAGCATACCTTTCTCGGCCTCTTGGCTAAGATCAAGTGTAGTATCTGTTCTTATCAGTTTAATATCTGATACATGGATTTACGGATCCATAAGATATTAAGTTAATATTTTTTGTGGGAGAGAATTTGTCTATGTAGCTCGCTACATGGACGGTTCTCATGTGTCGGCCAAGCGTTGCACTATTGCTTGGAACAGGTGCACCCAACCAAAACAAAAGAAAATGAAACCATAATCTTGACCCTGATTTTTTTATTAATAGTAAATGATAATTCTGTAATTACAAAACTGGTAAAGGGCTGGTGAAAATTGTAAAAATAGGAAGGATGCCAGGAATAACATCGTCAAGGTTCAGACGCTAGTATGGACGGCGTCCAGTCATGCCGATTGGTGCCCTGATTAGGCTGAATCGAATCGTTTTCCTCTTATAGATAGAGGTTTCATCACTTATAAAACCTAATACGCATGCAGCCGTCCCTCCTTACATCGTCTCATTGGCCGCTCGTCATTAGGATCATTCGCTCATCATTAGGATCATCCACTCGACCTACAGATGGCGCATGTGAGTTATTCCACGGCCTCGTTGAATCTTCTTTGTTTGGTATTATGTATAATTTATTTAGTGGATTGTATAGATGACTTTGTTGTTACTCTTGGGTAGTATAGTTGGTAATTGGCTAATTTATGAGAACAGATAAGTCGACTTTGAGTCGGCGGCCGTGCTTTTTGCCTCTACATGCCGGTGCACCGCTACCGGTACTTCTGGGAGCATGGCGTGTCGGCGCCGTAGCTCAATGTGAACCTACCGCACGGGTGGCACCTCAACCTCGATAGGGTTCTGGTGCCGGCCGTGCCGCACTACTAGGGATAACCCTAGCAGTAGCGCTTGATATATAGCTATCAGTAGCGCTGGTACAAGCGCTACCACTAAGACGCTACAGCTAACTGGTAGCAGTAGCGCTGGTTTTCCAGCGCTACTGCTATACCTAATTAGCAGTAGCGCTCGAATGGAACCAGCGCTACTGATAATAGTAAGTAGCAGTAGCGTTTCTTATGAAAAGCGCTACTGCTAAATTTTCCTGTATTTTTGAAAATGCAGCTTATTGTCGCTGTATTTGTATAGGTTTTATATACAGTACTTTCATCATATGATTTTATAACCATGATTAGTTATTATATATATCAGTGGGTGAAATGAACGTGGATTAGATTCAAGTGGAGGCAACATGTGGTGCACATCAAAAGTACTACTAATCCAAATTAGTAGTACTTTCGATGTGCACCACATGTTGATTAGTAGTACTTTCGATGTGCACCACATGTTGCCTCCACTTGAATCTAATCCATGTTCATTTCACCCACTGATATATATATATAATAACTCATCATGCTCATATAACAACTTAGCATCATGCATCATCATAATAACTTGGTCATCATTTTCGTCCGTGAGACATCATATAACAACTTGGTCACTAGTCATAATCACAACTCCTCCTCCTCATCATCATCAACTCTGACACATTGTAACACATGATAACACATTGTATATACGACCTACTCCTCTCTCATAGGACCTACTACCCTCTCTAAGGTAAAATAGCATAAAACAAGATAGGCCCTGACTCTCCATTATGGAGAATGAAGACTATTCTGTCTCCAATTCTTGCGCTTCGCACAATGTTGCTTCCAAGTAGCTCCCTACGATTGTTTATATATTTTTTCCATTCTTTGATTGTCATGTCTTGATCGGTTTTAGAAATCCGGTATGAACAGTTGTGAAGCCTAGGCAGATATGGCCGTAAGCTAATAACATCAAGCCAACCTTTCGGAAACATCAGATCAGGCACACAATCCTTCGGGATTTTCTGTTGAAAAACATAATAATAACATCGTAATTAGCAATGTAGTTTAGCTTTAGAAGAATATATGCAAAAGATGCATGGATGTCGTAATAGTAATTTTTTTACCATGCCATCTCCATGGATGTTACCGTAGGTCAGCACGTGCACTAGTTTACCATGCCATCTCCATCATATTTTGAAAGACCTACATTGAAAATTTTCTATTCCATGAAAATTGTCACAACTACTCATGTAGCTACTACTCTACTACAACTATCAAAACATCTACATCATCATCGACATGGGGATTTGACTGGTCTCACCTCGAGGTCGGAGGTGGTCGGTGACGGGGACGACGGCGGGGATGATGCAGGGGCTCCTTGATTTCTGCAAAAAAAAATATAAACAAAAACATTATTATCCTCATCTTAGGACGTAGTGAAACCCTATGTCTAAAACATCCTAGTTCTAGCCCTAACATTTACTAAAAATACCTTGTTCTAACCCTAAAACTTGAAAAGACCTATACATTTACTAAAAATACCCTAGTTCTAGCCCTAACATCTGTCCATCCATCCATCTATCTATATATCCTCATAAACCCTAGAAAAATGCCCTGGTTTTTTAAGTACTATCTACTTCTTGAATCATAGAAAAATGCCCTAATTTCACATAACTTAGAGTTCGAAACCCTATGTCTAACACAAAAACAAAATTTGTAAAACATAGTTCTAACCCTAATAATTTGTACTACCCATCTATCCATCCATTTGTCTAAATCAAGTTCTAACCCTAAAAATTTGTAAAACCTAGTTCTAATCATCGACATGGGCATTTTCATATTTTATTTGATACCTATAATACTTAAAGATAAAAGGTTCAAAAGACCGACATCGAACGAATAAAAAAAATCTATTGTATTCAAAAGACTTACATTTACTGAAATTTTTCTAATTTTCTGTTCTATTCTACATTTACTAATTTTCTATTCTATTCAAAAGAAGAAAATTTACTAAAAAATTCCTATTCTATTCAAAAGACCTACATTTACTTACTTTTTTCAATTCTATTAAAAAACCTATATTTACTAAAAAAATCTCATATAGCATTCTAATATATTTCTGTACCTAAAAATTTCTATTACTAAATTCTTTTACTAAAAAATTATATACCTAAATTTTTAAAAAGAGAGAGGTGGGAGGAGGAGGAGGAGGAGGTAGGAGTGAGGGCTTCGGGCGGCTGGGGGAGGGGGGAGAGAGGAGGGCAGTAGGAGGAGGGAGGAGGGAGCAGGGCAGTCGGAGGAGGTGGGAGGAGAGCATCGGGCGCCGGCGGGAGGAGGAAGGAGAGAGGAGGGCGGCGAGAGAGAGGGGAGAGGAGAGCGGAGAGGGAGGGAGGGAGGCAAATACCTTGGGGGCGACTGTGGGTGACGGCGGGCAATGGCGGCGACGGTGGGCAACGGCGGCGACGGCGCACGGCGGAGAGAGAGCGAGTGAGAGTGTGAGGGGAGAGTGAGGACGCGGGGTGTGGATATGATGCCCGTAGTAGTAGCGCTGGTTGGTAACCACCGCTACTGCTAAGCTCCATAGCAGTAGTGCGTTAAGGGAACCAGCGCTACTGCTATGATCAATAGCAGTAGCGCTTTTAGAGAACCAGCGTTACTACTAAGGCTAAGCACGTAAAAAAAAGTATCAAAAAAAGCAATGGTCATCAATGATCTTTTTGTGTAGAATCTAAATTGTCAGTATGAATCTTCGCCGGTTTAGGAACCAACGAAGATTCATATTGCCACAGATCCTACACATAGAGTACAATGAAGACCAAGTGGTTGTGATAGTTTGAGAAGCACCATATTTAAGGTGGTAAACATTCTGTTCGCGGAGCGAGGTGGGACTAAACTTGGGTCCTAGGAGGGGACTGAATTTAGCAGTAGCGCTGGTTGGAGGGAAGCGCTACTGCTAGTAGCGTGTTTTATGTAAGAGCGCTACTAGTATACCTAGCCTGCTGGCAACGGTGTGGCAATTATAGTAGTAGCGTGTTTTGTAACTACCGCGCTACTGCTATGTGCATAGTAGCAGCGCTCTTTCTGTGCAAGCACTACTGCTAATTAGCAGCATCACTTCCTTTTAAAAAGCACTACTGGTAAGCTTCTGTGTATAAGGTTTTCCCTAGTAGTGCGGCCTCAGGCCACGCACAGCTGACGAAGATCCACCGCCACTCGTGCTCTACTACCGGCCGACCTTCGTCGCGACCCAACTTACGCGGTGGATTTGCCAAACTGGGAAGTGTGGTTCGCCACCAAGAACGACCAGCGTTGCCGGTAGTGCTTCAAGTGTGCGTCCGGTGCATCGTGCGCGCTCGCCGCTCCACCACCACTGCCGGTCGTGGCAGGCCGATTAACAGCTGGCAGCCTTCCAACAGGCGTTCCCGTGGATGGTGGCGCTAGTCTACGTCGACCTGACCAAGGAGGAGGACAATAATGACGCTGCCTAGATCTACCACCCGCCGCTAACTGTTTTATAGTTTTCATTAAAAAATTATATTTAACTAATATAAATAGGACTTCTGCTGGCTGTTTTATTTTTAAAAAATTTCAAAATCCAGCGCAAATGAGAAATGCTTCCGTTCGTGTTGGACACACCTATGAACCGGCGGACAAAAACAAACACCGGCGTTCGCCTGACCAACCCAAATGAACAAAGAACGGAGAAAATCCGCGTCAGTTTCAACCAAACAGGGGACGTTGGTAACAATAACGTCTAGGTGTGGACGTGGTTTGCAACAGCGACCAGGCCTGGACGCTACTAATCATTGCGTCCTTCCTATTTTACAAAATTCTAACTTATCATTACTAGTTTTGGAATTACAGAATTATTATTATTAATAAAAAAATCGGATCTTGACCTCCTTGTCCATAGCATTTGTTGTGGAGGGTTCATTCGTCATTATTTCGAACTTTGAAGCCAGCAACATTGCGTATTAGAACTTGGGAAGTAAGTTGCAATCTGTGGCTTATTTATCCCCTGGATAATTCAATTGCAAGTGCATGAATCATAATTAACAAGGGTTGCTTTGATTCATTCGATTTCCATAGAATTTTTGTAGGATTGTGATCTTATGGATTTTTCCTTGTGGTAGGTGTTTGATTTGTAGGAATCCAACTCTTATGAATTATTCCAATAGAACTTTCCCTAGTGTATTTCATAGGAAATTTTCCATGAGGTCCCTTTGAAAGAATCCTACGATTTTTCTATGCTGTCATTGAACACCCACTTGTGTTAGTTCCTATATATTTTTCGAATTCTATATGTTTCAAGTGAGAAGGGCATAGCAATCCTTTTATTTTCCCATGCCTATTTTTCCTGTTCTATAAATCAAAGGAGCAGTAAAGGTGTCAGAATTCCTAAAAATAGAAGCAAGCAACACCCAAAGCTTGAGATGCGCAAAAAAAAAAAAACACCCAAAGCTTGAGGGTTTAGACCCGAATACCCAAAAGCTTAAGTGTTCACACCGAAGTTAGCTAAAAAAATAAAACGAATTATAGGCTACAGTCTTATTTGCACGGTCAGAACGACATGGCTACTGCAAGTCTGCAATGTTGGTTCATGGGTCGTACAACGGAGTGAAGTACAGAAGAGAGATATCTCCTCGTAGTCATGCCCTCCTCTCAAGCGCTAGCTCCTACCACTGCAGGCTAAAATTCGTGTTTTGACCTTTTTCGTATAGTTTACCCGGATCTGACCCCGGTCTGATTTTTTTTCGGGATTTGACCCTTTTAGCTACCGCCACACCCCCCGGCAGTAGCTTTACACAGCCTACCGCCGCCCTGCCTAGCGGTAGGTGCCACAGATGGCTGTTTGGCAGTTAACGGCCGCTGACGTGGCAAAGTACCCTACCGCCATAGCCTCCGGTGAGGTGGTGGGGTGGGGGTTGTGTTCCCCCACCCACTCATTCACCCCCATTCCCAATTACCCCTCCTTCGACCTGAACTCCTCTTCTCCTCACACAAGGCCCTCTCAAATCTCCCCCATTGTTTGAGATTTGACCGGTGGATCCGGAGCACGTTCATCACCCAAGGTAACTCCCTCACTCCCCCTAATTTTGGTTGGTTTGAATCATGTATTTTGCTCACTTTGTTGCAAACCCTAGTTCATGATTTTGTTGTGGTGAAATCAATGTATATGATGCATTTAGGGCAATGTTTGTGCTTTGACAATGTATTGTGTGACTAGCATTGTTGGGGGTACTAAGAACTAGCATTTAGGTTTTTGTTAGGGTTAGGTTTAATGTTATGGTTAGGGTTAAGGTTATGGTTAGGGTTATGCTTAAGTATATGCCTATGATGACCGTTATAGTAGTTACCCCTCGAATTGTAGCTCGATCTAGTCCTAGGGTTATAGTTTTTGTCAAGAAACGGTTAGGGTTTTTGCCTTGGATGACCATTATAGTTACCCTCGACTTGTAGGATGGGATCGATCATCTTTGTTGAGACTTTTGCGGAGGCAGCGGCGAAGCGTGAATGTCCAGTCATTGAGGAAAAGATGGAGCCGTGGGTCGAAGCCGTCGATGCGTTGAATGCGGCTTGTAGAGACTTTTCAAAGTACTATGTGTCCAAGTGCGACGATGAAAAAGTTAAGTTGTACGAAGCTAAAGAGAAAAACATAAGCAAGCTCAAGCAGGAAGAGAAATTTCATAGACGTGCTCTTGCAAGGCAAATTGCATTGTGCGGAACACGGGATGAAGTGCATGAGATGGACTTGAAAAACCCTGACCAGATCATTGATTGGCTAGTTAGGCAACCATCATCACCGATAGCTAGTCGGGCTTCTCATTGGGCTTGGGTCCATGAAAGAAATGATCTCATTTGTTGCAACCCGGGGCCGTACGACAAAGATGTCGTGTTGATGGATGAATAAAGGGGGTTGAACCACATGATGTCGTAGTGTCATTTGGACTATAATGGCATGTACCCCTTAGCATTTGCTTTCTCATGTAATCTATGTTATTTAAACATGTACTTATGTTATGTAAGCTATGTCATTTGAACTCGTTCTTATGTTATGTACCCTATGTCATTTGAACCCGTGAGAACTTCGTGTCTTAGGTCATTCTAAATAAGCTATGTTTTGTGTTTGTCTTATATCATTTGATTTAAGTTTTGGTTTGTTCCATTTCATGTAGCATGGAAAACAAGACCCCGGTGTAGATAGCATATGAGAAGTGTGAAGGAGAACGACGCCGTAGGATGATGAGGGAGCTTCAAAGATGGATTAAGAGTTGTGAAGAGGCAAACACAGCTATGAGGGATTTCAACAAGTATGTTCTAGGCGGGTACCCTAAAAAGCTCGAGAAAGAAAAAGAGAAGCTAGTTCACGAGTTGCAGGAGAAGGAAGATGAGTGTAGATGGACTTTGGCAATGGAGATTGCATTCTCCGTAAGCATTGATGAATTCACCGAGCTGGACATGGAAAAGCCCGGGCAGATCATTGGATGGGCAATCAAACAAGGAGTGTCGGAGAATCCAACCCGACGTGCTCGATTGGCCTGGTTCCGTGAGGAAAAGGGTTCGATGATCCATTGGGCGGGTTCTGTCGAGTATCAACCGAAGCCTAATCCAGAGCGTGATGCACAGGTCGAACGTATTAGGCGATTAGGAACTAGTTTCCGGCTTATTAGGTGCTCCTTTCCGGGTAGAACATTTATGCTTGCGCTTCTCTACTTCAAAGTCGTGTCATTTGAAAATGTTCAGGAGCTATTTCCCGGTGTAGAACACTTGTCATTTGAATATTTGCCATTTGAACCAATGCTCTAAGTCATTTAAATTTGGTAGATGAAACTTGATGTAATGAACTTTATGCAATGATGTGATGTTATTTATGCATGTCTGTGGTATTTGAACATGTCGATTGAATGTTTGTCGAAACGGACCAATGCTCTAAGTCATTTACGTAGTAATGATGTGATGTCACTTACATTGTACTTGTGGCTAAAAAAGAAAGGCAAAGTGCTACCCTACCGCTATGGCCCTTGGCGGTAGTGTAGCCAACCCTACCGCAAAACAGGACGCCGTTTTCGTCACAGGGCGTGTGGCTACCCTACCGCCATGGCCCTTGGCGGTAGGGTAGCCAAACCCACCGCAAAACATGACCCCGTTTTTGTCACAGGGCGTGTGGCTACCCTACCGCCATTGCCTTTGGCGGTAGGATAGCCAACCCTACTGCAAAACAGGACCCCGTTTTCGTCACAGGGCGGGTGGCTACCCTACCGCCATGTCCCTTGGCGGTAGGTTAGCCAACCCCACCGCAAACGAGGACGTCGTTTTCGTCACAGGGCAGCGCCCACCCTACCGCCATGGCCCTTGGTGGTAGCACTACTGCAGGATGCTGCTAACGCGACACCACAATCAGAGACCCTTAGACGAAACTGTGTGCGATGCATTAATCGCAAACGGTGATGTAAAAAAACCTTCAAAAAAGATGCAAAACGTTTGCGATGGCGGATACATCAAACATGGTTCAGATTTTAGTTGCGTGTGCGAAGCGGGGCATACGGTTTAGTTCAATGAACTGTTTGCGATGAGCAAGAACAACAGAAACGGGCAGCCAGATGAAGGCATGTGCGATATACGGCATACAGTTCACTCGGATAAAATGTTTGTGATGAGGCGGAACAATAGAAACGGGCAGCCAGATGAAGGTGTGTGCGATATACGGCATACAGTTCACTCAGATGAACTGTTTATGATTAGGCAACATAAAAGAAACGGTCAGCCAGATCAAGGTGTGTGCGATATACGGCATACACTTCACACGGATGAACTGTTTGCGATTAGCCACAACAAACAGAAACAGTTAGACAGATCAATGTGTGTGCGCTAGACGGGCACACATTCTAATTAAAAGAAGCGTGTGCGATGGTAATAACGAGCGCGCACGGTTGATGGAATAAGACGTGTGCTGACATCACCTATTGCGGTGCACCCTATGGTGCAAACGCCATGTACTCGGCCGAGAACGCGTGCCCACTTTACGCCTTCCGGTAATCGTACCGCACTTCGAAATATGAACCGTCAATAAATTTTGAACTTGCTTCCCTTCACATTCACAATTACTGTTCACACCGATCAAAACCTGTTCACACCGATCAAAACCTAAACGGTTTCCCACTTAGGAGTGTATTAGTACTTGGTTATAAATACTACCTACTCCAAGATGACTGCACATTCCTCCTCTCAACTCCTCATCCACAAAAACAAACAAGTCTTTCATCGTCGTTTCCTTGCGTCTGCCATGGCCCGCATTAGTTCTGGGTCGAGAGATTACTACCAGGAAGAGGCGAGCATGGAAGCGAAAGCACGAGAGATGTCCCGCCTCACCGCGAAAGCAACCGACATGTCCCGCCGCACGGCCGTAGCAACACAGAGGTCCCGCCGCGCCGCCGAAGCAGCACAGAGGTCCCGCCGTGCCGTCGATGCAGCAGTCTGGTCCGGCCGCGCCGCAGAAGCAACAGAGATGTCCCGCCATGCCGCGAATGTAGCAGAGATGTCCTCCCGCGCCACGGCGGCCTGGGAAAATGTCTCGCGGGCAGGCGAGGACTCTCATGGGCGCGTGCGCGCTATGCTCGATGACCTGATGGGTCGGATCTCCAACTGGATGAAGCTGCAGGACGAGATGAATGCCTCGTTTGAAAATGCTACCAGCGTCATCTGGGGACTAGGTGAGGACAAGGCAAAGCTCCGCACCGAGCGCGACCTGCTAAGGGCGAAGATCACCGAAACGATGAAGCAGCATGAGGAGACCACTGCCTTGTTGAAGAGGATTGGCGTCATCGTCAAGAAACTTATGGACAAGAATGCCATGCTCCGCATCGAGCGCCAAAGTCTGGTGGAGGAATCCGTGGACGCTCTGAAGCAACGTCTTGAGGACACGAAAGAGCTCATCGCCGCTCGCAGCGATAACTACTAGTCTCTGCAGCCTGCAGCAACGCATCAAGAAAGTAGAGATAAGCGAGCCAGATCGTTGTCTGCGTCTTTCTTCTTCTTTTGCCCTTGTGTATTTCAGGCGTTGCCGCATGCAAGTGGCTTTTTTAATTATCTTTCTAAATATGTAAGACAATTATTATCCACTGTCATCGTCCTTATATTCATCAGTCTTGCTATAAGTCGCAGTCAATGCTATATAGGTCCGTCGGATCTTACACCAAGATCCGTGCAAAACTTTCTTTTCAGATTTTCTTTTTTATCTCTTAAATCTCAGTCGAGTGAGACATAGCCACGCCATTAAACAGGGGCTCGGGCGCCATTAATGGAGACATTGGGAGAGTGGTGCGCGGCGAATAGAGGTCAAAGGGCTCTCCTCCCGGTGAGCACGTGCAGGGGTCTGATCGCACGCCTCCCGTACTCAAATAGCTACACCGCACGACACCCCCTAGCCAATAAAAAAAGGGGACGCGTGGCGGCACGTAAATGGTAAGTAGAACGCCCACGGTTTCAATAATACTTGTGTTTCCGATTGTAACGTGACAACAATTGTTCCAAAATGACTTTGTTGATTGTTAATGTGTGCGCCTTCACAAATCGGACAAAAAAAAATTACCACAGCATGTTGGTGCCATGTCATGACACCATGCCAAGTTTCATGATTTTCAGGCGAGTTTTGGATTTACGATAATTTTAAAACCAAGTTTCTCGATGTTTCTGGCCGAGCCAAGACGCCCAGATGTTTGAATTCCATTCTCATTTCTTGCATGGGGCCTAGAAATTCGCCCAAGTACACATAAATGATTTTTCAACTAACTTTGGTGCACTGGAGCATGTGCTTGTAGTTCAAATTTGAATTGTGTGCATTAAATGCCTGGAAATTCAATTAATGTATAAAAAGGCCAAACGAACCCGGAATAATTCCAAAATTTAGCACGAAACTCCTATTGGTCTAAGCTGCCTGTGTAAAAAAAATCAAGGCGGGAGAAGGCAGTGTATATCGTTTCGCACACGAAGGTGACACGTTCCCTCTCGGAACCACGAGCCTTCTTGAGAGAAGTTCCGGTTTGAAAGAAGCTTATACCAAAGCTTGTCCCAATTCGGCCAAAAAATTTACCACAACATGTTGGTGCCATGTCATGACACCATGCCAAGTTTCATGATTTTCATGCATGTTTTGGATTTACAGGAATTAAAAAACCAAGTTTCTCAATATTTCCGGCCGAGCCACGACGCCCAGATGTTTGAATTTCATTCACATGTCTTACATGGGACCTAGAAATTCACCCAAGGACACACATGTGATTTTTCAACCAACTTTGGTGCACTGGAGCATGTGCTTGTAGTTCAAATTTGAATTATGCACATTAAATGCCCAGAAACTCAATTAATGTATAAAAAAGGCCAAATGAACTCGGAATAATTCCAAATTTTAACACAAAACTCATATAGCTCTATGTTGCCTCTGTAAAAAATCAAGGGGGGGGGGGAGGCCGCATATATCGTTTCGCACACAAAGGTGACATGTTCCCTCTCGGAACCACGAGTCTTCTTGATAGAAGCTCCGGTTTGCAATAAGCTTATACCAAAACTTGTCCCCATTCGGCCAATTTTTTTACTACAGCATGTTGGTCCATGACATGACACCATGCCAAGTTTCATGATTTTCAGGCGAGTTTTGAATTTACAGGAATTTTAAAAACCAAGTTTCTCAATGTTACCGGCCGAGCCACAACGCCCAGATGTTTGAATTTCATTCCCATTTCTTGCATGGGACCTAGAAATTCACCCAAGGACACACATGTGATTTTTCAACCAACCTTGGTGCACTGGAGCATGTGCTTGTAGTTCAAATTTGAATTATTCACATTAAATGCCCAGAAACTCAATTAATGCATAAAAAGGGTCAAACGAACCTGGAATAATTCCAAATTTTAACATGACACTCATATAGTTCTATGTTTGCTCGGTAAAGAAAATCAAGAGGGGGGCAGCGTATGTCGTTTCGCACACAAAGGTGACACGTTCCCTCTCGAAACCACACGCCTTCTTGAGAGAAGCTCCAATTTGCAAGAAGCTTATACCAAACTTGTCCCAATTCCGCTAATTTTTTTACCACAACATATTGGTGCCATGAAATGACACCATGCCAAGTTTCATGATTTTCAGGCGAGTTTGGGATTTACAGGAATTTAAAAACCAAGTTTCTCAATGTTTGCGGCCGAGCCACGACACCCAGATGTTTGAATTTCATTTCCATTCTTGCATGGGACCTATAAATTCACCCAAAGACACACATGTGATTTTTCAACAAACTTTGGTGCACTGGAGCATGTGCTTGTAGTTCAAATTTGAATTATGAACATTAAATGCCTAGAAACTCAATTAATGCATAAAAATGCCAAACGAACCCGGAATAATTCCAAATTTTAACACGACACTCATATACTTGCATGTTCACTGTAGATAAATGTTCTAGCAATTCAAACACCATCCTTTCCCTCGGTAACACCATTTTGTCTTTCAAACCAGAATGAAAAAAATCAGGTATACCACAAACAGTTTACTTGCAAGAATCGTGTGGGATGCGATATAAAATATCTTGGCGCACCGTCTTGTCTGGCTTACGGAGGAAGCTTCGTCGTCTACAGTCCACCGCCCGTGATTGAACCACACTTGCGCGCTAGTTTCTCGCGGCACCGAGTGAAATTTTGCTGCCAACGCGAAATATCTATCTCCCCGCCCCCACCAAAAGCCACATTTCCACTGTTCCTCCTTGCTTTCCAAGTTCAAACCTTCACTGCTGCTTACTGGCAGCGCCGCCTCCTCACCGGCGACAGATACGTCTCCAACGTATCTATAATTTTTTATTGTTCCATGCTATTATATTATCTGTTTTGGATGTTTTATATGCATTAATATGCTATTTTATATTATGTTTGGGACTAACCTATTAACCTAGAGCCCAGTGCCAGTTTCTGTTTTTTTCCTTGTTTTAGAGTTTCGCAGAAAAGGAATACCAAACGGAGTCCAAACGGAATAAAACTTCACGATGATTTTTCTTGGACCAGAAGACACCCAGAGGACTTGGAGTCCAAGCCAGAAGAGCCACGAGGCGGCGGCAAGGGTGGAGGGCGCGCCCTAGGGGGGGGGGGCGCCCCCTACCTTGTGGCCCCCTCGGGAGTCCCCTGACCTAACTCTTCGTCCTATATATTCACATATATTCCCAAACCATCAGAGAGAGCCACGGAAATACTTTTCCACCGCCGCAACCTTCTGTTCCCAGGAGATCCCATCTTGGGGCCTTTTCCGGCATCCTGCCGGAGGGGGATTCGATCACGGAGGGCATCTACATCAACTCTATTGCCTTTCCGATGAAGCGTGAGTAGTTTACCTCAGACCTACGGGTCCATAGCTAGTAGCTAGATGGCTTCTTCTCTCTCTTTGATTCTCAATACCACGTTCTCCTCGATGTTCTTGGAGATCTATCCGATGTAATCTTCTTTTGCGGTGTGTTTGTTGAGATCCGATGAATTGTGGATTTATGATCAATTTATCTATGAATATTATTTGAATCTTCTCTGAATTCTTATATGCATGATTTGATATCTTTGTAACTCTCTTCGAACTATCGGTCTGGTTTGGCCAACTAGATTGGTTTTTCTTGCAATGGGAGAGGTGCTTAGCTTTGGGTTCAATCTTGCGGTGTCCTCACCCAGTGACATAGTAGGGGTAGCGAGGCACGTATTGTATTGTTGCCATCGGGGATAAAAAGATGGGGTTTACATCATATTGCTTGAGTTTATTCCTCTACATCATGTCATCTTACTTAAGGCGTTACTCCTTTCTTTATGAACTTAATACTCTAGATGCATGCTGGATAGCGGTCGATGTGTGGAGTAATAGTAGTAGATGCAGGCAGGAGTCGGTCTACTTGACACGGACGTGATGCCTATATGCATAATCATTGCCTTGGATATCGTCATAACTTTGCGCTTTTCTATCAATTGCTCGATAGTAATTTGTTCACCCACCGTATTATTTGCCTTCAAGAGAGAAGCCTCTAGTGAAACCTATGGCCCCCGGGTCTATTTTCCATCATACTTGTTTCCGATCTACTATTTTGCAATCTTTTATTTTCAGATCTATAAACGAAAAAACCCAAAAATATTTAGTTATCTTTTATTCAGTTTTATCTATCTCTATCAGATCTCACCTTTGCAAGTGATCGTGAAGGGATTGACAACCCCTTTATCGCGTTGGGTGCAAGTGTTTGATTGTTTGTGCAGGTGCATGTATTGGGGACTTGCGCGTTCCTCCAACTGGATTGATACCTTGGTTCTTAACTGAGGGAAATACTTATCTCTACTATGCTGCATCACCCTTTCCTCTTCAAGGGAAAAACCAACGCAAGCTCAAGAAGTAGCAGGAAGAATTTCTGGCGCCGTTGCCGGGGAGATCTACGTCAAGCCTACCAAGTACCCATTATAAACTCTCATCTCTTGCATTATATTATTTGCCATTTGCCTCTCGTTTTCCTCTCCCCCACTTCTAAAACGATTTTCAGAAAAACATAAAAAGATTTGCCTTTTTATTCGCCCTTCTTTCGTTCGTCTTTTCGTTTGCTTTTTGCTTGCTCGTGTGTTAGATCTATTTCTTGCCACCATGTCTGAATCTAGGGAGTTTATCATTGAAAAAGATAGCGATGATTTTGATGGAAGTTTTAATGATGTTGCCAACAATGATCCTCATGGAGAAGAACCCACTATTATTCATATTAAAAAACTCCGTGTAGGTAGTGGTAACATTATTGGAAAGGGGGTTATTCAAGATTTCTTTACTTGTGCCGGTACTTTGCCTATGCTTGGGGGGTCAATTCTGAATAAAACAATTAGTCTTGCGGATGCGATATCTTTGCTTATAGTTGAATTGGAAAGACAATTTGTTCACATGCATCCATGCATACAAAGGCTTTTACTAGAATTTTCCAATATTCATGACCCTTCTGTTAAGCGTGTCACCACTATATTTCTAGCTCATGAATTTAGGATTATCATGAAAGAGGCCAGCGAAATATTTGCTCATTATAATATTAATGGTGGTTGTCCCCCTATAGAAGAGATCCTTTTTAATCAAGAAGAAACTAGGAGGTTGCAATCTCTGGATTATGCTGATTACAATGAAAACCTAAGAAAAAGGTTCCTACCGATGTTTTGATTGATAAAATTTCTGAGCTCAACAATAATCTTTCTACACAAAGGAATGGATTAGGGTTTGTGCTTAAGGATAAACTTAGAGCTTTTAATCAAAGGAACGTTTACAATGAAGAAATAGTTATCAATTACAAAGGGCCAAAGGAGGAACCAATTCCTCCCAAACTTGATCTTATAGATCCGTACCCTATCAAATTTAGCCCTTTTGATTATTTTTGTTTGCCACAAAGAAAGCTTGCTGCCGAGAGGAGGGAATATGAGATGAGCATGGATGATCTCCCTCACTTCTATTACAATACCTAGATCTATTGCATTATGCCTAGCTAGGGGCGTTAAACAATAGTGCTTGTTGGGAGGCAACCCAATTTTATTTTTGTTCTTGTTTTTTTGGTTATGTTTTTCAATAAAATTTTCATCTAGCCTCTGGTTAGATGTGTTTTTATGTTTTAATTAATGTTTGTGCCAAGTAAGACCTTTGGGATGGCTTACCTAAATTTTTTACACAAGATTGATATACAAATTGCCTCTGTTGTCCTAATTTTTCAAAATTTTGGGAGTTACAAAAGTATTAGAACAATTCAGATCTTCGCAGACTATTCTGTTTTTGACAGATTCTGTTTTCTATGTGTTGTTTGCTTATTTTGATGAATCTATGGGTAGTATCGGGGGGTATGAACCATGAAGAAGTTGGAATACAGTAGATATTACACCAATATAAATAAAGAATGAGTTCACAACAGTACCAAAAGTGGTGATTTTATTTTCTTATACTAACGGATCTTATGAGTTTTCTGTTGAGTTTTGTGTTGTGAAGTTTTCAAGTTTTGGGTAAAGATTTGATGGACTATGGAATAAGGAGTGGCAAGAGCCTAAGCTTGGGGATGCCCAAGGCACCCCAAGGTAATATTCAAGGACAACCAAGAGCCTAAGCTTGGGGATGCCCCGGAAGGCATCCCCTCTTTCGTCTTCGTCTATCGGTAAATTTACTTGAGGCTATATTTTTATTCACCACATGATATGTGTTTTGCTTGGAGCGTCTTGTATGATTTGAGTCCTTGCTTTTAGTTTGCCACAATCATCCTTGCTGTACACACCTTTTGAGAGGGACACGCATGAATCGTGATTTATTTGAATACTCTATGTGCTTCACTTATATCTTTTGAGCTAGGCAATTTTGCTCTAGTGCTTCACCTATATCTTTTTAGAGCACGGCGGTGGCTTTATTTTATAGAAATTGTTGAACTCTCATGCTTCACTTATATTATTTTGAGAGTTTCTCTAAACAGCATGGTAATTTGCTTTGGTTATGAATTTAGTCCTAATATGATGGGCATCCAAGAAATATATAATAAAAACTTTCATATAAAGTGCATTGAATACTATGTGAAGTTTGATTCCTTATGATTGTTTTGAGATATAAAGATGGTGATATTAGAGTCATTCTAGTGAGTAATTGTGGATTGGTAGAAATACTTGTGTTAAAGTTTGTGATTCCCGTAGCATGCACGTATGGTGAACCGTTATGTGATGAAGTCGGAGCATGATTTATTTATTGATTGTCTTCCTTATGAGTGGCGGTCGGGGACGAGCGATGGTCTTTTACTACCAATCTATCCCCCTAGGAGCATGCGTCTAATACTTTGTTTCGATAGCTAATAGACTTTTGCAATAAGTATGTGAGTTCTTTATGACTAATGTTGAGTCCATGGATTATACGCACTCTCACCCTTCCACCATTGCTAGCCTCTCTACTACCGCGCAACTTTCGCCGGTGCATTACACCCACCATATACCTTCCTCAAAACAGCCACCATATCTACCTATTATGGCATTTCCATAGCCATTCCGAGATATATTGCCATGCAACTTCCACCGTTCCGTTTATTATGACACGCTTCATCATTGTCATATTGAGTTGTATTTTGTTTTGAGTTGTAAGTAAATAAAAGTGTGATGATCATCATTAGAGCATTGTCCCATGTGAGGAAAGGATGATGGAAGCTATGATTCCCTCACAAGTTGGGATGAGTCTCTGGACTTTATGAAAAATAAAAGAGGCCAAAGAAGCCCAAATAAAAAAGAGAGGCCAAAGAAGCCCACCAAAAAGAAAAAAAATGAGAGAAAAGAGAGAAGGGACAATGTTACTATCCTTTTTCCACACTTGTGCTTCAAAGTAGCACTATGATCTTCATTATAGAGAGTCTCCTATGTTGTCACTTTCATATACTAGTGGGAAATTTTCATTATAGAACTTGGCTTGTATATTCCAATGATGGGATTCCTCAAATTGCCCTAGGTCTTCGTGAGCAAGCGAGTTGGATGCACACCCACTTAGTTTCTTTTTGAGCTTTCATACACTTATAGCTCTAGTGCATCCGTTGCATGGCAATCCCTACTCACTCACATTGATATCTACTGATGGGCATCTCCATAGCCTGTTGATACGCCTAGTTGATGTGAGACTATCTCCTTCTTTTTTGTCTTCTCCACAACCACTATATTCTATTCCACCTATAGTGCTATATCCATGGCTCACGCTCATGTATTGCGTGAGAGTTGAAAAAGTTTGAGAACATCAAAAGTATGAAACAATTGCTTGGCTTGTCATCGGGGTTGTGCATGATTTAATACTTTGTGTGATGAAGATGGAGCATAGCCAGACTATATGATTTTGTAGGGATAACTTTCTCTGGCCATGTTATTTTGAGAAGACATGATTGCTTTATTAGTATGCTTGAAGTATTATTGTTTTTATGTCAATATTAAACTTTTGTGTTGAATCTTATGGATCTAAATATTCATGCCACAATAAAGAAAATTACATGGATAAATATGTTAGGTAGCATTCCACATAAAAAATTCTGTTTTTATCATTTACCTACTCGAGGACGAGCAGGAATTAAGCTTGGGGATGCTTGATACGTCTCCAACGTATCTATAATTTTTGATTATTCCATGCTATTATATTATTTTCTTTGGATGTTTTATATGCATTAATATGCTATTTTATATTATTTTTGGGACTAACCTATTAACCTAGAGCCCAGTGCCTGTTTCTGTTTTTTCCTTGTTTTAGAGTTTCGCAGAAAAGGAATACCAAACGGAGTCCAAACGGAATAAAACTTCTTGATGATTTTTCTTGGACCAGAAGACACCCAGAGGACTTGGAGTCCAAGCCAGAAGAGCCACGAGGCGGCGGCAAGGGTGGAGGGCGCGCCCTAGGGGGGGGGGGCGCCCCCCTACCTTGTGGCCCCCTCGGGAGTCCCCTGACCTAACTCTTCGTCCTATATATTCACATATATTCCCAAACCATCGGAGAGAGCCACGAAAATACTTTTCCACCGCCTCAACCTTCTGTTCCCGTGAGATCCCATCTTGGGGCCTTTTCCGGCATCCTGCCGGAGGGGGATTCGATCACGGAGGGCATCTACATCAACTCTATTGCCCTTCCGATGAAGTGTGAGTAGTTTACCTCAGACCTACGGGTCCATAGCTAGTAACTACATGGCTTCTTTTCTCTCTTTGATTCTCAATACCACGTTCTCCTCGATGTTCTTGGAGATCTATCCGATGTAATCTTCTTTTGCGGTGTGTTTGTCGAGATCTGATGAATTGTGGATTTATGATCAGTTTATCTATGAATATTATTTGAATCTTCTCTGAATTCTTATATGCATGATTTGATATCTTTGTAACTCTCTTCCAACTATCGGTTTCGTTTGGCCAACTAGATTGGTTTTTCTTGCAATGGGAGAGGTGCTTAGCTTTGGGTTCAATCTTGCGGTGTCCTCACCCAGTGACATAGTAGGGGTAGCGAGGCACGTATTGTATTGTTGCCATCGGGGATAAAAAGATGGGGTTTACATCATATTGCTTGAGTTTATTCCTCTACATCATGTCATCTTACGTAAGGCGTTACTCCGTTCTTTATGAACTTAATACTCTAGATGCATGCTGGATAGCGGTCGATGTGTGGAGTAATAGTAGTAGATGCAGGCAGGAGTCAGTCTACTTGACACGGACGTGATGCCTATATGCATAATCATTGCCTTGGATATCGTCATGACTTTGCGCTTTTCTATCAATTGCTCGACAGTAATTTGTTCACCCACCATATTATTTGCCTTCAAGAGAGAAGCCTCTAGTGAAACCTATGGCCCCTGGGTCTATTTTCCATCATACTTGTTTCCGATCTACTATTTTGCAATCTTTTATTTTCAGATCTATAAACGAAAAAACCCAAAAATATTTAGTTATCTTTTATTCAGTTTTATCTATCTATATCAGATCTCACCTTTGCAAGTGACCGTGAAGGGATTGACAACCCCTTTATCGCGTTGGGTGCAAGTGTTTGATTGTTTGTGCAGGTGCATCTATTGGGGACTTGCGCGTTTCTCCTACTGGATTGATACCTTGGTTCTTAACTGAGGGAAATACTTATCTCTACTATGCTGCATCACCCTTTCCTCTTCAAGGGAAAAACCAACGCAAGCTCAAGAAGTAGCAGCGACCCTTCTTCTTGCAGCGCCGCCTCCTCGCCGGCGACCCTTCTTCTTGCAGCGCCGCCTCCTCGCCGGTGACCCTTCTGCTTGCTGCGTGGCCTTGTCGACATGGTCAGGTAATCCACACCCCACCCACACCATCCTCTTCCTTCCCTGTCCCACATGCCCCGACCGACAGCGCGACACCTTCCGCCAAAATCGCTGGCCCCGTCCTCCAATTAAGCGCCGCCCACATCCATTTTGCACGCAGTATAACGTGGAGCTCAGTAGCATCTGGCCGCGGAGAAGAAAATCACGGTCACACGCGCGGACGAGGTCGCTATGGCCGCCATGCGTGCCGACCGCTAGATCTTGGAGGAGCACCTCGTCTTCGAGGCCACTGTCGACACTGCCATGCGGTTGTCTACTTTAAAATACAGTTCGTGCTGTTTTCTCGAGGCCACCGCCAGTGCCTTCTAGTGATTTATCCTTTGTAATGTTAATATGCAATCTGATATTCTGAAATGTAATGTTCAGTTAATAGTTTGGTCCAACAATTGCTAGATTTCGTAGTACTGTTCTCAAGCATTCTTGGTTTCGTTAACTGTCTTATCTTCTAGTATATGTTCTATTCTGCAATGTCGTGCTCAGTTAATTGTTTTGGTTTATTTGGTCTGCTGTTCAGTTAACTGTTTGGTTCAATTCTGCAATTTGATTTTCATTTGTTGTGGGTACAATTTTGTATTGTTATGCATGTGAGAAATAAATCGAATTTGGCTATACTCAATACATATTCTACTGATAGTATGACAACTCTCAGTTAACCTAATCAAGATCTTCTTTATATGTGTTGCAGGGAAACAATGGGAGACACTGCGGTTTACCATCGAGGTTTGCTCATGCATGGTCCTTTCGCTAATAGCACAATATTTTGCAGTTGCAGGAATCATTCTAATATTTAGGTTTCTTAAAATTTGTTCTTGCACATGTAGGTCCTGCTGTCAGAGGCTTAGACCCACTGTTCGACCCATTTTGCATATGGGGAAATGAGATGTCCATGAATATCATTCAAGTCAAGAAACTCAGAAAGATTGTTAGGATAAAGAAACTTGCGATGAATAACAACAAGATCTTTGTTTGCACAATGAAGAAGACATCAGTCAACTATAGGATGGTACTAACTCTTTTACCTTGTTTTTACCCCTTGCGCCATTTCAAAATTTATAACAGCGATTTATGCATACCTTTGTTTTCAGTACTTATCAAAGCAGTTCACCAATGATTACCTCTCAAACCACCTGCATGGTCAAAAGACGAGGAAGGTATTCATTCAACACCCACGGTACAATATTGAAGTCTTCTTGAATAGGACGAAGGTTGGGCGGGCAATTATCCATAGCCACTGGCCTAAAGGTGCAAGGACATTTAACATCACTAAAGGCTCAATACTCGCCTTCCGCTTCTGCAGTTTCCCAGATGAGATTCATCTGTCTATTTACCGTGTATGATGCTACTTTTCCAAAGGTTTTCGATGTTGCATGTGAAACTTGGTGATGTTGTGTTATGGCGTAGCTAGCTATATTCCTCTTTGGTGTAATTGAGTGCTGAAGCTATGCTACTTCTTAAGCTTGCGTTGGTTTTTCCCTTGAAGAGGAAAGGGTGATGCAGCAAAGTAGAGTAAGTATTTCCCTCAGTTTTGAGAACCAAGGTATCAATCCAGTAGGAGACAACACGCAAGTCACCGAATACCTGCACAAACAAACACCAAACTTGCACCCAACACGATAAGGGGTTGGCAATCCCTTCTCGGTTACTCGCAAAAGTGAGATCTGATAAAGATAGATAAACGGTAAAGTAAATATTTTTTTGGTATTTTTGTTTTATAGATTGGAAAGTAAAAGATTGCAAATAGTAAATCGGAAACTCGTAGATTGAAAAGTAAAAAGATTGTATGATGGAAAATAGACCCGGGGGCCATAGGTTTCACTAGAGGCTTCTTTCAAGATAGAAAATAATACGGTGGGTGAACAAATTACTGCCGAGCAATTGATAGAAAAGCGCAAAGTTATGACGATATCTAAGGCAATGATCATGAATATAGGCATCACGTCCGTGCCAAGTAGACCGAAATGATTCTGCATCTACTACTATTACTCCACACATCGACCGACTCCTGCCTGCATCTAGAGTATTAAGTTCATGAAGAACAGAGTAACGCATTAAGAAAGATGACATGATGTAGAGGAATTAACTCAAGCAATATGATGAAAACCCCATCTTTTTATCCTCGATGGCAATAATACAATACGTACCTTGCTGCCCCTACTGTCACTGGGAAAGGACACCGCAAGATTGAACCCAAAGCTAAGCACTTCTCCCATTGCAAGAAAAACCAATCTAGTTGGCCAAACTAAATCGATAGTTCAAAGAGACTTGCAAAGATATCAAATCATGCATATAAGAATTCAGAGAAGATTCAAATAATATTCATAGATAAGCTGATCATAAATCAACAATTCATCGGATCTCGGCAAACACACCGCAAAAAAGTATTACATCGAATAGATCTCCAAGAACATCGAGGAGAACGTGGTATTGAGAATCAAAGAGAGAGAGAAGAAGCCATCTAGCTACTAGCTATGGACCCGTAGGTCTGAGGTAAACTACTCACGCTTCATCGGAAGGGCAATGGTGTTGATGTAGAAGCCCTCCATGATCGAATCCCCCTCCGGTAGGACGCCGGAAAAGGCCCCTAGATGGGATCTCACGGGTACAGAAGGTTGAGGCGGTGGAAAAGTCTTTTCGTGGATGCCTCTGGTGGTTTGGGCATATAAGAGTATATATAGGCGAAAGAATTAGGTCAGGAGATGCACGAGGGGCCCACAAGGGTGGGGGGTGCGCCCTCCGTCCTTGTGTCCGCCTCGTGGCTTCTCTGACTTGCACTCCAAGTCCTCTAGTTTCCTTTTGGTCCAAGAAAGATCATCGCGAAAGTTTTATTCCGTTTGGACTCCGTTTGGTATTCCTTTTCTGCTAAACTCAAAAACAAGGAAAAAACAGGAACTGGCACTGGGCTCTAGGTTAATAGGTTAGTCCCAAAAATAATATAAAATAGCATATTAATGCATATAAAACATCCAAAACAGATAATATAATAGCATGGAACAATAAAAAATTATAGATACGTTGGAGACGTATCAAGCATCCCCAAGCTTAATTCCTGCTCGTCCTCGAGTTGGTAAATGATAAAAACAGAATTTTTGATGTGGAATGCTACCTAACATATTTATCCATCTAATTTCTTTATTGTGGCATGAATGTTCAGATCCGTATGATTCAAAACAAAAGTTTAATATTGACATAAAAACAATAATACTTCAAGCATACTAACAAGGTAATTATGTCTTCTCAAAATAACATGGCCAAAGAAAGCTTATCCCTACAAAATCATATAGTCTGGCTATGCTCCATTTTCATCACACAAAATACTCAAATCATGCACAACCCCGGTTTCAGCCAAGCAATTGTTTCATACTTTAGTATTCTCAAACTTTTTCGACTTTCACGCAATACATGAGCGTGAGCCATGGACATAGCACTATAGGTGGAATAGAAGGTGGTTGAGGAGAAGACAAAAAGAGGGAGATAGTCTCACATAAACTAGGCGTATCAACGGGCTATGGAGATGCCCATCAATAGATATCAATGTGAGTGAGTAGGGATTGCCATGCAACGGATGCACTAGAGCTATAAGTTTATGAAAGCTCAAAAAGAAAACTAAGTGGGTGTGCATCCAACTTGCTTGCTCATGAAGACCTAGGGCAATTTGAGGAAGCCCATCGTTGGAATATACAAACCAAGTTCTATAATGAAAAATTCCCACTAGTATATGAAAGTGACAACATAGGAGACTCTCTATCATGAAGATCATGGTGCTACTTTGAAGCACAAGTATGGAAAAAGGATAGTAACATTGCCCCTTCTCTCTTTTTCTCTCATTTTTTTTCTTTTCCCTTTTTTTCTCTTTCTTTCTTTTCTCTTTTTTTCCTCACATGGGACAATGCTCTAATAATGAAAATCATCATACTTCTCTTTACTTACAACTCAAAAATTACAACTCGATACTAGAACAAAATATGACTCTATATGAATGCCTCCGGCGGTGTACCGGGATGTGCAATGAATCAAGAGTGACATGTATGAAAGAATTATGAACGGTGGCTTTGCCACAAATACGATGTCAACTACATGATCATGCAAAGCAATATGACAATGATGATGCGTGTCATAATAAACGGAACGGTGGAAAGTTGCATGGCAATATATCTCGGAATGGCTATGGAAATGCCATAATAGGTAGGTATGGTGGCTGTTTTGAGGAAGGTATATGGTGGGTTTATGGTACCGGCGAAAATTGCGGGGCACTAGAGAGGCTAGCAAAGGTGGAAGGGTGAGAGTGCGTATAATCCATGGACTCAACATTAGTCATAAAGAACTCACATACTTATTGCAAAAATCTATTAGTCATCGAAACAAAGTACTAGACGCATGCTTCTAGGGGAAGGGTTGGTAGGAGTTAACCATCGCGCGATCCCGACTTCCACACAAAGGATGACAATCAAAAAATATCTCATGCTCCAACTTCGTTATATAACGGTTCACCATACGTGCATGCTATGGGACTCACAAACCTCAACACAAGTATTTCTCAAATTCACAACTACTCACTAGCATGACTATAATATCACCATCTTCATATCTCAAAATAATCATAAGGAATCAAACTTCTCATAGTATTCAATGCACTTTATACGAAAGTTTTTATTATATCCCTCTTGGATGCCTATCATATTAGGACTAAATTTATAACCAAAGCAAATTACCATTCTGTTTTAAAGACTCTAAAAAATAATATAAGTGAAGCATGAGAGTTCATCAATTTCTATAAAATAAAGCCACCGCCGTGCTCTAAAAAGATATAAGTGAAGCACTAGAGCAAAATTGCCTAGCTCAAAAGATATAAGTGAAGCACAAAGAGTATTCTAATAAATCACGATTCATGCGTGTCTCTCTCAAAAGGTGTGTACAGCAAGGATGATTGTGGCAAACTAAAAATCAAAGACTCAAATCATACAAGACGCTCCAAGCAAAACACATATCATGTGGTGAATAAAAATATAGCCTCAAGTAAAGTTACCGATAGACGAAGACGAAAGAGGGGATGCTTTCCGGGGCATCCCCAAGCTTAGGCTCTTGGTTGTCCTTGAATATTACCTTGGGGTGCCTTGGGCATCCCCAAGATTAGGCTCTTGCCACTCCTTATTCCTTAGTCCATCAAATCCTTACCCAAAACTTGAAAACTTTACAACACAAAACTCAACAGAAAATCTCATAAGCTCCGTTAGTATAAGAAAATAAATCACCACTTTTGGTACTGTTGTGAACTCATTACTTATTTATATTGGTGTAATATCTACTGCATTCCAACTTTTCCATGGTTCATACCCCCCGATATTACCCATAGATTCATCAAAATAAGCAAACAACACAAAGAAAACAGAATCTTTCAAAAACAGAACAGTCTGCGAAGATGCAAATTGTTCAAATAATAATATAACTCCAAAAATTCTGAAATATTAGGAAAACAGAGCCAATTTGTATATAAATCTCGTATCAAAAATTCAGGGTTTTTCAGTTCTTCAGTTAATTATTAAAATTCTGAGATTGGACGCAAAAGTTTCTGTTTTTCAGCAAGATCAAATCAACTATCACCGTAAGCCATCCCAAAGGTCGTACTTGGCAGAAACACTAATTAAAACATAAAACCACATCTAACCAGAGGCTAGATGAATTATTTATTGCAAAACAGAACCTAAAAAGAAAAAACAAAAATAAAATTGGGTTGCCTCCCAACAAGCGCTATTGTTTAACGCCCTTAGCTAGGCATAAAAACAAGAATAGATCTAAGTATTGTCATCTTTGGTATACAATCCATAAGTGGCTCTCATAATAGATTCATAAGGCAATTTAATTTTCTTTCTTGGAAAGTGTTCCATGCCCTTCCTTAACGGAAATTGAAATCTAATGTTTCCTTCTTTCATATCAATAATTGCACCAATCATTCTAAGGAAAGGTCTACCAAGAATAATAGGACATGTAGGATTGCAATCTATATCAAGAACAATGAAATCTATGGGCACATAATTCCTATTTGCAATAATAAGAACATCATTAATCCTTCCCATAGGTTTCTTAATAGTGGAATCTGCAAGATGCAAATTTAAAGAACAATCATCAAATTCACGGAAACCTAATACATCACACAAAGTTTTTGGAATCGTGGAAACACTAGCACCCAAATCACACAAAGCATGGCATTCATAATCTTTAATCTTAATATTAATAGTAGGTTCCCACTCATCATAAAGTTTTCTAGGGATAGAAACTTCCAATTCAAGCTTTTCTTCAAAAGATTGCATCATAGCATCACCGATATGTTCAGTAAAAGCTTTGTTTTGTTTATAAGCATGAGGAGAATTCAACACAGATTGCAACAAGGAAATACAATCTATTAAAGAACAATTATCATAATTAAATTCCTTGAAATCCAAAAGAGTGGGTTCATTGCTACTTAAAGTTTTGACCTCTCCAATCCCACTTTTATCAATTTTTGCATCAAGATCTAAAAACTCCGAATCATTGGGACGCCTTCTAACTAAAGTTGACTCACCTCCAGTCCCATCTTTATCAAGATTTATATTGGAAAACAAAGATTCAATAGGAGTCACATCAATCACTTTAAGATCTTCATCATTATTTTCACGGAAACTAGAAGAACACATTTTTACAAACCAATCTTTTTTAGCACGCATCTTAGCGGTTCTTTCTTTGCACTCATCAATGGAAATTCTCATAGCCTTGAGGGACTCATTGATATCATGCTTGGGTGGGATAGATCTAAGTTTCAAAGAATCAACATCAAGAGAAATTCTATCCATGTTCCTAGCCAAATCATCAATCTTAAGCAATTTTTCTTCAATCAAAGCATTAAAATTCTTTTGTGAACTCATAAATTCTTTAACACTATTCTCAAATTCAGAGGGCATCTTATTATAATTTCCATAAGAATTGCTGTATGAATTTCCATAATTATTAGAGGAATTACTAGGAAACGGCCTAGGATTAAAATTGCCTCTATACGCGTTATTACCAAAATTGTTCCTACCAACAAAATTCACATCCATAGATTCATTATTGTTTTCAATCAAAGTGGATAAAGGCATATCATTGGGATCCAAAGAAACACTCTTGCTAGCAAACAATTTCATAAGTTCATCCATCTTTCCACTCAAAACATTAATCTCTTCAATTGCATGCACCTTTTTACTAGTGGAAGATCTTTCGGTATGCCATTGAGAATAATTAAGCATAATGTTATCTAGAAGTTTAGTAGCTTCTCCTAGGGTAATTTCCATAAAAGTGCCTCCAGCGGCCGAATCTAAAAGATTTCTAGAAGCAAAATTCAATCCGGCATAAATTTTTTGTATAATCATCCACAAATTCAAACCATGAGTAGGGCAATTTCATATCATCAATTTCATTCTCTCCCAAGATTATGCAACATGCTCATGATCAAGTTGTTTAAAATTCATAATATCGTTCCTAAGGGAGATGATCTTAGCGGGAGGAAAATACTTAGAAATAAAAGCATCTTTACACTTATTCCATGAATCAATACTATTTTTAGGCAAAGATGAAAAGCAAGTTTTAGCACGGTCTCGTAGTGAGAACGGAAATAGTTTCAACTTAACAATATCATTATCCACATCTTTCTTCTTTTGCATATCACACAAATCAACGAAATTGTTTAGATGGGATGCGGCATCTTCACTAGAAGGCCAGAAAATTGATCTTTCATAACAAGATTCAGCAAAGCGGCATTAATTTCACAAGATTCCGCATTAGTAGCGGGAGCAATCGGAGTATTAATAAAATCATTATTATTGGTGCTGAAAAAATCACATAGTTTGGTATTCTCTTGAGTCATCGTGACAAAGCAAGCAATCCAACACGCAAGCACACAAAAAGCAAACGAAGAAGACGAATGGAAGAGGGGCGAAAGAAAAGGCAAAGAGAGAGGCGAAGAAAAGGCAAACTTTTTGAAAATCGTTTTAGAAGTGGGGGAGAGGAAAACGAGAGGCGAATGGCGAATAAGGTAATGCGAGAGATGAGAGTTTATGATGGGTACTTGGTATGTCTTGACTTGGTGTAGATCTCCCCGGCAACGGCGCCAGAAATTCTTCCTGCTACTTCTTGAGCTTGCGTTGGTTTTTCCCTTGAAGAGGAAAGGGTGATGCAGCAAAGTAGAGTAAGTATTTCCCTCAGTTTTGAGAACCAAGGTATCAATCCAGTAGGAGACAACACGCAAGTCACCGAATACCTGCACAGACAAACACCAAACTTGCACCCAACGCGATAAGGGGTTGTCAATCCCTTCTCGGTTACTCGCAAAAGTGAGATCTGATAAAGATAGATAAACGGTAAAGTAAATATTTTTTTGGTATTTTTGTTTTATAGATTGGAAAGTAAAAGATTGCAAATAGTAAATCGGAAACTCATAGATTGAAAAGTAAAAAGATTGTATGATGAAAAATAGACCCGGGGGCCATAGGTTTCACTAGAGGCTTCTTTCAAGATAGAAAATAATACGGTGCGTGAACAAATTACTGCCGAGCAATTGATAGAAAAGCGCAAAGTTATGACGATATCTAAGGCAATGATCATGAATATAGGCATCACGTCCGTGTCAAGTAGACCGAAACGATTCTGCATCTACTACTATTACTCCACACATCGACCGACTCCTGCCTGCATCTAGAGTATTAAGTTCATTGTAACACCCCATGTAATTAGCCACAGTGATCACCCTTAGTTAATGCCATGTCAGCAAGTTTAACAGTGCCTAGTCATCATTTGCATCATATTGCATTACAAACTCCTAGTTCAAACTTCAATTAAATTCAAAGTGAAAATAAAAGTTTTTCAAATTTAGGAACTAAACTGTTCATCATGTTGCAAATAATCTAGAGGCATTTATAAAATTGACAGCAACAATGTTTAGAGTATTTAAATGACCCTAACATCCCAAATCAGCAGCAAAACATTTAATTAAATACATTTTTCAAATTAATAAAATATTAAATTATTTGTTTTATAGCCAAAAACTTGTGGGGTAGTGGCATAATTATTAAAACTAAATTAGGAACTAGTTACATATTTTGTAAAACAAAAGTTAAGAGGAAACTAAAACAAAACAGTAAAGAGAAAATAAATAAAAAGAAATGAAACAGAAAAGTAGAAAAAAAAGAAAAAAAAACCCCCCTGGCCCAACTGGGCCACGGCCCAGCTGGCGACCCACCCCGCACTGGCCTACGAGGCCCCCCCCAGAGACCCCGAAACCCTAACCCCCTCACTCACCCCCTCGCTCTCCCCTCGCTCTCCCCGATCCAGATCGGATCGGGGCACGTCGCCTCGCCGTCCGACACCGCCCCGCGCCCGACGCCGTCGCCGCCTCGTCCACACCCTCGCCGGATCGCCTCCTCGTCCACTTCCCCAGGCCGCTTCATCGCGCCTCGCTGACCCCCTGGTCTCTACTAGCCCATGAGGACCCCAACCCTCCCCTCTCTTCCCTCTCTGTCCTGCGTCGTCTCCCGCTCGTCCCCGCGCGCTGACCGCCTCGCCACACCCCGTGACCTCCCGTGCGCGTCCGCACCTGCCGCGCCCCGTGGCCATGCCCGTCTGCGCTGGCAGCCGCGCCCTGCCTGCCGAGCCCGCGGCAACCGCGTTGCCGCTACTCCCGACCGCGGCGCTCCACGCCCCTGCTGCTCCTTCCCCGTGCGCCGCGCCTCGTCCGTCGCCCCTCTTGCGCCGCTGCCGCTGCCGCCGGTGTCCGCCTCTGCTTGCCGCGGCCGCCAGCGCGTGCCCGCCGCCATGGCTGCGCCCGGCCACCGCGCGCACGCGCACCGCCCCGGCGTCCCTCCGCGCCCGCAGCCGATCCGTGCTGCCCCGCCTGGCCTCGCCGCTCACCCCGCCCCTCCGCTGGCCACTCCGGCCACCGACGCCCGCCGCTCTGCCTTCCTCCGTCGCGAACCTGCCTCCTCCCGCGCCTCCCTCGCTGCTCGCGCTCCCGCGCCCGTCCACATCCACGGCCCCGGTCGCACGTGCCCGCACCGCCTCGTCGTCGCCCGCCGGCGAGCGCCCGTCTCGCGTCGCCGTGCCAGCAGCTGCCGGCCGGGTTCGCCCGCCCCGCGCGCCCCGGGGCGTGCGCCCGCTCGGGCTGTGCCCCGCACCCGGCACCCGTTAAGGCCCCCCTCTGGGTCAATGACCAGTAGGGCCCAGCCCCCAAAAAAATTGAATTTTAATAATAATAATAATTAATAATTAATTAATCAATTAATTAACTTAATTAACCGGTGTTAGTTAATCTAAATAGCTAACTAATCTAATTAATCTGTTAATTAGTGTAGAGTCAATGACAAGTGGGACCCCCCTCGTCAGTTTGACTAGGTCAACTGCACTGTTGACTGATGACGTCAGCATGATGTCATGCTGACGTCATCTGATACTGTTCTGGATAATGTTGGATTAAATGATTAAATAAATTCTAGAAAATAATTAAAACTTTAGAAAATCATATAAAATAATCCGTAACTCCGATGAAAAAACTTTGTACATGAAAGTTGCTCAGAACGACGATATGAATCTGAATACGCCCTCCGTATTCCTGTCAGATGCCCCTAGCTACCTAAACATGGAAGTTTTAGACCGAATTCAGTAAATGAATAGTGCTCAACTTTAATTAAATAAATCCAAATTAATTCCTAAATTAACTAAATCATTTCGTTAAGCAGTAGAACACCTCGGCATAGCATTTAGGCATGTCATACATATTGTTTGCATTTTTGCCGTGAATTTATTGTTTCTCTCCCCCTCCTTCTCTCTCGATAGACACCGAGACCGACGCCGTTGCAGCTGAGTACGACTACGCTCCAGACGAGCAACCCGTTGACGACCCCTCCTTCTTGCCAGAGCAACCAGGCAAGCCCCCCCTTGAGCATCCAGATATCGCCCATTCTATTTTCTCCTGCTTGCATTAGATTTTGCTACTGTTAATGTTTGCTCCTATTCTGATGCATAGCCTGCTTTTGCAACCTGTTTATTGTTACCTTACCTGCCTATGTTAAACTGCTTAGTATAGGTTGGTAGTGAACCATCAGTGACCCCACCACCTTACCCTTGTTGCCCCTGCTTGATCATCGACGACTCGATCAATGTGATCGTCGACCAGAGACCGACACATCACTTCACCCCCTTATTTGTACGACTCTGCTTAGTTACTATCGAGTGCCGAGGGTGATACCTCGTAACGCACTCCTGATGAATACTGTAACACCCCATGTATTGAGCTACAGTAATCACCCTTTTGATTATGCCATGTCATCATGATCAACAGTGCTTAGTCATCATTAGTATCATATCTCTTTTCAAATTCAAATTCAAATGGAAATTAAACTGAAAGTGAAAATAAAAGTTGTTCAAATTTGAAAACTAAATTGTTCATTAAATGGTAAATAATCCAGAGACAACTCTAAAATTTTATTCAACATATACTAAATAAATTAGGTGACCCTAACAACCACAAAATAGAGTTATTTAACCCTTTTTCAATTGAATAAAATCCAAATAAAAAGATATGGACACCAAACCAATTTCTAGCAGTGACTAATGTTGCACTATGATTTATGGACCAGTTCTTGTATTTTACAAAAACCATTTAGTGGCCAAACTATTTGTAAAACAGGAAAGAGAACAGAAAACAAAAGAGAAAATAGAAATAAAAGGGAAAGGCCCACTGTGCTGGGCCTCGAGTGCACAGTGCCGGCCCAGCCCAACCGGCGTCCCCTTCCACCTCGCACTGCTCCCCCTCTCGCACGCTGTCGCCTCGCCCGCACCCGCCGCGCCGGCCCCCCTACCCCACGGTCGACAACGCGCCAACGCCGCCCGTCGAGGTTAAAGCCGCAGCCCCCGTGCTCCCCTGGCCTCCCCTCGCTCACTCTCCGTTCGCTCCTCTCCCCTCTCTCCTATCAGATCTGAGAGCAGCCAAACGGAACCGCCGCCGCTCGACGCCGTGCTTGCGGCCACCGGCCCCGCCTCGCCTCGTCGGAGTGTCCCTCGTCTCCGCCGTGGTCGACCTCGTCGTATGCGCCCTCCCGTCCGATCGGAGCAGCCCCGCAGCGTCGCCATCGGGCCGCCTTCCTCGTCGGACACCGCCGCCTCACCATCGTCGATTTGCTCCCCTCCGAGCCCTCCGGCTTCCCCGAGACCTCCCTCGAGCTCCACTGTGAGCACCCGGTCTTCGCCGACCTCCCATCTCTCTCTCTCGCGTCCCGTAGCCTAGTCGCTGTCGCTGCCGTGCCGCCACCGCCGTCGGGCTCGGTCGTCGCCGGCATTAGAGCCATCTCCCGGATGAACCAGTGGCATGGGTGGATGTGCGGCTTCGCGCTGATCCGATCCCTGCCCTCCGCCGCTCGAATAGGTCGCCGGAGCGCAACTCCGGTGGGCCGCCGCCGCGTCGGGCCTCGCCGCCGGCCCCTCCCAGGCGCGCGCTGGTTTTAAACCAGCCGGCCGACTCACTGACATGCAGGCCCGCCCAGTGGTTAATTAGCCTCTAACTACCCACTAACCCCACTGACAGTGGCCCCCACCCACTAACTAAACTAAATTAATCAACCCATTTAGTACTTGTGTCTATGACAGGTAGGCCCCACCTACACTGTTTGTTACTGTAGCAGTCAGCCCAGTCAGCAGCTGACTGGGCTGTTGACTTTGACTCTGGCCCCACATGTCAGCCTCTGTGGGCTGGCCGTTGACTGGACCCTTGACCCAGTCAATGGGCCCACTAGTCAGCCACTGTGTGCACTCTGTGTACGCAGAGCTGGGTACCCGTAGCATTTTCTGATTTATTTTCAAATTTAAATAATTAAATAAATTCCAAAAAATCAATAAAACTTTAGAAAATCATATCTTTAATCCGTAACTCCGATGAAAATAATTTATATATGAAAAATGATAAAAAAAATGAGACGAATCCGAATACGCTACCCACATACCTGTTAGATGCCTCTAACTATCTGAACATGCAACTTTTTGCCTGTTTTAGATAGATGAATAGTGCATGACTTTAATAAAATAAATCCAAACAAATTCCTAAAATAACTAAATGACTTTGACATGTCTTCAGGCAACCCTGCACTGCACGTTAGCGTAGCCTGCTCCATGTTGCTTATGTTTGCTCTATATTTATACTGTTTCCTCCCCCTCTTCTCTCTCGATAGCCCCCGACACCGACGTCGTCCCCGAGGCCGACGCCGCTCCGAAGCCCGAAGACACCATTGACAACCTTGCCCTTGCCGCCGAGCAACCAGGCAAGCCCCCCCCCTTTTGATCATCCCGATATCGCCCATTCTATTTTCTCATGCTTGCATTAGAATTGCTGCTGCTACTGCTTTACCTATTCTGATGCATAGCCTGTTTATCGTAACTTGCTGTTGATAATTACCTGCATATCCTAAACTGCTTAGTATAGGCTGGGTAGAGACCTATCAGTGACCCCACTTATCCCGACTGCCCCGCTGGATTATCCGAAGACCCGATCAACGGGATTGAAGACTAGGCCCCGGCACCGCACATCACCCCCTTAGTTGTAACGACACTGCAGCGTTACTATCGAGTGCCGAGGGTGATACCTCGTGTAGCACTTCTGATGTTAACTCTGTAGAGTAGCTAATCGGTCGTGGTCATCGAGGGTGATACTTCCTTCCCCACTTCCGGTAACAACGCTGTCGTGCAACACATCAAGTGTGAACCCAGCGAGGGTGATTCCTCCGAGTTCACCTTGACGGATACATCATGTAGGAATCCAACGAGGGTGACACCTCGGATTCCCCTGATGTTATGGACACACGGATACTTGGACTGTACTGTTGTTACTCGGAAAGGCGGGTCGACCCTGAGGGGTACCCGCATGTGATGTGAAGACGGGTTGCCTGTATGGTGCCCGAGTGATGGATACGAGGTGTGGCCGGGCATTCTTTGCCCTTGCCGCAAGTCCTCGAGACGGGGCAACGGGGTCACATCTTTGGTGAGTCTCTGCTCGTAACCGCACCCCCAAGGTTCTAACGATTTGGATATGTGATCTGAGTGGGCCTCTGGCCCGATAGCACTAACCACCACGTGGGCATAGTATGGGCGTTCTGCATCGTAGTATCAGCCGACAGTTCTGTCAGACGTCCAGTTCAGCATTGTGGCCGGGTCGGATCGTGCCGTTGGCGCTGGTATCCACCCTTGCAGGGAAGAACTAATCTATGCATAGCCGGATCCTCGGTAACGGACACTCGGAGTTGAATCCTGATTGATACAATTAGAACTGGATACTTGGATACTATGGCTCTGGGATTGCTTCTCGCAGGGAGTCGAGAAGGGATCTCCGGACGAGGTTGATGATTATATGGCTCTGGGATTGCTTTCTCGCAGGGAGTAAAGAAAGGATTTCTGGGTGAGGTTGATGATACTACTATTCTATACAGTACTAATCTACACTCTCCTAATGCTGCAAGACCTCTGAAGATGCTAGTCTTCGATAGGACTAGGCTTTCTTCTCTATTCTGGCATTTCTGCAGCCCAGTCCACATATACAGCCTCTCCTTGAAAATGTTGCATATGTAGTGTAGATCCTTGCTTGCTGAGTACTTCTGAGTACTCACGGTTGCTTTGCTTTCTTTTTTTCCCCATATCAGCTTGTCGTGACCAGCTGGCGGAGCCCCGGATACAGCTACCCCCGCCGACGATCGCTACTACTACCCCGAGGGTGGTTAATTCCACGAGCTTGCCGTCGGCCAGGAGTAGGATCGGAGGGTCCCAGGCAGGAGGCCTACGCCTTTCGATCGTAGTGTTTTCTTTTGTCTCGCCTTCTTAAGGCCTTTCTGTGTTTTCTTTTATATCTGTACTCAGATATCTGATGCTTCCGCTGACGCTTGTATGCAAGCTTATGTATTCGAGCCCTCGAGGCCCCTGGCTTGTAATATAAAGCTTGTATGACTTTATTTATGTTTTAGAGTTGTGTTGTGATATCTTCCCGTGAGTCCTTAGGCTTGATCATGTGCATTTGCGTGTATGATTAGTGCATGATCGGGCCGGGGGCGTAACAAGTTGGTATCAGAGCCGACTGACTGTAGGAACCCCCCTTTCCAACTCCTTGGCCGAAGTTGAGTCTAGTGACCGAAAACTGTTTTACTAACTTGGCTGTGTGGCTTACGGGCCCACGTCGCCAATTGGGTGGTATTAGGATCTTTTACTCCTCGACCTTTACTCTGGGACTCTGATCTCTCTTCTATTCGGGTTAAACTTTTACTAACTCCAACATTAGGTTCTCGTGATCACATCCACCCGGAGTTCTGAAATTACCCCTCCTTTCTTCAAGATTGTGGACCAGGTTCTGTTCGCAGGATCCTCATATCGAGGGCACCCTGTTTTGTCACTTGCAGATTCCTCGCTCCAATAGTTTTCTCCGACGTTGATGTAGCCTTTGCTATGTCTCGTTGTGTACTTCCTTGCCACGTGCCTGCGCGCCGCCTAGTTGTCTAGCCCTCCCCTTTCAACTGTCGTAATGCCGGATTGTAACCAAGGCTATGTGTGGCTTTGAATGTCTGGTGTGGATATGATGAAGAATCTATTGCACTTCCTTCTGTTGTGCGTGTTGCTTCGTGAATCATTCCTTACACATGCAGTTTTCTTGATAAACTGCCCCTATTGATTTGGCAGGATGGCTGACGATCCTCCACCTCCACCTTATATTGCCGCAATGATGCAGCAGTTTGAACTCAACCATCAGCAGTTTGAGCTTAACCGTTAGTTTATGACCGGGGTATTGGCTCAATTCCCAACTCAGAATGCTCAGCAACAGACTGCTCCAATAACTCTACCAGAATTCGTGCGCCTCAATCCGTCTGTTTTCCGCAACTCCACCAATCCTATGGATGCTGATGATTGGCTTCATGACATCCTGTTTGAAATGGAGTCAGCTAATGTTGCCCCTGACAGTTACGTCACCTTTGCGACATTCCACTTAAAGGGTCCAGCTGCTCAATGGTGGGAAAGCCACAAGGGTATGTTGCCTGCAGAGACTGAAACCACTTGGCAGGAATTTCAGTCAGCTTTTCATGCACGGTACATTCCTCAAGGTCTGACGGACCAGAAGAAACAGGAGTTCCGCAAACTTACCCAGGGCACAATGACTATGGATGAATATCAGAGGAAATTTCTTGAATTGTCCCACTATGCTGAAGATGACGTCTGCACTGACGCCCGCAAGCAGGATAAATTCCGTAAAGGACTGCGTACTGACATAAACCTCGCACTTGTAGTCCTAGATTGCACAGACTTCGCAACGCTTGTCAGCAAATCTTTCCAAATTGAAACAGGTCTGACTGAATGCCAGGAGTCGCTCAAGCGCACTCATGGAGCTGGCTCATCCTCGGGTCAGCCTGTTCAGAAGCGTCGAGTCTGGACCGCCTGATGCTATGGCTTCTCCTAAAGTTGCGCCACGTCCTCCTAATGGTCGTAAGAGGAATTGTCGAAACCGCCGACTCAGAAACCGAAATATCATACCGTCTGCTGTTGTACTTGGCCATGCTAATCACATCAATGCTGAAAAGGCTCAGAAGGAACCGACTATCGTGCTGGGAACACTCTCTGTGAATTCAGTGCCACCTTCTGTTCTGTTTGATTCGGGTGCTTCACATTCCTTCGTGTCCCAGCAATTTGCACAAGTGCATGGGTTAGCTATGAGCTCATTACCCACTCCTTTAGAAATCATCACTCCCCGTTCCAGGTGGCAAACCAAAATGGTAAGTCACAACAATGAGATCAGAATTGAAGGGTTGATGTTCTCTGCTTCCCTTATTGCTCTTGGACCTTCCGACATAGATATCATTCTCGGTATGGACTGGTTGACCGCCCACAATGCTTTGATTGACTGTGCCGCTAAGAAAGTCCAGCTCACTCACCCTTCTGGCCAGGCAGTCAAATACTCAGCCCGAACAGTTCAGGATGCCGAGACTCAAATATATGTTCTGAATGCATTGAATGCTTCACCTCTTGAAGGCATCGAGAACGTTCCAGTGGTTCATGATTTTCAAGATGTATTTCCAGAAGAACTTCCAGGAATACCCCCTGCTACAGCTGTCGAGTTTGTCATCGACTTGAAGCCTGGCACAACCCCTATTGCGAAGCGTCCTTATAAGATGCCTCCGCATCATCTTCTCGAGCTTAAGGAAGAAATCGACATGTCACTTAAGAAAGGTTTCATCCGCCCCAGTTCCTCTGCTTGGGGAGCACCTTCACTCTTTGTTAAGAAGAAGGATGGAACTAACCGATTGGTTCAGGATTATCGGCCCATTAACCAAGCCACCATCCAGAACAAATATCCGCTTCCCAGAATAAATGATTTGTATGATCAACTTGCTGGTTCCTCAGTATTCTCTAAGCTTGATTTGAGATTGGGATACCATCAGATCCGAGTTCGCGAAGAGGATATTCCGAAGACTGCATTTGTTACTCGCTATGGCTCTTATGAGTACACTGTCATGTCTTTTGGCTTAACAAATGCTCCAGCTACGTTTTCCCGCCTGATGAATTATATCTTCATGGATTACCTCGACAAGTTCGTCGTGGTTTACCTAGATGATATTCTGGTTTATTCGAAGAATAAAGAAGAACATGCTGAACACCTCCGTCTTGTACTGTAAAGGCTCCGAGAACACCAGTTGTATGACAAATACTCCAAATGTGAATTTTGGCTTTCTGAAGTAACTTACCTTGGTCATGTGATTTCCAAGGATGGCATTGCTGTTAACCCAGAACGAGTTCAGGCTATTCTTGACTGGACTCCTCCAAAGAACGTCAAGCAAGTGAGAAGTTTTCTCGGCCTTGCAAGTTATTGCCGTCGTTTTGTCGAGAATTTTTCAAAGATTGCTAAGCCTTTGACTGATCTGCTTCACAAGGGCGTTAAGTTTGAATGGACAGAAAAATGTCAGGAAAGTTTTCAAACACTCAAAGACAAGCTAACATCTGCCCCAGTACTCGCTCCTCCAGATTCCCGCAAAGACTTCGTGATTTATTGTGATGCATCCCGTGAAGGATTAGGCTGTATCCTAATGCAAGAGTGTAAAGTGATTGCTTATGGCTCTCGTCAGTTGCGCCCACATGAAGAGAATTATCCGGTACATGATCTAGAGCTAGCTGTTGTCATCTATGCACTGTAGTTGTGGCGACATTACCTTCTCGGTAATCGTTGCGAGATCTACACGGATCATAAAAGTCTGAAGTACTTGTTCACCCAGCCATCTCTAAACCTCCGTCAGCAAAGATGGATGGAGGCCATTGCGGACTATGATTTAGGTATTTCCTATACCCCTGGCAAGGCTAACGTGATGGCTGATGCCTTAAGCCGCAAGTCCTATTGCGACAACCCCATGGTTAGGCGAGCTCAACCTCGTCTTTATGAAGAACTGTGCAAGCTGAATCTGCGTATTGTTCCACAGGGCTCTCTTAATAACCTTGTGATACAACCAGATCTTGAGAAAGCTGTTAAGAATGCGCAAGCTAAAGATGCTGAAATTGATCTCATGAAGAAGAGTCTTCACCTAGAAAAGTACAGGGATTTCTCGCTGTCTGAAGATGGAACCTTGTATTTCAGAAACCGCATTGTCGTACCTCGCTTCGAGCTCATGACTGACATGGTCATGAAGGAGGCACATGATACCTCGCTGTCTATTCATCCGGGTAGCACCAAGATGTATCGTGATCTGCGACAAAGGTACTGGTGGTCTAAAATGAAGCAGGATATTGCTCGGTACGTTGCTGAATGTGACGTGTGTCGTCGCGTTAAAGCAGAACATCAAAAGCCTGCTGGAATTCTGCAACCGTTACCTATTCCTTTATGGAAATGGGATAAAGTGCAAATGGATTTCATTACTGGCCTTCCCAGGTCATAGAAGGGTCACGATGCTATTCTTGTCGTCGTCGACCAACTCTCTAAAGTTGCACACTTTCTGCCCGTCAAGGAAACTATCACTGCTAGTCACTTAGTAGAGTTGTATATCTCCAGAATTGTTTCACTCCACGGCATTCCGAAGGAGATCAGTTCGGATCGTGGCGGCGTTTTCACTTCCAAGTTCTGGGAAAGTTTCCAAGAAGCTATGGGAACTCATATTGCCTGGAGTTCAGCTTATCATCCTCAATCCCAAGGCCAAGTTGAACGAGTAAATCAAGTGCTTGAAGACATGCTGTGAGCTTGTGTTATTTGTTTCGGCAAGAAGTGGGAAGAATCTCTTCCTTATGCGGAATTCTCATATAACAACAGCTATCAAGCCAGCTTGAAAATGGCCCCCTTCGAAGTACTCTATGGACGTAAGTGTCGAACCCCTCTGAATTGGTCAGAAACTGGGGAACGACCACTCGTGGGACCGGATATTATTCAACACGCCGAAGAACAAGTCCGTATCGTCCGTGAAAATCTCAAGGCGGCTCAGGACCGCCAGAAGAGCAACTATGATCGCAAACGATGGGGTTTGACTTATCAACCTGGTGATCAAGCTTATCTTCGTGTCACTCCTATGAAGGGCACTCACCGTTTCAGAATCAAGGGCAAGCTAGCTCCACGCTACATTGGTCCTTTCCGCATTGTTGCTAGACGTGGTCAGGTGGCATATAAATTGGAATTGCCGTCGCAATTCTCTCATATCCACGACGTCTTCCATGTGTCGCAACTTCGTAAATGCTTCAAGGAATCTCCGCACCGAGCTGTGGATCACGAAATGCTCGAAATGCAAGGTGACCTATCTTATAAGGAGCATCCGATCCGCATTCTTGATGAAGCTGAACGTCAGACCCGTCAGAAGGTTACCAAATTCCTCAAAGTACAGTGGTCAAATCATACTGAAGATGAAGCCACTTTGGAACGCGAAGATAATCTTCGTGCGGAATACCCCGAACTTTTCCCTTCTACCTCCTAATTCTCGGGACGAGAATTCTTGTTAGTGGAGGAGATTTGTAACACCCCATGTATTGAGCTACAGTAATCACCCTTTTGATTATGCCATGTCATCATGATCAACAGTGCTTAGTCATCATTAGTATCATATCTCTTTTCAAATTCAAATTCAAATGGAAATTAAACTGAAAGTGAAAAAAAAAGTTGTTCAAATTTGAAAACTAAATTGTTCATTAAATGGTAAATAATCCAGAGACAACTCTAAAATTTTATTCAACATATACTAAATAAATTAGGTGACCCTAACAACCACAAAACAGAGTTATTTAACCCTTTTTCAATTGAATAAAATCCAAATAAAAAGATATGGACACCAAACCAATTTCTAGCAGTGACTAATGTTGCACTGTGATTTATGGACCAGTTCTTGTATTTTACAAAAACCATTTAGTGGCCAAACTATTTGTAAAACAGGAAAGAGAACAGAAAACAAAAGAGAAAATAGAAATAAAAGGGAAAGGCCCACTGTGCTGGGCCTCGAGTGCACAGTGCCGGCCCAGCCCAACCGGCGTCCCCTTCCACCTCGCACTGCTCCCCCTCTCGCACGCTGTCGCCTCGCCCGCACCCGCCGCGCCGGCCCCCCTGCCCCACGGTTGACAACGCGCCGACGCCGCCCGTCGAGGTTAAAGCCGCAGCCCCCGTGCTCCCCTGGCCTCCCCTCGCTCACTCTCCGTTCGCTCCTCTCCCTTCTCTCCTATCAGATCCAAGAGCAGCCGAACGGATTCGCCGCCGCTCGACGCCGTGCTCGCGGCCACCGGCCCCGCCTCGCCTCGTCGGAGTGTCCCTCGTCTCCGCAGTGGTCGACCTCGTCGTCTGCGCCCTCCCGTTCGATCGGAGCAGCCCCGCAGCATCGCCATCGGGCCGTCTTCCTCGTCGGATGCCGCCGCCTCACCATCGTCGATTTGCTCCCCTCCGAGCCCTCCGGCTTCCCCGAGACCTCCCTCGAGCTCCACTGTGAGCACCCGGTCCTCGCCGACCTCCCATCTCTCTCTCTCGCGTCCCGTAGCCTAGTCGCTATCGCTGCCGTGCCGCCACCGCTGTCGGGCTCGGTCGTCGCCGGCGTTAGAGCCATCTCCCGGATGAACCAGTGGCATGGGTGGATGCGCGGCTTCGCGCTGATCCGATCCCTGCCCTCCGCCGCTCGAATAGGTCGCCGGAGCGCAACTCCGGTGGGCCGCCGCCGCGTCGGGCCTCGCCGCCGGCCCCTCCCAGGCGCGCGCTGGTTTTAAACCAGCCGGCCGACTCACTGACATGCGGGCCCGCCCAGTGGTTAATTAGCCTCTAACTACCCACTAACCCCACTGACAGTGGCCCCCACCCACTAACTAAACTAAATTAATCAACCCATTTAGTACTTGTGTCTATGATAGGTAGGCCCCACCTACACTGTTTGTCACTGTAGCAGTCAGCCCAGTCAGCAGGTGACTGGGCTATTGACTTTGACTCTGGCCCCACATGTCAGCCTCTGTGGGCTGGCCGTTGACTGGACCCTTGACCCAGTCAATGGGCCCACTGGTCAGCCACTGTGTGCACTCTGTGTACGCAGAGCTGGGTACCCGTAGCATTTTCCGATTTATTTTTGAATTTAAATAATTAAATAAATTCCAGAAAATCAATAAAACTTTAGAAAATCATATCTTTTAATCCGTAACTCCGATGAAAATAATTTATATATGAAAAATGATCAGAAAAATGAGACGAATCCGAATACGCTACCCACATACCTGTTAGATGCCTCTAACTATCTGAACATGCAACTTTTTGCCTGTTTCAGATAGATGAATAGTGCATGACTTTAATAAAATAAATCCAAACAAATTCCTAAAATAACTAAATGACTTTGACATGTCTTCAGGCAACCCTGCACTGCACGTTAGCGTAGCCTGCTCCGTGTTGCTTATGTTTGCTCTATATTTATACTGTTTCCTCCCCCTCTTCTCTCTCGATAGCCCCCGACACCGACGTCGTCCCCGAGGCCGACGCCGCTTCGGAGCCCGAAGACACCATTGACAACCTTGCCCTTGCCGCCGAGCAACCAGGCAAGCCCCCCCTTTTGATCATCCCGATATCGCCCATTCTATTTTCTCATGCTTGCATTAGAATTGCTGTTACTACTGCTTTACCTATCCTGATGCATAGCCTGTTTATCGTAACTTGCTGTTGATAATTACCTGCATATCCTAAACTGCTTAGTATAGGCTGGGTATAGACCTATCAGTGACCCCACTTATCCCGACTGCCCCGCTGGATTATCCGAAGACCCGATCAACGGGATTGAAGACTAGGCCCCGGCACCGCACATCACCCCCTTAGTTGTAACGACACTGCAGCGTTACTATCGAGTGCCGAGGGTGATACCTCGTGTAGCACTTCTGATGTTAACTCTGTAGAGTAGCTAATCGGCCGTGGTCATCGAGGGTGATACCTCCTTCCCCACTTCCGGTAACAACGCTGTCGTGCAACACATCAAGTGTGAACCCAGCGAGGGTGATTCCTCCGAGTTCACCTTGACGGATACATCGTGTAGGAATCCAACGAGGGTGACACCTCGGATTCCCCTGATGTTATGGACACACGGATACTTGGACTGTACTGTTGTTACTCGGAAAGGCGGGTCGACCCTGAGGGGTACCCACGTGTGATGTGAAGACGGGTTGCCTGTATGGTGCCCGAGTGATGGATACGAGGCGTGGCCGGGCATTCTTTGCCCTTGCCGCAAGTCCTCGAGACGGGGCGACGGGGTCACATCTTTCGTGAGTCTCTGCTCGTAACCGCACCCCCAAGGTACTAACGATTTGGATATGTGATCTGAGTGGGCCTCTGGCCCGATAGCACTAACCACCATGTGGGCATAGTATGGGCATTCTGCATCGTAGTATCAGCCGACAGTTCTGTCAGACGTCCAGTTCAGCATTGTGGTCAGGTCGGATCGTGCCGTTGGCGCTGGTATCCACCCTGCTCGCAACGACCCAGAGTGCACAGGGCGATGGCCCAAGACCCCTGAGTGCTTAGGATGTAGACCGGCGGGGACCTCTCTGCTGAGCTTTAGGTAGGGCTGCGGTGTGTCGTTTGGCCGAGGCCGGGCAGGACCCGGGAAAAGTGTGTCCGGCCGAAGTTAAGCGAGCGTGGTGGGTAAGTTGGTGCACCCCTGCAGGGAAGAACTAATCTATGCATAGCCGGATCCTCGGTAACGGACACTCGGAGTTGAATCCTGATTGATACAATTAGAACTGGATACTTGGATACTATGGCTCTAGGATTGCTTCTCGCAGGGAGTCGAGAAGGGATCTCCGGACGAGGTTGATGACTATATGGCTCTGGGATTGCTTTCTCGCAGGGAGTCGAGAAAGGATCTCTGGGTGAGGTTGATGATACTACTATTCTATACAGTACTAATCTACACTCTCCTAATGCTGCAAGACCTCTGAAGATGCTAGTCTTCGATAGGACTAGGCTTTCCTCTCTATTCTGGCATTTCTGCAGCCCAGTACACATATACAGCCTCTCCTTGAAAATGTTGCATATGTAGTGTAGATCCTTGCTTGCTGAGTACTTCTGAGTACTCACGGTTGCTTTGCTTTCTTTTTTTCCCCATATGAGCTTGTCGTGACCAGCTGGCGGAGCCCCGGATACAGCTACCCCCGCCGACGATCGCTACTACTACCCCGAGGGTGGTTAATTCCACGAGCTTGCCGTCGGCCAGGAGTAGTATCGGAGGGTCCCAGGCAGGAGGCCTACGCCTTTCGATCGTAGTGTTTTCTTTTGTCTCGCCTTCTTAAGGCCTTTCTGTGTTTTCTTTTATATCTGTACTCAGATATCTGATGCTTCCGCTGACACTTGTATGCAAGCTTATGTATTCGAGCCCTCGAGGCCCCTGGCTTGTAATATAAAGCTTGTATGACTTTATTTATGTTTTAGAGTTGTGTTGTGATATCTTCCCGTGAGTCCTTAGGCTTGATCGTGTGCATTTGCGTGTATGATTAGTGCATGATCGGGCCGGGGGCGTAACAAGTTGGTATCAGAGCCGACTGACTGTAGGAACCCCCCTTTCCAACTCCTTGGCCGAAGTTGAGTCTAGTGACCGAAAACTGTTTTACTAACTTGGCTGTGTGGCTTACGGGCCCACGTCGCCAATTGGGTGGTATTAGGATCTTTTACTCCTTGACCTTTACTCTGGGACTCTGATCTCTCTTCTATTCGGGTTAAACTTTTACTAACTCCAACATTAGGTTCTCGTGATCACATCCACCCGGAGTTCTGAAATTACCCCTCCTTTCTTCAAGATTGTGGACCAGGTTCTGTTCGCAGGATCCTCATATCGAGGGCACCCTGTTTTGTCACTTGCAGATTCCTCGCTCCAATAGTTTTCTCCGACGTTGATGTAGCCTTTGCTATGTCTCGTTGTGTACTTCCTTGCCGCGTGCCTGCGCGCCGCCTAGTTGTCTAGCCCTCCCCTTTCAACTGTCGTAATGCCGGATTGTAACCAAGGCTATGTGTGGCTTTGAATGTCTAGTGCCGATATGATGAAGAATCTATTGCACTTCCTTCTGTTTCGCGTGTTGCTTCGTGAATCATTCCTTACACATGCAGTTTTCTTGATAAACTGCCCCTGTTGATTTGGCAGGATGGCTGACGATCCTCCACCTCCACCTTATATTGCCGCAATGATGCAGTAGTTTGAACTCAACCATCAGCAGTTTGAGCTTAACCGTCAGTTTATGACCGGGGTATTGGCTCAATTCCCAACTCAGAATGCTCAGCAACAGACTGCTCCAATAACTCTGCCAGAATTCGTGCGCCTCAATCCGTCTGTTTTCCGCAACTCCACCAATCCTATGGATGCTGATGATTGGCTTCGTGACATCCTGTTTGAAATGGAGTCAGCTAATGTTGCCCCTGACAGTTACGTCACCTTTGCGACATTCCACTTAAAGGGTCCAGCTGCTCAATGGTGGGAAAGCCACAAGGGTATGTTGCCTGCAGAGACTGAAACCACTTGGCAGGAATTTCAGTTAGCTTTTCGTGCACGGTACATTCCTCAAGGTCTGACGGACCAGAAGAAACAGGAGTTCCGCAAACTTACCCAGGGCACAATGACTGTGGATGAATATCAGAGGAAATTTCTTGAATTGTCCCGCTATGCTGAAGATGACGTCTGCACTGACGCCCGCAAGCAGGATAAATTCCGTAAAGGACTGCGTACTGACATAAACCTCGCACTTGTAATCCTAGATTGCACAGACTTCGCAACACTTGTCAGCAAATCTTTCCAAATTGAAACAGCTCTGACTGAATGCCAGGAGTCGCTCAAGCGCACTCATGGAGCTGGCTCATCCTCGGGTCAGCCTGTTCAGAAGCGTCGAGTCTGGATTCCCCACAATGTTTACCACCGACCTGCTCCAACACCAAGGCCATCATAAGTTGCACCTCGTCTGCCTTCACCGCCGAGACAGCTAACGGTTCATGATGGACCGCCTGATGCTATGGCTTCTCCTAAAGTTGCGCCACGTCCTCCTAATGGTCGTAAGAGGAATTGTCGAAACCGCCGACTCAGAAACCGAAATATCATACCGTCTGCTGTTGTACTTGGCCATGCTAATCACATCAATGCTGAAAAGGCTCAGAAGGAACCGACTATCGTGCTGGGAACACTCTCTGTGAATTCAGTGCCAGCTTCTGTTCTGTTTGATTCAGGTGCTTCACATTCCTTCGTGTCCCAGCAATTTGCACAAGTGCATGGGTTAGCTATGAGCTCATTACCCACTCCTTTAGAAATCATCACTCCCCGTTCCAGGTGGCAAACCAAAATGGTAAGTCACAACAATGAGATCAGAATTGAAGGGTTGATGTTCTCTGCTTCCCTTATTGCTCTTGGACCTTCCGACATAGATATCATTCTCGGTATGGACTGGTTGACCGCCCACAATGCTTTGATTGACTGTGCCGCTAAGAAAGTCCAGCTCACTCACCCTTCTGGCCAGGCAGTCAAATACTCAGCCCGAACAGTTTAGGATGCCGAGACTCAAATATATGTTCTGAATGCATTGAATGCTTCACCTCTTGAAGGCATCGAGAACGTTCCAGTGGTTCATGATTTTCAAGATGTATTTCCAGAAGAACTTCCAGGAATACCCCCTGCTAGAGCTGTCGAGTTTGTCATCGACTTGAAGCCTGGCACAACCCCTATTGCGAAGCGTCCTTATAAGATGCCTCCGCATCATCTTCTCGAGCTTAAGGAAGAAATCGACATGTCACTTAAGAAAGGTTTCATCCGCCCCAGTTCCTCTGCTTGGGGAGCACCTTCACTCTTTGTTAAGAAGAAGGATGGAACTAACCGATTGGTTCAGGATTATCGGCCCACTAACCAAGCCACCATCCAGAACAAATATCCGCTTCCCAGAATAAATGATTTGTATGATCAACTTGCTGGTTCCTCAGTATTCTCTAAGCTTGATTTGAGATTGGGATACCACCAGATCCGAGTTCGCGAAGAGGATATTCCGAAGACTGCATTTGTTACTCGCTATGGCTCTTATGAGTACACTGTCATGTCTTTTGGCTTAACAAATGCTCCAGCTACGTTTTCCCGCCTGATGAATTATATCTTCATGGATTACCTCGACAAGTTCGTCGTGGTTTATCTAGATGATATTCTAGTTTATTCGAAGAATAAAGAAGAACATGCTGAACACCTCCGTCTTGTACTGGAAAGGCTCCGAGAACACCAGTTGTATGCCAAATACTCCAAATGTGAATTTTGGCTTTCTGAAGTAACTTACCTTGGTCATGTGATTTCCAAGGATGGCATTGCTGTTAACCCAGAACGAGTTCAGGCTATTCTTGACTGGACTCCTTCGAAGAACGTCAAGCAAGTGAGAAGTTTTCTCGGCCTTGCAAGTTATTGTCGTCGTTTTGTCGAGAATTTTTCAAAGATTGCTAAGCCTTTGACTGATCTGCTTCACAAGGGCGTTAAGTTTGAATGGACAGAAAAATGTCAGGAAAGTTTTCAAACACTCAAAGACAAGCTAACATCTGCCCCAGTACTCGCTCCTCCAGATTCCCGCAAAGACTTCGTGATTTATTGTGATGCATCCCGTGAAGGATTAGGCTGTATCCTAATGCAAGAGTGTAAAGTGATTGCTTATGGCTCTCGTCAGTTGCGCCCACATGAAGAGAATTATCCGGTACATGATCTAGAGCTAGCTGTTGTCATCTATGCACTGTAGTTGTGGCGACATTACCTTCTCGGTAATCGTTGCGAGATCTACACGGATCATAAAAGTCTGAAGTACTTGTTCACCCAGCCATCTCTAAACCTCCGTCAGCAAAGATGGATGGAGGCCATTGCGGACTATGATTTAGGTATTTCCTATACCCCTGGCAAGGCTAACGTGATGGCTGATGCCTTAAGCCGCAAGTCCTATTGCGACAACCCCATGGTTAGGCGAGCTCAACCTCGTCTTTATGAAGAACTGTGCAAGCTGAATCTGCGTATTGTTCCACAGGGCTCTCTTAATAACCTTGTGATACAACCAGATCTTGAGAAAGCTGTTAAGAATGCGCAAGCTAAAGATGCTGAAATTGATCTCATGAAGAAGAGTCTTCACCAAGAAAAGTACAGGGATTTCTCGCTGTCTGAAGATGGAACCTTGTATTTCAGAAACCGCATTGTCGTACCTCGCTTCTAGCTCATGACTGACAAGGTCATGAAGGAGGCATATGATACCTCGCTGTCTATTCATCCGGGTAGCACCAAGATGTATCGTGATCTGCGACAAAGGTACTGGTGGTCTAAAATGAAGCAGGATATTGCTCGGTACGTTGCTGAATGTGACGTGTGTCATCGCGTTAAAGCAGAACATGAAAAGCCTGCTGGAATTCTGCAACCGTTACCTATTCCTTTATGGAAATGGGATAAAGTGCAAATGGATTTCATTACTGGCCTTCCCAGGTCACAGAAGGGTCACGATGCTATTCTTGTCGTCGTCGACCAACTCTCTAAAGTTGCACACTTTCTGCCCGTCAAGGAAACTATCACTGCTAGTCAGTTAGCAGAGTTGTATATCTCCAGAATTGTTTCACTCCACGGCATTCCGAAGGAGATCAGTTCGGATCGTGGCGGCCTTTTCACTTCCAAGTTCTGGGAAAGTTTCCAAGAAGCTATGGGAACTCATATTGCCTGGAGTTCAGCTTATCATCCTCAATCCCAAGGCCAAGTTGAACGAGTAAATCAAGTGCTTGAAGACATGCTGTGAGCTTGTGTTATTTGTTTCGGCAAGAAGTGGGAAGAATCTCTTCCTTATGCGGAATTCTCATATAACAATAGCTATCAAGCCAGCTTGAAAATGGCCCCCTTCGAAGTACTCTATGGACGTAAGTGTCGAACCCCTCTGAATTGGTCAGAAACTGGGGAACGACCACTCGTGGGACCGGATATTATTCAACACGCCGAAGAACAAGTCCATATCGTCCGTGAAAATCTCAAGGCGGCTCAGGACCGCCAGAAGAGCAACTATGATCGCAAACGATGGGGTTTGACTTATCAACCTGGTGATCAAGCTTATCTTCGTGTCACTCCTATGAAGGGCACTCACCGTTTCGGAATCAAGGGCAAGCTAGCTCCACGCTACATTGGTCCTTTCCGCATTGTTGCTAGACGTGGTCAGGTGGCATATAAATTGGAATTGCCGTCGCAATTCTCTCATATCCACGACGTCTTCCATGTGTCGCAACTTCGTAAATGCTTCAAGGAATCTCCGCACCGAGCTGTGGATCACGAAATGCTCGAAATGCAAGGTGACCTATCTTATAAGGAGCATCCGATCCGCATTCTTGATGAAGCTGAACGTCAGACCCGTCAGAAGGTTACCAAATTCCTCAAAGTACAGTGGTCAAATCATACTGAAGATGAAGCCACTTTGGAACGCGAAGATAATCTTCGTACGGAATACCCCGAACTTTTCCCTTCTACCTCCTAATTCTCGGGACGAGAATTCTTGTTAGTGGAGGAGATTTGTAACACCCCATGTATTGAGCTACAGTAATCACCCTTTTGATTATGCCATGTCATCATGATCAATAGTGCTTAGTCATCATTAGTATCATATCTCTTTTCAAATTCAAATTCAAATGGAAATTAAACTGAAAGTGAAAATAAAAGTTGTTCAAATTTGAAAACTAAATTGTTCATTAAATGGTAAATAATCCAGAGACAACTCTAAAATTTTATTCAACATATACTAAATAAATTAGGTGACCCTAACAACCACAAAACAGAGTTATTTAACCCTTTTTCAATTGAATAAAATCCAAATAAAAAGATATGGACACCAAACCAATTTCTAGCAGTGACTAATGTTGCACTGTGATTTATGGACCAGTTCTTGTATTTTACAAAAACCATTTAGTGGCCAAACTATTTGTAAAACAGGAAAGAGAACAGAAAACAAAAGAGAAAATAGAAATAAAAGGGAAAGGCCCACTGTGCTGGGCCTCGAGTGCACAGTGCCGGCCCAGCCCAACCGGCGTCCCCTTCCACCTCGCACTGCTCCCCCTCTCGCACGCTGTCGCCTCGCCCGCACCCGCCGTGCCGGCCCCCCTACCCCATGGTCGACAACGCGCCGACGCCGCCCGTCGAGGTTAAAGCCGCAGCCCCCATGCTCCCCTCGCTCACTCTCCGTTCGCTCCTCTCCCCTCTCTCCTATCAGATCCGAGAGCAGCCGAACGGAACCGCCGCCGCTCGACGCCGTGCTCGCGTGCACCGGCCCCGCCTCGCCTCGTCGGAGTGTCCCTCGTCTCCGCAGTGGTCGACCTCGTCATCTGCGCCCTCCCGTCCGATCGGAGCAGCCCCGCAACATCGCCATCGGGCCGTCTTCCTCGTCGGATGCCGCCGCCTCACCATCGTCGATTTGCTCCCCTCCGAGCCCTCCGGCTTCCCCGAGACCTCCCTCGAGCTCCACTGTGAGCACCCGGTCCTCGCCGACCACCCATCTCTCTCTCTCGCGTCCCGTAGCCTAGTCGCTGTCGCTGCCGTGCCGCCACCGCCATCGGGCTCGGTCGTCGCCGGCGTTAGAGCCATCTCCCGGATGAACCAGTGGCATGGGTGGATGCGCGGCTTCGCGCTGATCCGATCCCTGCCCTCCGCCGCTCGAATAGATCGCCAGAGCGCAACTCCGGTGGGCCGCCGCCGCGTCGGGCCTCGCCGCCGGCCCCTCCCAGGCGCGCGCTGGTTTTAAACCAGCCGGCCGACTCACTGACATGCGGGCCCGCCCAGTGGTTAATTAGCCTCTAACTACCCACTAACCCCACTGACAGTGGCCCCCACCCACTAACTAAACTAAATTAATCAACCCATTTAGTACTTGTGTCTATGACAGGTAGGCCCCACCTACACTGTTTGTCACTGTAGCAGTCAGCCCAGTCAGCAGCTGACTGGGCTGTTGACTTTGACTCTGGCCCCACATGTCAGCCTCTGTGGGCTGGCCGTTGACTGGACCCTTGACCCAGTCAATGGGCCCACTGGTCAGCCACTGTGTGCACTCTGTGTACGCACAGCTGGGTACCCGTAGCATTTTCCGATTTATTTTTGAATTTAAATAATTAAATAAATTCCAGAAAATCAATAAAACTTTAGAAAATCATATCTTTTAATCCGTAACTCCGATGAAAATAATTTATATATGAAAAATGATCAGAAAAATGAGACGAATCCGAATACGCTACCCACATACTTGTTAGATGCCTCTCACTATCTGAACATGCAACTTTTTGCCTGTTTCAGATAGATGAATAGTGCATGACTTTAATAAAATAAATCCAAACAAATTCCTAAAATAACTAAATGACTTTGACATGTCTTCAGGCAACCCTGCACTGCACGTTAGCGTAGCCTGCTCCGTGTTGCTTATGTTTGCTCTATATTTATACTGTTTCCTCCCCCTCTTCTCTCTCAATAGCCCCCAACACCGACGTCGTCCCCGAGGCCGACGCCGCTCTGGAGCCCGAAGACACCATTGACAACCTTGCCCTTGCCGCCGAGCAACCAGACAAGCCCCCCCTTTTGATCATCCCGATATCGCCCATTCTATTTTCTCATGCTTGCATTAGAATTGCTGCTGCTACTGCTTTACCTATTCTGATGCATAGCCTGTTTATCGTAACTTGCTGTTGATAATTACCTGCATATCCTAAACTGCTTAGTATAGGCTGGGTAGAGACCTATCAGTGACCCCACTTATCCCGACTGCCCCGCTGGATTATCCGAAGACCCGATCAACGGGATTGAAGACTAGGCCCCGACACCGCACATCACCCCCTTAGTTGTAACGACACTGCAGCGTTACTATCGAGTGCCGAGGGTGATACCTCGTGTAGCACTTCTGATGTTAACTCTGTAGAGTAGCTAATCGGTTGTGGTCATCGAGGGTGATACCTCCTTCCCCACTTCCGGTAACAACGCTGTCGTGCAACACATCAAGTGTGAACCCAGCGAGGGTGATTCCTCCGAGTTCACCTTGACGGATACATCGTGTAGGAATCCAACGAGGGTGACACCTCGGATTCCCCTGATGTTATGGACACACGGATACTTGGACTGTACTGTTGTTACTCGGAAAGGCGGGTCGACCCTGAGGGGTACCCGCGTGTGATGTGAAGACGGGTTGCCTGTATGGTGCCCGAGTGATGGATACGAGGCGTGGCCGGGCATTCTTTGCCCTTGCCGCAAGTCCTCGAGACGGGGCGACGGGGTCACATCTTTCGTGAGTCTCTGCTCGTAACCGCACCCCCAAGGTACTAACGATTTGGATATGTGATCTGAGTGGGCCTCTGGCCCGATAGCACTAACCACCACGTGGGCATAGTATGGGCGTTCTGCATCGTAGTATCAGCCGACAGTTCTGTCAGACGTCCAGTTCAGCATTGTGGTCGGGTCGGATCGTGCCGTTGGCGCTGGTATCCACCCTGCTCGCAACGACCCGGAGTGCACAGGGCGATGGCCCAAGACCCCTGAGTGCTTAGGATGTAGACCGGCGGGGACCTCTCTGCTGAGCTTTAGGTAGGGCTGCGGTGTGTCGTTTGGCCGAGGCCGGGCAGGACCCGGGAAAAGTGTGTCCGGCCGAAGTTAAGCGAGCGTGGTGGGTAAGTTGGTGCACCCCTGCAGGGAAGAACTAATCTATGCATAGCCGGATCCTCGGTAACGGACACTCGGAGTTGAATCCTGATTGATACAATTAGAACTGGATACTTGGATACTATGGCTCTGGGATTGCTTCTCGCAGGGAGTCGAGAAGGGATCTCCGGACGAGGTTGATGACTATATGGCTCTGGGATTGCTTTCTCGCAGGGAGTCGAGAAAGGATCTCTGGGTGAGGTTGATGATACTACTATTCTATACAGTACTAATCTACACTCTCCTAATGCTGCAAGACCTCTGAAGATGCTAGTCTTCGATAGGACTAGGCTTTCCTCTCTATTCTGGCATTTCTGTAGCCCAGTCCACATATACAGCCTCTCCTTGAAAATGTTGCATATGTAGTGTAGATCCTTGCTTGCTGAGTACTTCTGAGTACTCACGGTTGCTTTGCTTTCTTTTTTTTCCCCATATCAGCTTGTCGTGACCAGCTGGCGGAGCCCCGGATACAGCTACCCCCGCCGACGATCGCTACTACTACCCCGAGGGTGGTTAATTCCACGAGCTTGCCATCGGCCAGGAGTAGGATCTGAGGGTCCCAGGTAGGAGGCCTACGCCTTTCGATCATAGTGTTTTCTTTTGTCTCGCCTTCTTAAGGCCTTTCTGTGTTTTCTTTTATATCTGTACTCAGATATCTGATGCTTCCGCTGACGCTTGTATGCAAGCTTATGTATTCGAGCCCTCGAGGCCCCTGGCTTGTAATATAAAGCTTGTATGACTTTATTTATGTTTTAGAGTTGTGTTGTGATATCTTCCCATGAGTCCTTAGGCTTGATCGTGTGCATTTGCGTGTATGATTAGTGCACGATCAGGCCGGGGGCGTAACAAATACTCTGCAGTGTAGCTGTTCGGTCATGGTCATCGAGGGTGATTTCTCCTTCTCCACTTCCGATACGACTCTGTCATGCAACCCCTCAGTGTGACCCTCGAGGGTGATGCCTCATACGTTCACCCTGATGATTTCATCGAGTGGAATCCACCGAGGGTGATTCCTCGGGGTTTCCCTCTTGATGTTATGACCACACGGTTACTTTGACCTTTGTTACAGGCGGGTCGACCCTGATGGGTACCCGCAGGGGATCTATGATGTTGGGTGTGCCGGAAGGGCACTCGAGTGTGATATTGTGGCGGAGCTTCAAAAACTCTGATCGTCTCCGCGTGTTACTAAATCAGCCTATTGGATTTGGGTATTTGATCTGAGTGGGTCGACGTGCCCTATACGCACTACCACCATGCGGGATTATGGTTTATGGGGCCCTCTACATCGTACGTTCCTCCCGAAAGCTCTTTAGACGTCATGGTTCACCATGCGGGCTGATCGCCGGGAATGGGCTGGATACTTCACTGATGAGTTCAGTGTCACGCCTGCACCCCGGCCAGCCACGCAACGCACAGGGTGCCCAGGGCGATGGCCTAAGACCTCTGGGTGCATAGGTTAGTCCGGCGTGCTGACCTCTCTGCTGAGCCTAGGTAGGGCGTTGCTTCGTGTTGATCTCCCGAGGCCAGGCATTACCCAGCAAGTGAGTCCGGCCAGAGGTGATCGAGCGTGTTGGGTAACAGTAGTGCACCCCTGCAGGGAAGAATAATCTATCGATAGCCGGTCCTATGGTAAAGGACGCTTAGTTTGGTATCCCGATCTATTACTTGAACTGGATACTTCTTACTTAATTGAAGCTTCAGGATCGCTTTCTCGCAGGGAGTCGAGGAAGGATCTCTAGGCTTTACTTCAACATGTTTGCTTAATAAAATGCTATTCTACTCTCTTCTATTGCTGCAAGATGGTGGCTTCGTGAAGATGTTTGAAGATGCTAGTCTTCGATAGGACTAGGCCTTCTCTCTATTCTGGCATTCCTGCAACCCAGTCCACATAAACAGCCTTTCCCCTTTGATAATGTTGCATATGTAGTGTAGATCCTTGCTTGCTGAGTACTTCGGATGAGTACTCATAGTTGCTTTGCTTCCTCTTTTTCCCTATATTCCCCTACTTGGTGATACAACAGACGATGGAGCCCAGGAGCCAGATGCCACTGCAGGAGCTTACTATCTGATGGGTCCAGACGATACTTACTACTCGATCGAGCCAGCCGACCAGGAGTAGGATCGGAGGCTCCCAGGTAGGAGGCCTTCGCCTTTCGATCTAGAGTCGTTGTTTGTGCTAGCCTTCTTAAGGCAAACCTTGGCTAACTATGTCTGTACTCAGATATTATTTGTATGACTGACTTATGTATTCGGATCCTCATGATCCCTGGTATGTAATATTGTGGATCTCCATTTATTTGTGTTAGAGTTGTGTTGTGATATCTTCCCGTGAGTCCCTGTGCTTGATCGTGCATGTTTGCGTGTATGATTAGTGCACGATTGAGTCGGGGGCGTCACTAGTTGGTATCAGAGCTGACTGCCTGTAGGAAGCCCCCTTTCCAACTCCTTGGCCGAAGTTGAGTCTAGACATCGAAAAACTAATTTACTAACTTGGCTGTGTGGCTTACGGGCCCACGTCGCCAACTGGGTGGTATTAGGATCTTTTAGTCCTCGTCTATACTCTGGGACTCTGATCTCTCTTCTATTCGGGTTAAATGATTTTACTAACGCTGACACTTAGGATCTCGTAAATCTCGTCCACCCGGAGAGCTGGATATCTGTGCGATTTCCCTGTCATTGATCTGATTAGTCTGATAATCATTTTCCTTTCCATTGTTTTGTTTAACCTTTCTCTCCGAGTTGTATTATACTTCTCATTGTCTTTTGACGAGACTGGATTCTACATCAGAGTGCACATGGAGCGCAAGATCCTCCTGCGACGGCTATTCATCGTCCACACTTGCAGTTACCCCGTTTCAGTGGTTTTCCCCGACATTGACGTAGCCTTTGCTATGTCTCGTTATGTATTTCCTTACCGCGTGCCTGCGCGCCGCCTAGCATGTCTAGCTTTTAAATTTGCGTCGTTATGCTGTCCGCATGTACCCGACTCCCTGTATGGATCTGTATGTCTTAATTGACTACTGTTAAGTATCTGTTACACTACTTAATTGTTGTCGAGTTACATCATGCTTGTCGCTAAACACTCGCAATTTCTTTTACTAAACTGCCCCCTGTTGATACTTAGCAGGATGGTTAGACCAGGCGGTCGTGGTCGTGGTCATGCCCCTGAACGCCCACCACCGCCAGACTATATGGCAGCTATGATGCAACAATTCGAGCACAACCGTCAGTTCATGACCAGAATCATGGCTCAGTTTCCGCATCAGAACAACCAGAACCAGAACCCTGCTTCAATAACTTTGACGGAGTTTATGTGACTCAACCCCACTCAGTTCTGCAACTCTGACAAGCCACTGGATGCTGATGACTGGCTCCGCGACATCTCTCACGAGATGGAGTCTGCTAATGTCGCCCCTGCCAACTTCGTCACCTTCGCGGCCTTTTTCTTAAAGGGCCCCGCTGCTCAATGGTGGGACACACACAAGCGTACACTGCCTGCTGGAACAGTCGTTACTTCGCTTGAGTTCCAGGCTGCTTTCCGTGCCCGTTATATTCCTCAGGGAATTATGGACCGGATGAAAACCCAGTTCCGCAACCTCACTCAGGGCAACAAGACTGTCGAAGCTTGTCAGCGGGAATTCCTTGACCTATCCCACTATGCTGAAGAAGACATCGCCACGGATGCCCGTAGACAAGAGAAGTTTCGTAATGGACTCCACCCAGACATCGAGCTTGCACTTGCTGCTCAAGACTTCAACGACTTTGCTACTCTTATGAACAAGGCTATTCTGGTTGAGACCACTCAGATGAAGCATAAGGACTCGCAGAATAGCTATTGTGATGCTGGCTCATCTTCGGGCTCAGCACAGAAGCGTCGAGTCTGGATTCCCAACAACGTGTTTCGTCCAAATGCCCCTGCGCCAAAGAACAACTATGTTGCACCACGTTTGCCTCCTCCACCACCGAGGCAGCCAAGAGCTCAAGCTGCTCTACCCAATGCTCCTCTTTGTCCTGAAGATGGTCTATGCTTCAAGTGCCGCAAACCAGGTCACCTTGCTAAGGACTGCCGCCAGACTCAGAATCAGTTGGCTTTCCCTCGTAATGGCCGTGGCAATGGTCGTGGCAACAATCAGGCCCGCACCTATAATACTGGGTCTGCTGCTCATGGTCGTGGACACGCTTACAACATTGATATTGAAGAAATCCAGGATCAACCAGCTACTGTGATGGGTACCCTTCTCGTTAACTTAGTACCCGCTTCTGTATTATTTGATTCAGGAGCATCACATTCATTCATGGCAGAAGCATTTGCATTATCGCATGACATTGCATTTCGAAAGATGAACCTGCCAGTAGTTATCCGCACCCCTGGAGGCCAGTGTCAAACCACTATGATGGCACACAATGTCCCCGTTGAAATTAAGGGATTGGAATTCCTTGTTTCGCCCATTATCCTGAAGTCTTCCACCATAGACCTCATCCTCGGAATGGATTGGAAGAAAGCTCATATAGCTTCGATCAATTGTGCCACAAAAGTCATCCAACTTCTTCACCCCTCCGACGAGATAGTGAACTACACCGCCCGAATTACTCGGGATGCTGAAGCTCAGATATATGCTCTGAATGCTTTGAACGCCTCACCTCTGGAAGGAATCGAGAATGTTCCTGTCGTTCGAGATTTTCCGGAAGAACTTCCAGGAATACCCCCGGTTAGAGCTGTCGAGTTTGTCATTGACTTGAAGCCTGGCACTACCCCTATTGCGAAGCATCCTTATAAGATGCCTCCGCACCACCTTCTCGAGCTTAAGGAAGAAATCGACAAGTCACTTAAGAAAGGTTTCATCCGCCCCAGTTCCTCTGCTTGGGGAGCACCTTCACTCTTCGTTAAGAAGAAGGATGGAACTAACCGATTGGTTCAGGATTATCTGCCGATTAACCAAGCCACAATCCAAAATAAATACCCACTGCCCCGGATCAATGATCTTTATGATCAGCTTGCTGGATCCTCCATGTTTTCTAAACTCAACTTGAGGTTGGGTTATCATCAGATCCGTGTTCGCGAAGAGGATATTCCGAAGACTGCCTTTGTCACTCGTTATGGCTCTTATGAGTACATTGTCATGTCATTTGGTTTAACAAATGCTCCAGCAAACTACTCCCAGTTGATGAACTATATCTTCATGGATTACCTCGACAAATTCGTCGTGGTTTATTTGGATGATATCCTTATATATTCCAAGAATGAAGAAGAACATGCTGAACATCTTCGGCTTGTATTGGAGAAGCTTCGGAAACACCAGCTTTACGCCAAGTACTCTAAGTGTGAATTCTGGTTATCTGAAGTGACCTACCTTGGTCATGTGATTTCCAAGAATGGAATTGCTGTTAACCCAGAACGAGTTCAAGCCATTCTTGACTGGACTCCTCCGAAGAATGTTAAGCAAGTCATTAGTTTTCTCGGACTCGCTAGTTATTGCCGTCGATTCGTTGAGAATTTTTCCAAGATTGCAAAGCCACTGACTGACCTGCTCCACAAGGGTGTTAAATTTGAGTGGACAGAAAAATGTCAAGAAAGCTTTCAGACGCTAAAAGATAAGTTGACATCTGCCCCAGTGCTAGCACCCTCGGATTCCCAAAAGGATTTCGTGATATACTGTGATGCATCTCGTCAAGGATTAGGCTGTGTCCTAATGCAAGAGCACAAAGTGATTGCTTATGCCTCTCGACAATTGCGTCCTCACGAAGAAAATTATCCAGTGCATGATCTCGAACTTTCTGCGGTTATTTATGCCCTGAAGCTATGGCGACATTACCTTCTCGGTTACCGTTGCGAGATATACACGGATCATCAGAGTTTGAAGTATCTATATACTCAACCAGATCTGAACCTTCGTCAACAAAAATGGCTCGAAACAATTGCCGATTATGATATGAATATCTCATATACCCCTGGCAAGGCTAATGTGATGGCCGATGCTTTGAGTCGCAAGGCTTATTGCAGCAACCATATGGTTCAGGAAGCACAACCTGTTCTTTATGAAGAGCTTCGCAAATTGAACCTCCACATTGTTCCGCAGGGTTATCTCAATACCCTGGTTGTTGAAACAGATTTAGAACACAACATTAAGACTATGCACCGGTATGACTCTAAAGTTGAAAGGATTAAGCGATACCTCGAAAAAGGAAAGCCGTCGGAATTCCATCTTGATAATGATGGGATCCTATTCTTCCAACGCCGTCTCTTCGTACCCAAATTCAAGGATGAGAGGGAGCACGTTATGAAAGAAGCTCATGACACTCCTCTGTCAATTCATCCTGGTAGCACAAAGATGTACCGTGACATTTGTCAGAGATACGGGTGGCCTAATATGAAGCGAGACATTGCTCGTTATGTTTCTGAGTGTGACGTTTGCCGTCGCATTAAAGCAGAACATCAAAGGCCTGCTGGAACTCTGCAACCCCTTGATATTCCTGAATGGAAATGGGACAAGGTCCAAATGGATTTCATCACTGGTTTTCCTAGATCTCAGAAGGGTCATGATGCTATCTTTGTCGTCATTGACCGATTCTCAAAGGTTGCTCACTTTCTGCCAGTCAAGGAGACAATCACTGCTAGTCAGTTAGCAGACTTGTATGTTTCCCGAATTGTGTCACTCCACGGTGTTCCGTTGGAGATCAGTTCAGATCGTGGCAGCCTCTTTACCTCAAGATTCTGGAAAAGTTTCCAAGAAGCTATGGGAACTCATCTATCCTTCAGTACCGCTTTTCACCCTCAGTCTCAGGGTCAAGTCGAATGAGTTAATCGAGTGCTCGAAGATATGCTTCGAGCTTGTGTCATCTCCTTCGGTAAGAAGTGGGAGGAATCTCTCCCGTATGCCGAATTCTCTTACAACAATAGCTATCAAGCTAGTTTGAAGATGGCGCCGTTTGAAGTTCTTTACGGACGTAAGTGTCGAACCCCTCTGAATTGGTCAGAAACTGGGGAACGCTCACTCGTCGGACCGGACATTGTTCAGCAAGCTGAAGAAAAAGTCCGTATCGTCCGTGAACATCTGAAAACTGCTCAGTCTTGTCAGAAGAGCAACTATGACCGAAAGCACTAGGAAATGGTCTATCAACCTGGCGAGCAAGCCTACCTTCGCGTCACTCCGTTGAAAGGCACTCATCGGTTCAGAATCAAAGGCATGTTAGCTCCTCGCTACATTGGCCCGTTCCGTATTCTTACCCGTCGAGGAGAACTGGCATATCAATTGCAATTGCCGTCAAATCTTTCTCAAGTGCATGATGTTTTTCATGTATCCCAACTCCGTCGCTACTTCAAGGATCCTATTCGAGCTGTGGATCATGAAGTGCTTGAATTGCGGGAAGATCTGTCTTATCCAGAATATCCCGTCCGCATTCTTGATCAAGCTGAACACCGGACTCGTCAGAAGTCAATCTAATTCCTGAAAATTCAGTGGTCGAATCATTCTGAAGATGAAGCCACTTGGGAACGCGAGGATCATCTTCGTGAAGAATACCCCGCTTTCTTTCAGTCTTCCTCTTAATTCTCGGGACGAGAATTCTTGTTAGATGAGGAGAATTATAACACCCCATGTAATTAACCACAGTGATCACCCTTAGTTAATGCCATGTCAGCAAGTTTAACAGTGCCTAGTCATCATTTGCATCATATTGCATTACAAACTCCTAGTTCAAACTTCAATTAAATTCAAAGTGAAAATAAAAGTTTTTCAAATTCAGGAACTAAATTGTTCATCATGTTGCAAATAATCTAGAGGCATTTATAAAATTAACAGCAACAATGTTTAGAGTATTTAAATGACCCTAACATCCCAAATCAGCAGCAAAACATTTAATTAAATACATTTTCAAATTAATAAAATATCAAACTATTTGTTTTATTGCCAAAAACTTGTGGGGTAGTGGCATAATTATTAAAACTAAATTAGGAACTAGTTACATATTTTGTAAAAGAAAAGTTAAGAGGAAACTAAAACAAAAGAGTAAAGAGAAAATAAATAAAAAGAAATGAAACAGAAAAGTAGAAAAAAAAAGAAAAACAAAAACCCCCCCTGGCCCAACTGGGCCACGGCCCAGCCGGCGGCCCACCACGCACTGGCCTACAAGGCCCCCCCAGAGACCCCGAAACCCTAACCCCCTTACTCACCCCCTCGCTCTCCCCTCCCCCTCCCCAATCCAGATCGGATCGGGGCACATCGCCTCGCCGTCCGACGCCGCCCCGCGCCCGTCGCCGTCGCCGCCTCGTCCACACCCTCGCCGGATCGCCTACTCGTCCACTTCCCCAGGCCGCTTCATCGCGCCTCGCTGACCCCCTGGTCTCTACTCGCCCGTGAGGACCCCCAACCCTCCCCTCTCTTCCCTCTCTGTCCTGCGCCGTCTCCTGCTCGTCCCCGCGCGCTGACCGCCTCGCCACACCCCGTGACCTCCCGTGCGCGTCCGCACCTGCCGCGCCCCGTGGCCATGCCCGTCTGCGCCGGCAACCGCGCCCTGCCTGCCGAGCCCGCGGCAACCGCGTTGCCGCTGCTCCCGACCGCGGCGCTCCACGCCCCTGCTGCTCCTTCCCCGTGCGCCGCGCCTCGTCCGTCGCCCCGCTTGCGTCGCTGCCGCTGCCACCGGCGTCTGCCTCTGCTTGCCCCGCTCGCCAGCGCGTGCCCGCCGCCGTGGCTGTGCCCGGCCACCGCGCGCACGCGCACCGCCCCGGCGCCCCTCTGCGCCCGCAGCCGATCCGTGCTGCCCCGCCTGGCCTCGCCGCTCACCCCGCCCCTCCGCTGGCCACTCCGGCCGCCGACGCCCGCCACTCTGCCTTCCTCCGCCGCGAGCCTGCCTCCTCCCGTGCCTCCCTGGCTGCTCGCGCTCCCGCGCCCGTCCACACCCACGGCCCCGGTCGCACGTGCCCGCACCGCCTCGTCGCCGCCCGCCGGCGAGCGCCCGTCTCGCGTCGCCGTGCCCGCAGCCGCCGGCCGGGTTCGCCCGCCCCGCGCGCCCCTGGGCGTGCGCACGCTCGGGCTGCGCCCCGCTCTTGGCACCCGTTATGGCCCCCCTCTAGGTCAATGACCTGTGGGGCCCAGCCCCCCAAAAAAATATTGAATTTTAATAATAATAATACTTAATAATTAATTAACTTAATTAACCTGTGTTAGTTAATCTAAATAGCTAACTAATCTATCTATACCTATACTAATTAGGGTCTCCCTAGAAATTCCCACGTTAATCAGTAATTAGGAGCTGTTAATCTTGTGGGACCGAATTATTACGGTGTAGATCTACCGAAATTTTCCCACATCAATCTGCCAAAAATAAAAAACATGATCCACAGACAAATTCTTTTTTTTCGGCCTATAGACAAATTCTATTTAGCCGATCTATCTTTTTTTTTAACTCACTATATGAGCTTTGACGTTTAATCTTTTTTTTGACCTGGTCACGTTCAATATTGAAAGAGCTTTCACGTTTAATCCTTCAAATATATTGGATCTGTTGTATTTTATCAATCTGACCGTCCATTGGCAGCTGCCTTACCTATTCGCATAGAAAATCTTTAAAATACGGAGTCCTATTCGCATAAGAAAAAATCTAGCAGGCCAATGGAAAGAAAAAAAAATCCCTCCACGCTTCCCACGCAGGAAATCTCTCTGGTGTCCACGTCTCCTACGATTCCTCTGTTTCCTATACCACACGATGTCCGCCGCCTCCTCAAGCTGCTCCAGCCGCCGGCTCCTACATGAAGTTTTCCGGCGAGTTCAAGATTTCCTCCGTCCCATGATCTCACAATAACCAGGGCCTCCCAGAGGTTCACCACGCCAGTGTCTGACCTGCCCCTCAGCATGTTGCCCTTGGATTCTTCACATAGCGGCTCAATGATTGTCTTCATATGTACGCATCTAGGCTGCACCGGCCAGCGTTGGGCCTGCCCTTCGGTGTATCACCCATGGCTTCTGCCCACAGTGGCACACTGATGCTTTTCTCTGTACGCATCTCCGCCACATCCTAGAGAGACCATCAACCGCGCTTGCATCCGAGTTGAGGTGATGTTGTCGGGTTTTATTTTGCACGGTGGTCATCGACCGGTCATAGGGCGCTCCAGGGCTCGAAGGCCCGGTGGTACTGCTCCTCGACATGGAGAGCTGGTGGTGCTGCTGCTCCAAAGCCCCTTTGAGCGGTCTGCTAATAGCAGGCGTGAGGCGAGCTGCAAGACTTCAGGCACATAAAACAGCGCAACGGCAAGAGCTATATAATATCACATTCGTACGTATATATTCTCCTTTCCATAGGACCATCAATTTCTTCTGAGCGCTCAGTCTTTAGATATTTATACGTTTGATTCATATTTTCCTTTTTCAGATATTCTGCACCCTGCAGGAGACATTATATATTTAAGTGGTGTACATGTACTATATATACCTACAAGAAGATTACTTATGTTTGTGACTCTACAAATACTAACAAAATTTTGAACTAGAAATTTATAGATCCTGCAGCACGTGGTTAGTTTACAATATCATGGTGGTCATCGACCGGTTATGGACGCTCCAGGGCTCGAAGGCCCGTGTCTACTGCTCCTTGACAGGGAGAGCTGGTGGTGTTGGTGCTCCTTGGCGCCTTGGAGCGGTCTGCTAATATGAGGTGTGAGGCGAGCTGCAAGACTTCAGGCACGCAAACAGCGCAATGGCAAGAGCTGTACAATATCACATTGGAACGTATGTATTTTCCTTTCCGTAGGACCGTCAATTTCTTCTGATCGCTCAATCTATAGATATTTATACGTTTGATTCATATTTTCTTTTTTCAGATATTCTGCACCCCGCAGGAGACATTATATATTTAAGTGGTGTACATGTACTATATATACCTACAAGAAGATTACCTATGTTTGTGACTCTACAAGTACTGACAAAATTTTGAACTAGAAATATATAGATCCTGCAGCACGTGGTTAGTTTTTTGTTTTTTACTAGCCAACAATACTTGATGAATTAGGATATCGGCTATTTACAAGGAACGGTCTATAGCAAGCAGCAGCCAGATCAGTTAGATTTCTCATATTATATACTTGGATCTGATTTCTTTTTTTTCAGATTCTATTCCTAAATGGTTCATGGGTACACATCCCTTTTCCAGGTTTATTTATCATATTTATTCTTCTCCTCATGGTCTATCCCCTGAATATTATAATCTCTTTTCTATCGGGTTTCTAAAGTGTATGATTATTTTGCTTCCAGGGTTATTCTGGCCATGCCTTGGCTTTCACTTAGATGGACAAGAGTCTGTTCTTGACGCCCAGCTGCAAGTTATTGTTTGACCAGTTGTGAGGTGTCTCATAGGCACCGCATGGATGTTCATAATGCTGATCTATCTACATATCATGTGGTACATAGCCCAGAAAGGAGCAGTAGGATGGTTGGTCCAAAACTAAGCTCAATCTTAACATGGGATCACTGCCGAGATTTCTTTCTCTTAACAAGTAACATCGTTGCTTACACCAGGTTAGAGAAGCTTCCTTTTGAAAATTCCGTCTTTTAGCATTGGAAGTTTTAAATATTGAGAACGGTAGATTGTGCAATTTCCATTTCTTCAGTAGTAGGTGACATACAAGAACATCCTTGATGTATTTGATTTCTTTTGTTTTTCTTACTAAAATCATGAAGTGTTGTCATTTTCATTAAAATAATGATAACACTTTGAGTCGATAGTACAGTTAACCATGGGATTAAAACTCAAAAAGTAAATGCTAGAGCATTTAAACTTGGCATGCCATGAAGTTATTAAATAGGAAATCATACTTACTGATTGTGCTATAAAATAATGACTGCAACACCCACTACAAGATTTAATAGTTAAACACGATGATCGCCGAGGAGCCACCATGGAACGTGACTCTGTAAAAAAGGACACTAATTTTGACACAAATTTAACATGTTCAGGTGAATGACCCTACAATGGCAGCACACAAGATAGATACATGAACATTAAGATTTCATTCAGCCCAAATTTTTGTCCAGTCGAACTCAAGAAAGATGCTCGATGTGAGTTAACCCCTAGACATATTCTAGATAGAAAAGTGAAGAGCCTTTGATTTAATTAGTAGTTGGGCCGTTTAGTATTTCCTATTTTGTGGGGTCGTAATTTTCACACATGCTTACGCCATAATATCTCCAGATTCCAAATCCTATATTACACACACTTTGTTGATACATTTTCTTTTGTTTTTTTCAATTCTATATTCTGATCGATCCCAAAAGATATTCATTGATGTGATTAAAAATTGCGAATATTGCAGTGTGCCTTCATTGGCTATTTTTTTATTTAGTTCCCATTATTTCATTCTACAACCAAACGCTTTCACCTCTAAACTCTTCAATACCTTTTCTCATTCCTTCCACTACCGTTGTGTTGTTTTATGTAACAGGCGGTTGCACATATTGCGGCGAACACAAACACCAGGCTATGAGAATTAACAGGTTCACGACTAAGTTAGGTTTTGGATGGCGTGACGTGCTTCTGATCAATTAACTATTTGGTCTTCTAACCCGCATATAGGTAAGAGGTGAAAATATCTACCAATTTATAACAGAGTTTGATTTATCTTTTTTGTTGCTTTATCTCTTTATTGCTTAGATATTACACGAAGTAAGTAGAACGCAGTTGTGGCACATTAGTTTCAGCATAAAAGCATGTACAACACAATCTATTTATAGTACATGTTGTTATTTTACTTTTTTTCCTAGCAATTCGATATGTCTCATTATTTTCATCAGTAATTACACATGAATGAAAGAAGAGAGAATGACACGTGAAAATCACTAGAAAAGGTTATTTTGGGTGTAGCTAAACAATTAGATGGGCGTGTGAATCAAGATTAGATGGATGTTCAATCAGTAGATCACTTCTATCATTGTATGCATACTATCATAATGTGATGATGGGGGGTGACAAGTTTGTTGGGCTGATGTGTGATGACAACACAATGTAGGAGTTCTTTACCGGCGGCAAAAAGAGTCAAGATGCCGCAATGCTGATGCATCGTGCAACGTCAAGTGAACAAATGGCGTGGCAGGAGAAATTACGGGGACGTATACGAGCACTACCGTTGTCCTACTATTAAGAAATTATTTTGATGTTTCTGATCAAGACATTGTTTAATAAGGAAATCCATTTTCTTATGAACAAATCCATGTGGCAACTTCCATGGTTCATCTAATATCATTCTTTAAGAGATCTGATTTGGCTTTAAGTGTGTAGGTTTGGTGAGATCATCATTTCCATCATTCCAGTGGGACATGTTCTCAAAATATTATGTCATTGCAATTGTTAGTAAAGACTGATAAAAAAACATAACAATTAGCACCCTAGCCCGTGCAAGTGCACGGGTTGACGACTAGTCTAATTAATCTGTTAATTAGTGTAGAGTCAATGACAAGTGGGACCCCACCCGTCAGTTTGATTAGGTCAACTGCACTGTCGACTGCTGACGTCAGCATGATGTCATGCTAACATCATCTGATACTGTTCTGGATAATGTTGGATTAAATGATTAAATAAATTCCAGAAAATAATTAAAACTTTAGAAAATCATATAAAATAATCCGTAACTCCGATGAAAAAACTTTGTACATGAAAGTTGCTCAGAACGACGATATGAATCTGAATACGCCCTCCGTATTCCTGTCAGATGCCCCTAGCTACATAAACATGGAGCTTTTAGGCCGAATTCAGTAAATGAATAGTGCTCAACTTTAATTAAATAAATCCAAATTAATTCCTAAATTAACTAAATCATTTAGTTAGGCAGTAGAACACCTCGGCATAGCATTTAGGCATGTCATACATATTGTTTGCATTTTTGCCGTGAATTTATTGTTTCTCTCCCCCTCCTTCTCCCTCGATAGACGCCGAGACCGACGCCGTTGCAGCTGAGTACGACTACGCTCCAGACGAGCAGCCCGTTGATGACCCCTCCTTCTTGCCAGAGCAACCAGGCAAGCCCCCCCCCCCTTGAGCATCCAGATATCGCCCATTTTATTTTCTCCTGCTTGCATTAGATTTTGCTACTGTTAATGTTTGCTCCTATTCTGATGCATAGCCTGCTTTTGCAACCTGTTTATTGTTACCTTACCTGCCTATGTTAAACTGCTTAGTATAGGTTGGTAGTGAACCATCAGTGACCCCACCACCTTACCCTTGTTGCCCCTGCTTGATCATCGACGACTCGATCAATGTGATCGTCGACCAGAGACTGACACACCACTTCACCCCCTTAGTTGTACGACTCTGCTTAGTTACTATCGAGTGCCGAGGGTGATACCTCGTAACGCACTCCTGATGAATACTCTGCAGTGTAGCTGTTCGGTCGTGGTCATCGAGGGTGATTCCTCCTTCTCCACTTCCGATACGACTCTATCGTGCAACCCCTCAGTGTGAACCTCGAGGGTGATGCCTCATACGTTCACCCTGATGATTTCATCGAGTGGAATCCACCGAGGGTGATTCCTCGTGGTTTCCCTCTTGATGTTATGACCACATCGTTACTTTGACCTTTGTTACAGGCGGGTCGACCCTGATGGGTACCCGCAGGGGATCTATGATGTCGGGTGTGCTGGAAGGGCACTCGAGTATGATATTGTGGCGGAGCTTCAGAAACTCTGATCGTCTCCGCGTGTTACTAAATCTGCCTATCGGATTTGGGTATTTGATCTGAGTGGGTCGACGTTCCCTATACGCGCTACCACCATGCGGGATTATGGTTTATGGGGCCCTCTACGTCGTACGTTCCTCCCGAAAGCTCTTCAGACGTCACGGTTCACCGTGCGGGCTGATCGCCGGGAATGGGCTGGATACTTCACTGACGAGTTCAGTGTCGCGCCTGCACCCCGGCCAGCCATGCAACGCGCAGGGTGCCCAGGGCGATGGCCCAAGACCTCTGGGTGCATAGGTTAGTCCGGCGTGCTGACCTCTCTGCTGAGCCTAGGTAGGGCGCTGCTTCGTGTTGATCTCCCGAGGCCGGGCATTACCCAGCAAGTGTGTCCGGCCAGAGGTGATCGAGCGTGTTGGGTAACAGTAGTGCACCCCTGCAGGGAAGAATAATCTATCGATAGCCGGTCCTACGATAAAGGACGCTCAGTTTGGTATCCCGATCTATTACTTGAACTGGATATTTCTTACTTAATTGAAGCTTCGGGATCGCTTTCTCGCAGGGAGTCGAGGAAGGATCTCTAGGCTTTACTTCAACATGTTTGCTTAATAAAATGCTATTCTACTCTCTTCTATTGCTGCAAGATGGTGGCTTCATGAAGATGTTTGAAGATGCTAGTCTTCGATAGGACTAGGCCTTCTCTCTATTCTGGCATTTCTGCAGCCCAGTCCACATAAACAGCCTTTCCCCTTTGATAATGTTGCTTATGTAGTGTAGATCCTTGCTTGTTAAGTACTTCGGATGAGTACTCACGGTTGCTTTGCTTCCTCTTTTTCCCTATATCCCCCTACTTGGTGATACAACAGACGATGGAGCCCAGGAGCCAGATGCCACTGCAGGAGCTTACTATCAGATGGGTCCAGACGGTACTTACTACTCGATCGAGCCAGCCGACCAGGAGTAGGATCGGAGGCTCCCAGGCAGGAGGCCTTCGCCTTTCGATCTAGAGTCATTGTTTGTGCTAGTCTTCTTAAGGCAAACCTTGGCTAACTATGTCTGTACTCAGATATTATTTGTATGACTGACTTATGTATTCGGATCCTCGTGATCCCTGGTCTGTAATATTGTGGATCTCCGTTTATTTGTGTTAGAGTTGTGTTGTGATATCTTCCCGTGAGTCCCTGTGCTTGATCATGCATGTTTGCGTGTATGATTAGTGCACGATTGAGTCGGGGGCGTCACATTCATGAAGAACAGAGTAACGCATTAAGAAAGATGACATGATGTAGAGGAATTAACTCAAGCAATATGATGAAAACCCCATCTTTTTATCCTCGATGGCAACAATACAATACGTGCCTTGCTGCCCCTACTGTCACTTGGAAAGGACACCGCAAGATTGAACCCAAAGCTAAGCACTTCTCCCATTGCAAGAAAAACCAATCTAGTTGGCCAAACCAAATCGATAGTTCGAAGAGACTTGCAAAGATATCAAATCATGCATAAAAGAATTCAGAGAAGATTCAGATAATATTCATAGATAAGCTGATCATAAATCCACAATTCATCGGATCTCGGCAAACACACCACAAAAAAGTATTACATCGAATAGATCTCCAAGAACATCGAGGAGAACGTGGTATTGAGAATCAAAGAGAGAGAAGAAGCCATCTAGCTACTAGCTATGGACCCGTAGGTCTGAGGTAAACTACTCACGCTTCATCGGAAGGGCAATGGTGTTGATGTAGAAGCCCTCCGTGATCGAATCCCCCTCCGGCAGGAAGCCGGAAAAAACCCCTAGATGGGATCTCACGGGTACAGAAGGTTGCGGCGGTGGAAACGTCTTTTCGTGGATGCCTCTGGTGGTTTGGGCATATAAGAGTATATATAGGCAAAAGAATTAGGCCAGGAGGTGCATGAGGGGCCCACAAGGGTGGGGGGCGCACCCTACTCCCCTGGGCGCGCCCTCCGATCTTGTGGCTGCCTCGTGGCTTCTCTGACTTGCACTCCAAGACCACCGGTTTCCTTTTGGTCCAAGAAAGATCATCGCGAAAGTTTTATTCCGTTTGGACTCCGTTTGGTATTCCTTTTCTGCGAAACTCAAAAACAAGGAAAAAACAGGAACTGGCACTGGGCTCTAGGTTAATAGGTTAGTCCCAAAAATAATATAAAATAGCATATTAATGCATATAAAACATCCAAAACAGATAATATAATAGCATGGAACAATAAAAAATTATAGATACGTTGGAGACGTATCAAGCTATCCGATGTAATTCGATTATGAAATCATGGTTGCCGTTATACGGATATGAAATATCTAGTGTGTTTTATAAGAAATGTCAATTTGATTACTACATGGATTATCAATAATAGGCTAATTACCCTACTTATTGGGGTTTTCTATTGTAGACGGTTACTCAGACAACACCGTGGGCGATGAACTCAAACAACCCACGCAGTTTCTAGAAAGTAGGCGTGTTGGATCAACTAATAATCACACACGGTTTCCGGCAGAGAACTGTTTGCGTTAGGCCACCTTGCACAAACATTTCCACACAAAAAACTATGTGTGATATACATACGAACGGAAACATTTTTCTGGGATTCACTGTGTGGGATGTACATATGAACGGAAATGATTGGGCTTCGATGCCTCGCCCGATCGCACACGAGCTCATTTTGCCCCGCGTGTTTGGTCGGAGGGCCTATCCCCGACGGTTTCTGGGTCGTGTGGGAAGGACCCCCCCTATCGCACACACTCACCCGGCGATGGTTCAGAATGCCATCGTGGAAAGGGGTTAAAAACCATTTTTATAGCACGTCTCTGTACCAGTGTAGGTTACGCTGGCCTACCGCCAAGAAGCCTGGCGGTAGGGGTGCAAAGCAGAGTTTGCCCTGTTTCTCATCATTTTCATGTGCTGCACATATTTACAACACAACACAGCAAATTTAGTGCACAGTCATGTAAAAATTAAGGCTACGACATAGTTCATGACTTGCAAATTAAGTACATAGTTCATGACAAGTTCTCGAATCAAAGACATAGTTCATGACAAGTTTCTCAAATCAAAGACATAGTTCATGACAAGTTTATCGAATCGAAGGCATAGTTCATGACAAGTTTCACGATAGAGCCTTATTGGGTCACAAGAGGCCATTTTCCATTCTTGTCACGCGCCTCGTCCTCCTCTTGGGCTTCACGAGCCCTTGAAAGATTTCTTGCCCTCTCCTCTTCACGAGCAATCTTCTCCTTGCGTGCCCTCTCCTCCTCATGCTTCTTTCGCTCCATCTTCTCCTTCTGACGACGATACGTCTCCAACGTATCTATAATTTTTTATCGTTCCATGCTGTTATATTATCATTCTTGGATGTTTTATAATCATTTTATAGCAACTTTATATCATTTTTTGGGACTAACCTATTGACATAGTGTCCAGTGCCAGTTGTTGTTTTTTGCTTGTTTTTTACTTCGCAGAATATCCTTATCAAACGGACTCCAAACGCAGCGAAACTTTTTAGAGATTTTTTTGGACCAGAAGACAACTTGGGAGCCAAGGAAGCACCAGAGGGGAGGCCCGTGGGGCCCACAAGACACCAGGGCGCACCAGAGGCCCCTGGCGCGCCCTGATGGGTTGTGGGGCCCACGGGGGTCTCCTCCACCACCTCTCAGCTCTATAAATACCGAAATATTCCAGAAACCCTAAGGGAGCAGACGAAACACAATTCCATCCTCCGCAAGTTCCAGAACCATGAGATCCAATCTAGAGCCCTATTCCGGCACTCCGCCGGAGGGGAACATGATCACGGAGGGGTTCATCATCCTCATTGGTGCTCCTCCAATGATGCGTGAGTAGTTTACCATAGACCTACGGGTCCGTAGGCAGTAGCTAGATGGCTTCTTCTCTCTTTTTGATTCTCAATACAATGTTCTCCTCGATGTTCTTGGAAATCTATTTGATGTAATGACTTTTTGCGGTGTGTTTGTTGGGATTCGATGAAGTTTGAGTTTATGATCAGATCTATCCATGAATATTATTTGAGTTTCTTTGATCTCTTATATGCATGATTGATATGTCTCCAACATATCTATAATTTTTGATTGTTCCATGCTGTTATATTATCATTCTTGGATGTTTTACAATCATTTTATAGCAACTTTATATCATTTTTTGGGACTAACCTATTGACATAGTGCCCAGTGCCAGTTGCTGTTTTTTTGCTTGTTTTTTACTTAGCAGAATATCAGTAACAAATGAAGTCCAAATGCCATGAAACTTTTTGGAGATTTTTTTGGACCAGAAGACAACTTGGGAGCCAAGGAAGCACCTGGGGGAGGCCCGTGTGGCCCACAAGATACCAGGGCGCGCCAGAGGCCCTTGGCGTGCCCTGATGGGTTGTGGGGCCCACAGGGGTGTCCTGCACCACCTCATCGCTCTATAAATCCTCAGAAATTCCAGAAACCCTAGGGGAGCAGACAAAACACAATTCCAGCAGCCGCAAGTTCCAGAACCACGAAATCCAATCTACACCATCACGGAGGGGTTCATCATCCTCATTGGTGCCTCTTCGATGATGCGTGAGTAGTCCACCATAGACCTACGGGTCCGTACGCAGTAGCTAGATGGCTTTCTCTCTCTCTTTGATTCTCAATACAATGGTCTCTTGGAGATCTATTTGATATAATGACTATTTGTTGTGTGTTTGTTGGGATCCGATGAAGATCGAGTTTATGATCAGTTTCTATTCATGAAAATTATTTGAGTATTCTTTGATCTCTTATATGCATGATTACTTATAGCCTTGTATTTCTTCTTCGAATCTTTGGTTTAGTTAGGCCAACTTGATCGATTTTTCTTGCCATGGGAAGAGGTGCTTTGTGATGGGTTCGATCTTACGGTGTCCTCACCCAGTGACAGAAGGGGTAGCGAGGCACGTACGTATCGTTGCTATTAAGGATAACAAGATGGGGTCTATTTCTACATGAATAGATCTTGTCTACATCATGTCACCATTCTTATTGCATTACTCCGTTTCTCCATGAACTTAATACACTAGATGCATGCTGGATAGCGGTCGATGTGTGGAGTAATAGTAGTAGATGCAGAATCATTTCGGTCTACTAATCTTGGACGTGATGCCTATATATTGATCATTGCCTTGGATATCATCATGATTATTTGATCTTCTATCAATTGCCCAACAGTAATTTGTTTACCCACCATATGCTATTTTCTCGAGAGAAGCCACTAGTGAAATCTACGGCCCCCGGGTCTATCTTTTATCATATTGCTTTCCGATCTATCTTTTGCCGCATTTGCTTTCAGATCTATTATTCCAAAAACCCAAAAATACCTTGTTGCACTTCTTATTTGCATCTTTTATTTCATGTTTTATTCATATCTATTTATCCAAACTCATATTATTTAATCTATCTTTTATTGGGGAGGGATTGACAACCCCTCTTACACGTTGGGTTGCGAGGATTTGTTCTTTGTGTGCAGGCACCGTTTACATAGTGTTGCTTGGTTCTCCTACTGGTTCGATAACCTTGGTTTCATAACTGAGGGAAATATTGTAACACCCCAAAAATATTCTTCCTGGATTTTCAAAATCTTTTCTTTAAAATGAAAATTCCTTAAAAACCATTTTGATCCTATTTTCTTCCTCCTGTTTGAAAACCTTTTCAAATTTTAGTTGGGTTCAAAATTTTCTTAGAAGGTTCTGTTTTGATTGATGGTTTTATTTGGAAAATTATTTTTGGAAGATCAAAATATTTTCTTTTTAAAAGTTTTTGATTTAACTAGAATCTTCCCAGGAGATGCCCTTTTCTTTTTAACACCTCCAAAATTCATCCAATAATTTTTCTACCACTCCTCAATTATCCCACAAGTCATTCACAACTTCGAGGACAGAAACCAACCCCTGCCCACCCCACAAAAATATTTTTCATATTTTAAATAAATTCCAAAGATGGAATTTACATTATTTCATAGTTTCTTGGAATTACAAAGGAACTATATTTTCTACAATTCTCCTGGTCCCACCAAAATTATCCCAGCAACTAGATAGTACCCACAACCCATTTCACCAAAAACATTGGGTTCCACAGTTCAAAAATTTCAAATGCCATTCAATTCAAATTTGGACTAGAAACAATATTTCTGATACTAGCCTATTTTTAATAGCTCCAAAAATTCTGAAACTTTTCCAAGCCCTCTTATTTGCATCAACACCTCACCACAAAAATTCCCTAAAAATCCAAAAATCCCTAGCACCCTCTGGCATTTTATCATACATGTAGTGTGCACACTGTTCATCGCTGATAGAAGTTCAGTTAACCGAACTTCTTCAGTCAACAGCGGCATTCGCTGCCATGCAGTCCACTCCTTCCCCTCTCCTTCACGGCGCCGCTGCTGCTCTTCAATGCATCGCCTTCGGGGCCCTCCCGCCAGTCGCTCACCATTGGCTGGCCGGTGGAACAGCTGCCGCTCTCAGCCACGGCGGGCCGAGCGGATCAGCTCGACCACCAGCCACCATCACTGCCCCTCAATGCCCTCTCCACCTACCTGCTCCACGCGTCACTCCTCTCCGCATCATCACTGCACTGTCCAAACTGCCCTGGGCCCACTGGCAGTCACCGGATCCAGCCGTCGCCGCCGCACTCGTACGCGAGTCTCGCCATGGATAAGGCCGCAGAGCTCGAACTCGTCCGCGCTGGCGATTCCAGAGAGCTCCACCGGCCCCATCAACTCCGCACCGCCCTTGACCACCGGCCAAACCAACCTCGGCGGCCGGAGTTAGTCCGGCGTCATCCACTCCGCCTCGGCCACCCTCGGATCGCCTATAAAAGGCCATCCCGAGCCCCATTCGAAGCTCACCGCACTCCCACCCATCATCAATCGACCCCCACGCCACTCCCCTGACCTCGAGGGGGTCTTCTTCCTCCTCTCCGATCACCGCCCCGCCGCCACTGTCCCCCATCCGTTCGCCGTCGTTACTCCACCACCCCTCCTCAATTCTTGCTGGTAGTCATATATCCCACCGCATCATCGATCCCTCGCTTCAATTTCACTCCCCGAGCTCTCTCCGGCGAGATCCCCCACCTCCCGAACCACCGTCCGCCGCCGTCAACCTCGCCGCCGTTCTGCTGCTCGCCGGCGACCTCCACCGCCACCCACTGACGCGGTAGTCATCCCCGAACACGTCCACAGCATCGCCAGCCACTGGAACCCTGGCGATCGCCGCCTTCCCTCTGTCCACACGCGCGAGGCGCGTTCAAATTCAAACCTGACGGGTGGACCCCACCCGTCAGCATTTTATTATTTTCCCTGTTAAACCGAAAGTGTATTCTACTCTGTACGCTTTCTGTGCTGACAGGCGTATTCCGCCCGAAGCGTTTTCTTTTTAAAACATGCAGGGACTGTTGTTTTACAGAAAAGTCCCTGGTTTTGAAACCTTCATAGCTTTTTAACCACAAGTGCAAATGACTTGATTCTTTTTTTGAAATTCTTATTTTTCTCTCTAGTTTTTTGTATTTATTTAAAAATATTTTGAGACAACTTTTTGTATTGTTGCCAAAAAAATTCATTTGAGTTTGAATTTGAATTTTTCAGAAAAAGAAGAGGGAAACTTTGCCGAGATTTTCGAAGGGTTTTCTCCTGACTACTTTGGATAAGGCAAGCATGTATGAACTTTGGATATGGTGTTGCATATTGCATGACATGATTGCATCAGTTGGGTTTGCACCGTATGAGTAGAAACATTCATGCATGCATGGTCACATATATTTTCTCTTGCATGCTTTTCACTCAAGTCTGACATGCACAAGTCGTGAGAACCAGGAGTGAGCTCCTGCCTTGGATGTGCCAGTGGCACGGTCCATAGTTTGACACGGTGGTGTCACATGATATGTGAGGCATACCGGTGATAATAAGAAACACCTCCCGAGTCGACCTAGATCGAGTCTTGTTCCTTTACACCTAGCTATATACCGTGCTGCCACGGGTCCTTCCGCAAGGAAGGTATGGCTTAGTATGTTGTTAACCCCTGTCCGGATACACACCACATAGAGGGCCATGATGAGGGTTTACACGCCTATGGACTAAATCCTGTCATCGGGTCAGGGGGCATGGATGTTTCCGGTTGTAGCCGAGAGGGGGTCCCCCCTTGTAATCCGCGCGTATAAATAGTGATCCCATGCTAGTCGAGACGATGGTCTCCCCGACTTAGAGTTTTTCTGGAAAGATGCTTTGGGTGATTCCTCGCATCCGAATGGTTAATCTGGTGTGTGCTGGTCAGGCGTGTTTTCAACCGAAAGACCATAATGGTGATTAGTCAGTGTCACGGTGCTGACTAAAGAAACCTCATACACGTGGGTAAAGAGTACACCCTCTGCAGAGTGGAAAGTGCAACTATCCCCGGGTGGTTTTGGTAATTCATAACAACATATAGCTCATTGAACTAATATCCTTTCAAGTTAGATATTTCAGAAAGTTCAATGATTGGCATATCACATGGACTAGAGATGTGGACCCCTCAAAATGCTAAGGACAAATATTGGCAAAAGCTCAAGACTCTACATTTCTATTTTAGTGATCCAAGATCACATTGAGTCCATAGGAAAAGCCAATACTATTAAAAGGGGATGAGGTGTTGCTTAATGGTCTACTTGCACAAAATGCTTAGTGATATGCTCCAAAGCCCTCAACCACTTTCTCATTTCCAATATGTCCTAAACCTAAAGTCAAACTCGACCCCACCGATTTGATCTATCTGGCCCCACCGAGTTCCTTTGACATAGCCACTGCCAGAAACCCTAATTAGTTCGGTCTCACCGATAGGGATTTCGGTCTCACCGAGATGGGATTGTAAACTCTTTGTTTCCCTTCGTAACGTTTCGGTCTCACTGAAATGAGCGATCGGTCCCACCGAGTTCGCAATGCAAACTCACTGTTTCCCTTTCGTAATGTTTTGGTCTTACCGAAAGGAGCGATCGGTCCCACCGAGTTTGCCTGACCAACTCTCTGTTTGCTCATTGCTGAAATCGGTCTCACCGAGTTCATGCAATCGGTCACAACGAGATGAGGTTTTGCCCTAACCCTAGCACATCGGTCCCACCGAGTTGATCATATCGGTCCCACCGAGATTCCTAACATTCACATTTTGAATTGAATCGGTCTCACCGAGTTCTTCCATTCGGTCTGACCGAGTTGAGTCAAATGTGTGTAACGGTTGGATTTTGTGTGGAGGCTATATATACCCCTCCACCCCCTTCTCTATTCAAGAGAAAACCATCAGAATGAGCCTACACTTCCACTACTCATTTTCTGAGAGAGAACCACCTACTCATGTGTTGAGATCAAGACATTCCATTCCTACCACAAGAAACTTGATCTCTAGCCTTCCCCAAGTTGCTTTCCACTCAAATCATCTTTCCAACATATCCAAATCTGTGAGAGAGAGTTGAGTGTTGGGGAGACTATCATTTGAAGCACAAGAGCAAGGAGTTCATCATCAACACACCATTTATTACCTTTTGGAGAGTGGTGTCTCCTAGATTGGTTAGGTGTCACTTGAGAGCCTCCGACAAGATTGTGGAGTTGAACCAAGGAGTTTGTAAGGGCAAGGAAATCGCCTACTTCGTGAAGATCTACCCGAGTGAGGCAAGTCCTTCGTGGGCGATGGCCATGGTGGGATAGACAAGGTTGCTTCTTCGTGGACCCTTCGTGGGTGGAGCCCTCTGTGGACTCGCGCAACCGTTACCCTTCATGGGTTGAAGTCTCTATCAACGTGGATGTACGATAGCACCACCTATTGGAACCACGCCAAAATCTTCGCGTCTACATTGCGTTTGCCTTCTCCAAACCCTTCCTTTTACCTTCATATGCAATGTTTTACTTTCCGCTGCTACACTCTTAGAATTGCATGTGTAGGTTGATTGCTTGACTTGTGCTAAGTTGCTAAAATCTGCCAAGACTTAAAATTGGGAAAAGGATAGATTTTTATTTGGTCAAGTAGTCTAATCACCCCCCCTCTAGACCTACTTTCGATCCTACAAGTGGTATCAGAGCTTTGGTCTCCAATTGCCTTGATTTCCATAGCTTTGGTGATCACAGCCTTGGTTTCACAACCTAGGAGAGTATGACGTCTAGCGAGGGAAATTACCACCATAGAGGTCCTTACTTTGATGGCACTAATTTTGCTAGTTGGAAGCATAAGATGAAAATGCATATTCTTGGACATAACTCCGCCGCTTGGGCTATTGTGTGTATTGGTTTGCAAGGTGAATTCTTCGAAGATGGAAGAGAACCAAATCATGAAGCAACCGCGGAAGAATTGAAGATGTTGCAATACAACGCTCAAGCTTGCGATATCCTCTTCAACGGATTGTGCCCCGAAGAATTCAACAAAATCAGCCGCCTTGAGAATGCAAAGGAAATTTGGGATACTTTGGTTGATATGCACAAAGGTACCGAGTCCGTCAAGGAATCCAAATTGGATGTGCTTCAAAGTCAACTTGACAAGTTCAAAATGAAGGATGGTGAAGGAGTCGCTGAAATGTATTCTAGGCTTGCTCTCATCACAAATGAGATTGCTGGCTTAGGAAGAGAAGAGATGACCGACAGATTGATCATCAAGAAGATCCTAAGAGCCTTGGATGGAAAATATGATACCGTGTGCACTTTGATCCAAATGATGCCCAATTACAAAGATCTCAACCCAACGGAAGTCATTGGTAGATTTGTTGCTCATGAGATGTCACTTAAGGATAAGGAAGAGCTTCACAACAAGTCTAGTGGTGCTTACAAAGCTTCATGTGATGCTCCCACAACATCAAGTGAGAAACAAGCCTTCAATGAAGAATTGAGCCTAATGGTGAGGAACTTCAACAAGTTCTACAAGAGTAGAAGCAAAGAGAGAAGTTCTAAGTCAAGGTCCTACAATGACAAAAGATCTTCTAGTCGTGATCGCAATTGCTATAATTGTGGAAGACCCGAACATTACTCTAGTGAATGTACGGCTCCCTATAAAAGAAGAGAAGACTCACCTAAAAGGAGAAGTAAAAGAGAGGAATCACCTCCAAGAGAGAGAAGGAGTAGAGATGATCGTTATGAACGAAGACCCTCTCGCAGAAGCAAGGATTCGGAAAGGAAGGACAAGTCATCAAAGAGCTACACAAGACAAAGACATCAAGCTCATGTTGGTGAATGGGTATCCGATTTCGACTCTGACAACCACTCCGAGAGAAGTTATCACTCCGACTCCGAACATACTCAAGATGAAGGTGTTGCCGGTCTTGCACTTGTGTCATCCAACTCCTACGACATATTTGACTCGCCAAATGAAGGAATTGGAAGATGCTTCATGGCTAAAGGCCCCAAGGTATCACACCCCGAGTATGTTGATTTCAATAGTGATGAAGATGATTTGCTAGCTGATGATGATTTACTTGTTGACAACTCTAGTGATGAAAACTATGATGAAATTGCTATTAATCATGCTAATCAAGATGAAACGAATGACAATGATAAGAAGGAGATTGAGCGTCTAACTAAAGAATTTAACACTCTTAAGTTAGCTCATGAAACTACCTTAGAGGATCATCGAGAGCTTTTAAAGACTCTTGAGAAGCTACGCTTTGAAAAGCTCAATCTAGAGCAAGAGCATGGGTTCTTAAAAGCAATCAATGATGATCTTCGTAAGAAAAGTTCTTCTTACATTGCCAAGCATTTACTCTTGTCTACTTACATGCCACAAGTAAAATCTAGCAACAAGAACAAGAAAGATTCTTCTTCTAGTAGTAACAATAATCATGTTAAATCCAATATTGTTGCTTCTAGTAGTTATCTTGATTCCACTAATGATTCTCTTAGCCAAGTTACACTTGAGCAAGAAAATAGCTTATTGAAGGGAATTATAGAGAAAGGTGTTTACAAGAGCCTTGCCGGAAGTAAGCAATTTGAGGAGATTGTACGCAAGCAAGGAAGGCACCGGAAGAATCAAGGTGTTGGTTTTGAACGCAAGTTCAATGCCAATGGAGTTGAGTGGGAAGAAGATCAATACCCCAAGACGAAGTTTGTTCCTCAACAAGAGAAGTATGACCCCACTTCTTTTGATGGAACACAAGCTCAAGATGATCTTCCACCAGAAGACCACAAGCTAAAAGGCAAGGACAAGCTTCAAGAGGAGATTGATTCATTTGAAGAAGCTCCAAAGGCCTTGGTCAAGTGGGTTCCCAAGACTACATCAAGTTCCACTTCATCAAGTATGACTACAACTCCAAGGATACCCATCAAGTTGATGTGCGTCCCAAAGAAGAAGAACTAGAGAGTTCTTGAGGGTGACTCCGCCAACATACTTCACTCATATTCATTTTGGCAAGGACAAGTGCAATCAACTTCCATATCTTGCTCTAGTTCAAGGAGTCACAAACCCTCTTGTTGGTAAGACAAGGGACAAGGTAACCTAATGCTTTCATGGACAACATCATATGTGTATTTCACTCTATGTCTACTAGTCGTCAACCCGTGCTACTGCACGGGCTAGTAATTATTGAAAAATTATAATAATATACATAAAAAGTTTAAGTAATTATTTACTTTAAATCCCTTACAAATTAGAAGTACGGAATTTTTAAAATTGTTTTTACTACTTATTTTCATGGCATATAAATATTATATTTCCATACGCCCTACCAAAATTTGGTCACACCATTATATATATTTAACGTCTCCTAAATTTAACAATTGCTAAATGCATATGATAATGTCCTATATTTTTAACACTACTATACATATAACATGTATGCTTTCGCTCTCTACCACTTATTATTGGCCGGTTACCCATGTTTCCACATGTATACATGTGGTTAAGTTATTTTTCAAAATATGCATGACCAACAGCCATTTTCTCTCAGTAGTTAGTTACGCCGATCAATCTCAGCCCCATCCATGCGTGCTCTCGATGTGTGTGTGTGTGTGTGTGTGTTACAAACGCGCATGTGTCTCTGAACTTATGAAATCAGTCGGTTCCTAATGCACTCGTGCGGTTTAATTATTTTGGATTTTTTTGAAGATTTTTGTTTCCCTCGTGCGGTTTAGCAATTTTGGATTTTTTTAATATAATCTAGTATTTGTTTATTAAATATATTTCTGGCATAGATTTAGAACTTTTCATATATTAATATCTTTTTATTTTGGGAATATACTTAAGTGTGATTTTTGAATGAGAAAAATAGTTCACGTACCTAGATTTACGAAAAATACACTGAAGTAGTGTACATAGATTTATAGTGAAGAGAACATCGTCCATCTGTGATGTACGTTGTGTTCAAAAATAATAATCTGTGATGTACGTATATTCTTTTTTGTAGTGGAATATTGTACATATATGTGTACCTAGCTGTGTTCGCATTTGCATGTGTGTGTAGCTTCATCAATCATCACACGTTTCCATTAAAAAAATCTTTAACTTGTTAGCTGATTTTAATTTGCACGGTTCCTTTGTTTTAGGGAGCTGCACCTTTCCTTCCTCCCTTTTTGACATCAAATATTTCCTTCCAAGCGTAATACTAATGGATTCTTCATTCTTGGGGTGGATTGGATCTGACATTTAAACGCACATTTAAATCCAAGCGTGATACATATGGACTCTTGGGGAGTTTCCTTTTCTCGTTTAATTCTAAGCTCAGTATATAAGGCTTCTATTTGACAGACAATCAGCCAGATCGTGGATTCATTCCCCTTTTATCATTAGACATTGTTTTTTACATTTTCTTGTTGGAGTTTTTAACATAGGCTTTCCTTCTTAATTTGTTTGAACTGATAGAGCCTTTCCTTTTTTGTGACGTGAGACTTTCCTTCTTTTAATTTGTGTGAACGCATGGAGCCGTTCCTTTTTTCTGACGTGAGACTTCCCTTCTTATAACGTGAGTCTTTCCATGTTCTATTTTTTTTATATGAGGCTTTCCTAGTTTTATTTAACTAACGTTAGTCTTGTCAGATGCATTTTTTTATAACACGGAATCATTGGTGTTACGTAAGTTTTCCTTTTATCCTGATCGTAAAATTTTCAATCTAACGGTTTAATTAATTTTGATGATGTGGATTAATGAGAGATCATGAATGGTGCCTCCAATTAATAAATATAAGATGGATATCCTTGTGTGTTCCTTGTGGGACTAACCCATGTAGGTATTGAAAGTGCAACTCACTCCAATGGATTGCTCCAAATGATCTACATCAACATTGAGCATCCACATCTTCAACATCTACATGAAGTCATCATCGACAAAACCCAAGGTTAGTTCATCCCTCTTAGGGGGGATATCACATCTAGGGGGAGCTTCACTCTAAGAATTGAGCTAAAGCAACTCTAATGGTGTGAACACAACAATGCTTTATGTAAAAGTGGTAACCCCACTTGTGCTTAAATGATGAGTATGACTTATGATCAAATGTTCTCATTTGACTCCTAAGTCAATATACTCATATATAGATGACCTAGTCATCGCCAATTGCTTGTTAGATGCTAGAGTGTTTGTGCATGCTCTGCCACATATTTCATTTGCCATCTTATTGTGTGAGCATGTTGGTTGCATAATTTTCTGCATTCGAGGACATCCATTTGTTGTTTTGATTGATTGGTTTTTCTTTTTGCCAAATGGATGGACAAGAATGCCTAAGTACTCCCTCTAGCTATCTATGCTTTTCTCGTCTCAAACTCTATTCATGCTACATCATAAATTTTGATCAAGTCGAATTCGGACCCTCCGGGTGAGGAGCACTCGGAGCCACCGATCCGTCAAGGGCTTAAACTTCCAAAACCTCTTAATGGCTTTCGGTCGGACCGATTCATCCATCTCGGTCTCACCGAAATCATTGGGTTGATCTAGGTTTTCACCTCGGTGCAACCGATTAGAACAATTCGGTCACACTGAGTTGCAGTAACCGCTTGCGATTCTGCATCTCGGTGCCACCGAGTCGTTCCACTCGGTCACACCGACAGTGACTGGTTATATATATCCGCGGGTTGAAATTTGAAAATTCCTTCAAACTCCCAACCGCGCCTGCCTAGCTCTGCCGCCCCGTTGGTCTCCGGATCGGCGCCGTCATTGCCAGTGCCCTCCTGCTGCTGGTCTTCGCCGCCGTCAACGGGATTATTCGCCTCCATTGTCGCCATAGCGAGTCCGCCGCCAAGTTAGGGTACGGACTCGATCCCTTTGTGTATTCCTTAACTCCGATTCTTGCACAAAGGTTATTGCCATGCTTCTAGCCACGATTGAGATCATCCTATCCAACCAAAACTTCCTCTAGATTAGTTTTGATGCAAAATCTTAGGGTTAGGTTTCCGCCGAACTCATTTCGGACCGACCGATTTGAAGTATTCGGTCTCACCGATTTGGCCCAGGCCATTGCACATGTACAACTTGGTCTGACCGAAGTGTACGAATTGGTGTGACCGAGTTTACTTTCTCTATGAAACCCTAGCATCCCGGAGTCACCGAACTGCGTCTCGGTCTGACCAAAACTGCCTGTTTAGACTCCAAAGTTGCTTCGGTGTCACCGAGTTAGTCATATCGGTAGCTCCGACATGCTTTCTGCAGAAAACTAAAATTAAGTTTTTGAGTCAAACTTTTTGCCAAAATAAGCTGTACTTTGTGATGCTCATCTACTCTGCCTATACCTATCTATTCACAGGGTCAGTGTCAGCCATGTCAGACAACAGTGACAGCCAGAACAGGTCAGAGGAGCAAGCAAGTCTCAGTGAGGGCACTACCCCCTCCAATAGCAGTTATGATGAGGGTAGCAGAAGCACCCCAAGCAACTTGCCTAAGGCTGCAACTAGGCAAAGGAAGAAGAGAACCTCAGATTTTGAAGATGAGGACTTTGTTGTTGATGAGGAGGTCACCTCAAAGAAGAAGGCAGTCAAGAAGGAGTATGCTGCTGCTGCCACCAAGCCTGGCATGAGGAAGAAAGTTCCTGCCAAGAGAGTGCCTATGTCAAAAGCCAGAGCCTCCACTCAGGAAACTATGGAGTTCACTCTTGAACCAAGAGAAGAAGAAGCTGCTGGAGGCAAGAAAAGGAAGGAAAGGGTCAAGAAGACCATGGCCAGAGTTATTGGCAGATCATCAATGATGAAAGATCCAGATGAAGATGATGAGGAAGAAGTTGTTGAGCCAGCACCAAAGTCTCAGAAGCTTATGGGAGATGCAATCAAGTCTGGGGCTGCTTCATCTAAGCCCAAGACAGCTCCAAAGCCATTTGCCCAAGCTCAAGTCCCAAAGCCTACAACACCCAAGAGATCCACCAGAAACATCCCAGCTACTGAAAAGAACAAGGCCCCAGTGCCTGAAGTTCAAGAGGATGAGGAGCAGCAAGTGCTCAGGAAGCTCAAACCAAAAATTCCAGATCATGATGACAATCATCCCATAGCTGAAAACATGAAGTTGAGAAAGGATGCAGGTCTAAGACTGTGGAGACAGACATACCCATATGCTGTGAGGAGAAGGATAGCTGTGGACTACAGATTTCACACCAAGGAGCAGCAAGACTTCTATGAGACAGTTCTTTTGGACAAGAAGCCCATAGTCAGTGACATGAGATGGGTTGACTGGAAATTCATTGATGACAATGAAGATTACTTCCCAGGAGTGCATGAGAGTTTCACGCTAAATGAGGTTGACAAGTTTGTTGGTCAGAAGCTGACTAAATGGAATGATGAGATGGTCATGCAATTTTATTCAACTGCACACTTCTATCCGGATGGCAAGATAGTCTGGATGACTGAAGGCACAAGATACCAATCATCTATTGCAGAATGGGCCAAGTTGATCAATGCCCCTGAAGAACATGAAGATGACACAGATGTCTATGCCAAACCCAGGAAAGATCATAACTCCATGGCTCACATGTACAAGGAAATTCCTGATCATGCCTTGGAGTCTCACAAGTTTGGCTCCATCTATTATCTGCTGTCAGGACTTACCACTATCAACACTATACCGAGGCACACTTTGTTGCCCAAGTCAGGAGCTGACAGGATGATCAGAGGTCACTCAATAAACCTGCTGCATATGTTTGATGTGCCAGAGAAGTTCAAGGTGATGACTTTGATTGTTGAAACCATCAAGAGAACTGCTGCTGATCAGAAGAGGTCATGTGGATATGCCCCACACATTTAGATGCTCATCAACTCCAAGATGGGAACAGGCACATATCTACTGGACAGAGAACACCTTCCCCTGAGGCCAAACTTTGAGGACAATGTTGTTGTCATGGATGCATCACATCCTACATCTGTAGAGGCTCAGGAGAAGCGAGAGCAAGCTAAGGCAGCAAAGACTTCCAAGATGCCAGATGTATCAGCTGTGAATCTCAAGACCAAGCAAGATCATCTCACTTATCTGCTTGAGTCTATAATGAGGATTGAGAAAGGACTAGTCACCCTGACTCAAAACCAAGAAAGTCTTGAGAGGATCATTGAAACAAAATTTTATGATCTAGACTTGAAGTTCACAGAGATCCAAACCACAGTTGAGCAACTTCAAGAAGAGGCAGAGGACAGGAGAGGAAGAGTCACCACAGATGCATTTCACAGAGTGCCAAGAGCACAGGGGTCTGCAGCAGAGCCAGTCGTCACAGATTCCTGAGCTACAACTTCAGCACCTGCAGCAACTGCCACTGTTGCACCTTCAGTTGCAACTCCTCTAGCTCCTCAGACATTAGCAGAAGCCTTTGCAGACGGACTCCTCTCAACGCCATCTACACACACCAGAGCCACCAGCCCGAAGACCACTTCAGGAGCTCCCGGAGATCGTGCCTAGAGTGTCGAATAGCACTATGCATTTTCGAGCTTTTTGGTAACTTGTTGCCAAAGGGGGAGAAAGTGTATAGATCTTAGGCTTCGAGAGAGAGAGAGTTTTGCTTTTGTTTGCCTCTCTTGCTACTTGATATTTGTTCATTTGGTTGCTACATTATTTGTGCTTGTGTGTGAGATACACTTATGATCATGTGGTTGATCATTATGCTTTAATGTGTGCTTGAATGATGCTATCTATAATACTTGTGTATGATCAATCATGTTTCCCTTGGTGATGAGTGCATGTGCTTTACATTCTATCATTTTGAGCGCTCCACCAAGATGTATGTGACATGGAAGAGTAACCCATGATCCTAATCGATTGTGCATTTGCATTCAAAAGCAAATTTTAAATAATGCATAAATTTAGGGGGAGCTCTTGCTTATCACATACTTCTCAAAGCGACGATATATTTCATTCATATTATCATTTGTCGAAGCTTTGATCTATATGTTGTCATCAATTACCAAAAAGGGGGAGATTGAAAGTGCAACTATCCCCGGGTGGTTTTGGTAATTCATAATAACATATAGCTCATTGAACTAATATCCTTTCAAGTTAGATATTTCAGAAAGTTCAATGATTGGCATGGCACATGGACTAGAGATGTGGACCCCTCAAAATGCTAAGGACAAATATTGGCAAAAGCTCAAGACTCTACATTTCTATTTTAGTGATCCAAGATCACATTGAGTCCATAGGAAAAGCCAATACTATTAAAAGGGGATGAGGTGTTGCTTAATGGTCTACTTGCTCAAAATGCTTAGTGATATGCTCCAAAGCCCTCAACCACTTTCTCATTTCCAATATGTCCTAAACCTAAAGTCAAACTCGGCCCCACCGATTTGATCTATCCGGCGCCACCGAGTTCCTTTGACATAGCCACTGCCAGAAACCCTAATCAGTTCGGTCTCACTGATAGGGATTTCGGTCTCACCGAGATGGGATTGCAAACTCTCTGTTTCCCTTCGTAATGTTTCGGTCTCACCGAAATGAGTGATCGGTCCCACCGAGTTCGCAATGCAAACTCTCTATTTCCCTTTCATAATGTTTCGGTCTTACCGAAAGGAGCGATCGGTCCCACCGAATTTGCCTGACCAACTCTCTGTTTGCTCATTGCTGAAATCGGTCTCACCGAGTTCGTGCAATCGGTCACACCGAGATGAGGTTTTGCCCTAACCCTAGCACATCGGTCCCACCGAGTTGATCATATCGGTCCCACCGAGATTCCTAATGTTCACATTTTGAATTGAATCGGTCTCACCGAGTTCTTCCATTCGGTCTGACCGAGTTGAGTCAAATGTGTGTAACGGTTGGATTTTGTGTGGAGGCTATATATACCCCTCCACCCCCTTCTCTATTCAATAGAGAGCCATCAGAATGAGCCTACACTTCCACTACTCATTTTCTGAGAGAGAACCACCTACTCATGTGTTGAGATCAAGACATTCCATTCCTACCACAAGAAACTTGATCTCTAGCCTTCCCCAAGTTGCTTTCCACTCAAATCATCTTTCCAACATATCCAAATCTATGAGAGAGAGTTGAGTGTTGGGGAGACTATCATTTGAAGCACAAGAGCAAGGAGTTCATCATCAACACACCATTTATTACCTTTTGGAGAGTGGTGTTTCCTAGAATGGTTAGGTGTCACTTGGGAGCCTCCGACAAGATTGTGGAGTTGAACCAAGGAGTTTGTAAGGGCAAGGAGATCGCCTACTTCGTGATGATCTACCCGAGTGAGGCAAGTACTTCGTGGGCGATGGCCATGGTGGGATAGACAAGGTTGCTTCTTCGTGGACCCTTCATGGGTGGAGCCCTTCGTGGACTCGCGCAACTGTTACCCTTTGTGGGTTGAAGTCTCCATCAACGTGGATGTATGATAGCACCACCTATCGGAACCACGCCAAAATCTTCGTGTCTACATTGCGTTTGCCTTCTCCAAACCCTTCCCTTTACCTTCATATGCAATGTTTTACTTTCCGCTGCTACACTCTTAGAATTGCATGTGTAGGTTGATTGCTGGACTTGTGCTAAGTTGCTAAAATCTGCCAAGACTTAAAATTGGGAAAAGGCTAGATTTTTATTTGGTAAAGTAGTCTAATCACCCCCCTCTAGACCTACTTTTGATCCTACAAGAGTATATCTATTCGAATAGCTGTTGTCCATGGTCAAGGGCATTAGCTGGGTGGGTCAAGTGTCGGTCCCAGTGTCGGTCTTTGGAGGAAACATTTAACATCAAGCATGAATATTTTTGCAGAATGAATTTTGTCACTACTAATATTATCATGAATTTATTATTGATGATATGAATATTATTGTGGACTAACCTGTTTCTCTTATTTTATTTCCTGAGTGTCCCAGGGGCTGGCTAGACTACCCTGGACATTCAATTTTATTTTCAAGACCTTTCGTGGCGTCCCTCGAGTTCTCAGGCGGTTCTGCCTCGCCACTACTCTTGTGGATACCTGACTGGCATTTCTTTTCAAGACCTTTCATGGCGTCCCTCGAGTTCTCAGGCAGTTCTATCTCGCCACTACTCTTGTGGATACCCAACTGGCATTTCTTTTCAAGACCTTTCGTGGCGTCCCTCGAGTTCTCAGGCGGTTCTGTCTCGCCACTACTCTTGTGGATACCCGATTGGCATTTCTTTTCAAGACCTCTCATGGCGTTGCTTGAGTTCTCAGATGGTCCTGTCTCGTCCGATTTCTCTTTTAGACACCCGTTTGGCATTTCTCTTCAAGACCTACCGTGGTGTCACTTGACATCCGACCAGCATTTCTTTTGTTTATTTTCCTTGGTCACTAACAAGTTATATACCCATTTTGCTGCTCATGCCCATTTTTATGCACATATCAATAATAGTCATGTCATGTTAAAATTTTGATCAACACCTGCATATCACTTAGTCCAGCATGAGCATATGCATTCGGTATATCTTTTGTTCATTATGTTTGCGAGTACATTCCAATGTACTCACTGGCTTGTCCCTGGCTATTTACTTGGCCAGACTTGGAGGAGGAAGAGCTTGTGGAGGAGGATTGCGCTAGCGAGCCCGATGCTTAGAGGAGTCCCAGTCAGTCAACCTGTGATATTGGAGTCTACCACCTATATCATCCGCTGAGCTTCCGCTACACAAATAAAATAGTCAAGCCTCACACTGACGCTTGGCTCTATTTTATTGTATCAGTATGCGAGTACCACCACACCACTGTCATATTCCACCACCGTAGTATTTTGTCAAGGTTGTAATAATTTGTTGAGCACTCAGACTCAACCTGATGTAATATTATGTATACTGGATATCTGTATCAAGGAAGTCCACCAGTTGTGTTGATCTTGGGGCTGGTGTGACTTAGGGCTACTCTGTGATTTATTCCCAGAAGTGGGCCCAACAAATACCTACTGTAGCTGTACTGCATCATCCCTTCCACCTTGGGGAAAAAACCAACGCAGTTGAAGCTACGTCAAAGGAAATTTCTGGCGCCATTGCCGGGGAGACATCATCAACATGTATCGGGTTCCTAATCACAAATCTCATCTCCTTTTAATTTACATTATTTGCCATTTGCCTCTCATTTTCATCTCCCCCACTTCTAAAACGTTTTTGCAAAAAGCACAAAAACATTTGCCTTTTTTTTCTCGTTCGCCTTTTTCTCATCAGATCTCTTGTTTGCTTGCAATCTTGTTTGTGTCGTCACGATGTCTCAAAGAAAGTACTATGGTGTTCCTTACCCCAATATTTTGCTTGAGATTGAGAAAAGTACCAAGGAATATATGACTACACAATTTGAGCATAATAAGTATTTTACGAAGGAACTTAAAGAACACTCCGTTGTGCTAGATGCTATAACAAAACAACTAGATGATGTTAGTAGAGAAATTTCTAATCTCCAATCCAAGTATGCTCATACTGAAAATTTGTTAGGCAAAATCTCCGATGCACAAGCTACACTACTAAATCAAATGGCAGCTAAGCCAATTTCTCTAGAGGATAAAAATGATGAAGATCTTAAAGTGATTGGTGTTTCTTCTATTGATTCCTTGTTTAGTAAAATTAAAATTGATGATAAAGGGACTGAAGAAGAGTCAACTTTAGCTAGAGGGCGTCCCAATGATTCAGAGGGTGAAAATCTTGATGAAAAACTTGATCAAAGTGGGTTTGAAGAGGTCAAAACTTTAACTAGTGATGTGCTCACTCTTTTGGATTACAAAGACTTTAATTATGATAGTTGCTCTTTGATTGAGTGTATGTCTTTGTTGCAATGCATGATAAATTCACCCCATGCTTATGAACAAAATAAAGCTTTTACTAAACATATTGTTGATGCCATGATGAAAGCTTTTGAAGAAAAATTGGAATTAGAGATTTCAATTCCTAGGAAATTACATAATGAATGGGAACCTACCATTAAAGTCAAGATCAAAATTATGAGTGTTTTGCTTTATGTGATTTGGGTGCTAGCGTTTCCACAATTCCGAAATCTCTATGTGATGTGCTTGGTCTTACCAATATTGAAGAATGTTCTCTCAATTTGCACTTGGCGGATTCTACTATTAAAAAGCCTTTGGGAAGAATTAATGATGTTCTTATTCTTGCAAATATGAATTATGTGCCCATATATTTTATTGTTCTTGATATTGATTGCAATCCATCTTGTCCCATCATACTTGGTAGACCATTTTTACGCGCTATAGGTGCCGTGATTGATATGAAAGAAGGCAACATTAAATTTCAATTTCCACTAAGAAAGGGTATGGAACACTTCCCTAGAACAAGAATTAAGCCACCATATGAATCAATCACGAGGGCATCCTATGGATCAAAAACTAAAGATGACAATACTTGAATCTATGCATTATGCCTAGCTAGGGGCATAAAACGATAGCGTTTGTTGGGAAGCAACCCAATGAATAAAATTTATTTTTGCCTTTTTCCTTCTGTTCTTGAGTGTTTGCACAATTATGCTACTGTTTTAATTAGTTTTTGTGCCAAGCCAAACCTTTCGGATCATGTTGGGTGATAGTTGATTTGATCTTGTTGAAAAACACAAACTTTTGTGTCCAGTAGCAGAATTGTTCAAATTCACAGAAGCGACGAAAACTTCTGAAGTTTTTACACAAGATTGATATGCAAATTTCCTACGTTGTCCTAATTCTTCAAAATTGTTTGAGTGACAAACTATGAGACCAATTAGCATCTTTACAGACTATTCTGTTTTTTGACAGATTCTGTTTTAGTTGCATTGTGTGCTTATTTTGATGAATCTATGGTTTGTATTGAAGGGTATAAGCCATGGTAAAATTAGAATACAGTAGATATAATGCAATAACAAAATTTGAATGGGTTTGCAACAGTACTTAAAGTAAAGATTGGTTTTCTTATACTAACGGATCTCACGAAGGTTTTGTTAAGTTTGTGTGATTGAAGTTTTCAAGTTTTGGGTGAGATCACGATGGATGAAGGAATATGGAGTGCCAAGAGCCTAAGCTTGGGGATGCCCCATGGCACCCCAAGTTAATATCCAAAGAGAACCAAGCAACTAAGCTTGGGGATGCCCCGGAAGGCATCCCCTCTTTCTTCTAACGACCATCGGTATTTTACTTGGAGCTATATTTTTATTCGTCACATATCATGAGTTTTGCTTGGAGCGTCTTGTATTATATGAGTCTTTGCTTGTTTTGCTTTTTAGTTTGTCACAAGTATCCTTGCTGGACACACCTATTTGAGAGAGCCAAAATTATGCTATGATTTGTTAGAATTGCTCTATGTGCTTTACTTAAAAAAATTTGAGCTATGGAATTGCTCTAGTGCTTCACTAATATCTTTTTAAGCACGGTGTGCTTTATTATTTTTGAAGAAATACTCTCATGCTTCACTTAGATTTATTTGAGAGTTAGTAAATTTTTGAAGAAATTCTCTCATGCTTCACTTATATTATTTTGAGAGATGAAATCTTTATGCTCATGTTCTTCACTTAAATTTGTTGAGCTTGTCAAAAGCAATGTCAATATATGAAACTAGTCCCAAAGTGATAGATATTCAAGAGGGATATAATAAAAAAATTCATAAAGATCATTGGACAAAATAAACTTGATTCCTTGTAATAGTTTTGAGACATGATGATAGTAATATGTGAGTCATGTTTGTGAGTAATTATGCTTTAGTAAGAATATTGGTGTTAAGGTCTGTGATTCCCTATGCAAGCACGAAAGTCAATAGTTATGCAATGAAATTACATCCTACTTGTGGTGCATTATTCGGTGTTAGTTATGCTTAATGCCCGTTTATGAGAATTTTTGTTTCTTGGTTGGTTGCTTCTCAATCTTTTTGCTAGCATCCACTTGTACTAAGTAGAAATACTACTTGTGCATCCAAAATCCTTAAACCCAGTTTTTCCATATGAGTCCACCATACCGACCTATATGCGGTATTTCCGTGCCGTTCTAAGCAAATTTGTATGTGCCAACTCTAATTTTCAAAATGAATTTCCTTTTTGTGTGCCTGTACCGCTCATGAAGCGGCAGGGGGTGGCCTATATTTTCCATGCTAGATGTGTTATTCTCAAGATGAGTGTTTATTCACTTGTCATTGCACGAGAGTACGGCGGTAATAGGGATGCCCAGTCCCGAAATGAAAAATGAATTTACTTTATGTTGTCAAATAATAAATTCCTTGGAAAACTGTTGGTATGGACGGTACCCGTGGATACGGCTAGCCATGGAGTGTGAAAGAATGGTGTAAAAAGGAATAAACTTTATTTTATGTTTGGGAACCACCTATGATATATCTAGCATGGAAAGTGTTGGGAATTACTCGGTCGTTTTCGTTGACGGGAAAATTATGCCTCTCAAAATATTTTATCTCTCAATTTAAGCTTTGAGCTCTGGCACCTCTACAAATCCCTACTTCCCTCTGAGAAGGGCCTTTCTATTTACTTTATGCAATTTTTATTTTTATTTGAGTCTTCATCTTCTTGTATAAAGCACAAACTAAGGGGCACTATGATCGTACTTGAGCACTGGATGTAGCCAATATTCAAGTGTGTTTAATAAATGGATCAATGATTGAGCATGATGGGCTAGGGATAACTTTCTTTAGTGTAGATATTTTGAAAGACATGGTTGCTTGTTGATATGCTTGAGTATTGAAATCTTCATGTCAAATATATACTATTGCTTTGAACCATATAAAGTCTAAATGTCCATGCTACAAAAGAAAAGAATATGTGATGAACATGTTAGGCAACATTCCACATCAAAAATTCTGTTTTTATCATTTACCTACTCGAGGACGAGCAGGAATTAAGCTTGGGGATGCTGATACGTCTCCAACGTATCTATAATTTTTTATTGTTCCATGCTGTTATATTATCATTCTTGGATGTTTTACAATCATTTTGTAGCAACTTTATATCATTTTTTGGGACTAACCTATTGACATAGTGCCCAGTGCCAGTTGCTGTTTTTTGCTTGTTTTTTACTTCACAGAATATCAGTACCAAACGAAGTCCAAAGCCACGAAACCATTTGGAGATTTTTTTGGACCAGAAGACAACTTGGGAGCCAAGGAAGCACCTAGGAGGGAGGCCCGTGGGGCCCACAAGACACCAGGGCACGCCAGAGGCCCCTGGCGCGCCCTGATGGGTTGTGGGGCCCACGGGGTGTTGGGAAACATTGCATGGAAAACAAAACAAAAATCTACGCACACGCAAGATCTATCCATGGAGATGCATAGCTACGAGAGGGGAGAGCATCTTCATACCCTTGAAGATCGCTAAGCGGAAGCGTTTATCAACGCGCTTGATGTAGTCGTACACCTTCACGATCTGTCCCGATCAAGTACCGAACGTACAACACCTCCGCGTTCAGCACATGTTCAGCTCGATGACGTCCTTGCCTTCTTGATCCAGCAAGAGGGGCGAAGTAGTTGATGAGTTCTGGCAGCACGACGGCGTGGTAACGGCGTTGGTGAAGAATAATCTCCGCAGGGCTTCGCCTAAGCACAACGGAAACTTTGACGGAGGATAAACTAGAGGGGACGGGGTTGCCGGCACATGGCATGGTGAATCTTGATGTGTCTTGGGTGCTAGCCCTGCCCCTCTATTTATATGTTGAGCCCTGGGGTCAAAACTTGGAGTAAAAGCCTCCTCAAAGTCGGTTTTGCCCGAAAGGCAACAGTCCTTCTCGGACTCCAGGGCCAGACGCCAGGGTTCCCGGCGTCTGGGCCCAGACGCCAGGGACCCTGGCGTCTGGCCTCTGGTCTCCGCAAAACTTCCTTTTGCACTTACCAAAAACCTCGTGGGCTTTACGCCTTGGCCCAAATAAAGTGTTCTCGAACCAGATCATTTCGAGAAACATCTGAAACCCCTTCCGATGAATTCCGGAACCCTTCCAGAGACCAAACACTATTATCCCATATATCAATCTTTATGTCCGGACCATTCCGGAGCTGCTCGTCATGTCTGAGATCTCATCCAGGACTCCGAAAAACATTCGGTCACCAACATACATAACTCATATAATACTATATCGTCAACGAACATTAAGCGTGCGAACCCTACGGGTTCGAGAACTATGTAGACATGACTGAGACACCTCTCCGGTCAATAACCAATAGCGGAACCTGGATGCCCATATTGGTTCCTACATATTCTACAAAGATCTTTATCGGTCGAACCTTTATGAAAACATACATAATTCCCTTTGTCCATTGGTATGTTACTTGCCCGAGATTCAATCATCGGTATCTCTATACCTAGTTCAATCTCGTTACCGGCAAGTCTCTTTACTCATTCCGTAATACATCATCTCGTAAATAACTCATTAGTCATTTGCTTGCAAGGCTTCTTATGATGTGTATTACTGAGAGGGCCCAGAGATACCTCTCCGATACTTGGAGTGACAAATCCTAATATTGATCTATGCCAACTCAACAAACACCTTCGGAGATACCTGTAGAGCATCTTTATGATCACCCAGTTACGTTGTGACGTTTGATAGCACACAAGGTATTCCTCCGGTATCCGGGAGTTGCATAATCTCATAGTCGAAGAAATATGTATTTGACATTAAGAAAGCAATAGCAATAAACTGAACGATCAATATGCTAAGCTAACGGATGGGTCTTGTCCATCACATCATTCTCCTAATGATGTGATCCCGTTATCAAATGACAACACATGTCTATGGTTAGGAAACCTTAACCATCTTTGATCAACGAGCTAGTCTAGTAGAGGCTCACTAGGGACACGGTGTTTGTTTATGTATTCAAACATGTATTTAAGTTTCCGATCAATACAATTATAGCATGAACAATAAACCTTTATCATGAATAAGGAAATATAAAATAACAAGTTTATTATTGCCTCTAGGGCATATTTCCTTAAGTCTCCCACTTGCACTAGAGTTAATAATCTACATTACATTGTAGTGAATCTAACACCCATGGAGTCTTGGTGCTGATCATGTTTTGCTCGCGGAAGAGGCTTAGTCAACGGGTCTGCTACATTCAGATCCGTATGTATTTTGCAAATCTCTATGTCTCCATCCTTGACCTTTTCACAAATGGAGTTGAAGCGTCTCTTGATGTGTTTGGTTCTCTTGTGAAACCTGGATTCCTTCGCCAAGGCAATTGCTCCAGTGTTGTCACAAAAGATTTTCATTGGACCCGATGCACTAGGTATTACACCCAGATCGAATATGAACTCTTTCATCCAGACTCCTTCATGTGCTGCTTCCGAAGTAGTTATGTACTCCGCTTCACACGTAGATCCCGCCACGATGCTCTGCTTGGAACTGCACCAACTGACAGCTCCACCATTCAATATAAATACGTATCCGGTTTGTGACTTAGAGTCATCTGGATCAGTGTCGAAGCTAGCATCAACGTAACCATTTACGATGAGCTCTTCGTCACCTCCATAAACGAGAAACATATCCTTGGTCCTTTTTAGGTACTTCAGGATGTTCCTGACCGCTGTCCAGTGATCCACTCCTGGATTACTTTGGTACCTCCCTGCCAAACTTATGGTAAGGCACACATCAGGTCTGGTACACAGCATAGCATACATGATAGAACCTATGGCTGAGGCATAGGGAATGATTTTCATTTTCTCTCTATCTTCTGCAGTGGTCGGGCCTTGAGTCTGACTCAACTTCACACCTTGTAACACAGGCAAGAACCCTTTCTTTGACTGATCCATTTTGAAATTCTTCAACACTTTGTCAAGGTATGTGCTTTGTGAAAGTCCTATTAAGCGTCTCAATCTATCCCTGTAGATCTTGATACCCAATATATAAGCAGCTTTACCGAGGTCTTTCATTGAAAAATTCTTATTCAAGTATCCTTTTATGCTATCCAGAAATTCTATATCATTTCCAATCAACAATATGTCATCCACATATAATATTAGAAATGCTATAGAGCTCCCACTCACTTTCTTGTGAATACAGGCTTCACCGTAAGTCTGTATAAAACCATATGCTTTGATGACCTCATCAAAGCATATATTCCAACTCCGAGATGCTTGCACTAGTCCATAGATGGATCGCTGGAGCTTGCACACTTTGTCAGCACCTTTAGGATCGACAAAACCTTCTGGTTGCATCATATACAACTCTTCTTTAAGATATCCATTAAGGAATGCAGTTTTGACGTCCATTTGCCAAATTTCATAATGATAAAATGCGGCAATTGCTAACATGATTCAGACAGACTTAAGCATCGCTACGGGTGAGAAAGTCTCATCGTAGTCAACTCCTTGAACTTGTCGAAAACCTTTCGTGACAAGTCGAGCTTTGTAGACAGTAACATTAGCATCAGCGTCAGTCTTCTTCTTGAAGATCCATTTATTCTCAACGGCTTGCCGATCATCGGGCAAGTCCAGCAAAGTCCACACTTTGTTCTCATACATGGATCTTATCTTAGATTTCATGGCCTCAAGCCATTTATCGAAATCTTGGCTCATCATAGCTTCTTCATAGTTCGTAGGTTCGCCTTGGTCTAATAACATGACTTCCAGAACAGGATTACCGTACCACTCTGGTGCGGATCGTGCTCTAGTTGACCTACAAATTTCAGTAGTAACTTGATCTGAAGTTTCATGATCATCATCATTAGCTTCCTCTCTAGTTGGTGTAGGCATCACGGGAACGGTTTTCTGTGATGTGCTACTTTCCAATTCGAGAGAAGGTACAATTACCTCATCAAGTTCTACTTTCCTCCCACTCACTTCTTTCGAGAGAAACTCCTTCTCTAGAAAGGACCCATTCTTAGCAACAAAGATCTTGCCCTCGGATCTGTGGTAGAAGGTGTACCCAATAGTTTCTTTAGGGTATCCTATGAAGACGCACTTCTCCGATTTAGGTTCGAGCTTATCAGGCTGAAGCCTTTTGACGTAAGCGTCGCATCCCCAAACTTTAAGAAACGACAGCTTAGGTTTCTTGCCAAACCATAGTTCATACGGTGTCGTCTCAACGGATTTAGACGGTGCCCTGTTTAACGTGAATGCAGCTGTCTCTAATGCATAACCCCAAAACGATAGTGGTAAATCGGTAAGAGACATAATAGAATGCACCATATCTAATAAAGTACGGTTACGACGTTCGGACACACCATTACGCTATGGTGTTCCAGGTGGCGTGAGTTGTGAAACAATTCCACATTGTGTTAAATGAAGGCCAAACTCGTAACTCAAATATTCGCCTCCGCGATCATATCGTAGAAACTTTATTTTCTTGTTACGATGATTCTCCACTTCACTCTGAAATTCTTTGAACTTTTCAAATGTTTCAGACTTGTGTTTCATCAAGTAGATATACCCATACCTACTCAAATCATCTGTGAAGGTCAGAAAATAACGATACCCACTGCGTGCTTCAACACTCATCGGACCGCATACATTGGTATGTATTATTTCCAATAAGTCATTAGCTCGCTCCATTGTTCCGGAGAGCGTAGTTTTAGTCATCTTGCCCATGAGGCATGGTTCGCAAGTATCAAATGATTCATAATCAAGTGATTCCAAAAGTCCATATGCATCGAGTTTCTTCATGCGCTTTACACCAATACGACCTAAATGGCAGTGCCACAAATAAGTTGCACTATCATTATCAACTTTGCATCTTTTGGCATCAATATTATGAATATGTGTATCACTACGATCGAGATTTCAACAAGAATAGACCATTCATCAAGGGTGCATGACCATAAAAGATATTACTCATATAAATAGAACAACCATTATTCTCTGATTTAAATGAATAACTGTCTCGCAATAAACAAGATCCAGATATAATGTTCATGCTCAACGCTGGCACCAAATAACAATTATTGAGGTCTAAAACTAATCCCGAAGGTAGATGTAGAGGTAGCGTGCCGACGGCGATCACATCGACCTTGGAACCATTCCTGACGCGCATCGTCACCTCGTCCTTAGCCAATCTTCATTTATTCTGCAGCTCCTGTTTCGAGTTACAAATATGAGCAACCGAACCAGTATCAAATACCCAGGCACTGCTACAAGCATTAGTAAGGTACACATCAATAACATGTATATCAAATATACCTTTGTTCACTTTGCCATCCTTCTTATCCGCCAAGTATTTGGGGTAGTTTCGCTTCCAGTGACCATTCCCTTTGCAGTAGAAGCACTCAGTTTGAGGCTTGGGTCCAGTTTTGGGCTTCTTCGTGGGAGTGGCAACTTGCTTGCCATTATTCTTGAAGTTCCCTTTCTTTCCCTTGCCCTTTTTCTCGAAACTAGTGGTCTTGTTAACCATCAACACTTGATGCTCCTTCTTGATTTCTACCTCCGCGGCTTTAAGCATTGCGAAGAGCTAAGGAATCGTTTTACTCATCCCTTGCATATTATAGTTCATCACGAAGCCTTTGTAGCTTGGTAGCAGTGATTGAAGAACTCTGTCAATAACACTATCAACTGGAAGATCAACTCCCAGCTGAGTCAAGTGGTTATGATACCCAGACATTTTGAGTATGTGTTCACTGACAGAACTGTTCTCCTCCATCTTGCAGCTATAGAACTTGTTGGAGACTTCATATCTCTCAACCCGGGCATTTGTTTGAAATATTAACTTCAACTCTTGGAACATCTCATATGCTCCATGACGTTCAAAATGTCTTTGAAGTCCCGGTTCTAAGCCGTAAAGCATGGCACACTAAACTATTGAGTAGTCATCAGATCGAGCCTGCCAGACGTTCATAACATCTGCATCAGCTCCTGCAGCAGGTCTGTCACCTAGCGGTGCATCAAGGACATAATTCTTCTGTGCAGCAATGAGGATAATCCTCAAGTTACGGACCCAGTCTGCGTAGTTGCTACCATCATCTTTCAACTTAGCTTTCTCTAGGAACGAATTAAATTTCAGGGGAACGGTAGCTCGGGCCATTGATCTACAACATAGATATGCAAAACTATAAGAATAAGTTCATGATAAATTAAGTTCAATTAATCAAATTACTAGTGAACTCCCACTTAAATAAACATCTCTCAAGTTATCTAAGTGATACATGATCCAAATCAACTAACCCATGTTCGATCATCACGTGAGATGGGGTAGTCATCAATGGTGAACATCTCTATGTTGATCATATCTACTATATGACTCACGGTCGACCTTTCGGTCTCCAGTATTCCGAGACCATGTCTGTACTTGCTAGGCTCGTCAAGTTTAACCCAAGTATTCTGCATGTGCAAAACTGTCTTACACCCGTTGTATGTGAACGTAGAGTCTATCACACCCGATCATCATGAGGTGCTTCAAAACGACGAACTTTGGCACTGGTGCATACTCAGGGAGAACACTTTTATCTTGAAATTTAGTGAAGGGATCATCTTATAATGCTACCGCCGTTCTAAGCAAAATAAGATGCATAAAAGATAAACATCACATGCAATCAAAATATGTGACATGATATGGCCATCATCATCTTGTGCTTCTGATCTCCATCTCCAAAGCATAGTCATGATCTCCATCATCACCGGCTCGACAACTTGATCTCCATCGTTGCGTCGGGGTCGTCTCGCCAACTATTGCTTCTACAACTTTTGCTAACGCATAGCAATAAAGTAAAGCAATTACATGGCGTTTGCACTTCATACAATAAAGAGACAACCCTAAGGCTCCTGTCGGTTGTTGATATTACAAAGCATGATCATCTCATATAACAATGTATATCACATCACGTCTTGACCATATCATATCACAACATGCCCTGCAAAAACAAGTTAGACGTCCTCTACTTTGTTGTTACAAGTTTTACGTGGCTGCTATGGGATTCTAGCAAGAACCGTTCTTACCTACGGCAAAAACCACAACGGTGATTTATCAAGTTTGTTGTTTTAACCTTCTTCAAGGACCGGCCGTAGTCAAATTCGATTCAACTAAAGTAGGAGAAACAGACACCCGCCAGCCACCTTTATGCAAAACAAGTTGCATGTCTGTCGGTGGAACCGGTCTCATGTACGTGGACATGTAAGGTTGGTCCGGGCCGCTTCATCTTACAATACCGCCGAATCAAAATAAGACATTGATGGTAAGTAGTATGACCATCACCGCCCGCAACTCTTTGTGTTCTACTTGTGCATATCATCTACGCATAGACCTGGCTCATGATGCCACTATTGGGAAACATTGCATGGAAAACAAAAATCTTTCTACGCACACGCAAGATCTATCCATGGAGATGCATAGCTACGAGAGGGGAGAGCATCTTCATACCCTTGAAGATCACTAAGCGGAAGCGTTTATCAACGCGGTTGATGTAGTCGTACCCTTCACGATCCGTCCCGATCAAGTACCGAACGTACAAGACCTCCGCGTTCAGCACACGTTCAGCTCGATGACGTCCTCGCCTTCTTGATCCAGCAAGAGGGGCAAAGTAGTAGATGAGTTCCGGCAGCATGACGGCGTGGTGACAATGTTGGTGAAGAACAATCTCCGCAGGGCTTCGCCTAAGCACAACGGAAACTATGACGGAGGATAAACTAGAGGGGAGAGGGTTGCCGGCACATGGCTTGGTGAATCTTGATGTGTTTTGGGTGCTAGCCCTGCCCCTCTAATTATATGTTGAGCCCTAGGGTTGAAACTTGGAGTAAAAGCCTCCTCAAAGTCGGTTTTGCCCGAAAGGCAAGAGTCCTTCTCGGACTCCAGGGCCAGACGCCAGGGACCCTGGTGCCTGGCCTCTAGTCTCCGCAAAACTTCCTTTTGCACTTTCCAAAAACCTCGTGGGCTTTACCCCTTGGCCCAAAGAAAATGTTCTCGCACCAGATCATTTCGGGAAACATTCGAGAACCCCTTCCTGTGAATTCTGGAACCCTTTCGAGACCAAACACTATTATCCCATATATCAATCTTTACCTCCGGACCATTCCAGAGCTCCTCGTCATGTCCATGATCTCATCCGGGACTCCGAACAACATTCGGTCACCAACATACATAACTCATATAATACTATATCGTTAACGAACGTTAAGCGTGCGGACCCTACGGGTTCAAGAACTATGTAGACATGACCGAGACACCTCTCCGGTCAATAACCAATAGCGGAACCTAGATGCCCATATTGGTTCCTACATATTCTATGAAGATCTTTATCGGTCGAACCTTTATGACAACATACGTAATTCCCTTTGTCCATCGGTATGTTACTTGCCCGAGATTCGATCGTCGGTATCTCTATACCTAGTTCAATCTCGTTACCGGCAAGTCTCTTTACTCGTTCCATAATACATCATCTCGTAACTAACTCATTAGTCATTTGCTTGCAAGGCTTCTTATGATGTGTATTACCGAGAGGGCCAGAGATACCTCTCCGATACTCGGAGTGACAAATCCTAATCTTGATCTATGCCAACTCAACAAACACCTTCGGAGATACCTGTACAGCATCTTTATGATCACCCAATTACGTTGTGACGTTTGATAGCACACAAGGTATTCCTCCGGTATCCGGGAGTTGCATAATCTCATAGTCGAAGGAATATGTATTTGACATTAAGAAAGCAATAGCAATAAACTGAACGATCAATATGCTAAGCTAACGGATGGGTCTTGTCCATCACATCATTCTCCTAATGATGTGATCCCGTTATCAAATGACAACACATGTCTATGGTTAGGAAACCTTAACCATCTTTGATCAACGAGCTAGTCAAGTAGAGGCTCACTAGGGACACGGTATTTGTTTGTGTATTCACACATGTATTTAAGTTTCCGATCAATACAATTATAGCATGAATAATAAACCTTTATCATGAATACGGAAATATAAAATAACAACTTTATTATTGCCTCTAGGGCATATTTCCTTCACGGGGGTCTCCTCCATCGCCTCTCAGCTCTATAAATCCTCAAAAATTCCATAAACCCTAGAGGAGGAGACGAAACACAATTCCAGCCACCGCATGTTCCAGAACCACGAGATCAAATCTACACCATCACGGAGGGGTTCATCATCCTCATTGGTGCCTCTCCGATGATGCGTGAGTAGTCCACCATAGACCTATGGGTCCGTAGGCAGTAGCTAGATGGCTTTCTCTCTCTCTTTGATTCTCAATACAATGGTCTCTTGGAGATCTATTTGATGTAATGAATTTTTGCAGTGTGTATGTTGGGATCCAATGAAGATCGAGTTTATGATCTGTTTCTATCCATGAATATTATTTGAGTCTTCTTTGAACTCTTATATGCATGATTAGTTGTAGCCTCGTATTTCTTCTTCGAATCTTTGGTTTAGTTAGGCCAACTAGATCAATTTTTCTTGCCATGGGAAGAGGTGCCTTGTGATGGGTTCGATATTATGGTGTCCTCACCCAGTGACAGAAGGGGTAGCAAGGCACGTATGTATCGTTGCTATTAAGGATAACAAGATGGGGTCTATTCCTACATGAATAGATCTTGTCTACATCATGTCACCGTTCTTATTGCATTACTCCGTTTCTCCATGAACTTAATACACTAGATGCATGCTGGATAGCGGTCGATGTGTGGAGTAATAGTAGTAGATGCAGAATCATTTTGGTCTACTAATCTAGGACGTGATGCCTTGATGTCTACTATGCAACCTTCTTCTTGTAGACTCGTGTTGGGCCTCCAAGCGCAGAGTTTTGTAGGACAGTAGCAAATTTCCCTCAAGTGGATGACCTAAGGTTTATCAATCCGTGGGAGGCATAGGATGAAGATGGTCTCTCTCAAACAACCCTGCAACCAAATAACAAAGAGTCTCTTGTGTCCCCAACACACCCAATACAATGGTAAATTGTATAGGTGCACTAGTTCGGCGAAGAGATGGTGATACAAGTGTAATATGGATGGTAGATATAGGTTTTCGTAATCTAAAAATATAAAAACAGTTAGGTAGCAAGTAGCAAAAGTGAGCAAAAACAGTATTGCAATGCTTGGAAACAATGCCTAGGGTTCATACTTTCACTAGTCCAAATTCTCTCAACAATGATAACATAATTGAATCATATAACAATCCCTCAACGTGCAACAAAGAATCACTCCAAGGTTTCTATCAGAGAATGTAGGACGAAAACATGCATCAACCCCTATGCATAGATTACCCCAATGTCACCTCGGGAATCCGCGAGTTGAGTGCCAAAACATACATCAAGTGAATCAATAGACCATCCCATTGTCACCACAGATATCCCATCGCAAGACATACATCAAGTTTTCTCAAATCCAATACTCAATCCAAGATAGCGAAACCTCAAAGGGCAAGACTCAATTCATCACAACAAGAGATAGAGAGGGAAGAAACACCATATGATCCAACTATAATAACAAAGCTCGCGGTACATCAAGATCATGCCAAATCAAGAACACGAGAGAGAGAGAGAGAGAGAGATCAAACACATAGCTACTGGTACATACCCTCAGCCCCGAGGGTGAACTACTCACTCCTCGTCATGGAGACCGCCGGGATGATGAAGATGGCCACCGGTGATGGTTTCCCCCTCCGGCAGGGTGCCGGAACGGGCTCCCAATTGGTTTTTCATGGCTACAGAGGATTGCGGTGGCGGAACTCCCGATCTAGGTTTCTTTCTGGGGGGTTTTGAGATTTATAGGAATTTTTGGCGTCAGTCTCACGTCAAGGGGGGTCGACGAGGCAGCGGCAAGCCAGGGGGCGCGCCCTAGGGGGGCGCCCTCCACCCTTGCCATCACCTCGGGACTCTTCTAGCCCAACTCCGATGCTCCATGGGCTTCTTCTGGTCCATAAAAAATCACCATAAATTTTCAGCTCGTTTGGACTCCGTTTGATATTCCTTTTCTGTAAAACTCAAAAACAAGGAAAAAAACAGAAACTGGCACTGGGCTCTAGGTTAATAGGTTAGTCCCAAAAATAATATAAAATAGCATATTAATGCATATAAAACATCCAAAACAGATAATATAATAGCATGGAACAATAAAAAAATATAGATACGTTGGAGACGTATCAAGCATCCCCAAGCTTAATTCCTGCTCGTCCTCGAGTAGGTAAATGATAAAAACAGCATTTTTGATGTGGAATGCTACCTAACATATTTATCCATGTAATCTTCTTTATTGTGGCATGAATGTTCAGATACATAATATTCAAAACAAAAGTTTAATATTGACATAAAAACAATAATGCTTCAAGCATACTAACAAAGCAATCATGTCTTCTCAAAATATCATGGCCAAAGAGAGTTATCCCTACAAAATCATATAGTCTGGCTATGCTCTATCTTCATCACACAAAGTATTTTATCATGCACAACCCCGATGACAAGCCAAGCAATTGTTTCATACTTTTGATGTTCTCAAACTTTTTCAACTTTCACGCAATACATGAGCGTGAGCCATGGATATAGCACTGTAGGTGGAATAGAATATGGTGGTTGTGGAGAAGACAAAAAGAAGGAGATAGTCTCACATCAACTAGGCGTATCAACGGGATATGGAGATGCCCATCAATAGATATCAATGTGAGTGAGTAGGGATTGCCATGCAACGGATGCACTAGAGCTATAAGTGTATGAAAGCTCAAAAAGAAACTAAGTGGGTGTGCATCCAACTCGCTTGCTCACGAAGACCTAGGGCAATTTGAGGAGGCCCATCATTGGAATATACAAGCCAAGTTCAATAATGAAAATTTCCCACTAGTATATGAAAGTGACAAAATAGGAGACTGTCTATCATGAAGATCATGGTGCTACTTTGAAGCACAAGTGTGGAAAAAGGATAGTTGCATTGCCCCTTCTCTCTTTTCTCTCATTTTTTTTATTTTAGGCTCTTTGGCCTCTCTTTTTTCTTTTTTTTCCCTTTTTTTCTTATTTTTTATTTTATTTTTCGTCCGGAGTCTCATCCCGACTTGTGGGGACATCATAGTCTCCATCATCCTTTCCTCACACGGGACAATGCTCTAATAATGATGATCATCACACTTTTATTTACTTACAACTCAAGAATTACAACTCGATACTTAGAACAAAATATGACTCTATATGAATGCCTCCGGCGGTGTACCGGGATGTGCAATGATCAAGAGTGACATGTATAAAAAAATATGAATGGTGGCTTTGCCACAAATACGATGTCAACTACATGATCATGCAAAGCAATATGACAATGATGAAGCGTGTCATAATAAACGGAACGGTGGAAGTTGCATGGCAATATATCTCGGAATGGCTAAGGAAATGCCATAATAGGTAGGTATGGTGGCTATTTTGAGGAAGGTATATGGTGGGTGTAATGCACCGGCGAAAGTTGCGCGGTACTAGAGAGGCTAGCAATGGTGGAAGGGTGAGAGTGCGTATAATCCATGGACTCAACATTAGTCATAAAGAACTCACATACTTATTGCAAAAGTCTATTAGCTATCGAAAAAAGTACTACACGCATGCTCCTAGGGGGATAGATTGGTAGGAAAAGACCATCGCTCGTCCCCGACCGCCACTCATAAGGAAGACAATCAATAAATAAATCATGCTCCGACTTCGTCACATAACGGTTCACCATACGTGCATGCTACGGGAATCACAAACTTTAACACAAGTATTTCTACCAATCCACAATTACTCACTAGCATGACTCTAATATCACCATCTTTATATCTCAAAACAATCATAAGGAATCAAACTTCTCATAGTATTCAATGCACTTAATATGAAAGTTTTTATTATATCCCTCTTGGATGCCCATCATATTAGGACTAAATTCATAACCTAAGAAAATTACCATGCTGTTTAGAGACTCTCAAAATAATATAAGTGAAGCATGAGAGTTCATCAATTTCTTCAAAATAAAACCACCGCCGTGCTCTAAAAAGATATAAGTGAAGCACTAGAGCAACTACCTAGCTCAAAAGATATAAGTGAAGCACATAGGGTATTCTAATAAATTAACGATCAACGTGTGTCCCTCTCAAAAGGTGTGTCCATCAAGGATGATTTTGGCAAACTAAAAAGCAAAGACTCATATCATACAAGACACTCCAAGCAAAACACATATCATGTGGTGAATAAAAATATAGCCTCAAGTAAATTTACCGATGGATTGAAGACGAAAGAGGGGATGCCATCCGGGGCATCCCCAAGCTTAGATGCTTGGTTGTCCTTGAATATTACCTTGGGGTACCTTGGGCATCCCCAAGCTTAGGCTCTTGCCACTCCTTATTCCATAGTCCATCAAATCTTTTACCCAAAACTTGAAAACTTCACAACACAAAACTCAACAGAAAACTCGTAAGATCCGCTAGTTTAATAAAACAAATCATTCAAAATATGCCTACTGTACCCTATCATTTCTATAATTTATATTAAGCAATATAAGCCATAGAAACTAGAAAACAAGCAAACTATGCATCAAAAACAGAATCTGTCAAAAAACATAACAGTCTGTGAAGATGTGAATTGAAATGATAATTATGTAACTCCAAAAATTCTGAAACATTAGGACAACGTAGACAATTTGTATACCCATCAACTTTAAAAAATTCAGAATTTTTCCACGTTCCAGTAAAAGATAGGAATTTCTTTACTGGATGCAAAAGTTTCTATTTTTGCACAGAATCAAATCAACTATCATCCACACTATCCCAAAGGCTTTACTTGGCACTTTATTCAACCAAAAGCTATAAAAAATGATTAATACAGTAGCCTAATAATATTAACACATAAAAACAGTAGGGGTAAATGTTGGGTTGTCTCCCAACAAGCGCTTTTCTTTAATGCCTTTTTAGCTAGGCATGATGATTTCAATGATGCTCACATAAAAGTAAAGAATTGAAACACAAAGAGAGCATCATGAAGCATATGACTAGCACATTTAAGCCTAACCCACTTCCTATGCATAGGGATTTTGTGAGCAAACAACTTAAGGGAACAAGAATCAACTAGCATAGGAAGGCAAAACAAGCATAACTTCAAGATTTTCAACACATAGAGGGGAAACTTGATATTATTGCAATTCCTACAAGCATATATTCCTCCCTCATTATAATTTTCAGTAGCATCATGAATGAATTTAACAATATAACCACCACATAAAGCATTCTTTTCATGATCTACAAGCATAGAATTTTTATTACTCTCCACATAAGCCAATTTATTCTCATGAATAGTAGTGGGAGCAAACTCAACAACATAACTATCATATGAGGTATAATCCAATTGAAAATTAAAATCATGATGACAAGTTTCATGGTTATCATTATTCTTTATATCATACATGTCATCACAATAATCATCATAATAGCAACTTTGTTCTCATAATAATCAATTGAAACCTCTTCCAAAATAGTGGATTCATCACTAAATAAAGTCAAGACCTCTCCAAATCCACTTTTATCAATATTGTGAAAAGATTCAACACCCTCCAAAATAGTGGGATCAATACTACCTAGAGTTGACACTCTTCCAAACCCATTTTCATCAATATAATCATCATAAATAGGAGGCATGCTTTCATCATAATAAATTTTCTCATCAAAAAATGGGGGACTACAAATATCATCTTCATCAAACATAGCATCCCCAAGCTTGTGGCTTTGCATATCATTAGCATCATGGATATTCAAAGAATTCATACTAACAACATTGCAATCATGCTCATCATTCAAAAATTTAGTGCCAAACATTTTATAGACTTCTTCTTCTAACACTTGAGTACAATTTTCCTTTCGATCATTTTCACGAAAGACATTAAAAAGATGAAGCATATGAGGCAACCTCAATTCCATTTTTTTTGTAGTTTTCTTTTATAGACTAAACTAGTGATAAAACAAGAAACTAAAAGATTCAATTGCAAGATCTAAAGATATACCTTCAAGCACTAACCTCCCCGGCAACGGCGCCAGAAAAGAGCTTGATGTCTACTACGCAACCTTCTTCTTGTAGACTCGTGTTGGGCCTCCAAGCGCAGAGTTTTGTAGGACAGTAGCAAATTTCCCTCAAGTGGATGACCTAAGGTTTATCAATCCGTGGGAGGTGTAGGATGAAGATGGTATCTCTCAAACAACCCTGCAACCAAATAACAAAGAGTCTCTTGTGTCCCCAACACACCCAATACAATGGTAAATTGTATAGGTGCACTAGTTCGGCGAAGAGATGGTGATACAAGTGTAATATGCATGGTAGATATAGGTTTTTGTAATCTGAAAATATAAAAACAGCAAGGTAGCAAGTAGCAAAAGTGAGCAAAAACGGTATTGCAATGCTTGGAAACAATGCCTAGGGTTCATACTTTCACTAGTCCAAATTCTCTCAACAATGATAACATAATTGAATCATATAACAATCCCTCAACGTGCAACAAAGAATCACTCCAAGGTTTCTATCGGAGAACGTAGGACAAAAACGTGCATCAACCCCTATGCATAGATTACCCCAATGTCACCTCGGGAATCCGCGAGTTGAGTGCCAAAACATACATCAAGTGAATCAATAGAACATCCCATTGTCACCATAGATATCCCATCGCAAGACATACATCAAGTGTTCTCAAATCCAATACTCAATCCAACATAACGAAACCTCAAAAAGCAAGATTCAATTCATCACAACAAGAGATAGAGAGGGAAGAAACACCATATGATTCAACTATAATAACAAAGCTCGTGGTAGATCACGATCGTGCCAAATCAAGAACACGAGAGAGAGAGATCAAACACATAGCTACTGGTACATACCCTCAACCCCGAGGGTGAACTACTCCCTCCTCGTCATGGAGACTGCCGGGATGATGAAGATGGCCACTGGTGATGGTTTTCCCCTCCGGCAGGGTGCCAGAACGGGCTCCCGATTGGTTTTTCGTGGCTACAGAGGCCTTGCGGCGGCGGAACTCCCGATCTAGGTTTCTTTCTGGGGGTTTTGGGATTTATAGGAATTTTTGGCGTCGGTCTCACGTCAGGGGGGTCCACGAGGCAATAGCAAGCCAGGGGGCGCGCCCTAGGGGGGGTGCCCTCCACCCTTGCCGTCACCTCGGGACTCTTCTAGCCCAACTCCGATGCTCCGTGGGCTTCTTCTGGTCCATAAAAAATCACCGTAAATTTTTAGCTCGTTTGGACTCCGTTTGATATTCCTTTTCTGTAAAACTCAAAAACAAGGAAAAAACAGAAACTGGCACTGGGCTCTAGGTTAATAGGTTAGTCCCAAAAATAATATAAAATAGCATATTAATGCATATAAAACATCCAAAACAGATAATATAATAGCATGGAACAATCAAAAATTATAGATACGTTGGAGACGTATCATGCCTATTTAATGATCATTGCCTTGGATATCGTCATGATTATTTGATCTTCTATCAATTGCCCAATGGTAATTTATTTACCCACCGTATGCTATTTTCTCGAGAGAAGCCACTAGTGAAATCTACGGCCCCCGGGTCTATCTTTTATCATATTGCTTTCCGATCTATCTTTTGCCGCATTTGTTTTCAGATCTATTATTCCAAAAAGCCAAAAATACCTTGCTGCACTTTTTATTTGCATCTTTTATTTCGTGTTTTATTCCGATCTATTTATCCAAACTCATAGTATTTAATATATCTTTTACCGGGGAGGGATTGTCAACCCTCTTACGCGTTGGGTTGCGAGGATTTGTTCTTTGTGTGCAGGCACCATTTACATAGTGTTGCTTGGTTCTCCTACTGGTTCGATAACCTTGGTTTCATAACCGAGGGAAATACCTACCGTAGCTGTACTACATCATCCCTTCCACCTTGGGGAAAAAACCAACGCAGTTAAAGCCACATCAATGATTGTTATAGCCTTATATTTCTTCTCTGAATCTTTGGTTTAGTTAGGCCAACTAGATTGATTTTTCTTGCAATGGGAAGAGGTGCTTTGTGATGGGTTCGATCTTGAGGTGTCCTCACCCAGTGACAGAAGGGGTAGCGATGCATGCATGTATCATTGCTATTAAGGATAAAAAGATAGGGTCTATTCCTACATGAATAAATCCTGTCTACATCATGTCATCGTTCTTATTGCATTACTCTGTTTCTCCATGAACTTAATACACTAGATGCATGCTGGATAGCGGTCGATGTGTGGAGTAATAGTAGTAGATGCAGAATTGTTTCGGTCTACTTATCTTGGACGTGATGCCTATATACACGATCATTGCCTTGGATATCGTCATAATTATTTGTTCTTCTATCAATTGCCCAACAATAATTTGTTTACCCACCGTATGCTATTTTCTCGAGAGAAGCCACTAGTGAAATCTACGGCCCTCGGATCTATCTTTTATCATATTGCTTTCCGATCTATCTTTTATCATTTTGTTTTAAGATCTATTATTCCAAAAACCCAAAAAAACCTTGCTGCACTTTTTCTTTACTTATTTTATTTCATGTTTTATTCAGATCTATTTATCCAAACACATACAATTTAATCTATCTTTTTACCAAGGTGGGATTGACAACCCCTCTTACGCGTTGGGTTGCGAGGTTTTGTTCTTTGTGTGCAGGTACCGTTTACATAGTGTTGCGCGGTTCTCCTGCTGGATTGATAACCTTGGTTTCATAACTGAGGGAAATACTTGCCGTAGCTGTGTTGCATCATGCCTTCCTCTTTGGGGAAATACCAACACAGATCTAAGCCACGTCAAAGGAATTTCTGACGCCGTTGCCGGGGAGACATCATCAACATCTATCGGGTTCCTAATCACAAATCTCATCTTCTTGCAATTTACATTATTTGCCATTTGCCTCTTGTTTTCATCTCCCCCACTTCACAAAAATTTGCCTTTTATTTGCCTTCTTTTTGTTCACCTTTTTCTCGTTCGATATTTCGTTTGCTTGAACTTGGCATCATGAGTGACTTTGGTATGGTAGAAACAGATGATGGCCGAACTCCTAAAATTGGATGATCTGGCCATCTGGATGCTAAAACTTTTGTTTTGGGACAGGGGAACGTTATAGGAAAAGAAACTATCCAAGAATTTTTCAATTGTGCTGGAACTTTGACTTGTGATGATGCTCCTATACTAAAAAGAACTAAAACTTATGCGGAAGCTATTTCAACACTAGTTCTGAAACTTGAAAATAGATTTATCCGTACTCATCCTACCTTACAAAGATTTTTATGAGCTACCAGTTATAAAGGATCCGAAAGCTAAAAAGTTAGCCACCCTTGTTCTTATGAATGAATTTGATCACATAGTATGGGAAGCTAGGGAATTTTTTTATTTTTATGGCATGAACCATGAAAAAACGGTAATAGATGAGATCCTTTACAATAGTGATTATGTGTTAAGACATTTGCTTGGAAATAATCAATTTTTTTATGAGAACCTTAAAAAGGAAATCCCCGTTTTGGATGTGATCCAACAAGTTTTTAATGATGTTAATCAACAATATTCTTGGATTGTAGCCGGGAATCAAAGGGGATATAAAGATGGACAACTTGATAATGCTAAAATTTCTATGGATAATGTGTTTCAAGTTATATTTGAGAAACCTCCTAACAAAACCACATCTATGGAGGATAAGAAGAAAGATGACAATACTTGAATCTATGCATTATGCCTAGCTAGGGGCATAAAACGATAGCGCTTGTTGGGAGGCAACCCAATGAATACAATTTATTTTTTCCTTTTTCTTTCTGTTCTTGAGTGATTGCACAATTATGCTACTATTATGATTGTGTTTTAATTAGTATTTGTGCCAATCAAAGCCTTTGGGATCATGTTGGGTGATAGTTGATTTGATCTTGTTAGAAAACAGAAACTTTTGCGTCCAGTAGCAGAATTATGAAAATTCACAGAAGCGACAAAAAATTCTTAATTTCTTTCATAAGATTGATATACAAATTTCCTACGTTCTCCTAATTTTTCAGAATTTGTTGAGTTACAGAAGTGTGATAACAATTCGTGTCTTTACAGACTGTTCTGTTTTTGACAGATTTTGTTTTCGCTGCATTGTGTGCTTATTTTGATGAATCTGTGATTTGTATCGGGGGGTATAAGCCATGGTAAAGTTAGAATACAGAAGGTATAATGCAATAACAAAATTTGAATGGGTTTGCAACAGTACTTAAAGTAAAGATTGGTTTTCTTATACTAACGGATCTCACGAAGGTTTTGTTGAGTTTTGTGTGATTGAAGTTTTCAAGTTTTGGGTGAGATCACGATGGATGAAGAAATAAGGAGTGTCAAAATCCTAAGCTTGGGGATGCCCCATGGCACCCCAAGGTAATATTCAAGGATAACCAAGCAACTAAGATTGGGCATGCCCCGGAAGGCATCCCCTCTTTCTTCTAACGACCATCGGTAATTTTACTTGGAGCTATATTTTTATTCGTCACATATCATGAGTTTTGCTTGGAGCGTCTTGTATTATATGAGTCTTTGCTTGTTTTGATTTTTAGTTTGTCACAAGTATCCTTGCTGGACACACCTATTTGAGAGAGCCAAAATTATGCTATGATTTGTTAGAGTTGCTCTATTGGCTTCACTTAAATTTTTTGAGCCATGGAATTGCTCTAGTGCTTCACTTATATCTTTTTGAGCATGGTGTGCTTTAATTTTTTTGAAGAAATACTCTCATGCTTCACTTAGATTTATTTGAGAGTTAGTAAATTTTTTTGAAGAAATTCTCTCATGCTTCACTTATATTATTTTGAGAGATGAAAATTTTTATGCTCATGTTCTTCATTTAAATTTGTTTGAGCTTGTCAAAAGCAATTGCAATATATGAAACTAGTCCCAAAGTGATAGATATTCAAGAGGGATATAATAAAACTTTCATAAAGATCATTGGACAAAATAAACTTGATTCTTTGTAATAGTTTTGAGATATGATGATGGTAATATGTGAGTCATGTTGCTGAGTAATTATGCTTTAGTAAGAATATTGGGTTTAAGGTTTGTGATTCCCTATGCAAGCATGAAATTCAATAGTTATGCAATGAAATTACATCCTACTTGTGGTGCATTATTCGGTGTTAGTTATGCTTAATGCTCGTTTATGAGAATTTTTGTTTCTTGGTTGGTTGCTTCTCAATCTATTTGCTAGCCTCCACATGTACTAAGTAGAAATACTACTTGTGCATCCAAAATCCTTAAACCAAGTTTTGCCATATGAGTCCACCATACCTACCTATATGCGGTATTATCGTGCCGTTCCAAGTAAATTTGTATGTTCCAACTCTAATTTTCAAAATGAATTTCCTTTTTGTTTGCCCGTACCGCTCATGAAGCGGCAGGGGGTGGCCAATATATTCCATGCTAGATGTGTTATTCTCAAGATGAGTGTTTATTCACTTGTCATTGCACGAGAGTGTGGCGGTAATAGGGATGCCCAGTCCCGAAATGAAAAATTAATTTACTTTATGTTGTCAAATAATAAATTCCTTGGAAAGTGTTGGTATGGAAGGCACCCATGGATACTGCTATCCATGGATTGTGAAAGAATGGTGGAAAAAGGAATGAACTTTATTTTTTGGGGGGGAACCGCCTATGATGTATCTAGCATGGAAAGTATTGGGAATTAATCGATCGTTTTCGTTGACGGGAAAAGCATGCCTCTCAAAATATTTTATCTCTCAATTTAAGCTTTGAGCTCTGGCACCTCTACAAATCTCTACTTCCCTCTGCGAAGGGCCTATCTATTTACTTTATGCAATTTTTATTTTTATTTGAGTCTTGATAACCCACAAGTATAGGGGATCGCAACAGTTTTCGAGGGTAGAGTATTCAACCCAAATTTATTGATTCGACACAAGGGGAGCCAAAGAATATTCTCAAGTATTAGCAGCTGAGTTGTCAATTCAACCACACCTGAAAGACTTAATATCTGCAGCAAAGTTTTAGTAGCAAAGTAGTATGGAAGTAACGATAACGGTGGCAAAAGTAACCGTAGCAGTTTTGTAGCAATTGTAACAGTGGCAACGGCAAAGTAACTTAGCAAAGATCAATATGTGTGATGACTCACAAGTATAGGGGATCTATCGTAGTACTTTCGATAAGTAAGAGTGTCGAACCCAACAAGGAGCAGAAGGAAATGACAAGCGGTTTTCAGCAAGGTATTCTCTGCAAGCACTGAAATTATCGGTAACAGATAGTTGTATGATAAGATAATTCGTAACGAGTAACAAGTAACAAAAGTAACTAAGGTGCAGCAAGGTGGCCCAATCCTTTTTGTAGCAAATGACAAGCCTGGACGAACTCCTATATAAAGCAAAGCGCTCCCGAGGACACATGGGAATTGTTGTCAAGTTAGTTTTCATCATGCTCATATGATTTGCGTTCGTTACTTTGATAATTTGATATGTGGGTGGACCGGTGCTTGGGTGCTGCCCTTCCTTGGACAAGCCTCCCACTTATGATTAACCCCTCTCGCAAGCATCCGCAACTACGAAAGAAGAATTAAGATAAATCTAACCATAGCATGAAACATATGGATCCAAATCAGCCCCTTACGAAGCAACGCATAAACTAGGGTTTAAGCTTCTGTCACTCTAGCAACCCATCATCTACTTATTACTTCCCAATGCCTTCCCCTAGGCCCAAATCATGGTGAAGTGTCATGTAGTCGACGTTCACATAACACCACTATAGGAAAGACAACATACATCTCATCAAAATATCGAACCAATACCAACTTCACAAGATTACTTATAACAAGACTTCTCCCATGTCCTCAGGTACAAACGTAACTACTCACAAAGCATATTCATGTTCATAATCAGAGGAGTATTAATTATCATTAAGGATCTAAACATATGATCTTCCACCGAATAAGCCAACTAGCATCAACTACAAGGAGTAATCAACACTACTAGCAACCCACAGGTACCAATCTGAGGTTTTGAGACAAAGATCGGATACGAGAGATGAACTAGGGTTTGAGAGGAGATGGTGCTGGTGAAGATGTTGATGGAGATTGACCCCCTCTCGATGAGAGGATCGTTGGTGATGATGATGGCTTCGATTTCCCCCAGCCGGAGGGAAGTTTCCCTGGCAGAACAGCTCCGCCGGAGCCCTAGATTGGTTCCGCCCAAGTTCCACCTCGAGACGGCGGCGCTTCGTCCCGAAAGCTTCCTTCTGATTTTTTTTCTAGGTCAAAACACACCATATAGCAGAAGATGGGCATCGGGGGCCTGCCAGGTGGCCCACAAGGCAGGGGGGCGCGCCCAGGGGGTAGGGCGCACCCCCCACCCTTGTGGATGGCTGGTGGCCCCCCTCTGGTGCTTTCTTCGCCCAATATTTTTTATATATTCCAAAATAATTCTCCGTGAAGTTTCAGGACTTTTGGGGTTGTGCAGAATAGGTCTCTAATATTTGCTCCTTTTCCAGTCCAGAATTCCAGCTGCCGGCATTCTCCCTCTTCATGTAAACCTTATAAAATAAGAGAGAAAAGGCATAAGTATTGTGATATAATGTGTAATAGCAACCCATAATGCGATAAATATCAATATAAAAGCATGATGCAAAATGGACGTATCAACTCCCCCAAGCTTAGACCTCGCTTGTCCTCAAGCGAAAGCCGAAATCAGAAAATTTGTCCACGTGTTTAGAGATAGAGGTGTCGATAAAATAAAATACGGACATGAGGGCATCATGATCATCTTTAGGACAGCAACATATATTGTCATATAATTTCTTATGCTAGAGTAACAATTCATTCACAAGGTAGAGTATAAATGAGAAACTTCATTGAAAACTAACAAACTATGATCTCAGTCATTGAAACAATTGCAATTTATCATAACATCGGAAAGAGTCAATTCAAGAGCTTTTTAGCAAGTCCACATACTCAACTATCATTTAGTCTTTCACAATTGCTAACACTCACGCAATACTTATGAGTTCAAAGCTTCAATCGGACACAGAGAAAGATTGGGGCTTATAGTTTCGCCTCCCAACCTTTTACCTTAAGGGCAATGTCAACAATAATACTTTATGATAACCTACATCCGGGTGGATATATATATATCTGGATCTCTCCAACACATAGTGCTTGCCAAAAGAAAAAGTGTAAAAAGGAAAGGTGAAGATCACCACGACTCTTGTATAAGGGTAGAAGATAAAAGTAAAAGATAGGCCCTTCGCAGAGGGAAGCAGAGGTTGTCATGCGCTTTTATGGTTGTATGCACAAAATCTTAATGCAAAAGAACGTCACTTTATATTGCCGCTTGTGATAAAGAACTTTATTATGCAGTCTGTCACTTTTATTTCTTCCATATCATAAGTTCGTATAAAGCTTATTTTCTTCACACTAATAGATCATACAAATTTAGAGAGCAATTTTTATTGCTTGCACCGATGACAACTTACTTGAAGGATCTTACTCAATCCATAGGTAGGTATGGTGGACTCTCATGGCAAAACTGGGTTAAGGGATGTTTGGATGCACAAGTAGTATCTCTACTTGGTGCAAAGAATTTGGCTAGCATGAGAGGGAAAGGCAAGCTCAACATGTTGGAGGGTCCATGACAATATAACTTCTATTCAGATATAAGCAAACATAACTCATTATGTTGTCTTCCTTGTCCAACATCAACTTTTTAGCATGTCATATTTTAATGAGTGCTCACAATTACAAAGGATGTCCAAGATAGTATATTTATATGTGAAGCCTCTCTTTCTTTATTACTTCCTATTAATTGCAACAATGACCCAAACTATGTTTGTCAACTCTCAACAACTTTTATTCATCATACTCTTTATATGTGAAGTCATTACTCTCCATAAGATCAATATATGATCTTTTTATTCCTTTCTTTTATTTAATTCCCTCAAGATCATAGCAAGGAAGCAAAGCCCTCAACTCAAAACTACTCTTTATTATATATAACTCACAGACTTGATTACATAGATAGATCTTGAAACAAAACTCAAAGCTATATCATACTAAAACTTTATTCTGCTAGATCAAGATATAACCAAAAGGATCGAACTAAGAAAAAAAATGATAAAAGTAAAGGTGTGATGGTGATACGATACCGGGGCATCTCCCCCAAGCTTGGCAGTTGCCAAGGGGAGTGCCCATACCCATGTATTTAGGTCTCTTTCTTCGGAGGTGGTGATAATGGAGTTGTTGATGTAGTGTCCTTCTTCCTCAGCTTGCGCTTGAGGATAGAATTTTCCTCCCTTAAGTCATCGATCTCTTGCTCAAGCCTTAATATCTTTTTACATAATTCCTGTTTATTTTCCTGCAAGAGACGAAAAGGGATAAACTCGATCTTAGGTTTCTTTGCTTTATTAGGGTGACTTGACTTTTTGAACTCCATGTGCATGTCCCCAGGTTGGGGTAGTGGGACTTCATCTTCATCTGAGCTTGTCTCCTCCTTTCCCTTTGGATCATAGTCTTCTTCTTCCTCTGTGGTCCAACCATAATGCTCCACATCCCCGTAGGCCTTTGGGTTTGTGATATAATCAGCTATATAGCTCTCTCCCTCCGAATCTTGTGATGACATGTTTTCAGATCTGCCAGGCAAAATAGCAAAGAACAAGAACAGAGGATTTTGTCGTGGTACGGTGGTCAAAACTTTCGGGTGATTATATAATGAATTTTTACCGACCAAAATAAGTATCGTGCAAGAAATCGGAGTCCGGAGGGCACACGAGGTGGCCACAAGGCAGGGGGGCGCGCCCTCCACCCTTGTGGATGCCTCGTGCGCTCTTCGTAATACTTTTAATTTTCCTAATTTTTAAATATTCCAAAATGGAGAAAAATTGCTATTATAACAGTTTTGGAGTCGGTTTACTTATCGTGCCACATACCTATTCCTTTTCGGAGTCAGAAACGTTCTGGAAAGTATCCCTTATGTACTCCTCCGGTGTTATGGTATTAATTATATTGGTCTCAACATTTATGGGAGTACTTGAGATATAATGTTTGATTCTTTGACCGTTTACCACCTTCGGATTTGTGCCTTCGGCGTTGTTGATTTTGATGGCACCAGAACGATAGACCTCCTCGATAATGTAAGGACCTTCCCATTTAGAGAGAAGCTTTCCTGCAAAAAATCTTAAACGAGAGTTGTATAGCAAAACATGATCACCTACATTAAACTCACGCTTTTGTATCCTCTTGTCATGCCATCTTTTAACTTTTTCTTTAAACAACTTGGCATTCTCATAGGCTTGGGTTCTCCATTCATTAAGCGAGCTAATGTCAAATAACCTCCTCTCACCGGCAAGTTTGAAATCATAGTTGAGCTCTTTAATAGCCCAATAAGCTTTATGTTCTAGTTCAAGAGGTAAGTGACATGCTTTTCCATAAACCATTTTATACGGAGACATACCCATAGGGTTTTTATAAGCAGTTCTATAAGCCCATAATGCATCATCAAGTTTCTTAGACCAATTCTTTCTAGATCTATTAACAGTCTTTTGCAAAATCAATTTAATCTCTCTATTGCTCAACTCTACTTGACCACTAGACTGAGGGTGATATGGAGATGCAATTCTATGGTTAACATCATATTTAGCAAGCATTTTACGGAAAGCACCATCAATAAAATGTGAACCGCCATCAGTCATTAAATATCTAGGGACTCCAAACCTCGGAAAAATAACTTCTTTAAGCATCTTAATAGAAGTGTTATGATCAGCACTACTAGTTGGAATATCTTCTACCCACTTAGTAACGTAATCAACAGCAACTAAAATATGTGTATACCCATTAGAGGAAGGAAAAGGTCCCATATAATCAAAGCCCCAAACATCAAATGGTTCAATAACAAGTGAATAATTCATAGGCATTTCCTGACGTCTACTAATATTACCAATTCTCTGGCATTCACCACAAGACAAGACAAACTTACGGGCATCCTTGAAGAGAGTAGGCCAATAAAAACCGGATTGCAATACCTTGTGTGGAGTTCTATCTCCAGCATGGTGTCCTCCATAAGCTTCAGAGTGGAACTTGCGTAGGATCTGTTCCTGTTCATGCTCAGGTACACAACGTCTAATAACACCATCTACTCCTTCTTTATAAAGGTGTGGGTCATCCCAAAAGTAATGTCTTAAATCATAGAAAAACTTTTTCTTTTGCTGGTATGTGAAACTAGGTGGTATAAATTTAGCAACAATATAATTAGCATAATCAGCATACCATGGGGTATTACGAGAAGCATTTATGACAGCTAATTGCTCATCAGGAAAACTATCATCAATAGGCAGTGGGTCATCAAGAACATTTTCTAACCTAGACAAGTTGTCTGCTACGGGGTTCTCAGCTCCCTTTCTATCAATAATATGCAAATCAAATTCTTGTAACAAGAGAACCCATCTAATAAGTCTAGGTTTAGCATCTTTCTTTTCCATAAGATATTTAATAGCAGCATGATCAGTGTGAACAGTTACTTTGGAATCAACAATATAAGATCTGAACTTATCACAGGCAAATACAACTGCTAGAAATTCTTTTTCAGTAGTAGCTACTAGGGAAAACCTTATACACAGAGGTATAGCAATAGCGCTGGTTAAAAGAGAGTGCTACTGCTAATTAGTAGTAGCTTGTGTCAATAAAGAGCGCTACAGCTATGGTTATAGCAGTAGCGCGTCTGCTGGAAAAAGCGCTACTACAATAATTCCCACCTTGTTGCCGGTAGGCTAGGAATAGTAGTAGTGATGCCGCAAAAAGCACGCTACTGCTAAGTGCCTTGTAGTAGCGCGTTTCCTGTATAGAGCGCTACTGCTAAAAAAAGAAAATAAAATGGAAAAGAAATAGAAAAGTAAATGAAAATGAAAGAAGTAGAAAAAGGAGAAATGAAAAAAGAAAATGTAAAGATAAACAAAAGAAAAAGAAAAATAAAGGAGAAAGGCATAGCAGTAGCGCTTGTTTCCACAAAGCGCTATAGTTACTCTAGCAGTAGCGCATTTTATAAGCCCGCACTACAGCTACGTTCCTTAGATAAAAGGAAAAGAAAAAGAAAAATAAATAACTACTTCCTATAGCAGTAGCGCGTTTTGGTATAAAGCGCTATAGCTAAGCTTTTTTCCTACCAGCGCTACTGCTATTTTGACTTAACCCCGCGCGGGCTCAAAATTTTGCTAAGTCCTTTCCCCCCTCTCCCCCAACTCCTCTGTCGCCGCTGTCGATCGCCCTGCCCGATCGAGCAAGCCCTCGACCTCACCGCCGCCGCCCGAGGCCGCCCTCGACCTCACCGTCACCGCCCTCGACCTGACCGCCGCCGCCCGAGCCCGAGCCCGCCCTCGCCGCCGACCGTAAGGCTCTCCCTCTCCTCTCCCCTGCCCTCCTCTCTCTCTCTCTCTGCTGTGATGATGTTCATATGAACCCTAGGTGTTCATATGAACCCTAGATTTGTTTAGGGCAGTAGGCATTTTTTTAGCATTTAGGAAAAAAGATTAGCAAATTTTTTTAGGAAATTAGTAGGGAATTTTTTTATGAAAATGCCTAAACAGTAATTAACAAAGGGTATATAAATAATAGTAGCATTTAGCTTTAAATTAATAGAGGCTATAAACAAAAAACAGTAGCATTTAGCTATAAAAAATTATTTGGACTATGGTGTGAAGCCCCCGGCCCAATCGTGCACTAATCATACACGCAAATGCACACGATCAAGCCTAAGGACTCACGGGAAGATATCACAACACAACTCTAAAACATAAATAAAGTCATACAAGCTTTATATTACAAGCCAGGGCCTCGAGGGCTCGAATACATAGCTCGATGGCATACAAGCGTCAGCGGAAGCATCAGATATCTGAGTACAGATATTAAAGAGAAACAGAAAGGCCTTTAGAAAGGCGGGGCAAAGTAAAACACTACGATCGAAAGGCGTAGGCCTCCTGCCTGGGACCCTCCGATCCTACTCCTGGTCGTCAGTCAACTCGTAGTAGTATCCTCCCTCGGGGTAGCAGTAGCGATCGTCGGCGGGGGCAGCTGTCTCAGGGGCTCCGTCATCTGGTCACGACAAACTGACATGGGGGAAAAGAAAAGCAAAGCAACCGTGAGTACTCAGAAGTACTCAGCAAGCAAGGATCTACACTACATATGCAAAATTATCAAAGGGAGGCTGTATATGTGGACTGGGCTGCAGAAATGCCAGAATAGAGAGGGGGCCTAGTCCTATCGAAGACTAGCATCTTCGGTGTTCTTGCAGCAATAGAAGAGAGTAGAACAGTACAATATAATGTAGCAGTATCATTAAGTCTCAACCTCACCCAGAGATCCTTTCTCGACTCCCTGCGAGAAAGCAATCCCAGAGCCATACAGTCATCAACCTCGTCCTGAGATCCCTTCTCGGCTCCCTGCGAGAAGCAATCCCAGAGCCATAGTATCCAATTCTAGCTGTATTGATCGGGATACAACTTCGAGTGTCCGTTACCGAGGATCCGGCTATGCATAGATTAGTTCTTCCCTGCAGGGGTGCACCAACTTACCCACCACGCTCGCTTAACTCCGGCCGGACACACTTTTCCGGGTCATGCCCGACCTCGGCCAAACGACACACCGCAGCCCTACCTAGAGCTCAGCAGAGAGGTCCCCGCCGGTCTACATCCTAAGCGCAAGGGGGTCTTGGGCCATCGCCCCTCGCCCTCCGGGTCGTTGCGCACATGGCTCAGATCCAAGCACCACCTCTGTCGTGAATGGCGCCAATCACTCCATGCCGCACTGCAGAACTGGACGTCTGACAGAGCTTTCGGCTGATGCATACAATGCAGAACGCCCATACTATGCCCACGTGGTGGTTAGTGCTATCGGGCCAGAGGCCCACTCGAATCAAATATCCAAATCGTTAGTACCTTGGGGGTGCGGTAACGAGCAGAGACTCACGAAAGATGTGACCCCGTCGCCCCGTCTCGAGGACTTACGGCAAGGGCTAAGAATGCCCGGCCACGCCTCATATTCTCACTCGGGCACCATACCGGCACCCGTCTTCACAACACTCGCCTCTTAGGCGCACGCGGGTACCCCTCAGGGTCAACCCGCCTATCCAAGTAACAGTGTAAAGTCCAAGTATCCGTGTGTCCATAACATCAGAGGAATCCGAGGTATCACCCTCGTTGAAATCCCACTCGATGTATCCGTCAAGGTGAACTCGGAGGAATCACCCTCGATGGGTTCACACTTGATGTGTTGCACGACAGCGTCGTTACCGGAAGTGGTGAAGGAGGAATCACCCTCGATGACCACGACCGAATAGCTACTCTACAGAGTTAACATCAGAAGTGCTACAAGAGGTTTCACCCTCGGCACTCGATAGTAACGCTGCAGTGTCGTTACAACTAAAGGGGGTGATGTGCGGTGCCGGGGCCTGGTCTTCAATCCCGTTGATCGGGTCTTCTGATAATCCAGCGGGGCAATCGGGATAAGTGGGGTCACTGATAGGTCTCTACCCAGCCTATACTAGACAGTTTAGGATATGCAGGTAATTATCAACAGCAGGTTACAATAAATAGGCTATGCATCAGAATAGGTAAAGCAGTAGCAGCAGCAATTCTAATGCAAGCATGAGAAAATAGAATGGGCGATATCGGGATGATCAAAGGGGGGGCTTGCCTGGTTGCTCGGCGGCAAGGGCAAGGTTGTCAATGGTGTCTTCGGGCTCCAGAGCTGCGTCGGCCTCGGGGACGACGTCGGTGTCGGGGGCTACCGAGAGAGAAGAGGGGGAGGAAACAGTATAAATACACAGCAAACATGAGCAACACAATGTACGACATGACAATGTGCAGTGCCGGGTGTGTCCTAACGTATGGTTGCACGTCACCGAGGAAGGGGGAATCCATCCGGGAATGTTTTCCCGGTTCTGAACATTTGTCAGACAAATGATCGGAGGGGAACGGTTCCATGTTCGGGTAGCTAGGGACGTGTGACGGACGAACGGACCGCGTATTCGGATCCGCCTCGAAATTCTGAGCATTTTTCATATATAAATTATTTTCATCGGAGTTACGGTTTAAAAGATATGATTTTCTAAAGTTTTTAATCATTTCCTGGAATTTCTGGAATTAAACTAAATTCGAAAATAACAGGAAAAGGCCAGGTGCACCCGGTCTAGTGCACCCAACAAGTCATTAGAGGCTGACAGTGGGCCCCGTTGACTACCAAGTCAGCAGTCAACGTTGAACCGTTGACTGGTCAAACTGACCAGTGGCCCACATGTCATTCTCACCAACCCATCTAATATGTTATTTTTTTTATAATTTTTTTTAAAGGGCAGCCCCACTGGGCAGGGAGCCAGCCGGCCTCTGGCTGCGCTCGCGGGCATGCACGGGCTCAGGGCGCCGGCGGCCCAAGCCAGGCGCAGCGCCGGCCAGCGAGGGGAGGGGCTCCGGCGGGAGCGGGGAGCAGCCCGGCCGCGGCAGCAGCCGGCGGCAGCCGTCCCGACGCTCGGCACGGAGCGGACAGAGGCAGGGCACGGCGGCAGGCGTGGTGCAGGGATAAGCGGGCGGGCGGCGGCGGAGAAAAGGCTGCAGCGGCGCCAGCTGCAGGCACGCCGGCGTGGGCGCGACTAGCGCGTGGGCTGGGGCAGCCGCGTGGTGCAGAGGGGGCGAGGCAGCGTGGGGAGGCAGGGGGCCGGGCACGCGTGAACAAACGAGCGGCAGGCGAGGCTGCCGCGGGCGGGCGGCGCGAGCGGCTCAGGGCCCGCCCTGGCGAGGCAGGCTGTGGCGAGGGCGAGCTGCAGAGTGCGGCGCGGGGCGCGGTGAGGCCGGACGGGCGTGAGGGGCGGCTGCGGAGGTGGCCGAGCGCGCGGGAGCATGTACGGGAGTGTAGGGGCACGCGCAGGTGCAACCTTGTTCCGACGAGCTCACGGACGAGGCGGACAGGTCCTGGCCAAGCTCAACTCGAGCTCGCGGCCATAGTGGTTGTCGGCGGAGACGGGATCTGGGCTACGGCTTGAACCAACAGGGAGGAAGATGTGGGATGGGGCAGTTGCTCACATTGAGCTCGATGGCAAGGTCGAGGGAGCCGGGGTGGTCCAGAGGCGGCGGCAATGACGATGAACGGCGCCAGCCGAGGCGATAGAGAGGCGACCGGGGCGACGACTGCAAGGCGGTTCCGCTCGATTTCTGCTATGTCGATGAAGAAGGCGACGATGCGCGGCTCCTGGTCATGGTGCGGCGATGAGGGACGGCCGGTGGTCACGGGATCGACAGCGGGTGTGGCGGCGGCGGTTCGGTCTTGTATCAATTCGAGAAGGGCGAGCTGGAGAAGGGGAATTGGGCGAGCTAGGGTTCGTCCAGCCCGTCGAGGAGGGTCTTATGTGTCTCGGGCACCGACGGATGAATGACACGAGGAGATCGGGCGCGTGGACAGCGCACGCGCGTGCCTGGCGCTATGGCCTCGGTCTCCACTACCCAGAGCTACAGGAAAGGTCGGCTCGGCTGGGCTGGGCCGCACTGTAGCCACTAGGGGCCCAGTCCAGCAGTAAGTCTTAGTCTTACCTTTTTATTCTTTTCTATAACTTCAATAGTTACTGTTTTGCATTTAACTGGAGCACCAATTGACTTTAGTAAAATGTGGAGATGGCCACCTAATTAGTATCGCAATTTAATCCTCTGCCACAAAAAGTTTGGCACTTAATTAAAATATATTGCAAATTTTATAATTTATAAAAGGCATTTAATTTATTGTTAAAACCACTGTTGTAATTATTTTAGTGCATTTAAACCTTTTGTAAAAATTTGGTTTCTGCACCAATAATACTTATGAATTATTTGCCACAGTTTGCACATTTTAGTTTTGACATTTGAAAACTTTTAGTTTTGACTTTGTTTTAAAATTGAATTTGAACCGACTTTGAATCAACGCGAGTTCAACAACAGTAATCATGATGACATGGCATCATTAGCAGGGAATTACTGTAGCTTAATTAACCGGGCGTTACATATGGACCTGAATCTGGTCGAAATTTCATTCAAATGAAATTTGAATTATTTGGACTATGGACCTGAATATTTTTGAAGAAATTGGGTGTAGGTACTAAGGTCCTTCTGTGGAAATTTTGGTGAGGTCAGAAGGGTTAGAGAAAATGGAGTTCCTTTGCAATTTCTAATAAGGTCAAGTATTGTTGGAATATTTGCTCTAAAACAATTTGGATGAAAAGAAAATAGTGTGTGTGTGTGTGTGTGTGTGTGTGTGTGTGAGAGGAATAGCTAGAACAGAATTTGGGTTCTGTCCTAGGTAGAGAAGTGTTCATTTGCATATTCCATTATTGTTGATTATATCTTTTCACTGAAGTGGTCGTGTTATATGCAAATTCCTCAATAGTGTTTGCTCATGTTATATGCAACATTGAAGTGGTTCGATTGTGCCCAAGTGGCCTTTTGTTGTTTTGCAGGGAATGATTCCGAGTGGCCTATGTTTTGCCGGAATGTTGATTCATTTCTGTTCCGGCAAATTTCAGGTGCTCCATTTGTCCAGTTTGTTGCAAAGGTCATGCCGAAATTTTCCGTGAATTTCGGCATGACTTGTGCTACAAACTAGGACATATCGCGTGCCCGGGATTTGCTGCAACAGGAATGAATCAACATTCCTGCAAAACATTGGCCTTTTTTTATGTCATTATTCATTTTATTAGGTCTAGAATTAATTGACTAGATTTAATCGTAGGAAACATGGCTAGCAACGATGAAGGACAGGGTTCTGGTGATTGCAACGTCTACGCGGCGGCAGGCGCCTATTTAAACCTTCTCGATGAGCAACGGTTGTTGCAGGGCCCACCTGTCACATCCAAGACTGAGACCGACATCGAGACCGGCGCTGAGACTAACACCGGCGCCGAGACCGGCGCTAAGACCGGCGCCGAAACCGGCACCGAGACTAGCGAAGCCGTTATAGAACCGAAATGAAAGAGGCAACGGCGCCCAAACCAGCTCATCACTACTAGACTGGTGGTCACGGAGGTGGACTCCGGCAATTTTGAGCCAAAAGAGCCTACGGAAGCGCGCGCGTGCTACGGCAATCAAATAGGTTGCATCCTACGGGCAATCGCCACCATCAACGATGAGAAACTAAAGAAGATACCAGATATGAAGCACTCCCTCCTAACTAAGTTGCACCAGGTATTCTTGTTCTCAAGCCGGGATGAAATCAAATATACTGATCCAGATAAAAACCCGGCAATGAAGAAGATAAACAACCGCGCCATGGGCAAGTTTAGCAGCACGTTGTCCGCCTGGAAAGTAAGGGTGAAACATCGGATCATCGCCAAAAAGGAACCCTACTCCGAGATTGTAAAGGATAATCCGACAATTACGGAAGAGCAGTTCGAAATATTCAAGAAGACTTGTGTTGCCGAAGATGTCAAAGAAAAGTCGGAGTACATGAAGGGGCTCCAAGAGAGGAACATGGGGTGCCACCACCTCAGAAGCCGTGGTTACGCGGGGAAGAGGCCCATATGGGCCAAGGAGGTCGCGGAACGCGAAAGTCGGAGTTCACCATCCCGCAGGAGCGTGACGTCATCAGGGCCCGATACCGTTAGGACCCAGTCAACAAGGTTTTCGATACGGACGCGGGCACGAAGGAGTTCATGAGACTGCTGGTAATTATTAATTTACCCCCTAATTTTAGCTTCTGATCAATTCAACAGCACGTTTAGTCACATTTGTAAACGAGCCATGTTCCTTTTACAAAAAGAGCAGCACAGGATTGCGGCCAAAAGCGACTTGCCGTCTGAGGCATTGGCGAGGCCCAAGTGGGACACCCCATTCAACCGGGCCTTGAACATATTGAAATGACTCCCGGTGGACACTCGGCCGTCGTATGGACGTGTGCACGGCGTCGGAGACGGCGCCACGTGGAAGAAGTACTACCGTGAGACCACGGAGGAGAGAAAGGAAAGACGGAGGTTAAATGAAGAAAACATTGACAAGAAGGTTGAGATTGCGGTTGAAAAGAAACCAACTGAGACAGTCAAAGCAGCGGTAGCTACCGCAAGAGAGGAGATGGCAGCTTCATATAATGTCTTGGTTCCGGCTATCGTCAGTTGGACCAAGCAAAATCCAGATAAAGAGGCAGCGGACTTTCCCCTTTCCAACTTCTTCGGACCTGCTCCCGCACCTGCTAGCAGCCCGTCCTCCGTCTCTGGCGTGCTCGGTGGGGCCTCGTCTTTGGCTGAGCTTGACGCCCTCACGGTACCTGTCACACCGGCCCTCTTCAATATATGTATAATCTCCCGTTTCCGTTGCCTTTCAGATGTCTCACGTCACAGACATGTCTTTGCAGGCCGACGTAACCTCGTGCACCATACTGTACACCATCGACGGCCAGAAGGTGGACGTGGGAAAGGCGACGATAGTGAAGCCGAAGGAACAATTGTTCCACAGCCGGCTGATCCCCCCTGACGCCTTCAAGGTTTCTGTGGCCAGTGTCGAACCGGGCCACGAGAATTTGGCTCCTCCGGTAGCACTAGGGGGAGATGACGACGAGACCCCGCGGCGGCTTGGCGATTGCAAGCGTTGGGTCCTGTTGTGGCCGAAGAGTCTGCTTCGTCTAGAGGCGGCCGGGAGCACACCCACGACCAAGCAGCCTCAGCAAGGTATGAACACCAACACCCCACCTACCCAATTAGCGTCGCTTGTCGTGCCGGGTGAGGAAGAGGCTCCATTAGTGGCTGATGACGTCGCCGCCGTCAAAGAAGCAATGCATGATGCCATCGATGAGGATTACGATGACCCTCTACAGTATCTTAATACTGGCGCCTATGACGACGGAGGATTGATGGCTCAGCAGTATGAGTACTCAGGGTTTGAGCATGATGAGTCGGTGCCTGAATTGCCGGAGGATGAACGTATTATAGGCGACCTTCCAGTAGCAAAGAAGCATAGGAAGAGATCGAGGAAAGGCAACAAAGCTGCTTCTATGATCCAGCCGCCTCAGCAGCCTAGGGTTCAAGACCGTATACCTAACCCCGGTGCGGCAAAATGTCATATCCCCGGTCATCCGATCCTACCTAAGGCAGCGGTAGAGGCCATATACGGCGAACTAAGGAGACTTCATGATGATATGCTGCGGAGAGAGAAAAGCCTGATCGCCTCAAAAAATTTAGGATACCCGCTCTACGTGGTTAACGTGCCACAGCAAAGGTTGTACGTCGACATATTCCCCGCAGAGAAGTTCTTCCTTTGATTCGATTACATCTTCGACATGTTTCACTTGAAAAAGCTCGATTTTACGTTTGTCCGCCTTTTTGCCTTGTACATGAACTACATCATCAGGATTGAGCAGATACATTATATCTGTGTCGTTGACCCGTACTTCATGCACGAGGGCTTCTTGGCAGTCTGCCCAAAGCACCGTGAATACGCGAGTAACTACATCGCCGATTTCATGGTCGGCAATAAGGACAAGGAGACGATTCTCGTGCCTTATCATCCCATGTAAGTCATCCGCGCGGATATCCTTCCTTCGATTTCAATCATTCATTTGCTCGATGGAGGCTAATTTGAGGAGTACTTATTTTGCGCAGCGACGGGCGCGCCGTCCTCATCATCCTTTACCCCCGATTCTCCCTCGCTCTTTACTTGGACTCATCGAAGAACATGAACAAAAAGGATTACACCCACATCAAGTCTATTCTCGACAGTGCTATCTTTAGCTACGGCCTACAGGGTGGAGAGATCAAGATCAGGAAGACAAGGAACCGCGCGCCCGCCTTTGGCCATAAGACCGACTTCTGCTGCCTCCAGCAACCGAGTGGTACTCTTAGTGATGGATTCTATGTCCTCCACCACATGCTAGAGTACAGACGGGATCAGCAGAACCTGCGCATGTTACCTAGATCCGGCGATGCCCATATTCTGCAATGGGCAAAGAACCTAGGAGATATCCCAGATCATCGACTTCGAGCTGAGTTCTATCACATCTAGTGTGAACTTGCCCAAATCATCATGAAGGAGGTCGTCGAAAAAACAGGATTGTTCTACGAAGAAGGGCAAATGTCGCGGGAAGACATCCGAACACGCGTATCGGCTCAGCGTCTCGACCTGAAGCCTTTCACTGCGCTCGGGGACTATCTCCCTGACTTGGATGGATGGCACGACATGTTGGAGTGATTGACGATATATGACAAAGTGTCCGTTTAGTCCATACTTTCTCTATGATGAAACTTTGAGTTATGAATGACGAAACTTATGAGATTTTGCTTCTATTTTTGCCAAGTCTGTCTCTTTCTATTGCTCAACTATATATGTTGCATATTATCGACTCATGTGACGATGCAGGTACATAGATCATCGATGGCGAATAAGTGCTACGCCAGGAGTATACGACGAGTGGCCGGAGTGTCAGGCCCAGTTGTACCGGTTTTCGAGCGATAGCCAGAGAGGGTTAGATAGCAGAGCTGAAGCAGAAAGTAGTTAGTTTAGGTTCACGCTAGAGCGAGAGAGGGATACGAAACGGTGCCTCAAGAAGTACTATATTATGTATGATGAGACATGCCATGTAACTTGTATAGCTATATCATGATTATGATGTGACGACATGATTTGTGTTGGAAGATATGATGAGACTATTATGTGTATGATATGATGAGCATATTGCCAGTTTATGATATGATTAGAATACTGTATAAAATCTGTACAAAAACATCGCAAATACGTAGCAAAAAAAAAAGATATGTGAAATAGCGCTGGTATGGACAGTGCCACTGCTAAGTAGCTATAGTAGTAGCGCGGGCAGAAGAGCGCTACTGCTAAATGTTAGCTGTAGCGCCGTATCAGTAGCGCGGTGCCCCGCGCTACTGATAGCCCTTAGACCCGCGCTACTGCTAGGCTTTTCCTTAGTAGTGATAATTTCTCTGGGCACTGTCTAGAGTTTTACTAGCATAATGGATAACATTCAATTTCTTATCAACTCTTTGCCCTAGAACAGCTCCAACAGCACAATCACTAGCATCACACATAATTTCAAAGGGTAAATTCCAATTAGGTGGTTGAACAATAGGTGCAGAAATCAAGGCTTTCTTAAGTATTTCAAATGCTTCTACACAATCATCATCAAAAATAAAAGGAACATCTTTTTGCAAGAGATTAGTGAGAGGCCTAGAAATTTTAGAGAAGTCTTTAATAAACCTCCTATAGAAACCAGCATGACCAAGGAAACTTCTTATACCTTTGATATCTTTAGGACACGGCATCTTTTCAATAGCATCTACTTTAGCTTTATCAACTTCAATACCTCTTTCAGAAATTTTATGCCCCAAGACAATACCTTCATTAACCATAAAGTGGCACTTCTCCCAATTCAAAACATGATTAGTTTCTTCACATCTCTGCAGAACTCGATCAAGGTTGCTTAAGCAATCATCAAAAGAAGTTTCGTAAACGGAGAAATCATCAATGAAAACCTCAATAATCTTTTCACAAAAGTCAGAGAATATAGCAGTCATACATCTTTGAAAGGTAGCAGGTGCATTGCATAAACCAAAAGGCATACATCTATAAGCAAAATTACCGAAAGGGCAAGTAAAAGTGGTCTTTTCTTGCTCCTCTTTTGACATAGGTATTTGAGAAAAACCAGAGTAACCATCTAGAAAGCAAAAATGTGTATGTTTGGATAATCTTTCTAGCATTTGATCAATAAAAGGTAGAGCGTAATGATCTTTTCTAGTAGCTTTGTTTAATTTACGAAAATCAATTACCATTATATAACCTGTAACAATTCTTTGTGGAATCAATTCATTCTTATCATTAGGAACAACAGTAATACCTCCCTTCTTAGGGACACAATGAACGGGACTTACCCATCTACTATCAGCAATGGGATAAATTATACCTGCCTCCAGAAGCTTTAATATTTCATTTCTTACCACTTCTTTCATCTTAGGATTCAGCCTTCGTTGGTGATCAACAACTGGTTTAGCATCAGGCTCCATATTAATTTTGTGCTGACATAGAGTGGGACTAATGCCCTTAAAATCATCAAGAGTATATCCAATAGCTGCACGGTGCTTCCTCAGAGTTTTCAATAATTTCTTTTCTTCATGCTCTGAAAGGTTAGCACTAATAATAACCGGATATATCTTCTTTTCATCGAGATAAGCATATTTCAGAGTATCAGGTAATTGTTTAAGCTCAAACACGGGATCACCCTTGGGTGGAGGAGGATCCCCAAGGATTTCAATAGGCAAATTGTGTTTCAAAATAGGCCCTTGATTAAAGAATATTTCATCTATTTCCCTTCTTTCATTCATAAACATATCAGTTTCATGGTCTAGCAAATATTGTTCTAAAGGATCAGTAGGAGGCACGGCAATAGAAGCAAGACCAATAATTTCATCTTTACTAGGCAATTCTTTATCATGGGGTTGTCTACGAAACTTAGAGAAATTAAAATCATGAGACACATCCCCAAAGCCGACAGTAACAATATCCTTTTCGCAATCAATCTTAGCATTAACAGTGTTCAAGAAAGGTCTACCAAATATAATGGGACAAAAATCATCTTGTGGGGAACCAAGAACAAGAAAATCAGTAGGGTATTTTATTTTCCCACACAAGACTTCAACGTCTCTAACAATCCCAATTGGTGATATAGTATCTCTATTGGCAAGCTTAATAGTAACATCAATATCTTCTATCTCAGCAGGTGCAATATCATTCATAATTTCTTGGTATAAGGTATAAGGAATTGCACTCACACTAGCACCCACATCACATAAGCCATGATAACAGTGATCTCCTATTTTAACAGAAACAACAGGCATGCGAACAATGGGTCTATGTTTATCTTTAATATCGGGTTTAGCAATCCTAGCAGCTTCATCATAGAAATAAATAACATGCCCATCAATATTATCAACCAAGAGATCTTTAACCAAAGCAATACTAGGTTCAACTTTAATTTGCTCAGAGGGTGTAGGTGTTCTAGTATAACTCTTACGAACCACAGTTGAAGCTTTAGCATGATCCTTTATTCTAACAGGAAAAGGTGGTTTCTCAATATAAGCAGTAGGAACAATAGGATCAACATTATAAGTAATAGTTTCTTCTTCAACTTTAATAGGTTCTAATACTTTCACTTCAATGGGAGGATGATATTTAAACCACTTCTCCTTAGGGAGGTCAACATGAGTAGCAAAAGATTCACAGAAAGAAGCTACTATCTCTGAGTCAAGTCCATATTTAGTGCTAAAATCATGAAAAGCATCGGTATCCATGAAAGATTTAACACAATCAAACCTAAGGTTTATACCTGACTCCTTACCTTCGTCGAGTTCCCAATCTTCAGAGTTTCATTTAATTATTTCCAACAAAACCCATTTGAATTCAATATCCTTCTTCATAAAAGAACCAGTACAAGAAGTATCGAGCATGGGTTGATCATTACGAGAAAGCCGAGCATAAAAATTCTGAATAATAATTTCTCTTGAGAGCTCATGATTAGGGCATGAATATAACATTGACTTAAGCCTTCCCCAAGCTTGAGCGATACTTTCTCCTTCACGAGGCCAAAAATTATATATATAGTTCCGATCACGATGAACCAGATGCATAGGATAAAACTTCTGTTGAAATTCCAATTTCAATCGGTTGTAGTTCCAGGATCCAATATCATCACATAGCCTATACCATGTCAATGCCTTTCCCTTCAAAGATAAAGGGAAGACCTTCTTCTTGACATCATCTTTGGGCAAACCTGCAAGCTTAAATAATCCACAAACTTCATCCACATAGATTAGGTGCATATCAGGATGTAATGTTCCGTCTCCTGCATAAGAATTAGCTAGCAGTTTCTCTATCATACCCGAAGGAATTTCATAATAAATATTTTCAGTAGGTGCAGTAGGTTGAGGAGCAACTCTTTGCTCTTCCGGTCAAGGTGAAGATACCCCGAACAAGCCCCTCAAAGGATTATTTTCCATAGTGACAAGTGACAGTAAATTTCAGCACACTATATAAATGTTTCCTTACCAAATTCCACTTACCAAAGGCGCTTCACTCCACGGCAACGGCGCCAGAAAAGAGTCTTGATGACCCACAAGTATAGGGGATCTATCGTAGTCCTTTCGATAAGTAAGAGTGTCGAACCCAACGAGGAGCAGAAGGAAATGACAAGCGGTTTTCAGCAAGGTATTCTCTGCAAGCACTGAAATTATCGGTAATAGATAGTTGTATGATAAGATAATTCGTAACGAGTAACAAGTAACAAAAGTAACTAAGGTGCAGCAAGGTGGCCCAATCCTTTTTGTAGCAAAGGACAAGCCTGGACGAACTCCTATATAAAGCAAAGCGCTCCCGAGGACACATGGGAATTGTTGTCAAGTTAGTTTTCATCATGCTCATATGATTTGCGTTCGTTACTTTGATAATTTGATATGTGGGTGGACCGGTGCTTGGGTGCTGCCCTTCCTTGGACAAGCCTCCCACTTATGATTACCCTCTCGCAAGCATCCGCAACTACGAAAGAAGAATTAAGATAAATCTAACCCATAGCATGAAACATATGGATCCAAATCAGCCCCTTACGAAGCAACGCCTAAACTAGGGTTTAAGCTTCTGTCACTCTAGCAACCCATCATCTACTTATTACTCCCAATGCCTTCCCCTAGGCCCAAATCATGGTGAAGTGTCATGTAGTCGACGTTCACATAACACCACTATGAAAGACAACATACATCTCATCAAAAAACTCGAACCAATACCAACTTCACAAGATTACTTATAACAAGACTTCTCCCATGTCCTCAGGTACAAACGTAACTACTCACAAAGCATATTCATGTTCATAATCAGAGGAGTATTAATTATCATTAAGGATCTAAACATATGATCTTCCACCGAATAAGCCAACTAGCATCAACTACAAGGAGTAATCAACACTACTAGCAACCCACAGGTACCAATCTGAGGTTTTGAGACAAAGATCGGATACGAGAGATGAACTAGGGTTTGAGAGGAGATGGTGCTGGTGAAGATGTTGATGGAGATTGACCCCCTCTCGATGAGAGGATCGTTGGTGATGATGATGGCTTCGATTTCCCCCAGCCGGAGGGAAGTTTCCCTGGCAGAACAGCTCCGCCGGAGCCCTAGATTGGTTCCGCCCAAGTTCTGCCTTGAGACGATGGCGCTTCGTCCCGAAAGCTTCCTTCTAATTTTTTCCTGGTCAAAACACACCATATAGCAGAAGATGGGCATCGGGGGCCTGCCAGGTGGCCCACAAGGCAGGGGGCGCGCCCAGGGGGGTAGGGCGCGCCCCCCACCCTTGTGGATGGCTGGTGGCCCCCCTCTGGTGCTTTCTTCGCCCAATATTTTTTATATATTCCAAAATAATTCTCCGTGAAGTTTCAGGACTTTTGGAGTTGTGCTGAATAGGTCTCTAATGTTTGCTCCTTTTCCAGTCCAGAATTCCAGCTGCCGGCATTCTCTCTCTTCATGTAAACCTTATAAATAAGAGAGAAAAGGCATAAGTATTGTGATATAATGTGTAATAACAGCCCATAATGCGATAAATATCAATATAAAAGCATGATGCAAAATGGACGTATCAATGTGAAAAGCTCGTAGGCATTGGATCGACAATGATAATTCTGTCGGATGATATTCATCATGTAGTTGTCATAACATAGGGTGACACAGAACTAGCTCCAATTCATCAATATAATGTAGGCATGTATTCCGTATATAGTCATACGTGCTTATGGAAAAGAACTTGCATGACATCTTTTGTCCTACCCTCCCGTGTTATCAGGGTCCTAATAGAAACTAAAGGATATTAAGGACTCCTTTTAATAGAGAACCGGACCAAAGCATTAGCACTTAGTGAATACATGAACTCCTCAAACTATGATAATCATCGGAAAGAATCCCAATTATTGTCACCTTGGGGTATGCGGATCATAACACGTAATAGGTGTCAACTTGCAAGATAGGATCAAGAACACAAATATATTCATGAAAACATAATAGGTTCAGATCTGAAATCATGGCACTCGGGCCCTAGTGACAAGCATTAAGCATAGCAAAGGCATAGCAACATCAATCTCAGAACATAGTGGATACTAGGGATCAAACCCTAACAAAACTAACTCAATTACATGATAAATCTCATCCAACCCATCACCGTCCAGCAAGCCTACGATGGAATTACTCACGCACAGCGGTGAGCATCATGAAATTGGTGATGGAGGATGGTTATGATGGCGACGGCATCGATTTCCCCTCTCCGGGGCCCAAAACAGACTCCAGATCTGCCCTCCCAAGGAAGAACAGGAGGTGGCGGTGGCTCCGTATCGTAAAACGTGATGAACTCTTCTCCTTGATTTTTTTCTCCATGGATGTGAATATATAGCATTGGAATTAGGGTCGGAGGAGGTCCAGGGGGCCCACAAGCCACCTAGGCGCGCCCCCCTTGGGGCGCGCCCCCCAGGCTTGTGGCCAATGGGTGGACCCCCTCTAGTTGATTCTTGCGCAAGTATTTTTTATATATTCCAAAAATATTCTCCGTAAATTTTCAGGTCAATCCGAGAACTTTTATTTTTGCACAAAAATATCACCATGGCAATTCTGCTGAAAACAGCGTCAGTGCGGGTTAGTTCCATTCAAATCATGCAAATTAGAGTCCAAAACAAGGGCAAAAGAGTTTGGAAAAGTAGATACGATGGAGACGTATCAACTCCCCCAAGCTTAACCCATTGCTTGTCCTCAAGCAATTCAGTTGACAAACAAAAAGTGACAAAGAAAAACTTTTACAAACTCTGTTTGATCTTCTTGTTGTAAATATGTCTAGCTGATGTTCAGGTTTTCAGCAAAGATTATGAACTAACCATATTCACAATAACATTTAGGTCTCACATTTACTCATATCAATGGCATAATCAACTAGCGAGCAATAATAATAAATCTCAGAGGACAACACTTTTTTCAAAACAATCATGATATGATATGACAAAATGGTATCTCGCTTGCCCTTTCTGAGACCGCAAAATATAAATGCAGATCACCTCTGAAGACCAAGGACTGACTAGACATTGTAATTCATGGCAAAAGAGATCCAGTCACAGTCAAACTCAATATCAATTAATAACAATGCATACAAATGACAGTGGTGCTCTCTAGCTGGTGCTTTTTTTTAGAGGATGATGACTCAACAATAAAAGTAAATAGATAGGCCCTTCGCAGAGGGAAGCATGGATTTGCAGAGGTGCCAGAGCTCAGACTTTTAAAACAGAGATGAATATAATTTTGAGCGGTATGCTTTCATCGTCAACATAACAACCAAGAGATCTCACTATCTTCCATGCTAGATACGTTATAGGCGGTTCCCAAACAGAATGGTAAAGTTTTTACTCCCCCTCCACCAACAATCACACTCCACGGCTAGCCGAATTCACGGGTGCCGTCCATACCAACAACAGTCCTGGGGGAGTTTTGTTTTATGATTATATTTTGATTTGATTTCGAGCATGGAACTGGGCATCCCGATTCCCAGCCACTTTCTCGTGGATGACAAGTGAATAAACCCTTATCGTGAGAATAACCCACCTAGCATGGAAGATACTGACAGCCCCCAGTCACTACATGAGCGATTCGGGCATACAAAACAGATTATTATTTGAAGGTTTAGAGTTTGGCACATGCAAATTTACTTGGAACAGCAGGTAAATACCGCACATAGGAAGGTATGGTGGACTTGTATGGAACAACTTTGGGTTTAAGGAAGTGGATGCACAAGCAGTATTCCCGCTTAGTACAAGTGAAGGCTAGCAAAAGATTGAGGAGCGACCAACTAGAGAGCGACAACGGTCATAAACATGCATTGAGATTAACCAACAATGAGTGCAAGCATGAGTAGGATATAAATCACCATGAACATAAATATCGTGGAGGCTATGTTGATTTTGTTTCAACTACATGCGTGAACATGTGCCAAGTCAAGCCACTTGAATCATTCAAAGGAGGATACCATCCTATCATACTACATCATAACCATTTTAAAATGCATGTTGACACTCAAGACAAACCATTATACACTCCTAGCTAGTTAAGCATGGCATGAGTAACTATAATCTCTAATTGTCATTGCAAACATGTTTCATTCATAACAAGCTGAATCAAGAACGATGAGCTAATCATATTCACAAAAACAAAATAGGGCGAGTTCATACCAGCTTTTCTCCATCTCAATCAATTCATCATATATCTTCATTATTGCCTTTCACTTGCACGACCGAACGATGTGAATAATAATAAGAGTGCACGTTTATTGGACTAAGCTGGAATCTGCAAGCATTCATTCAGAGGAGAAGACAAGGTAATATGGGCTCTCTATTAGATCATCAATAATGCATATGAGAGGCACTCAACATTTTCATCGTGGTCTTCTCCTTACGACCCAAAGAAAAGAAAAGAATTTCAAAGAAACACACTAAAATGTTTTTGGAGTTTTTTGATTTTTCTAGAAGAAAGCAAATAACAGAAAACAAAAAGAGAAAAACTATTTACACGGGAAAGCTCCTAACAAGCAAAAGAAGAACAAGAAATCTTTTGGGGTTTTCTTTTAATACTACAACTAATTAAACTAGAAAGAAACTAGAACTAATTTTTTTTTATTTTCTCAAAGTTTTTCAAAACACACAAGAAGAAAGCGAGAAAAATAAACTAACATGGATAATACAATGAAAAAGTATGAAAACCGACAACTGGAATGAGTGTGTGAACATGAATGTAATGTCAGTGAGAAATACGTACTCCCCCAAGCTTAGGCTTTTGGCCTAAGTTGGTCTAGGGCCACGGCTGGCCTGGCGGATATCCAAAGTGGTAATTGGGGTTGTACTATGATGCGGCAGCTACTGCCTGGAGGGCTGCCTCGTGAAGGAGAGCAGTCTCCCTCTCTCTCTCGTACTCAGCTGCCTCCTCCCTGGTTATAAAGTATCTTTGTTTTACCTGAGAGTCAAAGAAAGCAGAAGTAGGAAGGGTAATATGGACAGCGCGCAGCCTGTCAAAGATTAGTCGGTATAGGAGGGACTGTTCGTTTCTCTCAAGAAACTGGTAGCGTACCATAGCATTATAATCAAAGAAAGTAGGTGGCAAAGGAAAATCATTTTCTCTTATGGGGACACCAAGATAAGTAGCTAAGCGAGTGGCATAAATTCCACCAAAGAAATCTCCATCCTTAGCATTATTATGTAGTCTACGTGCAATGATTTCCCCCAAATTAAAACTTTTATCATTCATTACTGTGCTCTTAAGAACAATGAGATCAGAGGCACAAAGGTGAATGTGCTCATGTTTTCCATTAATGCATCTACCTATGAAGAGAGCAAAGTAATGTATAGCAGGAAAGTGAATGCTCCCTATAGTGGCTTGTGTTATGGTCCTGGTTTCTCCTACAGTAATGCTAGCGAGGAACTCAGAACAATCAGATTTACGAGGTTCAATACAACTACCCCAATGTGGAATTTTGCATGCTTCATTAAAATCTTCTAGGTCCATGGTAAATGATTTATCATAAAGATCAAACAAAACAGAATGCGTGTTGCGCTGAACAGAATATTCAAATCTCCTCACAAAGGAATCGGTAAGGTTGTAGTACTGAGGACACTTATCTGACACAAAGTTTGTCAGCTCGGCGTTATGCACGTACGCATAGAACTCATCTTTGAAACCAGCACTGGTCATGAAATCATCCGACGGCCATTCGCAAGGTTGCACTTGAGCATACCTTGGTAGTTCAAGGTCCGGCTCATGTATCGCAAGCCCTGGAGATTTCTTCTTTGAGGAACCACCTTGGAACACTTTTCTCAACATTTTCTTCCTCTGAAAATTTCTGAAATTTTTAGTGACTCAAAATAAAAGTGAACAAAACTCAACAAAACTAATAGCGACTACTCCCACAAGTGCCTAGAGGCCATATCATGCAACAAAACTACTTTGGACCATCTAAATTTGACATGCAAGCTCAAGAACAAGGTCACCACAGCAGCAAAAATTTGCAATATATAAAGCACTAGAACAAAAATTATTTGGACCATTGGAGGAGTCGCATACCGAAGAACAATCCCCCGAAGCAGTTTTGGAAACGGAGTTCCGAGCAAGGAGATCGAAAATGGCAGCAAAATGAGCAAGAACACGGGTTTGAGCAATGGTGGGATTTTTTTTGCAGCAAGACCAAGGGAATGGGTGCTGGCATAAGTGAGGGGGACCCACGTGGGACCCACAAGCCCTGTAGGCGTGCCCAGGGGGTGGGCGCGCCCTGTGGGCTTGTGGCCCACTGGTGCACCCCCCCCTGAGGTGTTTTCAGTGCCTAAAATTCTTAAATATTCTGGAAAAAATCATACTAAATTTTCAGTGCATTTGGAGAACTTTTATTTTCTGGACATTTTTTTATTGCACGGATAATTCAGAAAAAAGAAAAATAAAAGCAATTCTACTTTATTTATTCTAAATAATAGAGAGTAAAAGTTGGGTACAGAAGGTTGTGCCTTCTAAATTCATCCATCTCATGCCCATCAAAAGGAATCCATTAACAAGGTTGATCAAGTCTTATTAACAAACTTCTTCCGAATGGCATGAGACCGGAGAATTTTCGAATAACACTAAGTTACCTCAACGGAGATATGCATGTCCCCAACAATAAGAATATCATATTTCTTTTTGACAGTAGGAATAGGGAATTTAAAACCTCCAATAGCAATTGTTGGAATTTCTCCAATAGAGTTGATACTATTCACTTGAGGTTGTTTCTTCGGAAAGAGTACCGTATGCTCATTACCATTAACATGAAAAGTGACATTGCCCTTGTTGTCCTCGGGAATATCAAGAATAACAAAGTCCGCTAAGATAGTAACATTTGCAACTACGACAGGTACATCCTCACAAACACCGATGGGTATAGCAGTTGATTTATCGGCCATTTGCAAAGAGATTTCAGTTGGTGTCAACTTATTCAAATCAAGTCTACGATATAAAGAGAAAGGCATAACACTAACATCGGCTCCAAGATGACATAAAGCAGTTTTAACATAGTTTCTTTTAATGGAGCATGGTATAGTTGGTATTCCTGGATCTCCTAGTTTCTTTGGTATTCCACCCTTAAATGTATAATTAGCAAGCATGGTGGAAATTTCAGCTTCCGGTATCTTTCATTTATTTGTAACAATATCTTTCATATACTTAGCATAAGGAGACATTTTCAGAATATCAGTCAAACGCATACGCAAAAAGACAGGTCTAAGCATTTCAACAAAGCGCTCAACATCCTCGTCATCCTTTTTCTTGGATGGTTTAGGAGGAAAGGGCATGGGTTTCTGAACCCATGGTTCTCTTTCTTTACCATGTTTCCTAGCAACAAAGTCTCTTTTATCATATCTTTTATTCTTAGGTTGTGGGTTATCAAGATCAACATCAGGTTCTATCTCCACATCATTATCATTACTAGGTTGAGCATCAACATGAACATCATCATTAACATTATCACTAGGTTCATGTTCATCACTAGATTGTGTTTCAGCATCAGAAATAGAAATATCATTTGGATTCTCGGGTGTGTCTGCAACAGGTTCACTAGAAGCATGCAAAGTCCTATCAGTTTTCTTTTTCTTCTTAGATGAACTAGGTGCTTCAGAATTAATTCTCTGAGAATCTTGCTCAATTCTCTTAGGGTGGCCTTCAGGATACAAAGGTTCCTGAGTCATTCTACCACCTCTAGTCACAACTTTAACAGCAGGATCATTCATTTTATTATTCATCTCATTAAGCAAATCATTTTGTGCCTTGAGTACTTGTTCTACTTGAATTTTTACCATGGAAGCATGTTTACTAATAAGCTTAAGATCATTAATAGTTCTACACATATAATCACCCAAGCGTTCAAGCATATAAGCATTACGTTTAAATTGTCTACTGACATATGCATTGAAGTTTTCTTGTTTAACAATAAAGTTATCAAATTCATCCAAGCATTGACTAGCAGACTTATTACGAGGAATATCACCTTCATCAAATCTATAGAGAGAATTTACCTCTACTACCTGTGTCGGAGCATTAAGACCATGTATTTCTTCAATAGGTGGTAAATTCTTAACGTCTTCAGCTTTAATACATTTTTCTTTCATAGATTTCTTTGCCTCTTGCATATCTTCAGGACTGAGAAATAGAATACCTCTCTTCTTTGGAGTTGGCTTAGGAGGTGGTTTGGGAAGATTCCAATCATTATCATTGCTCAATATATTATTCAATAGTACTTCAACTTGTTCAACAGTTCGTTCCCTGAAAACACAACCAGCACAACTATCTAGGTGGTCCCTAGAAGCATCGGTTAGTCCATTATAAAAAATATCAAGTATTTCGTTCTTCTTGAGAGGATGATCAGGAAAAGCATTAAGTAACTGGAGAAGCCTCCCCCAAGCTTGTGGGAGACTCTCTTCTTCAATTTGCACAAAGTTAAATATTTCCTGTAAAGCAGCTTGTTTCTTATGAGCAGGAAAATATTTTTCAGAGAAGTAATATATCATATCCTGGGGACTACGCACACAACCAGGAGCAAGAGAATTAAACCATATATTAGCATCACCCTTTAATGAGAAAGGAAATAACTTAAGAATATAATAATAGTGAATTTTTCCTCATGAGCAAATAGGGTGGCTATATCATTCAGTTTAGTAAGATGTGCCACAACAGTTTCAGATTCATAGCCATGGAAAGGATCAGATTCAACCAAAGTAATTAACTCAAGATCAACAGAGAATTCATAATCCTTATCAGTAACACAAATAGGTGAAGTAGCAAACTTAGGATCATATTGCATTCTAGCATTCAAAGATTTTTCTTTCCACTTGCATAATAATTTCTTAAGGTCATCTCTATCCTTACAAGCAAGAAAGTCCCTAGCTTCCTCTCCATCCATAACATAACCCTCAGGTATAACAGGCAACTCATATCTAGGAGAGCTAGGCCTAATAGGTGTTTCAAAGTGTTCAGTTTCAATAATTTCATCAGTCTCAGAAATATAATCAGTTTCATCATTCTCAATATCTTTAGCTCTAGCAAGTTGTTCATCAAGAAATTCACCCAGTGGCACAGTATTATCAAGCAAAGTATTAGCATCATAAGCATCATTCATAGCAGAAGTAACATCATCAATTACATGTGACATATTAGTATTAATAGCAGGTGGTGGTGTCGCAAGCTTACTCAGAACAGAAGGTGAATCAAGTGCAGAGCTAGATGGTAGTTCCTTACCTCCCCTCGTAGTAGAGGGATAAATCTTGGTTCTTGGATCTTTCAAATTCTTCATAGTGATCAATAGATATAAATCCCAAGTGACTCGGAGAATAGAGCTATGCTCCCCGGCAATGGCGCCAGAAAAAGGTCTTGATAACCCACAAGTATAGGGGATCGCAATAGTTTTTGAGGGTAGAGTATTCAACCCAAATTTATTGATTCGACACAAGGGGAGCCAAAGAATATTCTCAAGTATTAGCAGTTGAGTTGTCAATTCAACCACACCTGAAAGACTTAATATCTGCAGCAAAGTTTTAGTAGCAAAGTAGTATGGAAGTAATGGTAACAGTGGCAAAAGTAACAGTAGCAGTTTTGTAGCAATTGTAACAGTGGCAACGGTAAAGTAACTTAGCAAAGATAAATATGTGAAAAGCTCGTAGGCATTGGATCGACAATGATAATTATGTCGGATGATATTCATCATGTAGCAGTCATAACATAGGGTGACACAGAACTAGCTCCAATTCATCAATATAATGTAGGCATGTATTCCGTATATAGTCATACGTGCTTATGGAAAAGAACTTGCATGACATCTTTTGTCCTACCCTCCCGTGGCAGCGGGGTCCTAATGGAAACTAAGGGATATTAAGGCCTCCTTTTAATAGAGAACCGGACCAAAGCATTAGCACTTAGTGAATACATGAACTCCTCAAACTACGGTAATCACCGGAAAGAATCCCAATTATTGTCACCTTGGGGTATGCGGATCATAACACGTAATAGGTGTCTACAACTTGCAAGATAGGATCAAGAACACAAATATATCCATGAAAACATAATAGGTTCATATCTGAAATCATTGCACTCGGGCCCTAGTGACAAGCATTAAGCATAGCAGACTCATCGCAACATCAATCTCAGAACATAGTGGATACTAGGGATCAAACCCTAACAAAACTAACTCGATTACATGATAAATCTCATCCAACCCATCACCGTCCAGCAAGCCTATGATGGAATTACTCACGCACGGTGGTGAGCATCATGAAATTGGTGATGGAGGATGGTTGATGATGGTGACGGCGTCGATTTCCCCTCTCCGGAAACCAAAACAGACTCCAGATCTGCCCTCCTGAGGAAGAACAGGAGGTGGCGGCGGCTCTGTATCGTAAAATGTGATGAACTCTTCTCCTTGATTTTTTTTCTCCACGGATGTGAATATAGCGTTGGAATTAGGGTCGGAGGAGGTCCAGGGGACCCACAAGCCGCCTAGGTGCGCCCCAGGGGGGCGCCCCCCAGGCTTGTGGCCAATGGGTGGACCCCCTCTGTTTATTCTTGCGCCAGTATTTTTTATATATTCCAAAAATATTCTCCGTAAATTTTCAGATCAATCCGAGAACTTTTATTTTTGCACAAAAATAACACCATGGCAATTCTGCTGAAAACAGCGTCAGTCCAGGTTAGTTCCATTGAAATCATGCAAATTAGAGTCCAAAACAAGGGCAAAAGAGTTTGGAAAAGTAGATACGATGGAGAAGTATCAAGTCTCCATATTCTCTTATAAAGCACCAACTAGAGAGCACTATGATCATACTTGTGCATTGGATGTAGCTAATATTCGAGTGTGTTTAATGAATGGATCAATGATTGAGTATGATGGGCTAGGGATAACTTTCTTTAGTGTTGATATTTTGAAAGACATGGTTGCTTGTTGATATGCTTGAGTATTGAAGTCTTCATGTCAAATATAGACAATTGCTTTGAACCATCTAAAAGTCCAAATGTCCATGCTACAAAAGAAAAGAATATGTGATGAACATGTTAGGAAGCATTCCACATTAAAAATTCTGTTTTTATCATTTACCTACTCGAGGACGAGCAGGAATTAAGCTTGGGGATGCTGATACGTCTCCAAAGTATCTATAATTTTTGACTGTTCCATGTTGTTATATTATCATTCTTGGATATTTTACAATCATTTTATAGCAACTTTATATCATTTTTTGGGACTAACCTATTGACATAGTTCCCAGTGCCAATTGTTGTTTTTTGCTTATTTTTTTACTTCGCAGAATATCCTTATCAAACGGAGTCCAAACGCAACAAAACTTTTTGGAGATTTTTTTTGTCCAGAAGACAACTTGGGAGCCAAGGAAGCACCATAGGGGAGGCCCGTGGGGCCCACAAGACACTAGGGCGCACCAGAGGCCCCTGGCGCGCCCTGATGGGTTGTGGGGCCCATGGGGGTCTCCTCCACCGCCTCTCAGCTCTATAAATACCCAAATATTCCAGAAACCCTAAGGGAGCAGACGAAACACAATTCCAGCTGCCGCAAGTTCCAGAACCACGAGATCCAATCTAGAGCCCTATTCCGGCACTCCGCCGGAGGGGAACACGATCACGGAGGGGTTCATCATCCTCATTGGCGCTCCTCCGATGATGTGTGAGTAGTTCACCATAGACCTACGGGTCCGTAGGCAGTAGTTAGATGGCTTCTTCTCTCTTTTTGATTCTCAATACAATGTTCTCCTCGATGTTCTTGGAGATCTATTTGATGTAATGAACTTTTGCGGTGTGTTTGTTGAGATCTGATGAAGTTCGAGTTTATGATCAAATATATCCATTAATATTATTTGAGTCTTCTTTGATCTCTTATATGCATGATTGTTATAGCCTCGTATTTCTTCTCCGAATCTTTGGTTTAGTTAGGCCAACTAGATTGATTTTTCTTGCAATGGGAAGAGGTGCTTTGTGATGGGTTCGATCTTGCAGTGTCCTCACCCAGTGACAGAAGGGGTAGCGAGGCACGCTATCATTGCTATTAAGGATAAAAAGATGGTGTCTATTCCTACATGAATAGATCTTGTCTAATCATGTCATCATTCTTATTGCATTACTCCATTTCTCCATGAACTTAATACACTAGATGCATGCTGGATAGCGATCGATGTGTGGAGTAATAGTAGTAGATGCAGAATCGTTTCGGTCTACTAATCTTGGACGTGATGCCTATATACACGATCATTGCCTTGAATATCATCATAATTATTTGTTCTTCTATCAATTGCCCAACAGTAATTTGTTTACCCACTGTATGCTATTTTCTCGAGAGAAGCCACTAGTGAAATCTACAGCCCTCGGGTCTGTCTTTTATCATAGGGTTTTCATCATATATGCCATCCGTTGTGTTTCACTACTCGGTTTTGCCATTAAAAGCTACAACTGCTCAAAAATACCATCATTCCGTGAGATACTTGCTAAAAATGACATTAGATACCTTAAAAATGTCATCGTTCCATTAGATGTTTGCTCAAAAATGCCATTAGACATCATTATTGCCAGGTCAAACCCATTGACCATGCTATATGACCAAAATAATCCTTGACCCACATGTGAGATATCTCTATCTCACAATGATAAGTGTGGGCCCCACTTGTCGGGTGTAAGCAAGCGAACAATTTTAGAGAAAAATAAGAACGCTATTAGGGATCAAGTGCGACCCACACTTATCTTAATGAGATAAGAGGGAGATCTGCCATGTTGGGTCAGGGGTATTTTGGTCATTATAACATGATAAATAGGCTTTGAGCTGACAGCAATGGTCTCTAGTGGCAATTTTGACCATGCGCCTAACACATCGATGGCATTTTTGAGCAGTTGAAATTCCTAATGGCAAAACTGAGTAGTGAGACATAATGGGTGGCATATATGATAAAACTATCCAACGCCTTGAATAGTTTATCATAGCGGCTTTGGAATGTGTCGGTGTTGAATGCCACGCAAACATGGATAAGATCCTTGCAAAACTCCTTACTCTTGCATGCCCGGTAAAAATTTGCCACAAAGTGCCTCATGCACCAACGGTGTTGGAGCTTTGGATAGCCTGGAAGTCAACTTCTATTGCTTTGAGAATCCCATGATTGCGATCCGATATGATGCAAATCTCTCTTTTGGGGCCAATCACCTTCGTCCTCACATGACCCATAAACCACTCCCAGTTGTCATCGTGCTCAGAAGGCACCAACGCAAATGCCACCGGCAACACGTTGTCATTGGACGAGTGGGCCATTGCCACCATCAACGTGCCCTTGTACTTGCTAGTCAAGAATGTGCCATCAATTGACAAGACAGGGCAGCAATGCCTAAATGCCTCGATGCATTGCCCAAAGCTCCAAAAAGCTCGATGAAACACTCCCTCAATTGACTCGACCCTATGGCGCATGCCCGGGTTCCGATGAGCAATGGTTCCCAACATTCTCGGAAGAATATTGTACGCGGCGACATAATCACCAGGCAACATACTTATAGCGTTTGCCTTGGCCATCCACACCTTTCCATACTTGACCTCGTACCCGAATCGTTCGAAGACCGAACTCATGAGGAACTTCACCTTCACGGTTGGATCATGGGATATCTCATTCAACAATTTGTAGCCTAAATACTCGGACGTGAGTTGACGGTGTCCCTTGTTTCGGTCTACTTTGTCCGGCGGTATGCACTCGTGGGTGGCCACACAACTCTTCAACTCCCATTGCTCGGTTTCGTTAATCTTTCTTCCACGGACCTTCCATGGGCAACCTTCTTTGTCACATTTGATGGTGTAGCGCACATTTTGGTTCGAATGACCAACAACGTACGACCTATGGTTTCGAATGGTGTAGTCACTCAACCATATCTTGAACTCTTGCAAACAACCAAACTTGATCCCTTTCTTCAAATGAGCGTTCTCGTCCTCACCCGGTGTCCTTGGATCACCCATCCTCGGGCAAGTTGATGGTTCAACCAAACACAACCTCATGCCACCATCAACAACGGCCTTGTCGGTAAGACTAAGATCACGAAACAAAGAGGGTCCTCTTTCCTTGCCATTGACCTTCTTGTAGACTTGATTTTCTTGCGTCGTGGATCCATCCTCGTCCAATTCTTCCGGCGGAGCCTCATCATCCGACTCATACGTACACATACGGCTATAAGGGAGGTTACGGTCCATGTCTTGTTGATGTGCAATGACATCCAAGTCACCAATGGGATTGTAATGAATCTCTTCTCGTTCCGCATACACACCATCTTGAGCAATAGCATCTTCATCAACATGAGCAATGGCATCTTCATCAACATGAACAATGGCATGTTCATCAACACGAGCAATGGCCTCATCTCCAACATGATCAATATCATCACCTCGAACAACTATGGCTCTAGCATTGATGTCCTCTTCATCTGGTTGGCTACTTGGTGGTTGGCTACAAGCATTGTGGACATACACCACGACACTATCATGTATTGGGGAGGACACATTCCGGTTCAAGTCGAGTAGTAGCCGAGGAACTTCAACCTTTGTGGAAACTCAAGTGACTTGTCTTGGGATTCCTCAACTTTATCATTATACACATTCCAATGCAATTGGGAGGTGATGGGCATACTCTTTAATCGGGACTTTACTCCCACTCCCACATCATACCTCCCAATAAGCTTCACCTCATCACTTGGGTTAATCCAATTTAAGACGGTTCTCACTTTCACTACAATATCATCATAGCTAGGGCTTGTGTCAAAAACCATGGCCTCCTCCCCTTCATCGGCATTTCCATTCATAAATGTCGCCTTGCCCAAATAATGCACATTCACTAGTTTATCCATCTAAAAACAATGGGAAAAAATGGAGTCATCCATGGGCCGCCCATTTCATATGGATGAACTATCTACAATATGCATACTTTGAATTAAAGAACTTGTATACCTTAATCATAGCATTAACCCAAACCCTAACCCTAACCCTTCCCTAACTAAATCACTAACCCTTACACAAAATCTAGCTTCCCACAACAAGGATTGCCACACAATACTTAGGCAAAGCATAAATGCACCATAAATGCACAATAAATGCAAAACTTGAGCAAGAACTAGGGTTTGCAAAACTAGTTGAATCCAACCAAATTAGATGATTCCAACCAACCAAATGAAGGGGAGTGGGAGAGGTACCTTGGGTGATGCAAATGCCTTGGATCCACCGGACAAATCTCAAGCAATGGAGGGGGATCTAGTGGGTGCTTTGGTGGGGGAGAAGAGGGGGAGAGAGCTTGAGCTCGGGGAAGAAGATGAGTGGAGTGGATGGGTGGTGGGTGGGCCCCACAACCTTATCCTCCAACTGACCCTACCGCCAGGGTCCCCGGCGGTAGGTTGTATAGACCTACCGCCGGAGGCTATGGCGGTAGGGTACTTTGCCACGTCAGCGACCGTTAACTGCCAAGCGGCCGTCTGTGGCACCTACCGCCAGGCAGGGCGGCGGTAGGCTGTGTACAGCTACCGCCGGGGGGTGTGACGGTAGCCAAAAGGGTCAAATCCCGAAAAAAATTCAGATAGTGGTCAGATCCGGTAAACTATATGAAAATGGTCAAAACACGAAATTTAGCCACCACTGCACAAGAGCATCGTGTCATATCTGATTAGTATGGTTCGCGTTCTTTTTTTTTTTTTTTTGGTTTTGCTGTCCGTCAGGTACCTGTTTTTACCGCTCAACGAATACTGCACTTGCCGGAGCGGGTCGTATATATTTCCTTCTGTGTTGTGCATGTGGATTTTTTGTGTGCTCATGTGTGTGCGCGCCTGCATGCACCGACGGGGCGCTTCCTATTTGATGCTTTGGGCGCCCGTTACTAGTATTTTTGCATATGGGCGTCTGAAACGCCCCACGCTGGGCCAGTTCATGTAACTTTTTTCTGTGATTAAAAATTCAAAAAAGCGCGTTGTATTAGAATCAAACCAGGGACCTCCTTCATCAAAGGTATGCTGGTGTAACCACCCCGCCTACCAGCGCAGATGTGCTAACCTTTAACTTTTCTTTTTTTATTCGCTCCTTTTTATTTTTGGTTCATTTTCCTTTATTCCTTTTTTGTTTTTTGTTTTTTCTTATTTCTTCTTCCTGGACCGATGAATTGTTTGAAAATATGTGAACCTCTTTTTTCAAATCGATCAACTTTTTTTTCATAATCCATGAACTTTTTTTTGAATTTCAATGAATCTTTTCTCATGGATGAACATTTTTCAAATTGCATGTACTTTTTTTAATTTTGATGAACTTTTTGCAAAATTGATTAACTTTTAAAAAAAGGATTTAACTCTTTTTCCAAACTTCGGTGAACTTTTTTTCAAATTCAATGAGCATTTTCATAATTGATGAACCTTTTTTCAAATTCATGAACTTTTTTGAAGTTTGTGCCCTTTTTTTTTCAAAATCCATGAACATTTTTTAATTCCTTTTTCTATTTTTTTATTTTTCAAGTTTTTTGTATTTTTTTTAATAGTCAATGGTTGACCAGTCAACTGGTCAACCGCGACTGGTCAAAATGCGCTCGAGCAAGGAAAACCGGTCAAGCACGTCGAATCTCGCACTCTACATGGGCCAGCCCATTAGGAGGGGCGTCCCCAAGTGGCGCTGAAGGCCCCCACATAGGAACTCCCCACCGACTACGGCAAGGCCAGATGGCCCGCCCAGGACTAAGCAAAACAATGTTTGTTATGAAGACCAGCCCACAACAACGCATTTATTTTCAAATTGGTAAGCACTGAGTTCTGCTCTGCCAACATAAGTTTTTTTGGTAGCTCTGCCACTGCATGTACTATGTGTGTCCGTGTGCATGGGCATGCATCCGTGTGTACATCCGTTTGTGCGTGCTTGCGGGAAGGAGTGACAATATTATCAAGATGCGTTTTACTTTGGGCGTGTCGAGATAATTAATTTGTAACCTAAGCACTAGGTATAATATTGGCATATACTTACTCAAGTTATATGCAATCAATGTACAAATCATACTGTTGCGTGAAAATTGCGCCGCTATGTATTTATTGTTTATGTTATAAAACAATACAAATTTTGTACCAATTGTGTACAGTTTTTTGTTCCATCATTTGTTTTATGTTTTTTTTATTTCTTTTTTCTTTAGGGTAATGTCAATGCACTTAATTTATTCTTCGTCACAATTTTTTTGTTTTTGTCTTTGCCTTTTAGTTTTGTATTTGTCTTTGTTTTTAAATTTTGATTCCTCCTTTTTGTTTCAGTTGATTTTCCATTACTCTGTGTGTGTGTGTGGTATTAGGTATTCTTTTCTCAAGTTCAACCAATTTATTGTTCTTGTACTCGCGCTTTGTGCATGTTCTTGTTTCAGTGTGTGCGCGCGTACATTCGTGCATGTTCTTGTGTGTGTACGCGCAAGCGCGGCACGTACGTACTTACCTGTGCACGTGCACGTGCGAGAGAGAGAGAGAGATGGAAGATGAGAGAGAGATGGAAGATACGACACTATTAATGTGAGATTCAATTCATGTATGACATGTGGAGAGACGAATAGTTTTGATTGTTGTTGTCATGCTATCTGAAACACCCGATATGGCATGGTCATATACATGTTGTTCCATGCAATATGTGTGCAGATCGTAATGTCGTTTGAAAATTGCACTACTATAGTTTCATATTTAGATACTAACAAAAGAGCCCGTGCGTTGCAACGGAAGAGAAAATAACACATGCTCTTAACCCAATAACCACGGCTCAAGACCCTAATAGGTCCACGTCCTTTATTTTCACATGGCATCACATTTGTGTTGCCGAAGGTGGCCTTAGTGAATATGGTCAGTGCTAAGGCGTCTCACTCTCGCGCGCGCGCGCACACTCGCTCGGAATAAGATGAGAAATATTTGTTTCCACAAGGTTTTTAAGAGGTGTGCATGCTTGATTATCGATGTTTTCTTTTCTCTCAAATTTGGTTTTAATGGGTGTTTATTTACAGTTCGGATCGGCGCCGGTACGAAAGAATAACAGACTATGCACTATAGATTAAGTTTGCATTAAAAAATATTTAACAGCTAAAAATAACATCATATTTAGACTCTAGACATTTTCTAATCAAATTTCATATATAACAAGTTAAAATCGGAGTTATGGTTTAAAAGATATGCATAATTTTGTTTTACATAAACTGCGGATTGATTAACCAAAAAGTCAGGGGGGTTTCTGTTAAAATGAAAAAACGATTCGGCTGACTTAAATATGGACGGTGGGTTGATTACCTGAAACGTCAGAGGGTTTTCTGACAAAATAAAAAAAAACGTTTCGGTTATGACTTAAACATGTACTGCGGGTTAATTTACGGAAAACAGAGAGATTATTTTTTTATTAAGTGACGCGACGGTGAGCGGGCAGAAGAGCTGAACAACAATACATGGAATTGCCATCATTGAGATCTTCAATCGATTTTCCTAGTGGTCGGAAAGCAGGAGTTGAACAGTTGTACATAAAATTGCCACCATTGAGATCTTCAATAAAATTTCCTATAGTAAAATCATCCTCTGACAGCACTGGTAAAGGAAAGATTAATTAGACTTTTTGGCGGAAGATTAATTAGACTTTCTGGCGGAAGATTAATTAGAGAATTAACAAAATATTCAAATAGAACACAATAAAAACCCCAAATGCGAAGTCCACCACTATGTTGCATAGCTATTGTTCTTTCGAGATCATCATTGCATAGTTTTAGAGCACCGTAACGCTGACTATCACCATACATGTTGATGATTCAGTTTATAAAGCATGTTAAGAAATGCATCAGGAGCTCACATTCTCGCCTCAGCCAAGACTATGATTGAGGAACAAAAATAAAAGAAGACGTGATCATCAGTTGAATAAAGTAAATGCATGTTAACAAATATAAAATTAGACACAGGTATATTCAGCTATCTTATCCTGAATAAAGAAGACCCGATCTGAACCACAGCAGCGCGCAGTGGATTTGATTGCGCCCCAAGGGCATGCACCTGAAGCGGCCGCGTCGGGCTCCAAGGTCGTCGTTGTGCTCTAAGCCTGAAGCCAAGTGCACCTGACCATCCATAGTTATGAGAATCTGCCATAGCAATCTTCGTATGTCCGTTCTCTCATCACCACCCAGGTAGGAAAGAATCGTCTGTAGCCAGCTTCTGGATATGTGCAAACCCTCATTTCAAGACATAATGATTTCCTAGCTCAACTGGCCGTGGCATATCAGGTTTGGTGTAGAGGATCGAGAGTTTGATCCCACTTTTTAGCAATAATTTTTTGCGCTCTTTCACACAGTAGGTGGGCCGGCTGAGTTGGGCCATAGCGACTACGGACGAAAGGTGCGCCGGCTGAGTTGGCCTGCGATGACGGACGAAAATCTCAATGAAAAATCATGTTAATGACGGACAGACGAAAATTATATTAACGACGGACGAAAATTAGGAGGGAAGAAGCAATAGCCCCTTTATTAATATGTATAGATATAGATTATGGAGTAGTGCAAGTTCTACGAAATCTATGGGCAAGTTTTCATAATCATTTATTTTAAGTTTTCTTTGTTACATGTTTTTTCTCTCCTTTAGGGAAATACCTAAATTCTTAATTCATTTGACCTTAGAAAATATATTTTTTGTTGTAATATATGACTTTATTTACTGACAAGGGAAAAATGTCTTACATAAAAGTTCCTTTATTTTCTCATATATTCTAATTTACTTTTGCACTTTTTGTTGTTGCTTAGGCGATTTTGGCTGTTAGATTTTCTCGTATAAGATAATTACCTGCCATGCTTGCAAATTCTTTATAATAAAGTTGAAGCCATAGAAATAAACTCTAAAAATTGGTGTGATCTTTTTTTTGGGAGAAACTTTCGATCTATTCATAATCAATCATGGTAGTGTAGAGGACATTAGTTGTTAAAAAATTACAATCAGATCCGTGGACCACCTATCGACAACTACAAACACTGAAGCAGACCGATGACACATCGCCATTATCGTCCCTCCCTCTCCGGAGCCAGGCAAATTTTGTTGTAGTAAATAATCAGAAAGCCGTCGTGCTAAGACCCCACAGGACCAGAGCACCAAAGCAGCAACCGTCGTTGATGAAGAAAGTCATAGATTAGAATGATCAAACCTGTGAAGTCCCAAACAAAGATGAACGAAAACTGCATCCAAACAGATCCACCGAATAGGAGCAGCTACCAAATCCCATTGGCGGAGACACACCTCCACATGCCCTCCGACGATGCTAGACACGCCCAGTAGCGGTGCCAGGTTAAAGCGACGCACCAGGCAAACAACGTATGTACAGCGCCAAACAATGCAGAACACTGTAGCTATACCTATAGCCAACGAAGTGACGGCCAGCCACGCCCCAGGCCGAGGCCCTGGCTGCCTGGGGCCTGGATCCGCCACTGGACACGCCATTGGGACGTGAATCAAATGTGGGATACATTATTCTTACTGAGGGACATCGTTGCCGACACACAACCTCCAACCATGACATTGAACCTATCAAGAACGAGAGCGGCGTCTAGCTCCCGCCGACCGGAGGCCGTGGTCCTTCGCACCTCCATGGGCCAAAGGCCATCAGAGATGGGGCGGATCGGTGGCGGCGCCGACGAGAGGAGAAGGAAACCTGATCCGCTGAGGTCTTGGGGCTGCATGAAAGTGACATAATCTTATACTCTCTCTCTATTTTTTTTGAAATTTGGACGGGTTAGTTCATATGCGTCTGGATCATAATCATCTATTTTTTTGCGGGTGGGACCATAATCACCTTCCATTATGTCCTGATCATAATGATACGGGAAATAAAAGCATGCGATGAATTTTTTTAGTCTATATATTTCTTTTAGCGCTTTTATTCACATCTCGAAAATCCCGCAAAAAATAAGTCTACATCTCGTGAAGAATGAAGAATAAAGCCCGTGAGTTCTTTTTAGCACAAAATAAAGCTCGTGAGTCTAAAAAGGAGATGTATTTTTTTTTGTAAAACAGATTGGTAATCCTTTTTCTTTTTTTGAGATCGGTAATCTAATTAAGGTCACCTCTGTGATGACAAAATGGGCCATGGGTCATGTGGGCTGTCACGTCCTGCTTGGGCTCCAGAGCCCAAATTCAGTCAGGTTCACCTGCCCGACCCGCGTAACTGGTTGGACGACGAGCGGTAGGCGAACAAACATATGCTTTCGTTCGGGCTTCTGCTTTTCTTGTGAGAATACGTCTCTTCGACATATTTGAATACTCCCACATCGCTTTTGCAGCTCAGCGGAGGCGGTTTGTAGAGCAATAAAATCAGACATAGGCTTACCGTTCAAAGCATACCTTTCTTGGCCTCATGTCTAAGATCAAGTGTAGTATTTGTTCTTATCAGTTTAATATCTGATACGTGGATCTACGGATCCATGAGATATTAAGTGGATTTTTTATGGGGGAGAATTTGTCCATGCTACATGGATGGTTTTCATGTGTCGGCCAAGCGTTGCACTATCGCTTGAAACAAGGGCACCCCAACCAAAACAAAATAAAATATAATCTCGACCTCAGTTCTGTCCAGATCAGTATCTGTAACGCTGGTGTTAATTTGTTACATAGATGTAGAAGATAGATGAGAGGAGGAATACCCAAAAGCTTCCGGATTCACACCGGACTTCCCTAAAGCGAATTTGCACTGATCCAGAGGGACACGCTACTGCAGCGTTGCTTCAGGGTTCAGAGTCCGGCGTGAATGAAGCACAGAAGGGAGACATGTCCTCCCAGTCACGCCCCCCTCTCAAGCACGCTAGCTTCTTCCATTGCACCGGAGCTCTATCAGTTTGGAGCGAGACGCCCGATCATTCCAGCTGGCTCGCTTGCTTTGCTGCACCCAGCCGCAACCTCTGCCGGTACCCGCGCCACCACGCAGCATAGATGACGGAACTCCCATCTGCCCCACTAGTTCTTCAGCTCACCATTTTTCATATCATACGTACTACTAACACTTCCGTTCCGTTCCTGCTCCGTCACACCCCCATGTCGGCTCGGATCTTTGACTGGGAATGTAAGATGATGGATTTTTCTGCTACTTCAGTACTCCCTCTGTAAAGAAATATAAGGACGTTTAGATCACTAGTACTAGAAGTTTTATTCATGCTTGGTTTGGATCTTTTTCAACGCGCCGACCCATTTCGTCCGCGCGCGTCCGTTTGGGTCGGCGTGGACAGAAAAGTCGGCCCAACGCGCCGACCCAAACGGACGCGCGTCCGTTTTTCGTCCACCTGCCGACTCATTCCTGGCCCATTTTTGAATCGGATTTGCGTCGGCGTGGACACGCGACGGACGCGCGCGCGCCCGCCTACTCCTCCCCCCTGGCCCGCTGGTCGGTGGCACATTGGCCATCCTCTCCCATTCCAAACACAAAACCTCTCGCCCACTTCCTTCGTCGCCGCCGCCGCCACCCTTTTTCTCCGGTGACTCTGCCAACTGCCGACTCCGCAACACCCCCTCTGCAACGCCGCCACCTCCTACATCGTCCGCTACCGCCTTCTTGCCGCCGGGGAACCGAAAGCTTCCCACCCCCGCACTAGTAGAAAACAGGGCTTTGGTCACAGGGCAATATTCACATTAGTCCTGGTTCAGTCACAAACCGGGACTAATGTGAGCATTGGTCCCGGTTCGTGCGGCTAAGGCATTAGTCCCGGTTCATCTGAGCCCTTTAGTCCCGGTTTGAGACACGAACCGGGACTAAAGGGTGCTTTAGTCCCGGTTCGTGTCTCAAACCGGGATTTGGAATGATGAGGGGTGATTAGAGATTAGAGATTAAATTGAGCAGTGATGAGGGGTGATTAGAGATTAGAGGTTAAAATAATTCAGAAATTTGAAAATCGGGAAAAAAATCAAAAAAAAATTTAAAAAGAAATTTTCAAAAAAAAATCATAAAATTTCCTTTAGTCCCGGTTGGTGTTACCAACCGGGACTAAAAGGTGGAGCTCTAGGCAGCGGCCACGTGGACGGCCTTTAGTCCCGGTTCGTGTAAGAACCAGGACTAAAGGGGGAGGCTTTAGTGACGACCCTTTAGTCCCAGTTCCAGAACCAGGACTAAAGGCCCTTATGAACCGGGACAAAAGGCCCTTTTTCTACTAGTGCCGTGGGAGGTGATGACTGCTTGTGTGATCATGCACAATATGATTGTAGAAGATGAGCGCCCGGAACGGCTCTACGATCAAGGGTTTCAGTTTCAGGGTGAGAATGTTGTGCCTGAGCATGGAGGAGCGGCAACGTTTGAACAGTTCACCCAATTTCATCATGACATGCGTGATTGGGAAACTCACATGCAACTGCAAAATAATTTGGTTGAGTATATGTGGACTCATGTTGATAACCAATAGATGTATCTTTTTTATTCGGCTTGCAAAACTATGTGAGATATTTTTACTTTTATTCGGCTTGTAAAACTATGCTATTTTATTTGGTTCAAACTATGCTATTTATTTGGTTGTGGACTATATATTTGCTTGTGAAATAATGCGAAAGCTGTGTGAAATAATGCAAAATTTATGCTATTTGTTGAAAAGGGCGGCCAGTCGGCCACGCCGGCACATATGGGTCGGCGCGTTGGGCACACTGCCGATCCAAATCTCAAACAGGACGGACGTCGGGCGGGCAGCCAACCCAAATAGATAAAAAACGGACAAAAACACCGTCTGTTTGGGTCGGCGCGTTGGAGTTGCTTTTAGGCTGCATTTTCCTTCGACGTGCCAAAGGGATTGGGTCGCTCCATGCTTACCGAGAACAGGAGTTTTGGCACGTGAACCCGTCAGATTTAGTTGAGTTTCAGACTCTCAGTTTGTCGTTTCACAAAAGAAAATACTTAAAAAATAAAAAAACGATTCCCACTTCTGTAGCAGCCCATGAACAAAACATGATGACCTCGCTATCGAGAAAAGAAACGCATGTGAAGAGTTTGTTAGCTAATCTACAGGAGAATTTATTTATTTTGCCAAAAACTAAAGGAGAATAAATTAAGCTCCCCATTCGCAATTTTTTTTACCGTTCGCAATTCGTGTATAGGAGTAACAAAAGATAGTTCGACACACCTCATTTTTAAAAAGTGTAAGTGGATAACTTTGTATTTAGATAAAAAAAACTATATATGCCATGGTCTCATTTGTACCGTAGTCTACCGACATGGTTGAGAAAAAGGGTTAGACAAATGGGGCTGCCGTTCGGATAGAGCAAAGATAGGCCCAAGCGTGTTGCTTCAGTGTAAGAGAAAAGAAGATAGGATGAAACATGAGAGTTATTACAGGGCACGAACGTGGTGCTCTATCGTGGCTAACCAATTCCCTGCAACGGCTGCAGCGGTGCAGTCAGCTTCGTTCACATTCAGGGTTCAGACCGGAGTGAAGTGGAGAGGAGAGACCTCTCCTCGCAGTCGCACTCGCACTCACACTACCCAATTTCGCCTCGCTTCCTCGGTCCGTATCCACCGCACGTCTGCGCAAGAGCTCATTATCGTACGGCCGCGGCCTAGTGTGGAGCGCTTGCTTTGCTGCACCCGGCCGCAACCGCAACCGCAACCTCGCCTGTACTCTCCCATCACCGCCACTAGTTCTTCAGAGGCTCGCCATTTTTTATCGTAATAACACTTTCGTTCCATCTGAGAGTCTGGACGCGTCCGCTCCGGTTTTTCTTCTTCGTTCCGATCCAGCGTGCATCGATCTTTGACTGGGCATATTATAAGATGATGCATGGATGGATTTATCTGCCACTACTTGACAGTACTTTTACCCGGGAATTTGATTGGATCTTCCGATGGTACCGTGCCTGGAAAGAGCAGTCGTTTGGCACTTGAACCTACAAAGCTCGCGACAGATCCAATTGAATCTCACGTTGTCCATGGGATACTCTGGACAGAAGTACGATTCCCACATCACGAGCAGCCCCATGAAACGAAGCATGAGGCCAACCCATCCCGTCCGTCATAATCCGTTTGGGATAGAACGGACGAATAGCGCGGCCCAACGCGCGGCTCCAAATGAACAAATATTCGATTTTCGTTCGTTTTTTACCCATCCCTATCCCAAACATGCGCCGCGTTTAGAGTGAAACGGACATCGCGCGGACGGGCGGGACGCACGCCCTTGTCCTCCCCGTGGCCCGCCTGTCAAGGACACAAGCGCTCATTCACCTCCAACGTCTCCACCCACCCTCCCCGCCCCATCCCGCCGCCGGCGCCGCCACTATTTTCCGGCCGCCTCCTCACTGCTCACCCCCCGGCCGTCCATACCAAACCACGTCTCGCCATGGCCGCCACCACGCCCCGCGCTTTCGTAGGAGTTTTGGCAGTCGTTTGGAGGAGTTTTGGCCGTCGCCGTCGTATCCGGTGCAAGAGGGGATACGACCGCCGGCGACGCCTATGGACCACGGCAGCTTCCGTCGGGTGCTCCAGAGCGACCTGTAGCCGTCCGCCAAACGCCCCTGCTGCATCGAGGTGATCTTCGCGGCCTCTTTGCCACCACGACCGCAAGGTGTTTGACACTTTGCCCACAAAGGTATGGACAGTGGAGATGATTTTTTTCTTCAACCACTTCATTTATTCATCGAATGATTCGTCCTCGGATGACGAAGATCTTGTGGTGGCTGCAATGGTCGTCCACGACCACATTGAACGGCGGCGGCCTTACAGGGGGTCAGTCCCTGGGCGTGCTCATAACCTGAACCGCAACCGAGAGAGGCCATGCCCTGCTCTATGCCGATTACTTTGAGAATACCGCGCTCTTCAAACCGGAGAAATTCCGTCGCCGTTTTCGTATGGCAAGGCATGTGTTCAATCGTATCCGAGAGGGAGTGCTTGCTCATGACCCATTCTTCGAGTGCAAAACAGATGCCCTTGGCAAGCTTGGATTCTCCTCTTATCAGAAATGCACCGCGGCCATCCGCATGCTTGCATATGGAATTCCAGGCGATCTGGTGGATGAGTACGTGCGCATGAGTGAGTCCACATGTCTGCTGTCAATGTACAATTTCTGCAAGGCCGTGGTGGCAGTGTTTGGCCCTGAGTACTTGAGGCAGCCAAATGCCGCTGATACAGAAAGGCTGTTGGCAATCAACGCCGATAGAGGCTTTCCAGGCATGCTTGGCAGCATAGATTGTATGCACTGGGAGTGGAAGAACTGTCCATTTGCTTGGCAGGGCCAGTACAAGGGGCATGTTAAAGCGTGCACTGTCATATTAGAAGCGGTGGCTTCGCAAGATCTTTGGATATGTCATTCTTTCTTCGGCATGGCAGGTTCTCACAATGATATCAACGTGCTGCAGCGTTATCCAGTCTTCGCAAGGCTTGCAGAAGGCCACTCCCCACCTGTCAACTTTGAGATCAATGGCCACCACTACAACAAGGGATACTACCTAGCTGATGGTATATATCCTCAGTGCTTAACTTTTGTGAAGACAATCTCGAACCCCCAAGGTGAGAAGAGACAGAGATTTGCCCAAATGCAAGAGAGTGCTAGAAAGGATGTGGAACGTGCTTTTGGTGTGCTTCAATCCCGATGGGGTATCGTTCGAAACCCTGCACTGACATGGGATGAAGGGAAGCTCTGGGAGGTGATGACTGTTTGTGTGATCATGCACAACATGATCGTCGAGGATGAGCGTGATAGCATCATCTTCGACCAAGGATTTGATTTTCAAGGTAAAAATGTTGAGCCCCTGCACCAAGAACCGGCCACGTTTGAACAGTTTACCCAATTCCATCGTGAAATGCGTGATTGTCACACTCATTTGGATCTTCAAAATGACTTGGTTGAGCACATGTGGAATCACATTGGCAACCAATAGATGTATTGGTTCATTATGTTTATTCAAGATAATTTCGATTTGGTTGTAAAACTATTTTATTCGAGACAATTTTGATTGGGTTGTAAAACTATTTTATTCGAGACAATTTCGATTGAGTTGTAAAACTATTTTTATTTGAGACAATTAATATTTGAAATATGAATATATGGGCATATTGGCTATGGCGGACAGGATGGGCCAAAGGATGCGTCCGCGGGTTGGGCGCACGGCCACCGCATCCCAGGAAATGCCCGGACACGACCTCATTGCCCTACCCAAATGGACAGAATCCGGGCAAAACGGACGTCCGTTTAGGGTCGTGCGCTGGAGTTGTCCTGATGGCGTTGGCTATCTATTACGAGGAGACCAAAGCATGAGGAGCTTGTTGGTAATTAATCTCCATGATAAGAAAAACACTTCTGTTTCGGTAGACCCCTTCCAACATAAGGACGGCCAGGATTGTCCGATACCCCTTCATAACGAAGGGCACGATGGGCATAATTTGAAAAAGAGACCGCCCGCCTGCTCGCCCGCCCGAAGCATGTACGTATATGAATACAGGTTTGTTTTTTCTTCGTCCGGTCATCCCGCCCACCCGCCCGTAGATATTTATTAGTCCAACCATCCCGGCCGGCATCCCGCACGCGCCTGCAATCGTGGCGCGCATGCAGACACGGCCCGCAGTCAACGCGGCTGCATGGGACTTTTTAGAGATTCCAATGCGGACTACATACGGAGCAAAATGAATGAATCTACACTCTAAAATATGTCTATATACATCTGTATGTAGTCCTTGTTGAAATCTCTAAAAACACTTGTATTTAAGAACCGAGGGAGTATATTTTTGCATGTGGGACCATAATCACCTTCCATCATGCCCTGATCATAATGATACGGGAAATAAAAGCATGCGATGAATTTTTTTAGTCTATATATTTCTTCGCATATTTCTTTTAGCGCTTTTAGACTACATATCGAGAATCCCGCAAAAAGAAAGCCTACATCTTGAGAAGAATAAAGCCCGTGATTTTTAGCACAAAATAAAGCTCGTGAGTTTTAAAAGGAGACGTAGTTTTCTTTTGTAAAACAGATCGGTAATCCTTTTTCTTTTTTTGAGATCGGTAATCTAATTAAGGTCACCTCTGTGATGACAAAATGGGCCATGGGTAATGTGGGCCGTCACGTCCTGCTTGGGCTCCAGACCCCAAATCAGTCAGGTTGACCTGCCCGACCCGCGTTTGGACATGGTTGGACGACGAGCGGTAGGCCGACAAACATATGCTTTCGTTTGGGCTTCTGCTTTTCTTGCGAGAATATCTCTCTTCGACTTATTTGAATAATCCCACATCGCTTTTGCGACTCAGCGGAGGCGGTTGGTAAAGCAATAAAATCAGAGTAGGCTTACTGTTTAAAGTATATCTTTCTCGGCCTCTTGGCTAAGATCAAGTGTAGTATCTGTTCTTATCAGTTTAATATCTGATACGTGGATTTATAGATCCATGAGATATTAAGTCAATTTTTTGTGGGGGGAAATTTTTCTATGTAGCATGCTGCATGGATTGTTCTCATGTGTCGGCCAAGCGTTGCACTATTGCTTGGAATAGGTGCACCCCAACCAAAACAAAATAAAATATAATCTTGACCTCGGTTCTATCTTAAACGCTTTTATATATTTATTTTTTGAGCTTAACGCTTTGATATTTCTTTAGAGTAGATGTTAGAAGATTGATGGGAGGCGGAATACCCGAAGGCTTCTGGATTCACACCGTAGTTGCCTATTGCACGGTCCAGAGGGTAATTGCTACTGCAGCGTTGCTTCAGGCTTCAGAGGCCGGAGTGGAGTGCAGTAGGGAGACATGTCCTCTGCAGCCACGGCCCCCTCTCAAGCTTCTTCCATTGCGCCGGAGCTCTGTCAGTTTGGAGCGAGACGCCCGATCAGTCCAGCTCGCTTGCTTTGCTGCGCCCGGCCGCAACCTCTGCCGGTGCCCGTGCCTCCACGCATAAATGATGGAACTAGTTCTTCGTCTCACCATTCTTTTATTACAACACTTCCGTTCCGTTTCTGCTCCGTCACACCCGCATGTCGGCTCGGCGTCCCGTCCACGGTCCACCCACGCTATCTGGACTTCTGACCTCCGGTTCTTCTTTCTTCCGATCCAGCGTGGATCCATCTTTGACTGGGAATGTAAGATGATGATGGATTTGTATGCTTATTCGTAGAAATTCCATTCACCATTTGTTTGGATCTCAGGCTGCAGTTCTTCCACGTGCCAAAGGGACAGGAGTTTTGGCACGGGAACCCGTCAGATTAAATTGAGTCTCCGACTCTCAGTTTATCGTTTCACAAAAAGAAAATACCCAAAAAAACAAAGTATGTACCATGGTCTCATTTGCACAGTAGTCGACCGACATGGTTGAAAAAAAAAAGGTTCAGACAAATGGAGCTGCCGCTCAGATAGAGCAGAGATAGGCCCAAGCATGTTGGTTCATTGTAACTGTGTAAGAGACAAACGATAGGACTGCGAACGTGCAACTGTATCGTGGCTAACCAACTACTCCCAAAGGACCAGCTCATTAGCTCAAGACCAGGGGGGTTCAGTTACAATGTAGTAGAACGGCTGCAGCAGTTCAGTCTGCTTCGTTCACATTCAGGGTTCAGACCGGAGTGAAGTGCAGACGAGAGACCTCTCCTCGCATTCGCACTCGCACACTCATTATCGTACGGCTGCGGCCTAGTGTGGAGCGCTTGCTTTGATGCACCCGACGGCCGCAACCGCAACCTCGCCTGTACTCGCGCCTCCCGTCCACGCATGAGATGAAACTCCCATGTCTCATCACCGCCGGCGCCACTGGTTGCTTCTTCAGCTGCTCGCCATCTTTTTTTTTTCTCGAATACGCACGAGTGTGCGCATCATATATTAAAGAAGAAAGGGGGAAGAGCCCTCCGCGGTTACATTACATCATGGATGTACAGGCGTTACATTGCCATCCGCCGTTGCACTAAGCTGACTACTCGCCCTGTGCCCACTCCGGTGCCGCTATGAAGGCCGCCGCTAAATCTCCTCGCAAGATGCCCGCCTGCTTCCAAACCCTACTCTCGCTTGTGATGCTGTCCATAAGCCGTGCCAGGCATACCGTCGCCCCATCAAAAACTATAGCGTTCCTGTGCTTCCACAGCTCCCATAGAGTTAGCAGACAGATGGTGCGGATCGTCTTCGCGTGATGCGCGTGCGCGCTCTGCCTTGTGCACCATGCCGGCAATGCCTCTCCTGCCTGCGGCGCGCCGCCCGGAGTGCCTAGGGCTGAGAAGACCCGGGTCCAAACCTCCCGTGCTAGCACACATTCCACGAGTAGATGGCTGATTGTCTCATCGTGCTGGTCGCAAAACGGGCATGTATCCTGGTGTGGTAGGCCACGGCGTGCCAGCCTGTCTGATGTCCAACATCGGTCCATGATCGCCAACCATGCGAAGAACCGGCACCGGAGCGGGGTCCTCGAACGCCATGTGAACGCCGCCGTGGGCGAGACCTGCTGTCCGGCAAACTTGGCCGCATAGGCCGACCTGGCAGAGAACTCGCCACTGCTCTCCCAGGACCACGAGATGGAATCCGCGGCTCCCTCCTGTAGCTGTACTGCCGCTATCCTGGGCCAGATGTTCATGTATTCTTCCAATCCGGCCATGTCGATGCTAGGCCCGAGGTCCGTGGCCCAACCACCTTGCGCAATGGCCTCAAAAACTGTCCGTGTTTTCCTCGTCCGCGCCGGGACTGCGCTGTACACCCGCGGTGCCAATTCCTGCATCCGATAACCGTCCAGCCACCTATCTTCCCAGAATAGTGTGTCCCGTCCGTCGCCAATGACAGCTCTTGTTGCAGCCTGGAAAAGTTGCCTTGCTTCCTTCGGCACTGAGAATGAGAACTCCAGCCATGGTCTGTACCGATCCACCCTCTGCAACCATAGCCACTTGGCCTGCAGTGCCACATTCGTCCAGGCCAAGTCCGGGATGCCAAGACCGCCGGACCACTTGGGCGTGCACACCCGACTCCAGGCTACGGCGCACACGCCTCCGCCCACTTCTGCCTTGCCAGCCCACATGAATCCACGGCAGACCTTATTCATCGCGGCAATTGTCTTCGGTGGTAAGCCTAGAGCCAGCATAGAATGTATAGGAATTGCGCAAAGTACCGACTGTACGAGCATAGCACGACTGCTCTTGGGAAGGGTCGCCGCCTTCCAATGGGGTAGCCGCGCCGCCAACTGATCCACAAGGCCCCGAAGCTGGGCCGCCGTGAGCTTTCTGAATGACAGCGGGAGGCCCATCTTTTATCATAACACTTTCGTTCCATCTCAGAGTCTGAACACGTCCGCTCGTTGTCCCGTCCATCCACCCTGGGCTTGCTCCGTTTTTTCGTCGTTCCGACCCAGCGTGCATGTGCATCGATATTTGACTGGGCATATTATAAGATGATGGATGGATTTATCTGCCACTACTTGACACTTTGACAGTAGTTTTACTCGGGCTTTTGTTTGGATCTTCTTGATGGTACCGTGCTTGGAAAGGGCAGTCGTTTGGCACGTGAACCTACAAAGCTCGCGAGTCGCGACACATCCAATTGAATCTCACTTTGTCGATGATGAAGGAATATACTCTGGACAAAAGTACGATTCCCACATCACTAGCAGCAGCCACCTCGGGATTGCTCCACCACCACAGTTTTCAACAAAGGCATAGTGTCGGTCTATAAAACTCTACCGTTATTGTTTTGTCGGATTTGTTTCATTTCTATTTGTCAGACTTTTCAAGATTGACGACCGGGTGTTACTCATAATGATTTGTATCCGCTCGATGCTACATTTGAGATACTAAAAGTGCCTATTATAAAAAGCAAAGTAGGTTGGGACGACCTCGCCCCCATGACAACGCTTCCATTCCCTCATTGAGTGGTGGGAGGCCATCTCATACCATAATGGTAGTTTTTCAAAATCCAACCTCCAAAAAAAAATCCTCATGCTTGCCTCTCCGGAAATTTAGAAAGAGCACAATGCTAGGGTATTCTGAAACAGCGCCACAATGTCTACCATTGTCTTCTTCAATATCAAGAAAGAAGCGACACTCCGGATTAAAGCTAGGGCACATCACCTTAGAGTTACATTCCTGGAAGAGTAATCCCTTTGTGTGGGCCACAGCCAATGTTTCTCTATAGTTAAACCCCTTCTTATTAATCAATGAAACATGACAAATCTTTCGCCATTTGTTTCAAAACATAAAAAAGCATGATGGCCTCGCTATCTACCACGAGAAGAGAAAGCATGAGGAGTTTGTTGGTTAATCTACATGACAAGAAATGTTTTTTTTCTTTTTTGCGAAAACAACAGGCGAAGAAATTAATCTTGCCTTTCGCAACTTCGAGTGTGCGGGGGAAACAAACAGGGGTTGGTACCTCGTAAGGTTTTTTTGGGACCGCGACAATGGGGTATCTCTATAAGCACATTTCGGCGAGTGGAGAATAAAAATAGTTTAGATATAGGTAGGGAAAAGCAAGGCCAACCGCCGCTGCCCAAAAGAACTGATGGAAATATGCCCTAGAGGCAATAATAAAGTTGTGATTATTATGAAGAAGCTATGATGAGCCCAGATTCCGACAAATGGCTTGAGGCCATGAAATCTGAGATATGATCCATGTATGAGAACAAAGTGTGGACTTTGATGGACTTGCCCGATGATCGGCAGGACATTGAAAATAAATGGATCTTCAAAAGGAAGACAGACGCTGATGGTAATATCACTGTCTACAAAGCTCGACTTGTCGCAAAAGGTTGTCGACAAGTTCAAGGGGTTGACTACGATGAGACTTTCTCACCTGTAGAGATTCTTAAGTCTGTCTGAATCATGTTAGCAATTTACCGCATTTTATGATTACGAAATCTGGCAAATGGACGTCAAAACTGCATTCCTTAACGGATTTTTTTAAAGAAGAGTTGTATATGATGCAACCAGAAGGTTTTGTCGATCCTAAAGATGCTAACAAAGTGTGCAAGCTTCAGCGATCCATTTATGGACTGGTGCAAGCATCTCAGAGTTGGAATATACGGTTTAATGAGGTAATCAAAGTATATGGTTTTATACAGACTTATGGTGAAGCCTGTATTTACAAGAAAGTGAGTGGGAGCTCTGTAATATTTCTGATATTATATGTGGATGACATATTGTTGATTGAAAATGATATAGAATTTCTGGATAGCATAAAATGATACTTGAATATGAATTTTTCAATGAAAGACCTCGGTGAAGCTGCTTATATATTGGGCATCAAGATCTATAGAGATAGATCGAGACGCTTAATAGGACTTTCACAAAGCACATACCTTGACAAAGTTCTAAAGAAGTTTAAAATGGACTAGTAAAAAAAAGGGTTCTTGCCTGTGTTGCAAGGTGTGAAATTGAGTCAGACTCAATGTCCGACCACGGCAGAAGATAGAGAGAAAATGAAAGTCATTCTTTATGTCTCAGCCATAGGTTCTATTATGTATGCCATGCTGTGTACCAGACCTGATGTGTGCCTTACCATAAATTTGGCAGGGAGGTACCAAAGTAATCTAGGAGTGGATCACTGGACAGCGGTCAAGAATATCCTGAAATACCTGAAAAGGATCAAGGATATGTTTCTCGTTTATGGAGGTGACGAAGAGCTCGTCGTAAAGGGTTACGTCGATGCTAGCTTCGACACAGATCCGGATGACTCTGAGTCACAAACCGGATACGTATTTATATTGAATGGTGGAGCTGTCAGTTGGTGCAGTTCTAAGCAGAGCGTCGTGGTGGGATCTACGTGTGAAGCGGAGTACATAGCTGCTTCGGAAGCAGCGCATGAAGGAGTTCATATCCGATCTGGGTGTAATACCCAGTGCATCGGGTTCAATGACAATCTTTTGTGACAACACTGGAGCAATTGCCTTAGTGAAGGAATCCAGTTTTTACAAGAGAACCAAACACATCAAGAGACGCTTCAACTCCATTCGTGAAAAGGTCAAGGATGACGACATAGAAATTTGTAAAATACATACGGATCTGAATGTGGCAGACCCGTTGACTAAACCTCTTCCGCGGGCAAAACATGATCAGCACCAAGACTCCATGGGTGTTAGATTCATTACTATGTAATCTAGATTATTGACTCTAGTGCAAGTGGAAGACTGATGAAAATATGCCCTAGAGGCAATAATAAAGTTGTTATTATTATATTTCCTTATTCATGATAAAGGTTTATTATTCATGTTAGAATTGTATTGACCGAAAACTTAAATACATGTGTGGATACATAAACAAATACCGTGTCCCTAGTGAGCCTCTACTAGACTAGCTCATTGATCAAAAGATGGTTAAGGTTTCCTAACCATAGACATGAGTTGTCATTTGATAACGGGATGTGACGCCCCCGACTTAATCGTGCACTAATCATACACGCAAATGTGCACGATCAAGCCTAAGGACTCACTTGAAGATATCACAACACAACTCTAAAACATAAATAAAGTCATACAAGCTTAATATTACAAGCCAGGGCCTCGAGGGCTCGAATACATAGCTTGATGGCATACAAGCGTCAGCGGAAGCATCAGATATCTGAGTACAGATATATTACAGATCAGAGAGAGAGATAAGCCTTCACAGAGGCGGGGTAAAATAAAAGCTACGATCGAAAGGCGTATGCCTCCTGCCCTGGACCCTCCAATCCTACTCCCGGTCGTCAGGTGGCACCTCGTAGTAGTAGTACTCGCCGGGCGGGTAGTAGTAGTGGTCGTCGACTGGGGCATCTGACTCAGGGGCTCCGTCGTCTGGTGGCATCAAGTGGAATATGGGGGAAAAAGGAAAATAAAGCAAACGTAAGTACTCATCCGAAGTACTCAGCAAGCAAGGATCTACACTACGTATGCAACATTTTCAAAAGGGGGTTGTATATGTGGACTGGGCTGCAGAAATGCCAGAATAGAGGGGAAAAGCCTAGTCCTATCGAAAACTAGCATCTTCAACAATCTTCAGCAGTCTTGCAGCATCAGAAGAGAGCAGATGAACATAATTAAAAGTAGTAGCAGTAGTATCATCAACCTCGACCTGAGATCCTTTCTCGACTCCCTGCGAGAAAGCAATCCCAGAGCCGTACTATCCAGTTCCCATCACATGTTCTAGTTGTACCGATCGGGATACAACTCCGAGTGTCCGTTACCGTAGGACAGGTTATCGATAGAAGTTTCTTCCCTGGAGGGGTGCACCAACTTACCCACCACGCTCGTTTAACTCCGGCCGGACACACTTTCTGGGTCATGCCCGGCCTCGGCTAAACAACACGCCGCAACCCGACCGAATACTTAACAGAGAGGTCAGCACGCCGGACTAACCTATGCCCCCAGGGGTCTCGGGCCATCGCCCCGGACGCTCCTGCACGTTGCGTACGCGGCTGAAAGCAGACCTAGCAACCCCTTATACAAGCGCGATTGCGTTCCCAGTCCAATTCAGCGCGCGCCGCTCAGTTGCTGACGTCTATTAAGCTCCGGCTGAAGTATACGACGCAGAACGCCCATACTATGCCCACGTGATGGTTAGTGCTATCGGGCCAGAGGCCCCTCGGATCAAATATCCAAACCGTAGTGTCCTAGTGGCTTGCGGTAACGAGCAGAGACTCACGAAAGATGTGACCCCGTCGCCCCGTCTCGAGGACTTGCGGCAAGGGCGAGGAATGCCCGGCCACGCCTCGTGGAATATCTCACGGGTATCTATCCATCACTCGCGGGTACCCCTCAGGGTCGACCCGCCTTCTCAAGTATCAGTAACATCCGTTATGTAAGGCATCCGTGGGGCTAACATATCAAGGGGAATCCTGAGGAATCACCCTCGATGGAATTCCCGCTCGATGTTGTCGTCAAGGTGAACGAAGGAGGAATCATCCTCGAGGTCCACACTTGAGGTGTTGCACGACGGCGTCGGTGTCGGGGGTGGTGTAGGAGGAATCACCCTCGCTTACCACGACCGGACAACTAACCTACAAGGTCATCATCGGAAGTGCTGACGAGGTATCACCCTCGGCACTCGACGATAACCCAGTAGTGTCGGCAACTAAGGGGAAAGTGATGTGTCGTGTCAGGGTCTTATCTTCGATCCCGATGATCGGGTCTTCTGATATCCAGCGGGGCAGTCGGGACAAGTGGGTCTCTGATATGGCTCTACCCATCATATACTAAACAGTTTAGGATAACAGGTATGTATCAAAAGTAGGTTACAAGTAAACAGGCTATGCAGCAGAGTAGGATAGTAATAGCAGCAGTAACATCTAGTGCAAGTATAAGAGGGGAGAGAGTAGGCGATATCGGAATGCTCAAAATGGGGGTGCTTGCCTGTTTGCTCGGGGGCAAGGGCAAGGTCGTCAGTAGTGTCGTCGGGGACGTAGTCGTACTCTGGAGCGGCGTCTGCCTCTGGAACTACGTCTGCGTCGGGGTCTATCGAGAGAGAAGAGGAGGAGGAAACAGGTAAACAATATGCAAACATATGCCACACAGTGCGTGCTATGCTATGATGCAGTGCAGGGTTGCCTGAATATGCATCTAAGTCATTTTAGTTATTTTAGGATTTTTCTGGAATTTATTTAACGGTGCGGGTGCACTATTCATCTGCCGGATTCAGGTCTGGAGTTACGAGTTCTTCTACGTAGGGGGTTCCGACAAAGAAACGGACGGCACGATCAGACTCGTCTCGGCGTTCTGAGCAACTTTCATGTTTTAACTTTTTCGATCCGGGCTACGGTTTAAAAGTTATTAATTTTCAAAGTTTATTTGATTTTCTGGAATTTATTTTAATTAAATTAAATTCAAATTATCCGGAATAGTAAATGGGAAATGCTAAGTGCACCCAGTTTTGTACCCACTGATCATCACAGAGGCTAACCTGTGGGCCCATTGACTGGGTCAAAGTTACAGTCAGCAGGGGCTGACATGTGGGCCAGCCTGCTGACTCAGCAGCTGACTGGGCCGGCCCTATCCATTTAAACAGTGAGCCGGTCCCACTTGTCACTCTCAGCAGTTTTAATCAGTGCTTAACTCTAATTAAACAGAGCTAATTAGGAGTGGGCCCATGGTGTCAGTGGCTCAATTCATTTAAACAGATTATCTATTTAATCTAATTAGCTACAGTGTGGGCCCACACGTCAGTGGGTGATAGGGGTTGGATTAGTGGGCTAATGGCCTGGGGCCCACCTGGCAGTGTCACAGTCGCGGTGGCGCGCCGGCGGCGATGCTCCGGCGACACCAAACACAGCGGAGGCCACGGGAAGCGCTCGGGATCCGCCCACAGAGGGCCATTTTGCGCGCGCGAGGGCGCGTTGGAACGGGGAGGCGATGGCGCGTCCAACCAGAGTGGTTGCGTGGCCGGAGATGGACGGAGACGACGGCGACGAGCAGTGCGGCGGGCGCCGGACTTCAGCCGTGGTTGGATCTGGCGATGTGAGGTACGAGGAAGCACGTGCGGGTGCGTGTTGGGTTCGCGGGGAGGAGCTGAGCATGTCTATGCGCTCGAACGGCCTTGGCAGCAACTACAACGACGGCGATGAGATATGCGGCGGAGACGGGCTCCGGTGAAGTTGCTGGGGACGGCTACGGGGACAAATCCGTGCGGGTAAGAGAGGGGAAGGGAGCGCGGAGCTCACCGTGCGGCTACGGAAAGCCCGTGGGAGCTTAGGAGCGCAGAGGAGCTCGGGGTCGCCGGAATTCGTCGGTGACAGCGGAGTCGGCGACGAGCTCGATTCCGTCTGAGCAGTCTCTCCCGGGCTCAACGGCGAGTTGTGGTCGGTGTAGACGAACAAGGCGGAGACGTCGGGCTTGGCGGGGACGCAAAGGGTCGCCGGTGGCCGTGGATCGACGCCGGGCGCGGCGGCGGCGGCGTTCGACAGAGAAAGAAGGAGAAGGAGGGGCGATGTATTGGGGAGAGAATGGGGCTAGGGTTCCGCTCTGGGGTCCGAGTCCTTGCTCTTATCCACGCCTCGACGGCAGCCGCGCCGGAGGATGGCCAACAGCTGGCCATCGCCGGCTCGGGCGCGCGCTCGTGCTGACACGGGGAGGAGGAGGACGAACGGAGAAATGGGCTGGGCCGGCGCTGAGCTTTGAACAGTAAGTGGCCTCCTGGCCTTTTCCATTCCTCTGTTTTACTGTTTTCTTTTCTTCTTTATTTATTTTCTGTTTTGAAATGGTTAGGACACTTACGCACTTTTGAAAAATATGTGAGTTGGTCCAAATATTGTGATGCAATATTCCCTCTCACCAAAAATTGGTTTGGACAAGGTGGGACTTTATTTGAGTTTGAATTAAATATAAATGGATTAAATGGTGCTGTTTTGGGACTGTTTCAAGTTGTTTGAATCACATATCTAACTCCAAATACTTTGATGATGGTTTTATAAATGTCCTTGAATTATTTGCCACCCAATGAACATTTTCCCTTCAGTGTTTGATCAACTTTATAATTCACTTTTGAATTTGAGTTGCTTTTCAGATTTGCATTTGAATTGGATAATTAACCCAAATGACTTGGCACTGCAAATGATGATGACTTGGCAAGATTAACAGAGTGTCACAGAGCCTATTACAAGGGGGTGTTACACGGGATCACATCATTAGGAGAATGATGTGATGGACAAGACCCATCCGTTAACTTAGCATATGATCGTTCAGTTTATTACTACTGCTTTCTTAATGTCAAATACATATTCTTTCGACCATGAGATCATGCAACTCCCGGATATCGGAGCAATACCTTGTGTGCTAACAAATGTCACAACGTAACTGGGTGATCATAAAGGTACTCTACAGGTATCTCCGAAGGTGTCTGTTGACTTGGCGTGAATCGAGATTGGGATTTGTCACTCCGTATGACGAAGAGGTATCTCTGAGCCCTCTCGGTAATACATCATCACAAGAAGCTTGCAAGCAAAGTGATTAAGGAGTTAGTTACGAGATGATGTATTACAGAACAAGTAAAGAGACTTGCCGGTAAAGAGATTGAACTAGGTATAGAGATACCGACGATCGAATCTCGGACAAGTAACATACCGACAGACAAAGGGAAATACGTATGTTGTCATAAAGGTTCGACCCATAAAGATCTTCGTAGAATATGTAGGAACCAATATGAGCATCCAGGTCCCGCTATTGGTTATTGACCGGAGAAGTGTCTCGGTCAAGTCTACATCATTCTCGAACCCGTAGGATCCACACGATTAACATTCGTTGACGATATAGTATTATATGAGTTATGTGAAATAGTGACCGAATGTTGTTCGGAGTCCCGAATGAGATCACAGACATGACGAGGAGCTCCGGAATGGTCCGGAGGTAAAGATCGATATATAGGACGATGCTATTTGGTCACCGAAAAGGTTTCGGAATGTACCGGGTATTCATCGGATCATCAGAAGAGGTTCTGGGAGGCCCCGGAAGGTTATTGGGTCATATGAGCCAAACGAGGGGAGCACACTAGCCCACAAGGGGCTGGCGTGCCCCACCTCTGGCCGCCGTCCTTGGGGAGAAAAGGAGGGAGGGGAGTCAGCCTCCCCTTGCCTTCCCTCTCCTCCCCTTTCCTTCCCCCCGATAGCAAATAAGGAAGGGGGGGGGGGCCTAGGGCTGGCCGCCTGCCCCCTAGGGGTGCGCCTGGGCAGCCTCCTCCTCCCCCCACCTATATATATGTGAGGAGGGAGAGGGGCAAGACACACCACGATCCCCAAGCCGTGTGCGGCGCCCCGTCTCCCTCTATTTCTAGTTCCTCATCCGTCCACGTCCGTTGTGCTTGGCGAAGCCCTGCGGATAGTTTCACCACCACCGTCACCACGCCGTCGTGCTGCCGGAACTCATCTACTACTTCGCCTCTCTTGCTGGATCGAGAAGGCGAGGACGTCATCGAGCTGAACGTGTGCTGAACGCGGAGGTGCCGTGCGTTCGATACTTGATTGGACGGATCGTGAAGGTGTACAACTACATCAACTGCGTTGATAAACGCTTCCGCTTAACGGTCTACGAGGGTACGTAGACACACTCTCCCCTCTCGTAGCTATGCATCTCCATGGATAAATCTTGCGTGTGCGTAGAATTTTTTTTTGTTTTCCATGCAACATTCCCCAACAAGAACTAGGGTTCCCCTACCTCCCACCGGCGCCGCCACCGGTCCGCCTCGTCTCCGGTGGCCTTAGGACCATGGGGGCGGAGTGGATCCCAACCCTTGCCGGTGGGAGGGCTCCGTTTTTTTAGATCGTTCTTCGAGTTTTGTTAGGGTTTGTGTCCTGCTCAGGAAGGTGAGACGATGGCGGCTCCCTGAAGATGGAATAAAGGTCTCCCCGCCTAGCCCCTATTCCGGTGGTGCATCTAGCATCGTCGGTGGGCGTGTGAAGGTGTGTCTCCGGCGGATATGTCTTTGGTGGATTTGCTCGGATCTAGTCGTAGTTTGTCTATATTCGTGTTTCTTCAGGTTGAATCCTTCTGATCTACGCTATTCTTCATCGGCGGCGGTTGCTGTTTTGGTGTGTTTGTCCTATAAGGCTTTAGCACGACGACTTCTCGACTGTGTACTATAACAAGTTTGCCCGACTCCGGGAAGGGAGGGGCGATGACGGTGGCGCGCCTTTGGCTCGCTTCAGTGATTGTAGTCGTCGCTAGGTGGTCTACGGATCTGGATGTAATTATTATTATTTCTGGTTTTCGTTGTACTGTCATGATTGAAGATAAATAGATCAGAAGTTTTCGCAAAAAAATTAGCACATTTCGGCGTGCGGCAACACCATGCTCGCATGCTGGGCGACGAAGAGTTGGCTTCGCGAGGCGGGCGGATGGGCTCGACTGATCTTGAAGGTGGTGGTTCCTCCACGGACAGGAGTTGTGTCGATTTTGGTGGTGTGGTCATTATTGGGAAAGGGCTTATAGGTGACTCACATTAATCGATTTTGATGGTGTGATGGGGATAGAGGGTGTACACAAAAGTTGTCGTGATTTCGTTCCTTGATCTAGAGTGGTGTGGCATGATGGTGGGCGGTGCATGACGACGCTGCAGGCTTATCGAACGGTCGTTCAGGTGGTGGATCATGGGATAACATCAGTCGGAGATGGTTAATTAAATGGCAACGCTCGGCACATGCGTGGCTTGCTGGTCTAACTGTAAGATGGTTCACTGATTTGGGTCGATGGTCCTCTAGATCGACAGAAGTTTAATTTCACGCGCAAAAAAGAAGAAGAAGTTTAATTTGTAGTGTGGGTGAAACTTAGCTCGAACCTTAGTTCTTACACCGGCCTCACATCTCATTCTTTTATTAAAAATGAGAGGGGCTTCTCTCCTCCTTTCTTAAAAATCAGTAGGGCCTTCTCCCCTGTTGGTTTAGTTTTTTTTCTATGATGCCCATGGTCGTTGTTCACCCGATGAAGGAGTGGATGGAATACTACTTCTTGCACTCAATCTTTTAGGTGCTTTGTGGGAAGTCTCGTATATGAGGCGTCCCTTGACATGGCAACATCGACATCTTTGTATCGTTTTCACCATTGAAGGCACTGTTCCAAGGCCCTTTACCAGTGTCTATACCAAGCTTGTGCTAATTTCCGCTCATGATCTACTGGGCCGTAGGTCTCCCAGTAAGGCTAGGGATTAGTAGCAAACGACTCATGTAACAACTATATGATGCTTTTCTAAAATTTGTGTTGCCTTTTACCATGTTGGTGCTCGTTTGCAATGGCTTTTGTCGGCATGATCTCGATGCTACTGTTTGGGGGTTCTTGGCTTGAAATCATCTGTTTTGAAGCCGGTGGGCAGGCCATGGGCACGATAGGTGACCATAAGGTCGCTGGGGACTCGGGGTTTTCCCTTAGCCGTGTGCATTGAGTTTATGTGTGCCTATGTTGCCTTGGTCCCGGGGCGCGATGCACGGTAGCTGGTCGTGTGTGGTTATCATCTTTGTCTCAAATTAACTGGACAACTCGTTTAATATTCATGTAATGCAATGGAAGAGGTGCGGGCCCACTTGTCGGTTTCGGCAAAAAAATTAGGGTACACTTGGATCATCTTTGCCAAGGCGAATGGGGCCGCCATCTACGCATGTGGGCGGGCGTCGCACGCAAGGCCGAAGCGGTAGACGCACGGAGCCAGGTCGCGGCCTTCCGTTGGGTCACCGCGATCGCTGGAGAGTGGTTGAGAGTTAAGAGACAGCGACAGCTCATCTCGCCATCAGAGACTTCCGCCATCCCCAAAAACAAAACCAAACCCAAACCGAACCAGAAAATAATATCTGCGTCCGCCGAAGACTTCCAGCTCGGCGACCAAGCCCCCAACCCCCATGGTGGGATCGGAAGATCAAGAAAGGCGCTCCGCTTTACGCCCCCGCCCCCGCCGATGCCCTCCCGCCAGCCCCCGCTCCCCTCTTCTCCCGCCCCTCTCCCCGCCCCGCACGTCCACGCCCACGACCGCCATCTCCGCCGCCTCCACTCCGCGGCCGTCGCCGCGTCGGCGGCCGCCGGCGCGCTCGTAGCCGTCGCGATGGCGCTGGCGCTGCTGCTGCTCTGGCTCCGCCGAAGGAGGGCGCGGCGGCGGGAGAAGGCCAGGGAGGGGGCCGAAGGGGCGCTGGAGCGGCTGTCGTACCGCAAGCTGCGGCGCGCCACGGGGGCGTTCGCGGCGGGGGGAAAGCTCGGGCAGGGCGGCTTCGGCCCCGTGTTCCGTGGCGCGCTCCCGCCCCCCCGCGGCGCGGGCGGCGGGTGCGGCCGGCCCGTCGCCGTCAAGGTCATGGACGCCGCCGGGTCGCTCCAGGGCGAGCGCGAGTTCCACAACGAGATCGCCGTCGCCTCCCACATCCGCGCCGCCGCCGACAAGGCGGCCTCTTCCCCCGGCGCCGCGGACGACGACGAGGGCAAGGCGGCCGCGGCGGCGTCGGCGTCGGCGCGCGACTCCATACTGCTCCCGTTCGCCTACTCGATGCCGAGGCGGGGGGAGGGGCGGGCGCGCCGGATGATGCTGGTCTACGACCTCATGCCCGGCGGGTCCCTCCAGGACGCGCTGCTCGGCCGCCGCTGCCCCGAGCTGGTGGCCGAGTGGCCGCGCCGGCTCGCCGTGGCGCGCGACGTCGCCGCCGCGCTCCACTACCTCCACTGCGTGCTCAAGCCGCCCGTCGTGCACGGGGACGTCAAGCCCAGCAACGTCCTGCTCGACGCCGGCCTCCGCGCCCGGCTCGCCGACTTCGGCCTGGCGCGCGTCAACTCCGACCCCGACCCGGACGACAAGCTGGAGAGCGGCGCGATTGCGGAGGGGACTGATGCGAACGAGAACGCTCTCGATGGGGGATGCGACGATGACGTCTCTGTAGTGGCGGAGAGCACGGTCACCACGACGGTCGATGGGGAAGGGAACGTCGCCCCCAAGTCGCCGGAGGTTGACGACGGCGGCGGCTTCACGTTGCCGTCGCCGGACGAGGCTGCATCCACTTCTGGGTTTGACCAGACTAGTCTCGACAGTGGTCTGAACAGCCGCAGCTGCAATGGTGTCGGTTCATGCACCGGTGGCGCGTCAGGGACCGGGAGCGACTGGTGGTGGCGGCAGGACAATGCCGGACCCAGCCATGGCGGTGTAAAGGATTATGTGATGGAGTGGATCAGATCAGAGATCAAGAAGGAGCGCCCCAAAAATGATTGGATTGCAGGGGCAGCTGCCACCAACCCGGGGACAGAGAGGAAGAAGCAAAAGCGCAGAGCACGTGAGTGGTGGCGCGAGGAGTACACCGATGAGCTTGCAAAGAAGCAGAAACGCAGGGCGCTTGCCAAATCGAGGAGCCAGCAGGCCGGGCTGCAATGGTGGGAGCGTGACATCGATGACGACTTGGATGGCAAGGGGCGGTCCAAGTGGAGTATGGTGAAGAGCTGGAGCCGAAGAAGCAGCAGCAGCGCTAGCAATGGCAAGGGCAGTGGCAATGTCAATGGGAGCATCAACTGGTGGGTCAAGGGTGCAAGAAGCAGCCGTGATTGGGCAAGTGGGGACTTCGTGCCCAAGAGCGGCGGCGCGGTGAGCAGCACACCGAGCATGCGTGGCACCGTGTGCTATGTCGCTCCGGAGTACGGTGGCGGCGGTCCTTTGTCCGAGAGATGTGACATCTATAGCTACGGTGTCCTGCTACTGGTTCTTATCTCTGGCCGCCGGCCATTGCAAGTGTCGGCCTCGCCCATGTCGGAGTTCGAGAAGGCGAGCCTCATATCATGGGCAAAGCACCTCGCGCGCGTGAGCCGCCTAATCGATCTCGTCGATCCGGCATTGAAAGATGTTAACCAGGAGGAGGCCCTGCTCTGCATCACCGTCGCGCTCCTCTGCATACAGAGGTCTCCTGCGCGCCGGCCATCAAGTGAAGAGTTGCTCCGGTTGCTCTCCGGCGAGGGAGAGCCGCCTCACCTCCCGCTAGAGTTCTCGCCGTCCCCACCTGGTGGGTTCCATTTCAAATCCCGGAAGAAAGTTCGGTGAGTTTGTTTTAGGTTCTTGCTTAGATGCAAAGGGTTCTGTTAACCACCTAACCTTGTGCCTTGAGATATGTTTATCGTTCCGTCCGGTACACGTTCTAGTCTCTGCCTTTGTCACTTGCTAATAATTATGTATAAAAAGCTCTCCGTGGAGGAAAGAAAAGGTGATGGCAAATCTTAATTGACATTTGGCAAGAACTGTTTTGCACTCTTACTCACATGCGCAATCATAGGCGCTTAGTCAGCATGATTTGGTACTAAATAGATGACCTGAGTTGAGTAACCATGTGGTAGGGGATGTCTGCCTTTTGTGCCGCTGCCTCTTGAGGCATCACTTCTGGGCAAGCTTAGAATTCTAGTGCTTTACAGGGGGGGGGGGGGGGGGGGGATATCCTGGTGCTCGTGCTGGGCTACTGTGGAGTGTCCATAGCCAACTTTTTATGATGGATCCAAGCTTTTGACGATCATATGTGCTTTTCTGCTCCTTTTTGTATCGAGGTGGTACTGTCACTTTTCAGTGCCTAGTCCATTCTGCCCGTGTTGCTACTGCTGCTTTGGAATCTCAGAGTCAATCGGGCCATTATGCTCCCTTGAAAAGGCTTAATTGGACTGGACGCATCACTCACCTGGTCTTGCCAAAGTGCTGCATTTTAACACACTGAACTGACATGTTAGTTGTCCTGAACTTGATGTTGGTAATCTTAGAGTAGAATCTGTGCACTGTTTGGTGTGAGTGGTAGGAAGCCTGTCAAAATTGGGGGCAATGGAAAGTCTGCATCGTAGCGGTTCAATAGCCCGTACTTTTTTGCTTAAGAAAATGGCTACAGAAAGTACTATACCAACTGATAGCTAACCACCTGCTTACTTGTACCTTTTTGTTCTTAATGCATGAAAGCTTAGCCTCCTTCTTTAAGTTACATACAGTACTGTATTATTTTTCACCCTGTGATATAAGTCATGTGAAGTAGTAATGAAATGGTTCAATCATCCAGTTATTTCACAAAATATCAGGGCATGTCTCCTGGCTGACTTTTTTTTTTGAGGGAGACTTTGGTCATTCTTAGTTTGGCACTCCCAAGTTTACTGGCCCACAAATCAAACTTATTCACCACAAAGAACTTTAGTTTACATGGATTTTGGATGCAACATCCCATGTATATCCGTAAAAGACAAAAGATAACTAAACCCCTTCTATTTGATAATGATTATTTATAATCAGGATTTCAGAATGGTATAGAAAAAGAGCAGGTATCTACACACATTTGTTCCTCTTCCTTCCATGCGACCAGCATGCTAATAGTTAGTTGCCAACTGAGAATATGTATGTAATCAGGATAACCCTTTCTGGGGAGCAAGTAGCTGGAAGGTGGCCTTCCATAGATTTGAGAATGACATTCTAGTTCCCAACTGCCAACATAAATTTAAGGGCAAATCTGTCTGGTGGTACCCATTCTTATGCACATCCACCCTGGATCTTCCCAGATTGCTTTCTCATTTGTTATTGCCTGACAGCGACACGGCACCTTATGAGGCGTCAGCTCAACAAGAGTGGACTTTTACCTCATTGGCTAACCGAAAGTTGGACTTTGGTGACTAACCATGTATCAATGTATGTTTTCAGCAACTAAACAAACATATTACTGCTGGCAGTACGCACCGACTGGCAGTTCCTTTGAAGTGGCAATGTGTAAAGAATGTCGACACTGGTTGCGACGGCTTACAAGCAGGAAAACGGTATGTTGACATTGCGTCGACGCTTCATATTGTTGCTTTCAGTCTTCTCTTTTTTTTTTTGAGGGATGTTGCTTCAGTCTTCTTTGTCTTGCCAGCGTGCATCCTTCCTTTCACTGGTTGGATCTTGATGTTTTGCTTGGATCTTAGATTGGACTTCTTCCATGTGAGAGAGGAATGAGGGTGCTTTTGTACTTGTTTACAGCACACAGTTTTTGGCACGTGAAACTACGAATCTCGCATCAGTTTTTTATCATCTGAATCTCAGCTTGTCTGAAAGAAAACAAATTACTCTAGGAATTGGGAATCTCAGGGTTTTTTTTTTAGAAAAATTTGGGAATCTCAGTTTGTTTTGACAAACAATGCTTTATTTAATCTCAGTTGGTCCTTTTTTTTTAAACAAGGGAACATCTGTTTTTTAGGAGAAAAAATATCTCGGCTATTTTTTTAGGAGAACCAAATCTCGGTTTTTTTTTTTTTTGAGAAACAAATCTCGGCTAGTCTGCTGCGCCAATTAGAAGCAGCAGCCCAGTTTGTCCAAGCTGAAACAAACTGGGCCATCGATGCCTGTAGCCCGCGACCTTGTTCACGGGCTTCTTGAAAGAGCCCAAACGGTAGGAGGCGCAGCAGGCGCAGAGCCAAGGTTACCCCGCGAATCTCTTCGGTTGAGCAAAGAAACGAACGCAACTAACTCGTTGGTCTTTCCCTCAAAAAAAAAAAAAAACTAACTCGTTGGTGGAATAGTCCCGTATCGCTTTCGCACTTGAACGAAGGCGGTTCGTAGTGCAATAAAAGGTGACACACGGCCAAGATTCAAAGCATACCTTTCTTGGACTCTTGGCTAAGATCAAGTGTAGTATCTGTTCTTATCAGTTTAATATCTGATACATGGATCTACGAATCCATGAGATATTAAGTTAATTTTTTGGGGGGAGAGTCCAGTGGCTTGCCGCTGAGCCGTCAAGCGTTGCCAGGGCATTGCACTATAGCCTGGACTGACGCACCCCAACCAAACCAAAATCAAATAAATTACTCCCTCTGTAAACAAACACCCACCAAAATTATTTTAAGTACTACTCCCTCCGTAAACTAATATAAGAGTGTTTAGATCACTATTTTAGTAATCTAAACGCTCTTATATTAGTTTACAGAGGGAGTACTACGTAACTTTGTCTTCCTGCAGAAAATATCACATGTTTCAATTCGTTCAAAAAATTAAAATAACTAAAGAAGTGTTGAGATTGTTTGATAAGCACATATTTTGCGGGACAAAAAGGGTGCAACTGTTTGATAGTTCCTAGCATATATTTTGTAGGCTACAAATGTTGATTGAACGGAGAAAAAACATAGTGGACTGGTATTAACTATTTGATTGAAGAATTCGATAGATGTGCACAAAGATTATAAATCACAGGGGAAAAGTCTTTCATCAATCCACAAGCAATCGGATGACTTACATCGCCATCATTCTATACACAACAATATCTTATGGGTTGAACATGCCTGGTTCACCAACAACCTGAAAATACCTAAAGGTTGGCGAAAAAATTAGCAAAAAGCCAACATCAAGCATTTGAGATCACAAAATTAAATGGTGTGAACTTTGCGATCATGTAAAAAAAAGCAAGAGGATATATATACGACCACGATGCACACATAAACTAAAAGGAAAGGTCCCTACAACATTCAACATCGTAAGAGAATCTCCAATAGATGATATAGATGTAAAAATAACTAATTTTTGCATCTCCGAGGCCTAAAAACCCACCTCCAACAGATGATGTAGATGCAAAAAAATTACATCATCGCCCCTCGGAGATGTAAAATACAACATGCCGAGATGCAAATATACATCTTCACCTACAGGAGATGTAAAACGGTTGGTCGCGTGCCAACTGCCCAACTGCCTTCATTCGGCTTCCGCCTCCCGCCCGCCGCCGCCATGGCCGACGCCGATGACCGCGCCGTGTCTCTGGGACCACCACTGCTGGTTTGACCCACCTCGCCGTAGCCGCCGCCGGCACGACCACGGTCCCCAATTTGGCCTCCGCCTCCATGCTGTAGCCGTCGCCGGCACGACCACGGTCCCCAATTTGGCCTCCGCCTCCATGCCGCCGCCGCCATGCTGCCGCATCAGATTTGCCCCACCTCGGCCGGTCGCCGTCGCGCCGGAGCCACCTGCAAAGAAGCAGCAGGCCGCCAAGCCACGCGGTGGAGGCGTGAAGCGGCCGATGGTACGGGGGCGCAACCCGGCGGTGAACCAACCTCGGCCGACCAAAATTTCAAAGCCGGACGCGGCTGCGGCGGGCAATTGGCTTCCGCCGGCGGCCGTGGTTTCCTCCTCCGGCCCAAGAGGCCCTCCTCCACCACCGCCGGCCATGGAGGATGACGTGGTCACGCCGATGGCCACCGCATCCAATGTATTTGACGAAATGTCCCAAAGGTAAAAAAATTGTCGATGATGATCAAAACGTTGACAAAGAAGCCATTAACGATGATCATACCACCGTCGTCAATGTCACTAGTGACAATGGAGAGGATGAAAATTAAGTGCTTTTGATGTTTACGTGCATTTTAATTTGTTGGACCATGAACTTTGTTTGAGACAATGCACTTTTGGTTGTAGGATTTCAAACTATGAATGATGATGAACTTGTGTTGATAGAAATTTGATGCAAATTGCTATTCCAATGTTGAAATGCGGCTGTACATCGGCTGTAAAGTGGCTGTACAGCAACCGCGAGGCCGGATGCCGGTTCTTTACATGTCCATTTTGCATCATCTATTGGAGTTGCACTTTACATCTCCAATATACATCATCTATTGGAGTTGACTCTTTTTTGGAGATGTAAAAAATACTTTTTAGAGATGTAAATTATATCTTCAAATTTGCATCATCTATTGGAGATGCTCCAACAATGATAGAACTTTAGACAGTACTAAAGTTTAACATAATTTACTCATGGTTTTACTTTACTTGAAAATACGTCTTTCAACGTTAAGATAGTAATCCAAGTGACTGCAAGTCTTTTTTTTTTTAAAGGGGAGTATATTTATATCGTGAAGATACCAATTACACCCAGCCTATGCACCTACAAGATATCGAAAGACATGCAGGATGCACACAACCAAGAACAAAATAAAAAATAGAGAAATATAAAAACAAGACCCCGTCGTAGTGATGAAACACTCGCAACAGCAACACTCAAACCACAACCAAAGACAACACTCAGACTGCAAAAGAGGTTCTCCAAAAGCGACGTCCCCAAGAAAGGAAACAATGCACAAGCGTTGTCGTCGCCCGATCAAGGATCTTGAGTTTTATTGGGCTTTCACCCAGTAAATCGCGGCTTGGTACTCGAGAGCAACACCAAAAATGCTTTCCACCTGTGTTGCCGGCCCCTCCTGCCAAGGCCGCGCGCTGCTGCAAGTAGTGAACACCTGACACACAGGAAAAACCTGTGCCGCAAGTCTTCATCTTAGCCAAAACTCCTCTCCGTCATTACAAGCCTTGCATCGCAGCCGCCATGACTTTCTTCACCACTGTCAATGCATGGAAATCTATACTTAGACGTGTCCCATGGCACCAGAAAGATAGCATAGCTTCGCGCCACGCCCTCATGAAGCCTCTCCAGCCGAAGATAAGGGGGCGCCCGAACGGATCAATTCTGATCTAAAATTCCAGTAGTGCCATGCGCCAATAGCTGACATCTCCGAGAGGAAGACCGGAACTCGTCGGCGTGCAGATCGAGAAGGCCGGCATGAAGTAGATCGACAAATTGGAGCTTGAAGAACAGCAAGGCCAACTACCTTTATTCAAGCCAAGCCAGTAGCCCCCACGCCACCAGTCGGCTGCAGAGGAGAAGACGAACCAGAACGCCGCTAACCTTGCTGGATCCGGCGGAGATCAGGCCCAAAAAGACCTGTGCCGCCGCCTCCCGTGGATAGCAAGTTGTTTGGCCGAAGCACACAGCGGCCGCCGCAACCCGCTGGCCTAGATCGGGCCCAGAACGGGCCCGCCGCCACCGCAATGCCTTGAGTGGTGCCGTCGAAGACCGGCCTCGCTCGATCCGCCCACCCCCAGTGCCGCCACCACAGCGCCTTGTCCTCCACATCCCACCATCCGCACGCGTCCGCCACTATGCATCTCCGCCCCGATGCACCGTCGTTGCGTGGCTCCTCGGCCCTCTGCCTTTGGCGAGACGAGTGCTGGCGGCCAGTGAGGTTGGCCTAAGGCTAGTGCTGGCTAGGGTTGAGGGGGCCTCCGGTGCCACCCGAGCGGGGGTGACACGGGAGGAAATTGCTTTGACGTCTATGGGTTCAACAGATTGAATAATACAATTTTTAAGGAATTCTATGTGGTATAAAGTATAAATGTTTTTGACAAAGTTAATCACTGTATGTATGTAACCATTCAGCTATGATGAATCCAATCTTTTTGATATTTGTATGTGCTTTGCTGCACCTTTTTGATTCTAAGTGGCACTGTCACTTTTCAGTGCCAAGTCCACTCTGCCGGGGTTGCTACTGCTGCTTTAGAATCTCAGTGTCAACCGGGCCATTATGCTCTCTTAAAAGGGTTTCAATGGACCGGACGCATCGCTCACCTGGTCTTGCTAATGCGATCCATTTTGACACACTGAACTGACATGCTGCGATGCATGACTTAGGAGCATCTGTAGTACGATGCATGACTTAGAAGCACCTAAACTTGATGTTAGTAATCTTGGAGTAGAATCTGTACGATGTTTTGGTAGGAAGCTGTCAAAATTGGGGGCAATAGAAAGTCTGCATCGTAGCGGTCCAATAGCCCGTACTCTTTTGCTTGAGAAAATGGCTACATGAAGTACTATACCAACTGATGACTAACCAGCTGAGTACTTGTACCCTTTCGTTCTTAATGCATGAAAGCTTAGCCTCCTCTCTTCTTTTAAGTTAGTACTTCCCCGTGTCCATTTCTTCATCCACCAAAGTTTACAGACCTGCAAATCAAACTTGTTCACCTCAAAGAATTTTAGTTTGCCTGGATCCATGTAAATCCATAAAGACGAAAGATAACGAAACCCCATCTATTTGATTATTTATAAATCAAGATTTCGGAGTGGTATTGAAAAAAGAACAGGCATCTACACGCATTTGTTCCTCTTTTGCCAACCCAGCATATACATGTAATCAGTCAGGACAACCGTTGCTGGGGAACAAGTTGCTGGAAGTGGAAGGTGGCCGTCCATAGATTTGAGAATGACCTTTTAGTTCCCAACTGCCAACATAATTTTAAGGGCAAATATGTCTGGTGGTAACCATTCTTATGCACAATCCACCCTGGATCTTCCCAGATTGCTTTCTCATTTGTTATTGCCCGTTCACCGGCGACACTTCGATGTCTACCGTGTGCGGCCCGACAGCGACACGGCACCTTATGAGACGTCAGCTCAACAACAGAGGACTTTTGCCTCATTGGCTAACCGAAAGTTTGAGTTTGGTGCTAGCTAACCATGTATATTTTCTTTTTTAGAGAAAAAACCATGTATATTTTCATCAACTAAACAAACATATTACTGCTGGCAGTACATACCGACTGGCAGATCCTTTGAAGTGGCAATGTGTAAAGAATGTGGACACTGTTTGCGACGGCTTACAAGCAGGAAAACGGTATGTCGGCATTGCGTCGACGCGGCATATTGTTGCTTCAGTCTTCTTTGTCTAGCCAGCGTGCATCTTTTCTTTCACTGGTTGGATTTTCAGGTTTTTGCTTGGATCTTAGATTGCACTTCTTCCATGTGAGAGAGGAATCAGGGTGCTTTTGTACTTGTTTACAACACACAGTCGTTGGCACGTGAAGCTACGAATCTCACATCAGTTTTTTTTTATCATCTGAAGCTCAGCTTCTTGTCTGAAAGAAAACAAAGTTGCTATGGGAATTCGGAATCTCAGTTTTTTTTTTTTTTGAGAAAAATTGGGAATCTCAGTTAGTCCTTTATGTTTGAACAAGGGAATGTCTATTTTTAGGGGAAAAAACAAATCTTGTTTTTTTTTGAGATTTAAATCTCTGCTAGTGTGGTGCACCAACTAGAAGTAGCAGCTGATGTCCAAAACAAAAGAAGAAGTAGCAGCCCAAGTAGTCCAAGCGAAACAAACTGGGCCATCGATGCCTGTGGGCCGCGACCTTTGTTCACGGGCTTCTTTTAAGATACGAGGCGGAGCAGGCGCAGTGGCGAAGTTACCCCGTGCACCCTCGTCTGAGCAGAACGCAACTAACTCGTTCGTTGGTGGAATAGTACCGTATCGCTATTACACTTGAGCGAAGGCGGTTCGTAGTGCAATAAAAGGGCGCACACGGGCACGGCTTAAATCATACGGCCTCTTTGGCTAAGATCAAATATAGTATCTGTTCTTATCAATTTAATATCTGATACGTGGATCTACGGATCCATGAAATATTAAGTTAATTTTTTGTGGGGAAGGTTCAGTAGCTTGCTGCTAAGCAGCCTTAAACGTCGCACGGGCGTTGCACTATAGCCTTGGGCGATGCACCCCAACCAAACCAAAATCAAAGAAATTATTTTCTTAACGAAGCCAAAACAATCAAAATTATTTTAAGTACATAACTTTGTTTTCCTACATAAAAAAAGAAAACAAGATAGTGACTGTACCATCGTGTGAGGTACTTTGGCAGCTAATTAATCAAACATGGTTCAAGGCATTCAAAAAATTAAAATAACTAGACAAGCATTGAGAGCCGTCATTTTAGCAAATGTATTGTTTATATCCCAAGAAATATTGCAGTTATTTGATATTTTTCTACTTTCTAGCACATATTCTGTGGGAAAAAAAGGGTGCAACTGTCTGATAGTTTCTAGCATACATTTTGTAGGCCAAAACAAATATTGATTGAAGGGAGAAAAACATTGTGGACTGATATTAACTATTTGATTGAAGTTTTCAATATATGTGAACAAATATATTATTAATCACAGGGGAAAAGTCTTTCATCAATCCACAAGCAATCAGATGACTTGCATCGCCATTATTCTATACACAACAATATCTTAGAGCATCTCTAGCAGACCCCGTATAATGCCGACCCGCAAAATGCGTTTACAGTTCGTGCAAAACCGGATTTGCGCCGGCCCGCAAATCAGTACTTGCATTTCAATTTCAGACATGAAAGTACATTTCTTTGCTTCTTTATTTTCTTCAACGGCATTGGATACATAGTAATTCACCAAATCTTTACTAGAATAGTAAGACCAAAGAAAACAAGAACCACAATTAGGCATTTTAGAAGATATCCAACTTCTATAACTGCTCCCACTAGTTGGATCAATATCTTCTCCATGTCTTCATTGTTGATCTGCGGATTCTTGATCTTGCATTCTTTATTCTTCTTTTTTTATTCTAAAGAAGTAGACGTTGCTTCCCCTCTAGTTTCTTCTCTAATTGCACATGCAGCCACATCATTAGCCTCAATTCTATCAACGAGTGGACGAACATCTATTAAGTTTCTTTCTATCAATAAATCGATGTAATCTTCTTCCCAAAACCAAAATGAGTATCCACCTTCCTACACACATGACCATCTCAATAAGCTATCGAATCTGAACTGAATAGGTTGACAAAGCCGAATGAAACAAGAACATACACCGTCGTTTTCGCATTTGAAGAATACCCATCCGGGGTGTTTCGGCGTGCTAGATGTTAGCCGCAGCACTGTCTACGTGCAGTCGTCGCACTGTATGAGCGGCATCGGCGAGCCGCTGCGCGAGCGCCGAGCCCGGGCGACGGCCGGCCGAGTCCTTGCCGGCAAACCGAAGACGGTGGCGCTGGGGCTTTGCCAGGGCTGGTCGAGGTGCTCCCCGACCAATCCATGGCTTGGCGCAGCCACCGGTGGCCGGAAACGCCAAATCCGGGCGCTGCGACAAACAGCCGCCGATCTGCAACTTTCCGGCCTACCGAAGCAGGAGGAAGTGGCGGAGGACAATCTTGGGCGTGTGGCGGCCCTCCGGCGTGATCCCGCCGGCTGGTATGGCCGGAATCGTAGGCGGTGGCCCGGCGGCGGGGGATGGGGAAAAGTGCGGGGCGAGGGGGAGAGGGTCGGCAGTGGGTGGGGAAAAGCGCGGGCTGAAATGTCCCTCCCTCCCCCCCAGCCAACCGCTACCGCTATATACAGGGCACCGACGGGGCGAGGGGGGGACCCGCGTTTTCGCAGGTTGGGGTGGGAATTATGCCGCGGCCCGCAAAAATTTTTACGGGTCCGACGCGTTTGCGGGGTCTGATCGGGCAGTATTTTCCACGCGGACCCGTATTTTGATGGTTATTTTGCCGGTCGGGGCATTATACGGGGTCTGCTAGAGATGCTCTTATGGGTTGAACATGCCTGGTTCACCAACAACCGGAAAATACCTAAAGGTTGGCCAAAAAATTAGCAAAAAACTAACGTCAAGCATTTGAGATCACAAAATTAAATGGCGTGAATTCTGCGATCATGTAAAAAAAGCAATTGGATACATATCCGACCAGTGGCGTAGCCAGGATTTTATGTCAGGATGGTCCAGTTGGCACAAAAAAGATTTACACCACAAATTTAACAAACCAACATATACACACAGAGCGAACCAACCTGTGGTTAGATGGTTAGAGGGACCGTGGTATCCCCAGCTCACCAGGGTTTAAATCCTGGTGCTCGCATTTATTCCTGAATTTATTTCAGGATTTCCGGCGATGCGCATTCAGTGGGAGGAGATGTTCCTGTCGATGATGAGGCGCCTACGGTGACTTCGTAAATCTCAAGATGATATGCCGGCTCAGTCTTTCGGAGGTGCTCATAGAGGTAGGGTGTGCGTGTGTGCGTTCATATGGGTGAGTGTATGCGCGTGTATATGAGCGCTTGTGTCCGTACTGATGTTCAAAAAAAAAAACATATACACACAGAATATATTCAAAACACATATCAATAAGGTCTTTCAAAGCATAATAAAATTCATGTTGAAGTCTTACATTCGCGTAAAATAACACACACCTTATTTGTGGGGATACCGCCTTCTCAAGACCATGAAAGTCTCAATTATATCATCTTCATACACTTTGGTGAACGCATCTTGCTCGATGTATGTGACTAGGCAATCATCCAAATGTCTCCTGTCCTCTTCATTTTTGCAACAATTCTACAAAAATATATTAATACATTAACTCAGTTGGAACAAAGTCCTGATTCAATCGGTTCAACTGACAAATTATCAATTGTACAAAACTTTAAAGCTTGCACTCTCAGTAACTCGTTCAAATCTTCGTAGCAAAAGGAAATTGTACTTTGAATTAGAGAAGAACAAAAATCTTACTCTGGATTGAAGTAGAAAAGAAAACAACTAGTGCGCAGGCTAATGGGGCTGTACCTATGCGTGCGTGCGCGCTTCCTTCGTCGGCCGTGGGGACGCGCGTCCTTCGCTGGCAGCCTGTCCGTCACCGTCGGCGGGTGCCCTGTCGGAGTGCCGGCCTTGTGATGGGTGATGGCGCTAGGGTTTCAGACTTCCAGAGACCAGAGGAGAAGGAGACGACGGGGAGTCGGGAATTAGGAACGAACGATCAGCGTACACATACGTACGAGGAGACAAAGATACAAGCCGATGCTTCGCATGTACATGGGCCGAGACCTGAGTTGGGCACGGATATGTTTTCCTTTTTTTCTCAGAGAAATACTAAACTAATGGGCCAAATTCCAGAGAAATACTAAACTAATGGGCCAAATTCCAGGGTGGTCCATGGACCACCCTGGCCACCCTACAGCTACGCCACTGTATCCGACTATGAGGTGCACACATAAACTTAAAAAAAGAAAAGAAAAAGAAAAGGTCCAAAGAAAAAGTCCACACAACATTCGACATCGTAACAATGATAGAACTTTAGAAAGTACCAAGGTTTAACATAATTTACTCCTGGTTTGACTTTACTTGAAAATACGTATTTCAACGTTAAGACAGTAAACCAAGTGACTGCATGTCTGTGGGTTCAACAGACTGAAAAATACAAGTTTTAAGGAATTCTGTGTGGTATAAAGTATAAATGTTTTGACAAAGTTAATCATTGTATGTATGTAACCATTCAGCTATGATGAATCCAATCTTTTTGATATTTGTATGTGCTTTGCTGCAACTTTTTGCATCCAAGTGGCACAGTCACTTTTCAGTGCCAACTACCAAGTCCACTCTACCGGGTTGCTACTGCTGCTTTAGAATCTCAGTGTCAACCGGGCCATTGTGCTCTCTTAAAAGGATTTCATTGGACTGGACACATCACTCACCTGGTCTTGCTTACGCAATCCATTTTGACACACTGAACTTACATGTTGGGATGCATGACTTAGGAGCTGGTTGTCCTAAACTTGATGCGGGTAATCTTGGAGTAGAATCTGTACGATGTTTTGCTGTGGGTGGTAGGAAGCTGTCAAAATTGGCTACATAAAGTACTATACCAACTGACAACTAACCAGCTGAGTACTTGTACCCTTTCATTCTTAATGCATGAAAGCTTAGCCTCCTCTCTTCTTTCAAGTTACTATGTCCCCGTGTCCATTTATTCATCCACCAAAGTTTACAGGCCTGCAAATCAAACTTGTTCACCTCAAAGAATTTTAGTTTGCCTGAATTTTTAATGAAACATCCCATGTAAATCCGTAAAGACGAAAAAAAAACATCTATTTGGTTATTTATAAATCAAGATTTCAGAGTGGTATAGAAAAAGAACAGGTATGTACACACATTTGTTCCTCTTAGTTTGTTACACGGACCTCGATGTCTAGTGTGTGCCGCGACAGTGACACGGCCACGCCTTAGGCCAACTCCAGCGCGCGACCCCATCCTGTCCAGGTGCGTCCGTTTGTGGTAAAACGGATATACCAGACGGTCCAGCGCGCGGACACAAACGGACTTTTGTCCGTTTTCTGTCCGTTTTCGACCCATCCCCGGCTCAAGTTTGGGCCGCTTTTAAGGTGAAACGGACAGCGCGCGGACGGGCGGGCCATGTGCGCTTGTCCTCCCCTGGCCCGCCCGTCGGTGGCATAGGCATCCCTTTTTCTACCCGCCCCCTCCCCCTTTCCACCGAGCGCTCCAGCCGCACCCCCCTTCACTCTTGCCCTCACCATCGCCGCCGCCGCCGCTGCCATTGCCGCTGTGCAGCTCGGACGCGCGCTCGCCCAGCTCCCTTTCCCTCGACGCCCCCGAGCTACCCAACCACGGCCACCTGATTTGCGCACCCGGCGGGCGGATTTGGAGCGGATCCGGTCGGGCTTGAGCTCGCCCGACTGTGGGAGGCCGCGCCGTGCCATGGACTGGCCGGGCACCGGGCCGGAAGGCCTCGGCAAGGCCGCAAGGCCGCATGCAGGTACTGACTCCGCCTCTAACCGCTCGGATCTACACCGTTGGCGGTCCGCTGGCAGATACACGAACGGCGGTCGGCCGGGCTCGGTGCTGGCCCAAAAGCTCGTCGGCGCACCATTGCCACTCATTAAGTGCGACGACTGCCCAAAGAAGGTCTTGCGCCGCGTGTCTACAACGTCAGAACATCCCGGATGGGTGTTCATCAAGTGCTCAACCGATGGGGTATGTGCTACTTAGCTTCGGTTGTGCTCTCGGATTTAACTAATTGTGCTAACTTAAATTTTTATTGTGTAGAATGGATGCAAATTTTGGTATTGGGAAGAAGAGTACATCGATATATTGGTAGAGCGCAATTTAGTAGATGTTCGTGCACTTTTAGCTAGCATAGAGGTTAGAGATGAGACTAGTGCACTTGTTGCTAGAATAGAGGCTAGGCATGAGACTAGATGCGAGGAAGTAACGTCTACTTCTTTAGACTCGAAGAAGAAAGAAGCACGCAAGATCGAGTCTTCGCAGATCAACAATGAATGCATCGAGAAGGCACTAATCCAACTTACGGGAGCAGTTATGAAAGTTGGTTATCTTCTAAAATGTCTTCTTGTGGTTCTTGTTTTCTTTGGTCTTGTTTTTCTAGTCAAAATTTGGTGATGTATTGCTATGTATCAAAAATCAATGATGAAAAAAAGATATGTGTTTGGAAAGAAAAATGTACGCGGATGAAATGCGGCCGGGATGCGGCCGCACGTTGGGCGCACGACCGGCGCATCCCAGGAAAGACCCAGACACGACCCCATTGCCCTACCCAAACGGACAGAATCCAGACTAAACGGACGTCCGTTTGGGGTCGTGCGCTGGAGTTGGCCTTATGAGGCGTCAGCACAACAACCGAGGACTTTTAAGCTGGACTTTGGTGCTCGCTCTGCTGCTTGTTAGCCATGTATGTTTTCAGCAACTAAACAGATATATTCATGCTGGCAGTACACACATGACTGGCAGATCCTTTGAAGCGGCAACATGTGAAGAGTGTGGACACTGGCTGGTTGCGACTTCGGCACTGCATATTGTTGCTTCAGTCCATTTTTTTTTCCTTTTTCTGTGAAAGCTTCAGTCCTCTTTGTCTTACCAGCGCGCATCTTTTCTTTCACTGGGTATATGTAAGAGTAAGACTACTTGTTTGGATCTTCAGGTTTTGCTTGGATCTTAGATTGTACTTCTTCCATGCGCGAGAGGAACAAGGTTGATTGGTACTACTTGTCAGACAACACACTGCCGTTGGCTCGTGAAGCTACGAATCTCGCATCAGTTTTTTATCATCTAAACCTCAGTTTGCTGTCTGAACGGAAATATAAGTTACTCTGGGAATTGGGAATCTCTGCTGGATCTGTTTTCTGAACAAGTGAGCCTCTGTTTTTTTAGGTGACAAAAAATATTGGCTACTCTAGGCCAATGCCAAAGCCTATTCACCGCGTTAAGATCCGTTTATAGGCATATTCGCAACCTGGCGCACACCCCCTTCCGCCTTGGGCTCGGCCCATTTAACTCCTCGTTTTTCTTATGATTCACACTATAGGTCGCACGCGGCACGTTCCTATGTAGTATTTTTTTCTCACCAGTTTTAGGAATATTTTAGAAGGTTCCTCTGGTTTTTATGATGCGGTTTTTCCCTGGGTTTTCCCAGGGCGAGTTTTTTTTCCATTTTTCTTTTTCCTTTTTCATTCCTTTCCAAAATTTCCTTATTTATTTCAAAATCATGAACTTTCTTAAAAATCAAGAATTGTTCCCAATTTGCTACCTTTTCCAAATTTGTGATTTATTCCTCAAATTCATGAACTTTTTTGCAAATCCGCGAACATTTTTTCATATTTTCAAAAAAAAATCCTCAAAATTCATGAACATTTTTCAAATCCGTGAACATTTTTTAAAACTTTCAAACTTTTTCCGTCAAAATTCATGAACATTTTTTCAGGTCGCTGAACTTTTTTCCTCAAAATGTGTGAAAGGGTGACTTCTAAGCCACGACCACTGCAAACTATAGCTTCAAATTGCAGGACTCTGAATTCTTGTGACCACCAGGGCCGAGGCGTACGGTCCATCCTCCGATTGACAAATAACACTTGTAGCCTGATTTTCGAATGATTTCCCCATAAGCTTCGTCGGCGTTTATCTTCATGAAACCACGGAGGAACCACTTAGAATGTGGCATCTTATTTGTAGTTGTCCTAACGGACTGCACCTTTTTGGGTATAGACTTTAGCTAAGAGAGCAAGTACTCGACAAAAACCCACGATAATTTCTGGACTCTGGAATATTTCTTCGTGAATATATAGCCTTTCTTTGAGCTGACCAAACTTCCCACATAATCACTGATGCAATTGTAAAGTCATCAGTAGATAATGTATCTGGTAACTCCATGAGCCGGTCCTGCGCAACAAGTACTTTCAGTCAAGTACCCTCTACCGAAGCCCAAGCGCAGCGCATGATAGAAGTGTTCTTCTAAGAGTATCTCCAACAGATGATGAAAAAACTGGTGCCGTAAAAATGGTTTTAGGGTAGGAGAGACAATTTTTTCGGGCACTAGAAAATTTCCGCCATAACAAATGTCCTAAAACTGATGCCCTAAAATTTTAGCTTGAGTACTCTCATAAGGATCCAATGGCGGGGAGGGTGGAGTGAGGATATCATGGTTGTCGGGGCACCGAGGTCAATTCCGACCAATGTAGCTCATCGGGGCTGAGACGATCGCTGGGCCACCTATGACCGCATCAAGAGGGACAAGGGGCATAACAGGAGTTCAGGTGGATCCAAATTCGTCGGCACCGTGCTACCCGAGAGCATAACGGAGTTATGGCTCGGCGATGGTCGTACCGCTCCATTGGATGTCTCTCGACCACAAAATGACCTCTGCGGCCGACGTTGGTGCGGTGGCGACCATTTAAGGCTCTGGATGGACGGGCTATGGCTGGAACTGGCAGCAGCATTGCGTGCTTCGACGGCGGTAGAGGTTGTCGCAGCGGACGTGTTCTCTTGTGTGGTGGTGGCAGGGTGGCGGATAGAGTCACGACAGTGGCGTGCTGCGGTGAGAACTGGTCGGAATTGGCGTGGGGTGGCAACGGTCGACTGTAGGGGGGTTTCATCGCGACAGTTGGCTTCCCACAATGTGTTTTTTGGTTTTAGGGTTTTGGGTATGACGTGATTTTTTTGGCACCATATAAAGATAGGACATCTGCTGAAACTGTTTTTTTTCTCTAAAAGTGCCTCAAATGGCTATTTTTGGGCATGACCACTGTCTTTCCACCATCTGCATATACTCGCCACTGGAGGCCCAACAGGGCGGTCGCCGCGTGGCCCCGCCCTCTAGGCCAGCCTGGATGCAAAGGCCGAATAGGGTGCAGGCGAGTAATCGAACTCGAGATCTCCTCGTTCAGAATAACTTGCACTAAACAACCAGCCACCTCACACGTTGTGACAACATACTTCCTTTTTCTTTTTCTCAAAAAAAAAACTTCCTTTTGTCTTTTTTCCTTCTTTACACTAAATGTGGAAGCTTCCGTTTTTAGAAACTGGTTTTGAGAAGCATCCAAAACCGGTTTTCCCGGTTCACTGGTCTATTTTTTTTGCCTAGTTCTTATAAGGTTTTTTCTTTTCTTATTATCTTTCTTTTTTCAATTCAATTTTTTTTTTTCAAATTCTTGAGTTTTAGAACTTTTTCTGAATCCATGATTTTGTTTTATTTTTTCGGACGTTTTTCCAAAATCCGTGAATTTTTTCCAAATTCATGAACTTTTTTTCAAAATTTATGAACTTTTTAAAATTCATGCTTTTTTCTTAAAACTGATGTATTTTTTCAAATTCATGAACTTTTGTCAAAATTGCTGAGCTTTTTTCCAAAATCGATAAAATTTTCTCAAATTTGTGAACTTTTTCCCAAAAATCTATGATTTTTTCCCAAAATCAATGAACTTTTTCAAATCCGTGAACTTTTTTGCAAATTTATGAAACATTTTGCAAATCTTTAAATTTTTGGTATTCTTGAATTTTCGCAAATCTATGAACTTTCCTATACCCACAATTGTTTTCGAATTTTGCCTTTTTTAGGAATTTTTAATTTTTTTTTTGTGAAAGTCAGATGGTCAGCATCGATCGAAGAGACCTGCGAGGCTGCGACCCTTACTTGGGCCAGGCTCAGCTGAGCGAGTTGTGATCGCCAGGATGCCTAATCAACGCGCGCTGCTATTCCTCGCGGGACATCCTATGTGCCGCTCTCTGCGGCAGACTGACGACAGAACGCACATGCGGATCTCTCGACTAGGCCGGCCCATCTCACTAGCGAACATTAGATCACGCTGGAATAAAAAAGTATGCGTTGCCGAGGTTCGAACGCTAGAATGGCTGCTTCCGAGCATACGATTAGAGCCAGTTGAGCTAGCTAGCTTTCTTGATCACAGAACAGCGCAAAACCTTAAGAAACTCAAATGCCGATCCGAATGTTTTCAAAAATTCGATCGCAATTTTTTTTTCAAAAGCAAAAGGTGAATATTTTATCAAACACGAACATTTTTATTTTTTTTACAAATTTTGAGAAAGTTCGAACATTTTTTAAATACGCAAATGAATTTTGGAGACACGACATTTTTTTAAAACGGGAACATTTTTTAAACTACCCAAAAAAGTGATCATGAACAAATTTTCGAATTCCAAAACAAAATTTTGGAAAGACAAACAACTTTTGCATGCGAACATTTTTTGAAAATCCTGAAGAAAACTTGAAAATATGAACATTTTTTTGAAATTTGCCAAAAAATGTTAAAACTGGAACATTTTTTGAAACTCCTAAATTTTTTTTGAAAACATGAACATTTTTTGAAAATTTGCGAACAATTTTGAAAATGCAAACATTTTTTTCAATCCCAAATAATTTTTGGGAAGTTGTGAAATTTTGAACAGGCACACAAAGAAAAAAAGGAAGAAAAAAAAGAATAAATACAGAAAAAAAGAAGAACGAATAATAAACAGAAAACCAGTCAAAAACGAAGAGCCGACTCTGGAACCTTCTAGAAGGTGAAGGTTCCCAAAACCAATAAAGACCAGGGCTGGAACCTTCCAGAAGGTTCACAAAACCGGATGCAATCTACACGTTAGCTATCTCTGATGGGCCGGCCCAGTCGTTCGCTTAGGTGTTATCGCTGTATGCGTTAGGTCGACAGTTTGACGCAAAGAGCATCATATAGGAAATTCCATTCCTCGCGTTCAGCGAGAGGAACGCGAACCCTCGCGTCGGGGCTAACCCCAGATGGGCCGACCCAGCCGCGCGATAGGCTGCGGCCTTTTTTTCTTTTGTTTTTTTTTTCAGTTTTCAGTTCTCGTTTTTTGCTTTATTTTTGTACTTTCTTTATACTTTACAAAAAAACACACTTGAAAACACATTTCAAAAAATGTTGAATAATTATAAAAAATGTTGAACAAGTATTTAAATAATGTTTAATAAATATTAAAAATGTCGAACAAGTATTTAAAAATGTTGAACCAGTATTAAAAAAATGTTGAATAAGTATTTGAAAAATGTAGAAATAATTATAAAATGTTGAACAGGTATTTCAAAAATGTTGAACAAAGTATTTGAAGAAATGTTGATCATGTATATAAAAAATGTTGAACAAGTATTTCAAAAATGTTGATCATGTATATAAAAAATGTTGTACAAGTATTTGAAAAATATTAAACAAGTATTTAAAAAAATGTTGATCATGTATATAAAAATGTTGAACAAGTAAACGAAAAATGTTGAGGAAGTATTTGAAAAAATGTTGATTGTGTATATAAGAATGTAGAATGAAAATAGAAAGAAAGAAAGAAAAAGAAACAAAATCTGAGAAGAAAAAAAAGAAAAGATTGAAAAATTCGGAGAAGAAAAACATGAAAGAAAAAAGAATGAGAAAGCAAAGAAAAACCGGTGAAGACCGGCTGCAGTGCCTCTAGTAGGTCGGGATCCAACTGCCGTCGTAGTGGTTAGCTGCGCCGACATCTATCCTGGCCACCTGGGTTCGATTCCTGGAAGCGCCGCTTTTCTTTTCTTCACGGATGTTTTGAATCTGCAAGCGCTAAATGGGCCGGCCCGATACAGCGTACATCGACGCGAGAGATATCTACGGAATCGCTGAATGCGATAAATGATACAGCATACATCGACGCGAGAGATATATACGGAATCGCTGAATGCGATAAATAGTCGCTTCGCTAAAGGCAGGGACAAGGAGCTCCCCCAATGGCAAAGCCTATTCAGTGCGTTCACCCGCTTCTGCTTAGGCTCGGCCCATTTACCTTTTTTTCTTCTGATTCACACTGTAGGTCGCATGCGATACATTCCTGTTTGCGTTAGTCCGTAATAGCTTTATCTTCTCACCGGTTTTAGGAACATTCTAGAAGCTTCCTCTTGTTTTTATGATGTGATTTTCCCCTTTTTTTTTCCAAGCCAAGTTTTTGTTCCATTTTTCTTTCTCCTTTTTCATTTATTTCCCAATTTGCAACTTTTTTAAAATTTGTGATTTTCCCTCAAATTCTCTAGCTTTTTTCAAATATGCAAACATTTTTTATTTTATATTTTTTTAAAAACCACAAAATTCATGAACTTTTTTTCATATTCATAAACTTTTTCCCTCAAAATTTTTGAACCTTTTCAAACTCGTGAACATTTTTAAAAAATTGCTAAACTTTTTTCCTTAAAATTTTTGAACTTTTATAAATCGGGGAAACTCATGAGCTTTTAAAATTTCATGAACTTTTTTATGAAATACATGATTTTTTCTTGAAATATAAAAAAAATCAACTCATTAACTGTTTTGAAAAAGTCAATAGTCGACACCAAGTCAATGCGCTAGGTCTAAGGTCAAGCATCTAGTCAAATGGTAAACCTAGTATTTTAAGGCAAATGGCAAACCTGGTTTTTTAGATGCAAGGGGCCCAAGCAACGACGGAGCTTTGTGGGGGCGAACCTAGGCTGTAGCCTCTTTTCTAAAAAATGTATTATAGCCCACAAGGTTCATTTTGTCATCTACTCGTTGCTCTCACCTCCTAGAGAGGAATGAAGCAACCCAGTGAGCGAGCAAGAGCGACCACGATTTCACGTTAAAAAAAACTTGCGACAGCCGACACCTGAGAGTAGGGGTGAGGCACCGCACAAGCGGACTGGCCGCCGGCACTGTGGCTTTCTAGCGTGGAGGTTGGCCGCTGGCAGGCGGACGACTAGGGATTTGTCATTGCTGGTCAGAGACATCTCCGCTCCTGCTTGCTGAGTCCTGACCTCATCTCGTCGCCGCCGCACGGACGCTGACAAGATCAGGCAACAACGGCGCCGTGCGCAGTACCGAAGTGAGCTGGTGTGCAAACTGCCCTCGCTCTTTCTCTCTCTCTCCCTCTCTCTCCCCCCTTAAACTATGGAAATTTAGAGTATTTTGACTATGCATTTTCTTTCTTAGTTGGGGAAAAGTCTAATTAGGTCATGTATTTTGCCAAATTGGATTTTATGTTGAATAGAAACTGTCCTTTACAGAAGGAAGCACGGATGCTTGAGGGGAAACCTATTGATGCATTTTTCAAAAGAAAGAGAGTTGATTCAGTTGAATGTAAAGGTGATGAACCAACACAAATGAAACATAACAAAGCTCCATGTTCGGATGGCTTCCCCGCAAAATTCTATCAGAATTTCTGGGAGGTCATCAAGACTGACCTTTTGGAATTGTTCAATTGTCTTCATGCCAGCCAACTTGACCTATTCAGGCTTAACTTTGGCGAGATCATTTTGTTGCTGAAAATTAAGGAGGCTGAGCAGATCCAGCAATATAGAACCATATGCCTCCTTAATATCAACTTCAAGATTTTCACCAAAGTGGTACTAATAAGCTCAACACGGTTGCTGACCATGTCGTCCAGCCATCTCAAACGGCTTTCATGCAAGGCAGAAATATACTCGACGGAGTAGTAGTCCTACATGAGACCGTTCACGAGATGCACCTGAAAAACATGAGTGGAGTAGTTTTCAAGATTGACTTTGAAAAGGCCTATGACAAGGTCAACTAGTCTTTCCTTCAACAGGCGCTGAAAATGAAAGGATTTTCTGATAAATGGCGCCAGTGGATCCAATTTTTTTTTACTGGAGGTAGTGTGGTTGTCAACTCATTGATGACGTATGCCATTACTTTCAAACAAAAAATGTCTACATCAGGTTGACCCCATGTCTCCAATGTTATTTAACGTTGTTGCTGACATGCTGGCTATCCTAATTGATTGTGCCAAGCAGGACGGTCAGATTGCAGGTGTAGTGCCACACCTTGTGGATGGTGGACTCTCTATTCTGCCATACGCTAATGATACAATTCTTTTTATGGAACATGACCTAGATAAGGCTCGAAACTTGAAAGTTTTGCTTTCAACATTTGAGCAAATGTCGAGCCTTAAAATTAACTTCCATAAAAGTAAATTGTTCTGCTTTGGAGAAGCCAGTGAGGCGGCGGCTGATTATGCTGACCTGTTTGGTTGTGTGCAAGGCCAATTCTCGATAAAATATCTAAGAATTCCAAGACATTATCGGCGTCTCACTAATGTGGAGTGGAAACATGTTGAGGAGCGCTTAGAGAAATGGTTGAGCACTTGGAAAGGCAAGTTTCTCTCTGTTGGAGGACGGTTGGTCCTGATCAATTATGTCCTCACAAATATGGTTCTCTATATACTTTCTTTTTCCCAACTCCCTAAAGGGGTCTTGCAAAGGCTGGATTATTTCATATCCAGATTCTTTTAGCGAGAAAGTGAAAAGAAAAAGTACAGACTGGTCAAATGGAGTGTGGTTTGTAGGCCAAAAGACCAAGGTGGCCTTGGTATTCATGAGCTGCGGGTCAAGAATGATGCCTTACTTAGTAAATGGTTTTTCAAACTACTTACTGAGGATATCGTTTGGCAAACCCTCCTGCGCAACAAGTATCTAGGCCAAAAAAGGATGTGTCTTAGGCCTATTGGAAACCTGGTGACTCGCACTTTTGGGCTGGTCTAATGGTGGCAAAGAAACATCTTTTCCGCTTTGGATCCTTCGTGATTAAAGATGGGTCGAAAATTCATTTCTGGGAGGACATCTGGCTAGGCAATGCCAGCCTCCGAGAACAATATCCCGCATTGTTCCACATTGTTCATGATAAGAATGATACTCTTGCACAAGTACTCATTTCATTCCTGCCGAATATTTCTTTCAGACGATATTTTATTGGCCCTCGTCTTATGTCATGGCAAAATCTTCTATCCCGTTTGGATTTGATTAACCTGGCACAAGGACGGGATGTGTTTCGCTGGAACCTCACTACATCTGGTCCTTCACAGTCGACTCTATGTACCATGCCCTCGTGCATTCAGAGGGCCCGGTGGAAAATAACAAGAAAATTTGGAAGTCTAAGATTCCACTGAAAGTCAAAATATTTATGTGATATCTTTGGAGGGGAGTTGTACTTAACAAAGACAACCTCGTCCATCGCAATTGGCAAGGAAGTAAGAAGTGTGGCTTTTGTACTCACGACAAGACAATCAAGCACCTCTTTTTCTAGTGCACGTTTGCGTGTTCTACGTGGACAATCATCCAAATAGCGTCCAATTTGTATCCTCCCACAAGCGTTGCCAATATTTTTGGTCACTGGTTGGACGGTATTTCAAATAGGCTTAAAACACTAATAAGGATGGGAGCGTATGCCTTACTACAGTCGCTTTGGCTGTGTAGAAATGATTTGATTTTAATGACAAAAACTCGTCTCCCATGTAGGTTATTTTCCGATGTACGCACTCACTTGGTACGTGGTGTATGCTACACCGAACGGAGTACCAACCATTGTTCAAGGCGGTGTGTATGCGGTTGGAGCAAGTGACTAGGGAGGTTTTACCCAATATGTGTGGCAGTATAATCTCTGGATCGGTCCATCACCTCCTTCGATATAGGCATAGTGTCGGTCCTATATGACTCACTGTTGTCGATATGTCAGTTTCTTATCGTATTTTATTTTTTGTCAGACTTCTGGTATTTGGCTGTGTGCATCTTAGTTATGCAGAGGCCGGGTGTGGCTCATTATTCATTGTATCCTCTTGATGCTACATTTTGAGTTAATAAAAACGCCTTTATAAAAAAAAGACACAAATAGAAGCAATACATGTTCAGCCTCCTCTGTTGTTGCTTGAATTTGAGCAACAAGGACCACATCCTTCGATGCTACAACAATAAGGCCATCAAACAAATGAAGTCAGGGATTGAATTCTTGCAGCGGGATCCATCACTACGTCCACAAATTTGGTAATGTACAACTAATCAAAGAGATGATGTGCGGCGATCACATTTGAAGCTTAGTGCTATGCAGCCCCGTTTGAGATTTATTCACCCCTCCCGAGATTTCTTTCAAGCTCCACCACTGGACCCGAGCGAGGCAATTTTTGAGCAATGTTGGGACGGCCCATGCATGGGAGCGCGTGAGTGCCACTTTGTCCTATTGGCGCATAAGGCGCCACAAAGGAGGTCTCTAGGCCTATTCGTCCTAGCCAGAACAAACTGGGCCATCGATGCGTGTGTGCCGTGACCTTTTTTTCATCTAACCGTTCTTTATTGCATGGTAATCGATATAGCATCGTTTACAAGAAGTGTTATAATCGCATCAAGTGGTTCTTCCATCCACCCTCTACAGATCCTACGCCTAGCTAAGTTAGCTAATTCATGGGCAACGTGATTTGCCTCTCTAGGAGTATGATCAAAGATAACATGAGGGAAATCACGTGCACTATGATAACTATCAACAAAGATAGCAGTTCTAATCCCATATGACCGCCCACCATTGTTCTTCGTCTCAATCACCTCCACATTGTCCGAGTTAACCTCCATTCGATTGCACCCTATAGTAGCAGCTAGATTGAGCCCAAAACACAAAGCTGTAGCTTTAGTCACGAGTACATCTCCATAGTGTGATGATGAGTGTATTTTTCTACGCTCATCACACCTTGGTTTAAAGCGATTTATTTCATAAAAACTGAGATATTCCGCTCCGATAATGTTACTAATGACTAATCAATGCAAAGGATTCCAAAATCCTCTCTTTATTTTGTTTCCACAGGAAATTGGGCTAAACATGAACGAAATCAAGCATATACATGGAAAGGAGTAAGCTGGAGATATGAGAGATCGAGTGGGAGGCGCACCAGGTGCACCAAAGCACAAGACGATGTCTGGTACGAGCACAAGCGCTCGTAGTAGCGCCCAAACCATGCACCTATAGCTCCAGGAGGTCCAACCAGGCAACTATTATAAAGGGGCGTTCATCTAATTCGCAATAGAGCATCGTCGAGAACCTCATCTCCACAACAAAAGCCATTTATCAACCCTAGCTGACGGTGTCCTGGACTAAGGGGTCCTAGCCCAGCCGGACTAATGTATGGGCCGGACCACCAGCTCGTTAAGCAGGAAGGACTCCGGAGGCCTTCAGAGTGCGGCGACCGAAGACTTGGCGTGTACTTCAAGCATATCTGATTATATTCGGCATGTAAATTCTTAGATGGCAACCGACCATGTGTAACCCTGATGTCTGCTAGAACTACGTCGGTATTTCCCCAAAGAGAAAAGGATGATGCAGGACAGCGACGGTAGGTATTTTCCTCAGTGATGAGACCAAGGTTATCGAATCAGTAGGAGAACCACGCAACACTACGTGAACGGCACCTGCACACAAATAACAAATACTCGCAACTCGACGTATTAAAGGGGTTGTCAGTCCCTTTCGGGCAACGGCGCCAGAAATGGCTAGTGGACGGGAAAAAGTTGTAATAGATTGGATAAATAGATCTCGAATAAATGCAAAATAAAATAAAGTGCAGCAAGGTATTTTTGGGTTTTTGAAAATATAGATCTGAAAACAAAAGCAAATAAAAATAGATCGCAAAGGCAAATATATTAAAGAAGAGATCCGGGGGCCATAGGTTTCACTAGTGGCATTTCTAAAAAAAATAGCAAACGGTGGAAACAAATTACTGTTGGGCAATTGATAGAACTTCAAATACTCATGATGATATCCAGGCAATGATCATTATATAGGCATCACGTCCAAGATTAGTAGATCGACTCCTGCCTGCATCTACTACTATTACTCCACACATCGACCGCTATCCAGCATGCATCTAGTGTATAAAGTAATGGAAAAACGGAGTAATGCAATAAGAACGATGACATGATGTAGACAAGATCTATTTATGTAGAAATATACCCCATCTTGTTATCCTTAATGTAACACCCCTGTGTAATAAGCACTGTGATCATCTGTTAATTATGCCAAGTCATCTCCATTTGCAATGCTTGATCATAATGTTTAAACACTCCATTTCAATTCTCTCTCTGCAATCAATTCAAATTTAAAGTGCAAATTCAAGTTGCCCAAAAGTTGCGGAAAAAATGTTCATCACCTTGCAAATATTCCATAACATTTACTTGTTAAGGAATACAACATCACTCTTATGCAAATATGAACAATAGCAAATAAAGCAGAGCAACTCCTGCATATTTAAATGCCAAATCATTTATGAAAAATCCAAATGTAATCATATTTTACCCAAACCAATTTCTGGTGTTAGCTAATAATACTCTACAATTATTAGGCTAAGTCACATATTTTGCAAAAGTCATCTGGTGGCTTAGGAATTTGCAAAACAGGAAGGAAAACAGAAAACAGAGATAGAAAATAAGAAATTAAAAAAAGGCCTAGCGACTACTGTACACTTAGGCCCGGTGCTACAGTAACCAGCCTAGCCCATCTAAGGGCCATCCCCTTTCTCACCTACAGAGGAGGAGGCAGTGGCAATGGCGTGTCGTTCATCCACGCGCCCTGGCCGCTCCTATCGCCGTGTCGACCATCCGATGGAACCCCGAGGTGCATAAGTACCTCCCCGTCGCGGTAGACAAACCCTTATCCCCATTCTCCCCCTCGTTCACTCTCTGTTTCGATTTAGAACGCGCCCGAGTTTCACCGTGGCTGCGCCGTCGTCGTTCGCGTGGCCACCGGCCTCGCCGGCGCTCGGGAGGATGTCCAGGAGTTCCGTCATCGTCGACTCCTTCGCCTACCTCCGCTGAATCGAGCTAGGAGGCCCTGTACGCTCGGCATCGAGCACATCTTCGTCGGTACATCACCGGCGTTCGACGTCGTTTGCCGCTTCTCCGGTCCACCCCGGCCTTCACCGAGCCCACCACCGGACCCGCAGTGAGCTCCACTGCCGATTCCCCCTCTTTCCCCTTCCGATCTGTGTCGTTTACGCCGTTGTTCATCGTCGTGGCCGGAGCTCAGTCTCTGCGTACTTCGCCCGCGGCCTCTGCTGCTGCTCGCTGCCGCTGCTGTTCGCTGCTCTGCCTGCTGCTCTGCCTAGTGCTGCTGCCCTTGCTGGTCGCCTGCTGCTGCTGCTAAGCGCTGCTGCTACGGCTGATGCCGGCCATGGCCGGCCATGGCCGTGCGTGTGTGCATGTTGTGTGTGTGTGTGTGTGTGTGCGTGTGTGTGTTGCTGTGTGGTGTGCGTGCTGTGTGTGTGTGCATGAGTGTGTGTGGTCGGTTGGGCCATTGCCCAGTGGGGCCGGCCTAAAAAAATGAAAATGAAAATAATAAATAATAAAAATGATTACTGTTTTAATTAATTAGTTAGATAGATAGTTAATTATTTAGTTAATTAGTTAATTTAGTTAATTAATCTAATTAACTACTGACAGGTGGACCCACTGTCAGCCACATTGGCAAAATGCTGGGTACACTTCTGTGTACCCATAGCATTTTGCTATTTAATTATTTTCGGATTAAATTAATTCCAGAAAAATGCTAAAACCTTTGACAAATCATAGACAAATAACCGTAGCTCGGATCGAAAAACTTTCTACATGAAAGTTGCTCAGAACGACGAGACAAAGCTGACTGTGCCTTTTATTTCCGTGTCGAGACCCTCTACGGAGGTGAACCCGCAACTTTTAGCCTGTTTTCGGTAGATGAATAGTGCTTAACCACCGGTTAATAATTCCAACTTTAACCCTAAAAATAACTATTATGCCTTAGACATGCTTTTAGGCAGCCCTGCACCGCACGTTAGCGTAGTCTGCTCTGTGTTGCTTTGTCTGCCTTGTATTTATACTGTTTCCTCCCCCTCTTCTCTCTCGATAGAGCCCGGTACCGACGCAGCTCCGGTGATTGGCTACACTTCTGACGACTCTGCCTTTGCCGCCGAGCAACCAGGCAAGCCCCCCCTTTGATCATCCCGATATCGCCTATTCTATTTTCTCATGCTTGCATTAGATTTTGCTACTGTAATTGATTGCTTCTATTCTGTTGCATAGACTGTTTTTGTAACTACTGTTGATACCTACCTGATATCCAAACTGCTTAGTATAGGCTGGTTAGTGACCCATCAGAGACCCCACTTTGACCCAACTGCCCCGCTGGATTATCAGAAGACCCGATCAACGGGATCGAAGACCAGGCCCCGGCACCGCACTTCACCCCCTTAGTTGTACGACACTACTGGGTTACTATCGAGTGCCGAGGGTGATACCTCGTCAGCACTTCTGATGTTAACCTTGTAGGTTAGTTCATCAGTTATGGTCATCGAGGGTGATTCCTCCATCTCAACTCCCGATAACGACACTGTCTTGCAACTCCTCAAGAGTGGACCTCGAGGGTGATTCCTCCTTCGTTCACCTTGACGATAACATCAGGTGGAATTCCATCGAGGGTGATTCCTCAGGGTTCCCCTTGGTGTTAGACACATGGTTACTATGGTTACTATGACTTTACAACTGATACTTGGAAAGGCGGGACGACCCTCAGGGGTACCCGCGAATGATGGGATGTCGGGCTGACTTGGAGGTTACCCGTGAGATAACTATGAGGCGCGGCCGGGCATTCTTAGCCCTTGCAGCAGGTCCTCGAGACGGGACGACGGGGTCACATCGATCGTGAGTCTCTGCTCGTTTCCGCAAGCCCCTAGTCCTCTAACGATTTAGATATTTGATCCGAGCAGGCCTACGGCCTAATAGCACTAATCATCACGTGGGAATAGTTATGGGCACTCTGCATCGTAGCATCAGTCGAAAGCTCTGTCAGATGTCCAGTTCAGCATTGCGGCACGGTCGGATCGTGTCGGCCTTCCGAGGCGACGCTGGTATCCACCTTGCTCGCAACGACCCGGAGTGCACAGGGAGATGGCCCAAGACCCCTGAGAGCTTAGGAGGTAGACCGGCGGGGACCTCTCTGCTGAGCTCTAGGTAGGGTTGCGGTGTGTCGTTTGGCCGAGGCCGGGCATGACCCAGAAAAGTGTGTCTGGACGGAGTTAAGCGAGCGTGGTGGGTAAGTTGGTGCACCCCTGCAGGGAAGAAAACATCTATCGATAGCCGGTCCTACGGTAAAGGACACTCGGAGTCGTATCCCGATCAATACAACTAGAACTTGTGATGATAACTGGATATGTGGCTCCGGTATCGCTTTCTCGCAGGGAGTCGAGGAAGGATCTCTGGGCGAGACTGTTGCTTGCTACAACCACTACTACATTATACTATGCTATTCTGTACTCTTCTAAATGCTGCAAGACGCTCGAAGATGCTTGAAGATGCTAGTCTTCGATAGGACTAGGCTTTCCCCTCCATTCTGGCATTTCTGCAGCCCAGTCCACAGATACAGCCTTTTCTTTGATAATGTTGCATATGTAGTGTAGATCCTTGCTTGCTGAGTACTTCGGAGTACTCACGGTTGCTTTGCTTTCTTTTTCTCCCCATATCAGTTTGTCGTGACCAGATGACGGAGCCCCTGAGTCAGCTACCCCGCCGACGACTACTACTACCACCTCGAGGGTGGCTTCTTCTATGAGTTGGCTGACGACCAGGAGTAGGTTCGGAGGGTCCCAGGCAGGAGGCCTGCGCCTTTCGATCTTAGTGTTTTCTTTTGCCCCACCTTTTAAAGGCCTTTTTGTCTTTCTTTTATATCTGTACTCAGATATCTGACGCTTCCGCCGATTCTTGTTTGGCATCAAGCTTATGTATTCGAGCCCTCGAGGCCCTGGCTTGTAATATAATGCTTGTATGCCTTTATTTATGTTTTAGAGTTGTGTTGTGATATCTTCAAGTGAGTCCTTAGGCTTGATCATGTGCATTTGCGTGTATGATTAGTGCACGATCGAGCCAGGGGCGTCACACTTAATAGCAACGATACATACGCGTCGTTTCCCTTTCTGTCACTGGGATCAAGCACCGTAAGATCGAACCCATTACAAAGCACCTCTTCCCATTGCAAGATAAATAGATCAAATTGGCCAAACAAAACCCAAATATCGGGGAAGAAATCCGAAGCTATAAGAAATCATGCATATAAGAGATCAAAGAAGACTCAAATAACTTTCATGGATAAAAACATAGATCTGATCATAAACTCAAAGTTCATCGGATCCCAACAAACACACCGCAAAAAGAGTTACATCATATGGATCTCCAAGAGACCATTATATTGAGAATCAAACAAGAGAGAGAAAGCCATCTAGCTACTAACTACGAACCCGAAGGTCTACAAAGAACTACTCACGCATCATCGGAGAGGCACCAATGCACATGATGAACCCCTCCGAGATGGTGTCTAGATTGGATCTGGTGTTTCTGGAACTTGCGGCGGCTAGAATTGATTTTCGTCGACTTCCCTAGGGTTTCTGGAATATTGGGGTATTTATAGAGCAAAGAGGCGGTGCGGGAGGCCACCGAGGTGGGCACAACCCACCTGGGCGCGCCTAGGCCTCCAGGCGCGCCCTGGTGGGTTGTGCTCCCCTCGGAGCACCCCCCCAGGTGCTTCTCCGGCCCACTGGATGTCTTCTGGTCCACAAAAAATCCACAAAAAGTTTCGTTGCGATTGGACTCTGTTTGGTATTGATTTCCTGCGATGTAAAAAACATGCAGAAAACAACAACTGGCACTGGGCACTATGTCAATAGGTTAGTACCAAAGAATAATATAAAATGACTATAAAATGATTGTAAAACATCCAAGAATGATAATATAACAGCATGGAACAATAAAAAATTTATAGATATGTTGGAGACGTATCAGCATCCCCAAGCTTAATTCCTGCTCGTCCTCGAGTAGGTAAATGATAAAAATAGAATTTTTGATGTGGAATGCTGCCTAACATGTTCATCACATATTCTTTTCTTTATAGCATGGACATTTGGACTTTTATATGGTTCAAAGCAATAGTCTAGTTTTGACATGATAACTTACATACTCAAGCATATCAACAAGCAACCATGTCTTTCAAAATATCAATGCTAAAATAAGTTATCCCTAGCCCATTATGTCAATCATTGATCCATTCATGAAACACACTCGCATATTAGCTACACCCAATGCTCAAGTACGATCATAGTGCCCCTTAGTTGGTGCTTTATAAGAGAAGATGGAGACTCAAAATATAAATTGCATAAAGTAAAAGAAAGGCCCTTCGCGGAGGGAAGTAGGGATTTGTAAAGGTGCCAGAGCTCAAAGCGAAAATTGAGAGATAAAAACATTTTGGGAGGTGTACTTTTCCCACCAACGAAAACGACTTAGAGTTCCCCACACTGTCCATGCTAGATATATCATAGGCGGTTCCCAAACAGAAAATAAAGTTTATTCCTTTTTCCACTATTTCTTTCACTTTCCATGGCTAGCCGTATCCACGGGTGCCCTCCATACCAACACTTTCCAAGGAATTTATTATTTGACAACATAAAGTAAATTCATTTATTCATTTTGGGACTGGGCATCCCTAATACCTTTGCCTTACTCTCGTGCAATGGCAAGTGAATAAACACTCATCGTGAGAATAACACATCTAGCATGGAAAATATCGGCCACCCCTCACCGCCTCGCGAGCGGTACGAGCACACAAAAGAGAGATTTATTTTGAAAATTAGAGATGGCACATGCAAATTTGCTTAGAACGGCAAAAGAATACCGCATATAGGTAGATATAGTGGACTCATATGGCAAAACTGGTTTAAAGGGTTTTGGATGCACAAGTAGTGATCATACTTAGTGCAAAATGAAGGCTAGCAAAAGATTGAGAAGCGACCAACCAAGAAACGAAAAATCTCATAAGCGAGCATTAAACATAATTAACACCGAATAATGCACCACAAGTAGGATATAATTTCATTGTATAACTATTGACTTTCGTGCATGCATAGGGAATCACAAACCTTAACACCAATATTCTTACTAAAGCATAATTACTCATCAACATAGTTTATTTTGTCCAATGATCTTCATGAAAGTTTTTATTATATCCTTCTTGGATATCTATCACTTTGGGACTAATTTTCATGTGTTGCTTTTGATAGGCTCAAACAAATATAAGTGAAGATCATGAGCATAATATTTCTTTCTCTCAAATTAATTTAAGTGAAGCAAGAGAGAATTTCTTAAAAAATTTACTAACTCCCAAATAAATCTAAGTGAAGCATGAGAGCATTTCTTCAAAAATAATAAAGCACACCGTGCTCAAAAAGATATAAGTGAAGCACTAGAGCAATTCCATAGCTCATAAAGATTTAAGTGAAGCATAGAGAGGAATTCTAACAAGTCATGGCATAATTTTGGCTCTCTCAAATAGGCGTGTCCAGCAAGGATTCAAGAATTAAAACAAAAAGCAAAACAAGCAAAGACTCATATCATACAAGACGCTCCAAGCAAAACTCATAGTATGTGATGAATAAAAATATAGCTCCAAGTAAAATACCGATGGTCGTTAGAAGAAAGAGGGGATGCCACTCGGGCATCCCCAAGCTTAGTTGCTTGCTTCTCTTTGGATAATAGCTTGAGATGCCATGGGCATCCCCAAGCTTAGGCTCTTCTTACTCCTTATTCCTTCATCCATCGTAAAATCACCCAAAACTTGAAAACTTCAATCACACAAAACTCAACAAAACCTTCGTGAGATCCGTTAGTATAAGAAAACAAATCACTACTATAAGTACTGTAGCAAACCAATTCATATTTTATTCTTGCATTATATCTACTGTATTCCAACTTTTCCATGGCCAAAAACTCTTCAAAGAAAACCATAGAATCATTAAAACAAGCACACAATGCAAAGAAAACAGAATCTGTCTAAAACAGAACAGTCTGTAGCAATCTAAATATTTTGAATACTTATGTAACTCCAAAAATTCTGAAAAATTAGGACAACAGAGGCAATTTGTATATCAATCTTGTGTGAAAATTTTTAGATTTTTCGTATCTTCTGTGACTTTTCAAAATTGTTTTACTGGACACAAAAGTTTCTGTTTTCCAACAAGATCAAATCAACTATCACCCAAATCAATCCTAAAGGCTTTACTTGGCACAAACACTAATTAAAACACAAAAAACTCAATCATAACAGTAGCTTTATTATTATAACACTCAAGAACAGAAAGCAAAAGGCAAAAAATAAATTTTATTCATTGGGTTGCCTCCCAACAAGCGCTATCGTTTTACGCCCCTAGTTAGGCATAACACAAAAGATCTAAGTATTGTCATCGGTTGTTTTGGCAACTTTTGTAAGGGTCTTCTCAAACCCAGGAGGCTTTGTGCGCTTCCCTAAATTCTCAGGAAAATAAGCCATCTTGAGATCTAAAATATCCAATCGCTTGTTACAGAGGGTAATCAAGGTATTCATGCGATTGATACTGCCATTAAGATGTTTAAGGGGTTCGTTATATTTTTGCAATTCCACCATATGTTTATGCAAATCACCAAGTTTGTCCAATATTTGAACACCCTCTGGGGTGAAAGAAAACCCCTTCTTTTGAGGTGGAATCCCCAGAATTCCTTCTAAAATTTCATAAGCAGCATTAGCATCAAGCTCGATAAAATTCCCTTTAGCGGCAAAATCTAAGAGTTGTCTATGATGCAAAGCCAATCCTATGTAAAAATTACGAAGCAAAATCTTTGCGTCCCCCTTTAAGTTGCAAACACGATAGGATTCCATTAGCCTATACCAAGCATCTTTCAAATTTTCTCATTGTCGTTGCTTGAAGTGTAAAACTTCAAAATCTAGTGACAAAGGAGGAGTAGTCACGCTAGCCATCATAACTAGAAAGCAAGAACACGGATAGATCCGGCAAGAAAACGGCGAACAAAAAAGAGGGCGAATAAAACGGCAAATTTTTGTGAAGTGGGGGAGAGGAAAACGAGAGGCAAATGGCAAATGATGTAAATCGCGAGGAAATGCGATTTGTGATTAGGAACCTGGTAGATGTTGATGATGTCTCCCCGGCAACGGCGCCAGAAATTCCTTTTGATGTTTGCTAGAACTACGTCGGTATTTCCCCAAAGAGGAAGGGATGATGCAGCACAACGACGGTAGGTATTTCCCTCAGTGATGAGACCAAGGTTATCGAACCAGTAGGAGAACCACGCAACACTACGTGAACGGCACCTACACACAAATAACAAATACTCGCAACCCGACGTATTAAAGGGGTTGTCAATCCCTTTCAGGCAACGGCGCCAGAAATGGCTAGTGGATAGGAAAAAGTTGTAATAGATTGGATAAATAGATCTTGAATAAATGCAAAATAAAATAAAGTGCAGCAAGGTATTTTTGGGTTTTTGGAAATATAGATCTGAAAACAAAAGAAAATAAAAATAGATCGCAAAGGCAAATATATTAAAGAAGAGACCCGGGGGCCGTAGGTTTCACTAGTGGCTTCTCTCGAGAAAAATAGCAAACAGTGGAAACAAATTACTGTTGGGCAATTGATAGAACTTCAAATCCTCATGACGATATCCAGGCAATGATCATTATATAGGCATCACGTCCAAGATTAGTAGACCGACTCCTGCCTGCATCTACTACTATTACTCCACACATCGACCGCTATCCAGCATGCATCTAGTGTATTAAGTTCATGGAAAAATGGAGTAATGCAATAAGAACGATGACATGATGTAGACAAGATCTATTTATGTAGAAATAGACCCCATCTTGTTATCCTTAATAGCAACGATACATACGTGTCGTTTCCCTTTCTGTCACTGGGATCAAGCACCGTAAGATTGAACCCATTACAAAGCACCTCTTCTCATTGCAAGATAAATAGATCAAGTTGGCCAAACAAAATCCAAATATCGGAGAAGAAATACGAGGCTATAAGAAATCATGCATATAAGAGATCAAAAAAGACTCAAATAACTTTCATGGATAAAAATATAGATCTGATCATAAACTCAAAGTTCATCGGATCCCAACAAACACACCGCAAAAAGAGTTACATCATATGGATCTCCAAGAGACCATTGTATTGAGAATCAAACGAGAGAGACAAAGCCATCTAGCTACTAACTATGAACCCGAAGGTCTACAAAGAACTACTCACGCATCATCGGAGAGGCACCAATGGACATGATGAACCCCTCCGAGATGGTGTCTAGATTGGATCTGGTGTTTCTGGAACTTGCGGCGGCTGGAATTGATTTTCGTCGACTCCCCTAGGGTTTCTGGAATATTGGGGTATTTATAGAGCAAAGAGGCGGTGCGGGAGGCCACCGAGGTGGGCACAACCCACCTGGGCACGCCTGGGCCTCCAGGCGCGCCCTGGTGGGTTGTGCTCCCCTCGGAGCACCCCCCCAGGTGCTTCTCCGGCCCACTGGATGTCTTCTGGTCCAAAAAAAATCCACAAAAAGTTTCGCTGCGTTTGGACTCTGTTTGGTATTGATTTCCTGCGATGTAAAAAACATGCAGAAAACAGCAACTGGCACTAGGCACTATGTCAATAGGTTAGTACCAAAAAATGATATAAAATGACTATAAAATGATTGTAAAACATCCAAGAATGATAATATAACAGCATGGAACAATAAAAAATTATAGATACGTTGGAGACGTATCAAACCCTAGATATCCCTGGTGCCTATATAAACCAGAGGTCTAGTTCATAGAGATCATCCATACACCCATTCATCATACCCCTAGGGTTTAGACCACAACTCATGATCTCGAGGTAGATCAACTCTGTTCTTTGGTACTTCTACAATATAAGCAAGAGCTGGACATAGGGTTTTACCTCCATAGAGAGGGCCCGAACCTAGGTAAACTTTGTGTGTGTTCTCTCTTGTTACCCATCGATCCGATCTAACAGCTCGCCCCCCTACCCGAGATCTGCCCGTTTTGACATCGACACTGGCTGCCACCATTTCCCATCTCATCTCCATAGCCACCACCATCTTCACCACTGCAGCAAACCACCTCCAAGTTAGCCATACTTGTAATCATGTATCACATCTAGCAACCATTGTAAGACATATTATCAATAAAGCATTCATCTTTATGTGTTCTTCAATAAAAAAAATTCTCGCGATCCAATCGCCATGTGTGAGTAATTCAGTAAGGTCATGGGTTGAGGCATACCCTTGCAACACGATGTATTTGTTGGAGGAATAGATGGAATGACTTTGAAATAACATCATGTATGTGTGAATAAAATTGCATCATAGTTTTCTCTTGTCTCTCCCGTGCTCTTTGTCCCTGCAGGTACCCAGGATCACAGAGTTTGAGCCATGAGGAGGCTGAGGGCAGGGAGAACGTGAAGCGCTATTCTGAACACCAGTGACAGAATGGTTTAGTACGGTAGCATGGATCCAATCTCTAGGGATAGTCATTAAACGACCAATTATTTTGTCCGATTTATCTTAATAACCGAGGTAACGCCGCGCGATGGAAAGGTCCTACGATTGGACAACTGACTCTTGATGCAGGGCGCGTTCCGGTCAAGACGAAATTTGGACACATCCCCCACTTCGATACATTGCAAGCACATCTTAATGGTTCTCTTTCGGAGCACTGCTACTTTGTTATTTTGTCTAGTTGAGCAAGAACATTGTGTTTATTATCTTTGCTTCACTAACACTTGCATAATAACCATTCCATCGCTATAGCTATACTAAGATTTCAGGTAAAGAAGCAGAGGGCTATCTAGGCATAACAACCGTAAGTGAAACCAAAACCTTCTCGTTATTTTGGTTTAAAACTCTAAGTTCCTTATTGTTTGGATTTCTATCTATGTTGTTTGAGGACGATCAAGTTTAAGCTTGGAGGAATTGATGAGTGTATTTTTCATGCTCACCACACCTTGGTTTAAAATGGTTTATTTCATAGAAACAAAGATATCCGCTCCAATATTGCACTACAAAAAAAAGACACATCCGTGACATTTTGGGCCGAACGAATTTTTTTTCTGTCATGCTTATGACACTTCTATGACGATAATTGTGACAAAAGCACGTATCATCACAGATGTGGTGGGCTCCTACTTTTATGACAAAAAATCATGACAGAAATGGGCTTTTCGTCCTAGGCGGGCCGGGGACGCACCTGCATGACATTATTTGGGCCGTCCATGACGGAAAAAATCATGGTAGAAGTGAGGGCGAGGAAGATTTCGGGGAGTTCCCAGTTATGGTGGGTGGTCGGGGCCGAGCGATGCACGGAGGGATTGCGCGTTTCTCTCGTACACGTACGCGTGTGGGTGCGAGGCGTTGGGCTCTAACTGAACCCGAGCGAGGCGTTCGCTTACTGAACCCGAGCGATTGCACTAGCTACATTACTGAACCCGAGCGATCGATCCCTGGCTGTTAACTGAACCCGAGCGATTCCTTCGCTACTGTTGCTAACTGAAGCAGATCGAACCTGCTGCTGCCTTTTGATGAACAGTTCCCGGTGGGGGTTGGATGAACAGGACCCCATGGTAGTAGAGGCCGTTGCCGCAGGATGAACAGGACCCCGATCGAGGAGCTGGTGGGGGTGGATGAACAGTAGCCGGTGGAGGGACCCCGTGGAGGGCTGGTTGAACAGGACCCCGTGGAGGCTGGATGAACAGGACCCCGTGGAGGGCTGGTTGAACAGTAGCCGGTGGAGGCTGGATGAACAGGACCCCGTGGATGAACAGTAGCTGGTGGAGGCAGGAGGAAGTCGGCGGTGGATGAACAGTAGCAGGTGGAGGCTGGAGGAAGTCGACGGTGGATGAACAGTACCCCGTGGAGTCCCGTTTTGCGGTACGCCACACCCCTCCCAATGAACAGGACCCCCGTTTCGACCGTAGCGCCCCAACACAAGTCCGTTTCCTCCGTTTTGCGGTACGCCACACCCCTCCCGATGAACAGGACCACCGTCTCGACCGTAGGCACTCGAACAGAAGTCCGTTTCCTCCGTTTTGCGGTACGCCAGATCCTTCCTGATGAATAGGACCCCGTTTTGACCCTACGCGGTCAAACAGAAAGGCCGTTTCCTCCATTCTGCGGTAAGCCAGACCCCGTTTCGACCGTATGCGGTCGAACAGAAAGGCCGGTTGGCTCCCGATGAACAGGACGCCGTTGCTGCCATCCGCTGCCTCTCCATGTACATGAGCCCCTGGCTGTACGTATGCGCGAGTACGCGTTCGAGACCCCGCCCGTATGTACGTACGTGGCCGTATTTTTTGCGATCGGGCTATACGTACGTGTACACAGTTTAGAAGGGACTGCCTGAACTGCTACGTCGGGGGCTCTACTACTACACGTGCCGCTGCTTGCTCGGCCACGGTTCATCGTTGCAGAGAGACCGATCGACCAGTATGTACGTACACGTTCGCGACCAGACAGACAACGCTATGTATGCTTCGATCGGGTGGGTCCCAGCTATCAGGGAGGATAAGGACAAACTTCTGTGCGTGCGAAGATATAGCTGGTGGGTCCCGACTGTCAGGGGGAGGAATTATTTTTATTTTGCGAGTAATAAGGAGGCACTTCCTTGTGTTCGAAGATGTAGCTGGTGGGTCCAACTGTCAGCCTCACAGCCTAAAGTCCTCTTCCGATGGATGTCATTCGTTGACCACGTTGACCACGCCGCGCTGAGAGCACCAAGGCGGTGGACGATGGCGAGGCCTAGGAAGGGAACGACGCGGAGCTGGGGAAGACGCGGCAGTGGATGCCCACGCGGAGGGCAGTACGAGGGTTGACTGCTTCGGCTACGGTGTGAGGCTGCCGTCGCCGGAGAATAACAGGAGCTGTGGGTGAGTAGAGGGATGGCATGGCCAGTGGTGGCAGCACAGCCGGCCACGGGAGGCAGTAGCAGGTTGTCCAGCCGGCGCTGGTTTCGGCGGCTGGAGCAAGAAGATCAGAGATTGAAGAAGCAGTGCGGCCGTTGGATGTTAATCCAACGGTCACTGCTGCTAGAATTGTTTGTTGACTAGGTTAACAAAGGCCTGCGTACGTGTCAACTTAGTAGGCCCACAAGTCAGCCTCCGAATCAGGTGGGTCTGAGCTAGCAGGGGGAGGAATCATTTTTCTTGCGCGTAATAAGGAGGCACTTCCTTCAGTGCGAAGATGTAGCTCGTGGGTCCCAGCTGTCATGGGGGGGGGGGACTTTTTTCGCGTAATAAGAATGAACATCCTTGCGTGCGAAAATTGTAGCTGGTGGGTCCAACCTATCAGGGGGAGGAATCATTTATTCCCGCATAATAAGGAGGCACTAGCTTGCGTGCGAAGATGTAGCTGGTGGTTCCCAGCTGTCAGACTCTCGACGTACTCCATGTTGGCTCTCGTTGTTGACCACGCATCGTCGAGCGGTCCACGACGAAGCCTAAGATGGGAACGATCTGGAGTCGTGGAACAAGGGGCACTGGAGTCCCTGGCGGAGGGGAGTACGAGGGACTGGTTCGGCTGCCGGGTGAGGCTGCCTTCGCCGGAGAATAACAGAAGGTGTGGGAGAGTACATGTATGACCTGGCCACCATTAGGAGTAGGGTGGGGCGGTGAGGCCTGCGCGACAGCACAGTCGGCCACGGGAGGCAGATGCAGGCGCTCCAGCTGGCGATGGTTTTGGCGGCTGGAGCAAGAGCAACTAGACCAGAGCTTGAAGAAGCAGGATCGCCGTTGGATGTCAATCCAACGACTACAGATGTCAGAATAATTTGTTGACTTCTTGTTTTAGACCATAAAATCGTTTTGTTCACTAAATGGACAACAGCTTGTGCAGGCTTCGTCTAGTGGGCAAGCAAAGTCAGCTTCGAAAGCTATGGCGGAATGCAGCCCATTTATTTAGGTTTTACAGCCCATTTCATTTGGTTTGCTAATACATCTATTTCCTGGGCTTTGACTCAAAAAATAATCTATTTTCTGGGCTGGGTAAAAATAATAATGCTGATTTACTATTTATGATAATTTACAGTGCATTTGATTATTTATTCGAATACACCTATTTACTGGGCTAGCTGAAAAATAATATTGCGTACATGAAGCCCATTTATCATTTCTGATAATTTACAAGCCATTTGATTTTAATAGAAATGGACCCATTTTCTGGGATGGGTGAAAAAACAATGATGGTCCGGACTAAGCATTTCATATAAAAAATAATATTGAGATAGGAATATTATAAAAAAATTAAGTTGGGCTTGGTAATCTTATTATATAAAAAATGAACTAAGCTGTGCATTTTATTAAAAGAAACATAGGCTAGGCTACGCTTATTTTAGGATCTTATGTACAACTATCGGCCCAGTTGCATTGCTGATGTTCAACGAAAAAGCGCTGTGTAGTACAGTACAATTTTACATGGCTACTCAGCCCACATTCAACGACGCCTGAAAAGGCCCAAACAAGGCTTCTATACAACTTTTTGAAGTCGCTGGCCTCAATTAATAACTTAAGAAAGAAGTTAGAGTACGATGGAACCTAATTAAAAGCTGTCACGAGCGAAGAAATAATTCAACGGTCCCACTTGTGTGTGTGTGTTTGTGAGAGAGAGAGAGAGACCCATCGGTCGATGCTCGTAAATACATCTTTCAGCCATATGCATTGTTGATGCTCAGTAAAAACTTACATAGTTGACACAATCATATAGAACATCATAGCACACTGAACTTGCATACAAAAATTTCACGCAGGCAGCACAATCAGGGTGAAAGCAGTGGATCCCTACGGGTAGGGCTATGTTGAAACCAACAAACTCATACATAACCGTTCATCGTCTTTATCAATGACAGGGAAATATCTTGAATGCTGTGCAAAGAAAACAGACAGACAACACAATAAGTTCTGCTAGCACATTAAGTTGACGTACACCCCTTTCTAAAAAATGTTCAGGTACAAAATTAGAACATGTCACAATCAAATGTACTGGCACATCAGTGCTTCACACCGATAGCTCGGATTTAACTAGTATCTGAGAAGATTCAGTTGTTACCTCAAATTAGAGCACATCCAGGCAGTCAGCCCTGTGCCATCCATCATTCCGAGCAACACGGGGAAAGTCTGACGTTGACTCCTGTAATGGATGTCGTTGACGGACCCTGGCACCAGCGGCGATGGCAGGACTTCGATTGATGGATTGACCACTTCTTCGACATGCATGAACACTCGATACAGGTACATCCCTAACGTGGTCCGCGACGGCCTTGGTGGCGACGAATAGTACAACCCCGGTTCCTGCACCGGTATCTCAACACCAATCACCTTCAGTATGGTGGACGGCTTCTTCATCCATGCCATAACCGTCAGAGCCCAGCTGTCTGGAGGAACAAACATACTTACGAGCTCACCTCCTAGGTCGTTGATAAGCTCATTCATGGACTCGCTGTTCCAAGCATGTCGAGGCATGCCGTGGAAGGTAAGCTTTGTTAAAAACTCAAGCTCAGAGGGCACTGAGCCCCATCCTGGGTGCCACCGATCAAAGCTCACCAGCGCGCCATCGCAGAACAAACGCCGGGAAGATTCGAACACACGAGTGCAGTCGAAAGTTGTCCGGAACCTGACGAAGAAATCAGCCGGTGGCGGATAGACTTCGACGAGCAAGTCACTTATTTGGATGCCGTGCGCATTGCCAAGAGCTTTGACAAGGTCGTCCGGCAAGAGAGGAGGCCGATCGCCGTTGATGGTTACCATCATCACTTTGCCGACAAACTGGTCATCAAGCGCCGCCATGTCACTGTTGAGCGACAGCACGCAGCGCCCGAAGGCAGGACGGACCTCAGGATCTCCCGCTCGGAGATCCGCGTTGACCGGTGACATGATAGCTAGTGCGCTTGAGTACAGGGAGTAGAGGAGGGGGGTTTGGGGGAACTGGAGTAGGAATGGGAATTCCAGACCCGCGTGGGGGGGCCCCCGGGGGGGGGGGCGGGAGGATAGGGGATGAAAAGGTAGCATGAATTTAGAACACGCGCCAATATGCTCTCGGCGCGCAAGCGCACGAAAACATCGATGGTGCCCACATGTCGGCCTAAGAGTCCTTTTTCTTTCTGTTTTTGAGCGCCCGGCCTGAGAGTCATAATTGACATGTTTGGCATTGCGTTACTAGTTGGCCCATATTCAACGACACCTCACTGGCCCAAACAAGTGTACATCATCGAAAAGACACTGAGCTCAAATTATATAACTTGCAAAAAAGGAGATATACTCTGAACACTGGAGAATGGTGATGCCCTCATTTAGCCCACCAGCAGTTCGAGACAATAAACAGTTCAAAACAACAATATATACAACATTCAAACACTGACTAGTGACTACTACTGACATAAACAGCAAGACATGATAGTTCATAAGAAGTCTTGCTACACCACCAAAACGCACCCATCTGCAGTGCTCAGACTCTCGTGATCCAGACGAGAATGACATTCTAAATAGAGGCAACTATTACATAGTAAGAGTGACATAGACGAGGATGACCAAATGACAAGGAGCATGCATACAAAAGAGAGAACTACCCATCCAGAACAAGCAGCAAAGACAACAAGTCATTCAAAGAGGGATGATCCAACACCATCATAATTTGCAGCCCCGCTTCAGCCACCAGTGATTCGGAGACACCATAACTCCACCCTTTCGACGCAACAGCCCAATTACCTATCAACCTGAAGGCTTGAACCACATCACTGCCTGTCAGACTTGAGACATCCAAGGATCAAAGTTAATCCAGATGACTTTGTCATTCTCACCTTCTTTTGGCTGCAGGCTGTATCGTTGACAATCAGGGGAGTCTGCTCCCGAAGTCCTAGGGCTCGCCGTGTAGACACAGTTTTCCCTAGCAAACAGAGCCTCTCTGCCATCAAGGTCCTTGCCAACGGTGATCTCCTGGTTAATCAGATAATTGAGTCCAAGAAACAGAGAGTGTGAACCAAGGCTGTTTACCCGCCTCCAACTCAAAAATCCTGAAGGCCCCAACAAGCTGGTATCCTGCTCATAGATGTAACAACCACTGTCCGGATACTCACGTATTTCACGGTGCTTGTACACAGTGGGGTTTTTGCAACATAACTCTTCCGGCTCATGTGTGCGAATGATCATCAGTCTTTTGCCGTCGTCTGATCGAGCGAGGAACCAGTTGTGCTTCCCTGTTTTTGGCAAAGGTGGTGTGATTACAAAGGGCAGTAACTGTAGGGACACTGCATCATATCAAAAATGATAGGCATTGTTAATGTAAGATCAACATTGTTTAGAGTATGAGTAGGATAATGCAAGAAACAGCATTGATCTATCCCTGTTGGAACTGAGAGTAAAATACAGGGAAATGTATACTGGGTTCGAAAATATACAAGTGCCATGCATGGTTATACTCATGTTATCTCACAATCGATTCTTCACAGGAAACTACCATGTCATGCATGTTATGTAATCATGTTCTGTCCTCACAAACAAATTCTTCAAGGAAACTAACATACCATGCATTGTTATATACCATGTTCCGTGGGCAAAATTCTTGTGAGGATATTATTCTAGCCATTGATTGCTGAAGGGTGAATATAGGTATGTACACATGGTAAGCATTACAGGATTTCCCTACTTCCAAATATAGAGTTCTCCATATGCACATTTACTTCCCTAATGTATGGTTAGATGAAACCAACAGTGTGATGCATGTTTCTACATCATGAAAATGAGGAAACTAACATGGCTATTGATACACACTCATATTTAGTAGTATATAGATTACTATAAAGTAAGGAGAATATCCATATCTTCCTAACTGTCGTGGACTTGTCACGGCAGATGTCCTAGAGGAAGGACTTAGTCGTGGAGCCATCGCAATGGGTTAGCTTAAAGGGGTTAAAGCGGACAAGGGACACAGAGAGTTTATACTAGTTCGGCCCCTTGCGGTGAAGGTAAAGGCCTAATCCAGTTGTTGTGGAATTGCTAGGGTTTCGATGACCAGGGAGCGAATCCGCTATGCCTGGCTCTCGAGTTGTTGTCCGTCCCTCCCAAACCGCCGCCGGGTCGTCCCTTTATATACACAGGTTGACGCCCGGCGGTTTACAGAATCCCGAGGCCGGCTCATAAACGTGTCCGGCTCGGTCTCTACTCTTTTCTCATCTTACAAGACAAGTTACATGCCATATGGCGGTTTATGTCTACAAGCCCTAATCCGCCTTTGGGCCCTGGGCCTTCATGTTAGCTCTCCTCCGTAAAGCGTCACAATCCTTATCTTCATGGGCTTTCAAATATGAATAACTCCTTATGGGGATAACCCAGCCTCTCCTAGCCGGTTTATACTCAATAGTAATATCCCCAACATTAGGCCCCAGATTGATTTGAACCTGTTCATGTCAATCATCAACACTTAGGAAAATTCGTCCTTCAGCATCTTCGCGTGAATCTTGTAAACCGCCATGACATCACCTGTTATTAAAAATTGTACATATCTCATCTTCATTAATGAGCCTCCGACAATCGAGGCGACAATTCTGTCACATATCCAACTTTTGGCTCCTCGATTTTCGCGCCTGTCCCTTATCTCTTCACCTTATAAATAAGACCGGGGGGTCCTTTTCATTTCCCCCCTTGCCTGTTCATCTTTCTTCTTCTTCCCTGCGCCGACCTGACCCTTACGCGCGGCCGCCGTCGTGAAGCTCCGCCCTCGACCTCAACTCCGGCCGCTGCATCAACCTGAACGGACCAGAGAAACGCGGCGCTCCTCCGCTGTTCCATCAGCATCAGTAAGTTTCCCTTTTCCTTGCTCTAGATCTGTCATTAGGGTTTCGGCGTTTATCAAAACGCAAGCTATTCTTCCCTGTTCATCGCTGTGCCATTGCTCTTAGATTCAGAGCTTAACCTTTTTCCTCTGCCTAGTGATATCTGTAGTCTTTTTCCATTAGTGTATCACCTTACAACAGAAAATCCCATCTGAATCCTTCGACTGCTTAAGTACTAGAAATTTAACCCTGAATTTATCTTGATTTACAGATACGCTGCAGATCTGAAATTACCATATCAATCTGTGAAACTTGTTTTTCCCTCACTTAGGTATTTTAGATCTGTACCTTCTATACCAAAGTAGGCAGTTTAACTTTTTTTAGAAAATGATAATCCGGCAGGTACCATTAGTCCCCTCTTAAACCGCCGATTCATTTATCTTCGTAATTCCTCCAATGTCAGACTCCGGTTTAACAATGTCAGACTCCGGTTTAACAATGTATATATGCGTCTGTTCCTGCTTCTGATCTTGTGTCACTTTATGCTTGTCCATCATAAATCTTAAACCAGCATTGATCTTTTTCTAGCTTTTCATTGAAATGGCCAAACAATTTTATGCTTGTAACTGGGTCCCTTCCCGGGTTACGGAAGAGCAATTAGAGGGCTGCGTCGCAACCGGCGCTTTAGCCAAGAAAGAAGTCATCCACTGGAGGGCCCCTGGTTCGGAAAATCCTCCTGAACCCAAGGACGGAGAAGTAGTTGTATTTACTGACCATCTGGGTCGAGGCTTTAGCCCTCCCGGTTCAAAAAAATTCCGGGATGTGCTGGCCAGCTTCCAACTCCACCCTCAAGATATTGGACCAAACTCTGTGTCCAATATTTGCAATTTCCAAGTATTTTGTGAGGCCTATCTTCAAGAGGAGCCCACAGTTGAACTGTTCAGGGATTTCTTTTATTTAAACCGTCGCACAGAGTTCACCGACGGACCCAACACTGAGCTTGGTGGAATGGCAATTCAAAAGAGGAAGGATGTCAGCTTCCCTCATGCCAAGCTTCATAGTCACCCCAAGGACTGGAATCAGACTTGGTTTTACTGCAAAGACACATCTCCAACTGATGAAAATCCTCTGCCGGGTTACCGTCCTCACCGGCTTAGCAATACACATCCGTTTCCTCAGAGGCTGACTGCAAAGGAACGGTCCAACTACGCACCACAACTCTCAAAGCTCAGAGCCTTTATGGCGAACGGTTTGACAGGCGTCGACTTTGTTCGTTGCTGGATAATCTGGGGCATTCGGCCTTGAAGCCGGCGCCCCAGTTTAATGTGTGAGTACACAGGGGATTTGAAAGACCCTCAACGACACATCGACATTCAGCTAACAGAAGCCGAAGTTACTGAGGCTGTCAAGAAAATACTGAATGAACCAGAATCTGTCTGTAGCCAGACCGGGTTAAGCCCTTTCTGCGTCTCCAATAAACCGCCGCCTGTAAGAATCACAACTTTCTTGTTTTAGTTTACCCCTTTTTCAGATAGTCTCAAAATTTTGTCCATCTTTCACAGGGCGATGACCCATTCTGGAAGAAAAAACCACAGGATAAACCGGCCAAACCACAGGATAAACCGGCAAAACCACTTCGCCCGAAGACCAAGGTCACCAAGAAACCTGCCAAGAAGAGGACCACTGAATCTTCTGAACCAAATGCTGATGCGGATCTGGCTAATCCGGACTCAGAGGTAGAACTTGACTCTCTTGGTTCTTTTTTAATACACCTTATTGACAATGACTGTCATCAGGACGACGCTGAAGGCAGCCAGGCTGACGATGCAGAGGTAATTATCCTTTCTTCCGGTTCAGACCCTCTGCCAACACAGAAAATCCGTCAAGCAAACCGGAAAATAAAATTTTCTCACCCCTTAGCTCACTTGGACCCAAACTTTCTTTTGAAGAAGCAGCAACACGAAGCCCGCCGCATAACCCGGCACAGCGGCCAGATAGTTACCTCTGCCGGTTTACCGAACACTCCGGTCCGGAAACGTCGATCAGAGGTCTCTTATACTCCTGATATTTCTTGCCCTAAGGCGGGTTGTTTTCGGCAGCCTCTTAATCCGTCTGATTCGAATTATCAGGGAACACCTAATTCGTCCTCTGGCGAGTCAACGGCCACACAACTTCCAACCCTCAAGACGGTCCCTGGGTAAGTTATGCTTTAATCTTATCCTTAATATGTTATGTTTGCATACCGTACTGATCTTTATGTTTGTTCTTCTCAGTGCCAAGCCCAGACCCAGTAAGAAAGCCTGGTTAAATAAACCGTCTGATGACAATGTGAATATTGAACCGGAGAAGACTCCAGATCTGGAAAGAACAAATACTGATGTTACACATGATGATCCACCGCCTCAAGATTATAACTTCATAGTTGAACAAGCAGAAGTTGACACCACATGCCACGCTGATAAACCGACTAGCCCGGCTCGCACGGATGATAAGTCGGCCAGCCCAGCTAAGGCTGCTGATAAACCGTCAACTCCCGTGAAGGCTGCTGATGATAAAGAAGATGATATTATGATTACTGGCGTCGGCCACACCGCTCCTGGCAATCCTGTTGCTTTATCGAAGCATAGTGCCAAGGACGAGGTTTCTGCTATGGGCAAAGGCAAATGGAACACAGATTTGTCAACCTATGCTCACCTCAACGCCCAAGACATCCATTCTGGTTATTTAAACCGCCTGTACACAAGCCGCGACTTTTGAAGCCGGTTTAGTGAATCTAATGAAGGAGCGATATGAGGTAACTGCATAACTGCTTCTCTCGTGTTCAATTCCAAATATTAACTCCAGTAGCCCCCAAGTGCCAGTTTATGATAGTCATCTAAACTGGGACTTTGTAATATCTCAACTTTGCATGCTTAGCCTCCAAAGGCCGTGCTATCTTTCTAAGATGAACCGGTACCTTAGAATTGCAATATTACAACTTTCGCTGGTATAGTCCCCAAGGGCCGGTTTAACTGATGAAGATGAACCGGGACTTTTTAGAAGAATACTCATAATGTCACTTTGAGCAAGCATGCATTAGCCCCCAAGTGCCAAGAGTAATACTTGTATTGCACTTGGGACTTGTAGAAATTTCTGATTACGAGCAAATATGCATTAGCCCCCAAGTATCAGGTGCATAACTTGTTATTTGCTTGGTACTTCAAATATGCACTGCCAACTCATGATATGTTTGTCTCTTTATAGGCTGAGCTGAGCAAAAAAGGAAACTCAAACCGCTGATCTGCAAGAAAACATCAAGTCCCAGTAGGCAGAAACCTCCAAAGCCAAAGATGAGCTAACCAGTGCCTTAGCCGCTATGGAAAAGCTGAAGGAGAGTTTCAACAAGGAGCGGGCGGATTGGGACACAGAAAAATCCGCATTGCAAAAAAGAGCCGAGGACGCAGAAGCAGCTCTTAAACCGGTGGTAGATGAGCTAACTGGTGTAAAGCGGCAAATACATGCCATGACTGCTGCTGTGTTTGGTAAATATCCTGGTTTTAAATTTTCCACATATCATCCCATACATTGCCGGTTTACTGATGTTTGTAATGGCGCAGGAACTCGCATTAGTCATCTGGGCTCTGACGTACAGAAGAAGCTAAAGGCCGCCTATACTCTTATAGAGCAGTTATATACCGGCGCGCAACGGATCATCTGCACTGCTTCTCACAACAAGCCGCCCCCAACTTTAATCAAGGAGACCTTAGAAAGGTTGTCAATGCTGCCTGTCCGGGTAGAAGAGCTAAAGAGATCTGCTGCCAGGGCTGGTGCTCTGACCGCACTAACCCGGGCAAAAGCATGGGTGCCTGATCTTGATCCGGTGGATGTGGCTAAAGGCTGTCCAAGCTTAAAAGAAGACGGATCAGAATTTGGCAATGAGGACCTCCGAGCAATAAACCGGGAAGTACGTCCACTGGCTTGCCAACTGGCTGAAGAAATTGATCTTTCATATTACCAGGCGAGTTATGATGTCAACAACAAACGGGTTGCTGCACCAACCCCTGAGGCTCAAAACCTTATCCCGCCAATCCGTAAGCACACCTATGCCCCTGACGTTGAACCGTCCACACTTATAAGTAATGAAGCTGTGTTCCAAGCCTTAACCGGGATCAATTGGGCCACCATTGACTTCCAGCCGCTGGATAGAGAGAAAGATGATGAACCGGCGCAAGGCGATCCACAACCGTCAGGGCAACCTGGTGACGAGTCATGATCCGGAGGCCGATTTAACCTTCCGCGTGCTGGAATACTTGCCAAAAAACAATTACTCTTTTGGGCACTGGAATGCCTTGTAATAGGCTAGTTTAAACACTTGGTCTGCTATGCCATCGTGCATATTTACTTTGCTTGATACCGTTAATTCACCATGCTTAAGATATATGATGTTTATAATCCAGAGCGATTTATTCAAGCTGTTTCTGCATACAAAAAGTTGAACTTGTCCTGGCGGTTTACCACCGGACGGGTCATGATGCCCAAACATATAGCCTGTGTTTATAAACAAGGCTGTTAAAAATAATCAAATATGAAAATAAATGATACCTGTGACATTTGAATCACATCGTAGGTTGACCAACTTTTGCAGTAAGGGTGATACCCCTAATCATGAGTATTGATAACTCCTTCCATATTGTGCCGGTTTATGATAAACCCATACCGGGTTGTGAAAAAACACCGGATTATTCATATATAACACTGGCGACTTATAGTCAAAACCAGACCGGGTTAATAAGCACCGGATTATGACTAATCATTTACTGACAACTTGTAGTTGAAAGCCGAGCCGGGTTAATTAACACCGGTTTACCAAAATCATCATAAATCTCATCAAAGGAGAAAAAACTTGGCAAATAAAAGCATATGAAAACTTGTAGTCGAGGCTTTTCACAGGCTACCAGGCCCCAAATTCGAGGCTTTACATGGGCTGCCAGGCCGCTGAGTTAAACCATTTTACAAAGCCTTTTAAGATGGACCTCAATCTTTAACCAATCGTCGTTTTAACTTGGACAAGTTCAGGGTCTTATGAGATTGACTTGTCGAAGTTCGACGGGTCATACCAGGTTTACCTGGACGGAGTGTCTTACTTAAAAAAGGCAGGCTAACTCGGGGTTTTAGGTGTATACACCAGGCTTCCAAGCCGTGGCTTGATAGCCTATTACAAGTGTAGATTCTTTGTTCACTGCGATAGCAAAGAATCCCCAAGCAATATTTTGAGCTGTGCTCAGTGGGTGCCTATGTTTGAGTTGTTCTTTTGGAACACTCTCTTTGGCCCCTAAGTAATTTTTTCTTTTTGGCTCTGAGCCAATCAAGAGGTGTAGCTATGGTTCGAATATGACCATGCCCCCAAGTGATTTTTCTGGTGGCCTTGCGCCTATCAAGAGGTGTAGCTAAGGTTCGAATATGACCAAGCCCCCAAGTGATTTATATATATATATGGCTTGATAAGCCGAATCAAGAGGTAAACCGGGCGCCGCTTTATAAGCAGAAACCTCCATGTAACCACACGATGTAAGAAAAAACAACAGATACCCTGCTTTAGCTGAGGTTCTGGTTTATTGTATTGATCATAATATATACATTGTCATAACTATGTACATAAGCGGAGCCTAGGGCTCAGGTATAGTAAGGCCGTAGATGAGCGATATTCCACGGCCGGTGGGTCTCTTCCTCCGATTTACGTGAGTCTTTGTGCTCTCAAACATCGATCAGGTAGTATGACCCGTTGTGCAGGTTCTTGCTGACCACAAAGGGTCTTTCCCAAGGCGGGGATAACTTGTGCATATTAGTCTGATCCTGGATGAGTCGGAGCACCAGATCGCCTTCTTGAAAAGTTCTGGTTCTAACCCGGCGGCTGTGATAACGACGCAGATCTTGCTGATAAATCGCCGAACGGGCTGCTGCAATGTCACGCTCCTCATCTAACAGGTCAAGTGCTTCCTGCCGTGCCTTCTCATTATCAGCTTCAACATAAGCCGCCACACGAGGCGAGTCATGACGGATGTCACTCGGGAGAACCGCCTCTGCTCCGTAGACCATGAAGAAAGGTGTGTAACCCGTAGACCTGTTGGGCGTGGTATTGATGCTCCATAACACAGAAGGTAACTCCTCCACCCAACAACCCGGCGTCCGTTGCAAAGGAACCATAAGCCGGGGCTTGATGCCTCTCAAGATCTCCTGATTGGCTCTCTCTTCTTGATCATTAGATTGGGGGTGAGCCACTGAAGATACGTCAAGTCGGATGTGCTCACGTTGACAGAACTCTTTCATGGCACCTTTGGACAGATTAGTACCATTATCAGTTATAATGCTGTGCGGAAAGCCAAACCGGAAAATCACCTTCTTGATGAATTGAACCATCGTAGCTGCATCACACTTACTGACTGGCTCTGCCTCCACCCACTTAGTAAACTTATCAACCGCCACCAAAAGGTGGGTCTTCTTATCCTTGGATCTCTTAAAGGGCCCAACCATATCCAGCCCCCAGGTTGCAAACGGCCAAGTGATTGGAATCATCCTCAATTCCTGGGCCGGAACATGAGCTCGGCATGAAAACTTCTGACAACCATCGCACTTTTTCACCAAGTCTTCTGCATCAGCATGAGCCGTCAGCCAATAAAAACCGTGACGAAAAGCTTTAGCTACCAGGGACTTTGAACCGGCATGGTGACCACAATCCCCTTCGTGGATCTCACACAGGATCTCACGGCCCTCTTCAGGAGATACACAACGTTGAAATGCCCCTGTTACACTGCAGTGATGTAATTCGCCATTGATAATAGTCATTGACTTGGATCGCCGGATTATCTGTCTGGCCAAAGTCTCATCCTCTGGTAACTCGCCCCGGTTCATGTACGCCAGATATGGGATGGTCCAATCCAGAATAACATGAAGTGCTGCCACCAATTGAGCCTCCGGATCAGGAACAGCCAGATCCTCCTCTGTGGGAAGTTTAACCGACGGATTATGCAGCACATCCAAAAAGACGTTGGGTGGAACCGGCTTACGCTGGGAACCCAAACGGCTTAAAGCGTCCGCCGCTTCATTCTTCCGCCGGTCCACATGATCAACCTGATAGCCTTTGAAGTGACCTGCAACAATATCCACCTCTCGACGATATGCAGCCATGAGCGGATCCTTAGAATCCCAAGTATCAGACACTTGTTGAGCCACCAGGTCCGAGTCACCGAAGCACTTAACCCGGCTCAAATTCATCTCCTTAGCCATCCGAAGACCGTGGAGTAAGGCCTCATATTCAGCTGCATTGTTAGTGCACGGGAACATTAAACGGAGAACATAACAAAACTTATCACCTCGTGGGGAAGTTAATACGACTCCAGCCCCCGAGCCCTCCAATTGCCTGGACCCATCAAAATGAATAGTCCAATAAGTATGATCCAGCTTCTCTTCTGGCGCCTGTAACTCTGTCCCATCATTGATGAAATCCACCAATGCTTGTGATTTGATTGCCGTCCGAGGCACATAATTTAACCCGTGAGGTCCAAGCTCAATGGCCCACTTGGCAATCTGGCCAGTCGCTTCTCTGTTTCGGATTATTTCCCCCAAAGGAGCAGAGCTGACCACAGTGATGGGATGACCCTGGAAATATTGCTTAAGCTTCCGGCTCGCCATAAAAACTCCATACACCAGCTTTTACCAATGTGGGTACCTTTGCTTAGACTCAATAAGTACCTCACTGATGTAATAAACCGGCCCTTGAACCGGATACTCCTTTCCGGTCTCCTTGCGCTCCACCACAATAGCCACGCTAACTGCCCGGGCATTGGCAGCCACATATAACAGCAAAGGCCCTTTATCAACAGGAGCAGCAAGGACAGGCGGCTCGGCTAGCTGCCGCTTTAAATCCTCAAACACTTTATTGGCGGCGTCGCTCCAGACGAAATTATCCGTCTTCTTCAGCATCTGATATAAAGGGATAGCCTTCTCCCCGAGGCGACTGATAACCTGGCTCAAGGCTGCAATCCGGCCTGCTAAGCGTTGAACATCATTGATGCACTTCGGTTTAGCCAAAGAAGTTATGGCCTTGATTTTCTCCGGATTAGCTTCAATGCCCCTGTTAGACACCAGAAAGCCCAAGAGCTTGCCTGCCGGTACACCAAAGACACATTTGGCCGGATTAAGAATCATCTTATAAACCCGGAGGTTATCAAAGGTCTCCTTCAAGTCATCTATCAATGTCTCCTTCTCTCTGGATTTCACCACAATATCATCCACATAAGCATGAACATTGCGGCCGATCTGATCATGAAGACAATTCTGCACACAGCGCTGATAAGTTGCCTGGGCACTCTTTAGCCCAAAGGGCATAGACACATAGCAGAAGGCTCCAAAGGGAGTTATGAAAGTTGTCTTCTCCTGGTCCTTAACTGCCATTTTGATCTGATGGTAGCCAGAGTAAGCATCCAGAAAACTCAAACGCTCGCAACCCGCCGTAGCATCAATGATTTGATCAATACGAGGGAGGGCAAAAGGATCCGCTGGACAAGCCTTGTTCAAATCTGTGTAGTCCACACACATATGCCAAGTGCCGTTCTTCTTAAGTACTAGCACCGGATTAGCCAACCACTCAGGATGAAATACCTCAACAATGAAGCCAGCTGCCAAGAGCCTGGCCACTTCCTCACCAATAGCCTTGCGTCTTTCTTCATTGAACCGGCGGAGAAACTGCTTGACCGGTTTAAACTTGGGATCAACGTTAAGAGTGTGCTCAGCGAGTTCCCTCGGTACACCTAGCATGTTAGAAGGCTTCCACGCAAAGATGTCCCGGTTCTCACGGATGAACTCGATGAGCGCGCTTTCCTATTTCGGATCCAAGGTAGCGCTGATGCTGAACTGCTAGGATGAATCGCCAGGAACGAAATCAACCAGCTTAGTCTCATCAGCCGACTTAAACTTCAAGGCCGGATCATGCTCTATAGTTGGCTTCTTCAAGGAAGTCATATCTGCCGGATCAACATTGTCTTTGTAAAACTTCAACTCCTCTGCTGCACAAACCGACTCAGCATAAGCCGCATCACCTTCTTCACATTCCAAAGCGATCTTACGGCTCCCATGTACCGTGATGGTTCCCTTATGACCCAGCATCTTGAGCTACAGATAGACATAACAGGGCCTCGCCATGAATTTAGCATAAGCCGGCCGCCCAAACAGGGCATGATACGGGCTCTTGATTTTCACCACTTCAAAGGTCAATGTTTCTGATCTTGAATCGTGCTCATCACCAAAAACAACCTCCAGAGCTATCTTACCAACCGGATACGCCAATTTACCAGGCACCACACCATGGAAGACCGTGCTGGACGGTTTAAGATTTTTATCTGTTAACCCCATGCGACGGAAGGTTTCATAATAAAGGATATTGATACTACTCCCCCCATCCATGAGTACTTTAGTGAACTTGTAACCTCCCACCTGAGGTGCCACCACCAACGCCAGATGACCCGGATTATCAACCCGAGGTGGATGATCCTCTTGACTCCACACAATGGGCTGTTCAGACCAGCGTAAGTAACGGGGCACCGCCGGTTCAACGGAGTTCACTGCCCTTTTATGAAGCTTCTGATCGCGCTTGCACAGGCTGGTGGTGAAGACATGGACTGTCCACTGTTTAACTGCTTCGGGTTGCTCTGGTAACCCGACTGCTGCTGCTGCTGTTGGTTCCCCTGATGATTATAACCACCTTGGTTGCCTTGATTGCCATGTCCGCTTTGATTACCATGGAATCCTGAACCGGAACTGCCTCCACCATAACTCAGCCCATGAGACCCGGGGCCTGAACCGCCAGCCGGTCCATTATCATTCTGGAAAAAATCTGAATTTTTGAACTCTCGCATAATATAACAATCCTTCCAGAGGTGCGTGGCCGGCTTGTCCCGCGATCCGTGCTTTGGGCAGGGCTGGTTCCACAGGTAATTCAGGCGCTCCGGATTGGGATTTGGTTCTCCTCCACGCGGGGGCGGTTTACCCTTCCGACGCTGACCATTACCCTGCGCGTTGGTATTAGCTACAAAATCTGAACTGTTATCCGCTTTACGCTTACCGCTGTTTCCATGCCCCGCCGAGTTATGCTGCTGCCCTTTGGTGCTGCCACCCTTCTTTCCCTTTCCTGTCTTGTCATCATCAGATTCAGGGTCCTTGGTACTATCAGAGTCGGCATATTTCACCAGAGCTGCCATAAGTGTCTCCATGTCGTTGCAATGGCGTTTGAGCCGTCCTAGCTTCAACTTAAGAGGCGCAAACCGCCAATTGCCTTCCAACGTCAAAACGGCCGTATCAGCGTTGATGCGGTCCGATGAATGCAAAATCTCTGAAACCCGGCGCACCCAATGGGTTGTTGATTCTCCTTCCTCCTGGACACAGGCAGCTAAATCCACAATTGACATGGGTTGTTTGCACGTGTCTTTGAAATTCTGAATAAACCGGGCTCTTAGCTCGGCCCATGACCCAATGGAGTTAGCTGGTAGGTTTTTCAACCAAGTGCGAGCTGTCCCTTCCAACATCATGGTGAAGTACTTAGCACATGCCGCATCATCTACGTCCAGCATCTCCATCGCCATCTCATAACTCTCCACCCACGACTCGGGGGATAAATCCGCAGTGTAATTCGGCACTTTACGTGGGCCCTTGAAGTCCTTGGGCAGCCGTACACTGCGTAATGCTGGGATGAGACACAGCACCCCCAAAGAACTGGAGGTAACCCCTGGTTCCACCGAAGTTGTTGGACGAAACGGAGTAAGCTGACGGGCCACGTTCTGTGCTGCTAACTCAGCCTCTCGACGTGCCCTAGCACGGTCCACCACATCCTGAGCATGAACACCGCCACCCGACGGGTTATGGCCTCGTGGCAGATTACGGTTGCGGGCACTGCTAGACACAGCCGGTTCATCAACATGCCTGCTGTAACTCCGGCTTGGGCAGGGGGTGGAATGAATCCTCTCGCGACTGTACGAATAAGCCTGTTGCTGAGTCAGAGCTGTCTGAAGGAGCTCCCTAGCCCGTCGCGTTTCCACCGCTACATGGGACTCACCATCGACTGGAAGGGCTGCCAATCGTGAAGCGGCCGCGACTATATTGTCCAAGGGGTTGGAGTAATGACCCGGAGGCGTGGGCACATGCTGGGATGGGTTATTCTGAAGAGGCGGATCCATTGCGCGTGGCTGAACTGGCGTCCTGTTCCAGGCGCTTCCACCCGATTTACCACTGGCTGGTTGCTTGCTCCGGCCCCTGGCGTATTGAAGAGATTCATGGCTTCGTAAACCGGAGGCAGGCGAGATTGGTACCTTCTCCTCATTACGTCATTTGACGCGTTCTGATCCAACATGAGCCGATAGGCCTGTGCATCTAACTCGGCCCACTCTACAGCCATCCTGGTGTTTTCAGCTGCCAAATCCACCTTGGCTTGGGCTATCTGATCCTTCACCTTCGCCACTTCTGCGTTGTGCCGCTCCTGATCCGCCGGGCTGACCTCGGCCACTAATAGTGCTGCCAAGGTGTCGAATAAATCGGACAGAGCCTGAGCCGGCGGTGGCGCAGGGCCTCCTGCCCCAGCTGCCGTCGCCGCTGCTGAACCGGAGATCATCACCGCAGCGGTCGAAGATTGTAGTGCTGACTGTGTACCGGCCATGAAGATCGCAACCCGGCTTGGCGGGTCAAGAAAGTCCGGAATACTGTCGCCATCAGAACAACCACCAAACCGGCCATCCTGCAGCTGGTACAATGACTCGGTCTCTCCAGTAGATGACTCGTCACCGGAATGAACAACGGTTTCGCCGTCATATTCCGATCTATCTTCAGATTCCACTCCGTGGATGACTCCCACGAAGGCACGCTTCATGACAGGCTTAACCCGGGCAGATCTCGCACGCTGAGCCGTTTCGACGATGTCGGTGCAGATGTCTGGCTCAGGGCCCGGTTCGCCAATCTTGCCAATGAACATGTGAATGCCGCCGAAGGGGACCCGGTACCCGTACTCAATTGAACCGGCCTCAGGGCCCCAGCCTGCGTCGTTGATGTAGAGCTTGCCACGACGACTTTTGGTCATCCGGCCCACAGCGTATCCCTTGAGTCCTTCAAAGCTGCCCTCTAAGAACTCGAAACCATCGTGCGATAGCCCCACGGTGGGCGCCAACTGTCGTGGACTTGTCACGGCAGATGTCCTAGAGGAAGGACTTAGTCGTGGAGCCATCGCGACGGGTTAGCTTAAAGGGGTTAAAGCGGACAAGGGATGCAGAGAGTTTATACTGGTTCGGCCCCTTGTGGTGAAGGTAAAGGCCTAATCCAGTTGTTGTGGAATTGCTATGGTTTCGATGACCAGGGAGCGAATCCGCTATGCCTGGCTCTCGAGTTGTTGTCCGTCCCCCCCAAACCGCTGCCGGGTCGTCCCTTTATATACACAGGTTGACGCCCGGCGGTTTACAGAATCCCGAGGCCGGCTCATAAACGTGTCCGGCTCGGTCTCTACTCTTTTCTCATCTTACAAGACAAGTTACATGCCATATGGCGGTTTATGTCTACAAGCCCTAATCCGCCTTTGGGCCCTGGGCCTTCATGTTAGCTCTCCTTCGTAAAGCGTCACAATCCTTATCTTCATGGGCTTTCAAATATGAATAACTCCTTATGGGGATAACCCGGCCTCTCCTAGCCGGTTTATACTCAATAGTAATATCCCCAACACTAACCGTTTGATTATTCAAGGGTACAAATTGGTTGTAATGACATGGTCACAATCGCATGAATTAACTCATTCCAAATATAGCTGATTTATGGCGTCTCTAAAACATTTCCATAGTTCTACTCAAATTGTGCTCAAACAGGGATATGCCAATCATCACAAAAAATTCAAACAGTGTCATGCCGTTATCATTAACATGAGACGAAAACAACTTACACGCGCCGTCCCAGCAATATGTGGTGCCATCTACTTTGTCGATCACGTAGATGATGCCATCGTGTTCAATAGCATCACAGAAGTGTGTATCAGCTTTGACGATCCACTGCGAGCTGAGTCATCTCCAGCTAAAGAAGGCACCGGTGTAAAGATAGGCGAGTCAGCGGTCGAACAAGGCAATTAGCTTGAAGTCTGTGTAATCCGCATGTCGTGTGGGCACTTGGTAGATTACAATCTTCTGCAAAACAAGGTCCGTTCAACTGACATGGTAATCTAGATGACTTGGACCGCGACGGTAAAACCCTATATAATCCAACGGAGGAAGGATAATCTCATGGGAGGTCTGGAAGTTCACAAGCACCAACTTTCTCCTGTTTTCTCTAACGGCAGCCATCCAGTGGGAGTTCATGCCGACCCAGTACATACCTGCCAAGAAGTTTCGGGCGATGGTGATCGGATCGAATTCAAGGGAAATGATGTACGGCGACCCACTACATACCTGCAAAGAAGTTTCGGCTAATGGAGGTCGGATTGAAGTCGAGGGGCATCATGTACGCCTCCATATCATGGTGAGCAAATCTCGCATGACCAGATAGCAGCAAGCAGGGTGTCTTGAAAAGCTTAGGCCTCGCTTCGACGATGGCCGTGTGCATGTCCCTCGAGCATGCAGCCAGCCGCACGGCGCTCAACATATCCATACACGAACAATAGAGGTCGAGGATGTCACTGGGGAGATTGCTCCAATCGCGGCTCATATGGATGCTGCGCGGTTCGCGTTCGGCCATGGTGGAGTTTGGAAGGTGGGGTTTTGGGGGGGCTTGATTTACGGGGGAGAAGGCTCTCGGTACTGGAGCGGCTAGCGAGGGAATAGTGGTACTAGGGGAGGCGAGCGAGGCGAGGATACGCAGGGGCAAAGTGAGATGATGAAGAGTGACCTCAGGATCTCCGGTGAGACCGAGATGGAGATGGATTGGTGCTAGGCGGGGAGAGGGAGACGAGGCGAGGCATGCTATACAGCGGCCTGACAGTGACTGCATAGTGCACAAGGTGAGGCTGACTTTGGTAACCCGAACACGCCGCCTGGACTAGTGTCACCTCGGGCGCAGGGTCTTGTCACTTCACTGTGAGGACCGGATGAATAATATTTTGACCATCGAGTGTACCACAGTTGTACTACTACTAGTAGTACTAGTAACATACGTACGGAGTAGTACTGTATAGCGGAAATAGGTCTCCTGTGCTAGCATGCCTCTGGGTTCACTTCATCCTCCAGGTAGCATCCATATTGCGAGCAGAACCAAATTCTTGTGCATGCGGAAGCACGAAGAAGGGCTTTTTCTTTTTTTAGGATAACCGCATATATTCCTTAACCATAAAAGGTTGTGTCTCGCAGGCACGTGCCAATATCAATCCAAACCAGCTATGACATATTTTTTTTATGCAAAGAGATGGATATGTTTGTATATCTGTTCGTCCACCCAAGTGGGTTTTGCGTAGATCCCACCTGTCAGGAGGGTGCAAAAATAAAAAGTAATCAAAAAAGTTTCGCCACGGTGATTCGAAAGAGTGACCTCAACTAACCAGTGGCACATGTAGTGATAGAAGGATGGGCACGTACACGGACACGGACCACTCCTCAGTACGCTACCCGCATAGCCTTTTCGTTTTGCAGGTTGGTCTACCTAGCCGTCTAATCAACTGCCTGCATGCCACTTCTCCCATTTACTTCTCCATCGGGAACCAATTTTCCTCGGCTTCTTCAGCTCTCCTTCATTTGCATTCAAACCCCACTGGACTGGATTCACATCCTCCTTGAGTAATTCCCAAGCCCCTTTAAATAATCATCTTCTTCAGTTAGACTAGCCATCTTAATCCTAATTCTCCAAACCATAGCCCTCTGGTCTAGCAATTCTAAATGGCGAAAGAGATCCCTATGCAGGTTTTTAGCATCAAACATGTCCTCGTCGAAGGCTCGTTGAGCATAGTTGCCACCATCACCGACCACCCAAGGGTTGTTCGGGAGTGGATCAACAATGTATCCAACTCCCTCCAAAAGGTGGAGATGAAGGTTGTCGGTCTAGACGCAGTGTACACGGAGCGTGCCACTGGAAGATCCAACGCGCTGCCGTCCTTCAGCTATGCCTCGAAGATGAAGTTTTGGTGTATCACATCATACACGCGCCCTCCATACCAAGTGAGCTCCATGATTTCATGTCTCGGGAGGACATATACTTCTGTGGGGCAGCCATCGAAGGGGACAAAGAGAAGCTGGCGCCGTACAACCTTGACTTGAAAAACATCGCTGACCTACAAACCAGAATTCCTGTAGAGGATTGTGATAAAAAAACACCATCCCTGTTTGACGTAGCAAATTCTGTGCTCGGAACAAATATTGAGAAGGGTGACGAGACACTGGGATTAAGGTCGTCTGGATGGGAGAATTATCCCTTGACCTACGAGCGGATAAAATATGCTGCCCTTGATGCCCGTGTGAGTTTCGAGATAGCTGCAAGGTCGAAAGAGCTTGTTGCGAAGCCGTCTCCCACAGAAAATGAGAAGAAGAAGAAGAAGAAGAAGAAGAAGAAGAAGAAGAAGAAGAAGAAGAAGAAGAAGAAGAAAGAAGAAGAAGAAGAAGCTGCACCAGCAGCAGGGCATTATAGATGGATGAACTATTTCCTCTCTTGTAAAAATTATATTTCCTCTCTGTGTACATTGATATAGATGAACTATTTCGCTGGTGTGCATGTCTTTGGAACAAGTGTACTTTGTGTACATTGATATAGGTCCGCTTGACTATAATGAACTATTTATCCGCCTAGTTTTCTCTACTACTACTTGCAGTGAGCGGTATGCAATGCATGTGTCATGTCTACCGCGGCCGTCTACCGCAATGCATGTGTCAGTAGACATGACAGCTTGTCCATGGAAGTTGAACCACGGCGACCGTCACGTTTCTACCACTACCACACGCGATTCCCATGACGCCGCTCCAACCCACGCCACCACGTCCCCCAACGTGCGCCTCACCCCTCTTGGCCCCACCGCTCCTCTGCCTTTGTGTGCATGACATGTGGGCCAGCTGAAACTGCAGCGACCATCAAGTTTCTACCACAGCCACACGCTATTGGACGTGGCTTGCATGCTCCCCTCCTGGCTCCGATCCGTACTCCCGCACCACCCAATTTTCATCCAGCGGCTGTGACACATTTCGTCCCGGGTATCACTCCTCAGCCACAATTATAATTAAAAAAAATAAAGGCCCATCTTTGCCTTCTACTTCTGTAATACAGGTAGTACCCGCCGGTGTGGCCATCTACGCCTTGTAACACCCCGACGTCCAGTTGTGGCACCCTCGCCACGGCCAGGCCACCACCGGCCGGTTCATCTCGAACGAGTGAGTCGCGAACGCCGCCGCGACAACGGCCAGCTGGGCATCTCGAACCACACCGATGCCGATTCCCCGTAGCCGACCTACACTGGACCGTGGCCGCACGCCGTTGAGGCGCGCGTCAACGTACGATGGCAGGAATGGCTCCAGGCTCGCTGGCTCAACTACGTCGAGTACATCACGTTTGCAAACCGGTATCCTTTCAGCAGGTTGCTCCCTCCCACGAGCACACGCCTATACGTATCCAGCATTCCAGCCTCGCCGCTGAGTGGTACATCCTCGGGATGGTGCAAGCGGTAGGAATCTCGAGCCCAAGTCGAGCTATGTGCCCCGGGTAGATCACTGGCTCCCGCCCGAGCTCATCCGGAGCGCGAGCTAGTAAACATCGTGCGGCACGTCACAACAGACAAGCACCTCAACATGCGTCGGTCGGGCAGAGACTTTTCTTGGCCACAAGCTCCATGGTCTCGTCCAAGATCGGTGTGGTGTTGCAGTCAAACATGCGGGTAAAATACTACGGGAGCAGTTGCATGTGCATGGCCCAGACGTCGATGTTGGCGTGGAGGAGGTGCTACTCACTGGCGGCGCAGCGTGCTACATGGGTTAGGCAGGCACCTGTTGCCACGCTCGGAGGACGAGCAGGAAAGGAAAGGGTCTTGCATGCGTGTACAGATTCATGCAGGAAATTATTTCTTGGAAATACGGCCTTTGTTTACCTTTTTTTGAGGCTATAGATGACCCACACGAGGAAAACTATTACAGTATAACCGTTGGATGAAAATTAGTGGTGCGGGAGTACGGATTGGAGCCTGGGAGGGGAGCAGGCAAGCCTCGTCCCACTCGATTCCCACGATGCCGCTCGAACCCATGACACCACACGTCCGCCGACCTGCGACTCACCCCTCTCGGTCCCACCGCCCCTCTGCTTTTATGAGAATGACATGCGGGCCAGCCGCATTTAGGGTCCACATATCATTGACTCAAAGGCAGGTGCAATAGCCACTGAAGCTTGGTCCCGTGGGCCCCGAGAGGGAAATGTAACTCCTGCGCCAGGCCTTGTGGTGCTCCCGCAGTACGAACTCGTGCCAAACCCGGAATTTGTTTCTTACTACTACCAATGTGCCGGCCCGTGCGTTGCAATGGGTCCAAAGTAGTAGAATAATACTTGTTCACAAATTTGAAATATAAACAATCTAGTTTTGATATACATATATCAGTAAAAATAAATTATGCTTCACTGAAGACATATTCCTCGGGCTGGTTTGATGAGGTGAGGGGCGGGTGTGGCTGGTTTCAAGATAATAATAGATTTTTAAAACATTGGAGCGGATATTTTTTCTAACATTTTGTAGCGTGGCACGGCATCCGGTGCACTTAAGCGTCTGATAAAAAAGTGGAGTGCACTCTAAAGATATTTACATGCTCCCATTTAGTGGAGTGCACTCTAAACACATTATCTATTTGTTTTTCTCTAGCCTTTCCTAGCCATGCAACCAAGCCACATAAGCTAGTCATGCATTCAATCCATAAATTGCAATATACTCCAGCATGCAATGCCATCACATCATCTATTTATGCCTGTTGGTCATAGGTTGATTTTTGCATTAGTCCAAATATTAATGTTCCATAAAACTAAACTCCAAATGTCCGCCGGAGCCGACGCAGAGGACGTACGACGGGGGCGGTGGAGGCATCTTCGTAAGAGGAGGAGAGCTCGAAGGATAATCTTGCACGTCCGCCGCCACCTACATATCGGCGCGGGACTCCTCGAGCGCCCACTTGAGCTCGCGCTCCTCCAGGGAGCGGCGGAGTCACGGGATTTTCCTAAGGCTGGTCGTAATGGGAGTATCATAGGTAGTATCATGCATGCCAACTAGGCAAATTTGATGAGGTGGCATAGAATTAAATGAAGAAAGAGTGGGGTGAGTATCATATCATGATACCGTATCATATTAAATGTTGTGCTAATATGTGTCATGCATGGCAATAAATGGAGTTATCCACTTCGGCAACGGCTGCGTGCTCCGGTGGGTGTTGTGTCCGTATGGGAGCTTCGAGCTACAGTACCAGTGGGGGCGGGGTGTGACCTTTTCATGGTTTCACATGGACTGAGGAGAAAAATAGAATCGGAAGTAGCACAATATGTTTGAACGTGTTGGAGGAAGGCTGGCAGGAGCAGTACAACAAACATCACATGCGCACCATATTTTGAGAAGGGTTTATTGTAATTTGTGTGAAATGGGTCTGTGTGATGTACGAGTAGTACATCCATATCATTGACATTCATGCACGCAACAAACATTTGTGTGCATGATTTCACCCTATTTTCTTATTCTGTTTGGGAGTGGATTTGATTTTTGTAATCGGAAATCATTTTTGTACTTGGTTTCAATTTAGACTATGCATGTATTATTGCGAGAGAGATATATATAGAGAGAATATTTGTGTGACAAAGAGGGGGGCGGGGGCAGCGATACCTAACGAGAGAGGGGCATATGCGTGTTGGAAAGACTCTGTGTGTCGTAGAGAGAGGAGTGTCCGAAAGGGAGAGAGGGTGTGTGTGTGTGTGTTAGAGAGAGAGAGAGATAGAGGTGCATGTAACGTCGGGACCGACAAGGTTACGAGGTTGTGGATATGGGAGAGCGATAGTGTGTGTGCGATGAAGGGACACACAGACAGTGTCTGTTTGCGTGTGAGAGAGCTGGATAGACCTCGACAACATGGTGATCTTGTCGTATGCACAAAATCAACCTGAATAACGAGATGGAGTTCCTCCAAGCAACCAAAGAATCGGCTAGAACTAAGATAATGCAATCGTAATTGCCAATATGAAGTAATTAAGGATAATGGTGGGGTTGCTGATACTGAACAAAAGGCGGTAGTCTGACACACACCCCGCAAATGCAAATTATAGCGAAAACAAAACAATGTGTACACAACAATGCGAGTTCTAACATAGAAAAAGGGTAGTAGCCCTATTTATATCTATAGACTATATTACTATATTTTTTATTTGTATAGTTATATCTATATCTATTCCACTCCCTCCGTTTGTAATTTACTCCGCACATATATAGAATTGACAGCATCCAAATTTTATAAAGCTTGACCAAATTTGGTGAAAACAATATGAACATTTACACTAACAAATTTACACGATGTGGAAATAAAAGCAATGATGAATCAAATGATATATATTTGGTGGTTTATATGTTAATACTTTTTCCTACAAATTGTTGAAAGTATACAAAGTTTGACTTTAGAGAAACCCAATATGCGGTATATGTATTATACATTCTATATTCATTATTTTTTCAGAGTCAATGGGTGTATTTGCATGTACCCGATATAAACCGTTGATTGATGTTGATCCAATGGTCCAGGTGGCTGCGATTCGGATCTACTATAAGTACCCATACACGTTCTTCTCGAACGACCAGCACGATAGTGTGATCGATCCACACAAGAAGCTCTAAATAAGACCTCCAGACGTGCCACGTGGCTTCATGGGTGCCCCCCCACATCATATTATTCATACTACATTAACTAAAATAAAAATAAACCACCCAAAACAAGATCTTCCCGTTTTTTGTTCCTACGATGTTGTGCCGTGCACGTACCTAGTTGTATAGTGGTAGTAGTAGTAGTACAAACTTAGTAGGTGTAGTACGGAGTGCTCCTACTCTATCAATGAGTCCCATCTGACACCAAATTTCTTGGCTTCCGTGCTATAGCTAGATCTTCCCCTCCTCATTTCTGTTTTCCAACGCGGCGGGCGGGGTGCGGTTTGCCGATAGTCGGTTTGCTCAATTGCGGTCCCACATCAAAGTAAAAATGCTAGGCAACACGCCTTCCCTAGGTATGTGGCATGCCGGATGGGCCGTGGAGTACTCCCGATTCCCGGGCGTGTGGGGTGTGACGCGAACGCGGCAGGCCTTTTCCTTTTACTAGCAATGTGCCCGTGCATTGCAACGGATCCAAAGTAGAATAGTACTTGTTCACAAACTTGAAAGGAAACACTCTTGTTTTGATATACATATACACCACTAAAAATATATTACTTTTCACTCAAAATATATTTCTCAGGCTGTTTTGATGAGGTGAGGGAGGGATGTGGTTGCTTTCAAGATAATAAAGGGTTTTCTGCACATTGGAGCAGAGAAGTGGGCTATTGTTGCAAAAATGCCACAACTTACCTCACAACCGTTAGATGCAGATCTAATGGTCAGAAATGACGGATGGCAGACTCACCACCATCACCAACTGAGTCTTTTATGAGAGTAGAGAAACATGTATAAATTGTAACATTTGGTTCTGCTCCTTGGCACGATCGATAGATAGAAATAACAATTGGAAACGCTAGGGCGGGGCTTTTCCCGCCAGATAAGCAGGGTAGTAGCTAGGTTGGCGCATCGTCGGTTTGGTCACATGCGGTCCCACATGTAGTAGTGATATAAAGCCTAGCCAATGCGCGTTGACCGGGAGGGCGGAACGACAGTGTGGTATGCGACGGGGAAGGGACATGCTTCATGTACGTGTTCCAGTTTCTCGTTTTGAACTTGCGAACGTGACAAGCGTGCTGCACGAGTAGTTTTGAATTTATAGGTTCGGTCTAAGTTTTTGAATTTAGGAGTAGTTCATAGGTCAAGTCAAGCATCGAATGTAAATTATGAAGTTGATGGAAAAGGTAAGCACAACTTATAAATTGACAGTAGTTACAGTGATGCATATAATTGCCTCCAAATGTGAGCAAAGGGATCGCACATGTCTGTATTGACTGGAATGAGAATGCAATAGCAAAATAAGAATTAAGGCCACGATGATGCGATCGCAGTGGTGGTTACAGGAGGCAAGAAGAAAGATGCATCCATCAACGTACGACCTCCTCCTCCTCGACTCAGTGTGCCGGGCCACCGACCAGCGGCTTAGGAGCGGCGGCTTTTGTGGCGAGGTCAAGGTGCTTCTCAACAAAGGCGTCCAAGGCTTCCAGCCGGTTGACGAAGGCCAACGTCGTAGCATCCTCATCGGCCTTGTAGATACCTATGTACACGACTTCCTCGTACACGTGGATGTGTAGGTCGATGAATTCTTGCAGGGCGAGGCGCCTCGCGACGAGCGCGACCTCCAGGTGGACATTCTTCGTTGCGTCGGCGGGCAGTCGCAGGGCCACCGGTGCTTGAAAGAGGTTCTCGCCATGGAGGCCGATTAGGGTGGCAGGCAATGAGGAGCCCGGGCGTGCGAGCTGGAGGAGTATGGCGATGTCGTCCGCGAGCTTCTTGACGACGGTGAACTTGTTGATGGTGGCAACGATCATCTAGTCCAACTGAGAGTCGTAGCTGGCGTCGATGATGGCCATGAACCAGCCGGTCGCCAACACCGTCTGGAGACGATCCTCGGTGCCATGCCATAGGCTGGCGTCGTGGACCATCTGGCACAGCCGCTGGCCGCTCGCGCGCATCACCGCCATGGGTCTGGAGTGAGCACTTTTGCGCTTAGTGTAGGTGCTTAGGTGCGTACGATGTGGTAGATGCATTGGAATGGAGGGGCGCCTTTATATGAGTGCAAACTGCGTAGCATTCACATCGTGCTGTCTCTTTTCCCCGTCCTCCTCCCATTACTTCCCTCATGCATTCAGGATGCTAATTGAAGGAGGATGCATCATTGGCCGTTCAACATTTCGAGAACCGCTACCCTCTCCCTCGTCTGCATTAAAGCCGTATCGGGAACTGTCCTGGTTTACTAGTAGCTGTCAAATCGAATAGTACTGCGCCACCCGCTGCACGCCCGGCTAAACACGCCTCCTCGCCTCCATCAAACGCCTCCGTTAAACCCGCATGCAAACCAAGAAACCTACTCCGGCCACACGTCCGTTCATGAGCGGGCTGGAATTAAACGTAACGCTGGCCGAGCTCCTCCCGTCCGCCCTCAGTTTAAACGAGGCCAGACGCCGGCCAAGCTCCTACCGTCCGCCCTCTATTTAAATGAGGCCAGACAGCGGGCAAGAATCGCACCCCTCCGCCGCTCCCCCGTCTCCTCCTTCACCATTTTCTCCACTCTTTCGATGGCTTCCGAGGAGCCGTTCTCCGGCATACTATCCGGCTGGGTGGCCCGTCGAGCCCTCCGGGTACGAGCGAGGCCGCTCGGTGCTTCACCTACCTCACTTGGCCTGACGGAGCCAATTGCCGCCCCAAGCCGGCGCGTGGTTCAGCAACTCACCACTCCAGTTCAGCTCGATGAGGAGTGGCGAGTTGCTCCACGCCGGCACGGCGGCGAGCACGGCGGCACGGGCGTCGTCGCTGCCGCGTCGTACCGCGCCACCAATGTCTGCGGCCGCGCCTCCTGTGTCTGCGGTGGCCGCACCTCCCGTGTCTGTGGGCGCGCCTCCCGTGCCTACGGCAGCGCCATGCAGGCAGAGACAGAAGCTGGGTGCGCGGAGAGCGACGAGTCGGTGGCCAGCTTCTCCGTGTCCGCCGCCATCATCGAGGAGAAGTAGAACACGGGAGGCCGCCGCCACTTGAGTCCCATGAAGGCCACCACCGAGGCGACGACTGCGTATTCAGGTGGTTTCTTTGCTGCTTCGTCTCTTCAGAGGACCTTCCTCGACCCTGCAAGTGTCTTTCCCATGTGTCTGCCGGACATGAGGAAGACAAAGGGATCCGCGGGCGGCCATTTAGATTAGGTATTAATTATACCACCAGAGCCGGATCAGCACTACTTAGTTCATGTAAATGTAATGAAATCCGTCATGTTTATATGAAGATCCAGCTTTTTTTACGAAATCCTTCATGCTTATATGAAATCAGTCCGTGTTTGCACGAATTTCCTTTGGTTGGTTAGAGTTATGAAAATGTATGCCGCTGGCGTTGGATGTCGTCCTCCGTGGAAGGAAGCAGGAGGAAATTTGCCGGTTGCCGTTGGAGATGCTCTTATGTTGGAAATAATAGAGTCACATCCAATCCATTTGAGTTAATTGCGTGTATGATTCTCCCTCTATAAAAAGTTAATTGCATGTACAGTGTACATGACTTGCAGGGTGGCTACAGATTCGTACAGAAAGTTAAAAAGAAACAAATCCATCCTTAATCTTGTATTCTAAGTACTCTGTGGGTTCCAATGTCAGTACAGTAGCGAATGAAGTATATATTAAAAAATATAATATAAAAATCTAAAGTTTAAGACAGAATTCGAACTCAGGTCATCGCGTTGCGAGCATCCGGAGCTAACCAGTCCAGCAGATGTTCGTCGTGGACGATGCTGCAGATATATCTCTATGTCTACTCTTATACTAGAAAATAGAGTTGGTGATGATGGTGTGCCTGCCATCCTGTAATATAGGCTGTCCGATTTATATCTGACGGATAGGAAGGAAACTATGGCAATTTTGCAAAAAGATACCCACACCCCTCTCCACATTTGCAAATAAGGCCTTCCCTCGTTCATCATTTTCTCTCACAAGATAAACTACTCATACAAATGCATCTTGATGTTCCGTGCAACGCACGGGCATCTTGCTAGTTTCTTTTTAAATAGTTACTGCGATAATTGGGTTGAAATGATATATTTTATGTCTGCCCCGAATGATCTCAAATTCACTAGTAGTAACAAAGAAAAGGTTGCCTTGTTAATTAACAGAAAACAGGGTGAAAACTATCACATGAGGCCGGTAAAAACAAGGCACACTGGGTTCAGCGTCATCGTCACTACAGCTGTGCGCGCGCAAGAAGTCTACATATCGAGGGGGCTACGGAGAGAAAGACGTATCGAGTGTGTGTGAGCGAGGCACAGAGACACAACTAGCGTGGGTGTTTGTGTGTGTGTGTGTGTGTGTGTGTGTGTGTGTTTGAGAGAGAAGCCAATTGATAGATTAAGATCAAGATCGAGTTGTCACCCTTCTGTTGTCATTGTTGGGGGGTGGGGAGGGGGAGGGAGAGAAAGACGTATCGAGAGTGTGCGCGCGGTAGGCACAGAGGCACAACTAGCGAGTGTGTGTGTGTGTTTGAGAGAGAAGCAAGTAGATAGATTAGTATCAAGATCGAGGTGCCACCCTACTCCTTCAGTGTTGGGTAGTGTGTGTGTGTGTGTGTGTGTGTGTGTGTGTGTGGTGTGTGTGTGTGGTGTGTGTGTGTGTGTTGTGTGTGTGTGTGTGTGTGTGGTGTTTGAGAGAGAAGCCAGTAGATAGATTAGTTCAGATCAAGGTGTCACCCTACTCTTGTTCCGGGAAGTGTGCGTGTGTGGGTGTGTGGGGGGGGGGCAGTGACACTTAGATATAGGGAGAAGGAGTTTGTGTGATACATATCTATATTAAGGGATAGGTAGATAGCATGTGTGCGAGGCATACTTAAAGCATCACAGAGATAAACAAGCGGTGTGCATGCAAGTGCCGGAAAAAAATGAAGAGAGAAACAATGTATGTGTGTGTGTGTGTGTGAGAGAGAGAGAGAGAGAGAGAGAGAGCGAAATCTCAAACCAAAAGGTGCTCTGCTGGAATCCCATTGTATGTATTCATATGGTTCCGGGACTCGAGTTAACCTTAGGCATATGTGTGCGAGACATAGTTATACTTTGATACATTAGTGGCGGTGGGTGGGCGGAATTAAAGTGGTGGGCGTGTTCGACAGAGAGAGCGTGTGTGTTTCTGTGTGAGAGACTTGTAGGACGGGGTAGAAAGACGAATTCTAACCTTGACGGAGGGAGAGAAATACACGAAGTGCGCGTGTGTGATTCCGATGCCCACGGAGAAATGAGATATGTATGCGTGTGAGAGAGATTGCGCAATTCATTCACGTATCACTATCTAGCGAGCGTGGACGTGCATCGCTTGAACATAAGTCAATATCTACTTTGTATCGTGGCCAAAGATACAATATCGATTCAACGCTATAAAGATTGGACACTCACATATCGCATTTTTTTCCAAATAATCATTTTCAATTTTGCATGCCAAAGTTATAGTGATGTTTCTTCAAACAACCACTATAGCTATCATGTACATGCACCATTGTTAGTTTTGCATTGAAATTCATTAGTCTTGGATAATTTAAGGTTCTATTATGAAGCAATATATGTAATATTCATATATGAATTCAATGGGTACGCAATTTATGAAATGGAGGCCATGTAATCATATTAGGTAACACTTTTAAGTAGCGGACTACAATATCCATTTCTTTTGTGGGACTACAATATCCATTTCTTTTTGTGCGCCTCTACAATAACACGTCAATGCATTATGTTTAAAGTAAATAACCAATGGCACTAAATTATATATTTACACGAGAAATACATAGGCTGAGCGTTTGATCCGTTTTTTTGTGAACGCGCCTCTACACTCGTATGATTGGCCGCGCCCGTGTTAACGTCCAAGTTATCGGTGCATCATCCCGAGTTATTGTCTTTTTTTCTGGGGTGGACTTCATACCAGTTATTAACTGCTGACGTGTGCCCGTGTACACAGTCTTGCATGACCTTCCCACTAGCACTGTCCAAAATTAGTTGAAACTGGATACGAACGATCCCGCGAGTGGCAAAATCTCCCGCCTCCTTCTAAAACTTCTGCCACCTAGTCTTTAGCATGCGAAATTCCCCTTTTGTCCTTGGTGCACGGAGAACAATAGTTACAATACGGCCCTCATTTACATAATAGGTCGGGGCTGCTTTGGTAACTTCCGGTTCCCCCCACCACACGGCACCCCCATTTCCTCTTCCCCTCCCGCAAAAATGACTAACTCCACAGCACCAGTGCATCTTACATCACGCCGTCCGTACTTCATCAGCCTTTCTACCCCTCCCCTCTCAAAACCCTAGACTGCTCATCCACCGGCGTACCAGAGCCCATTCACTGCCAGCTGCATCCACCTCGCCGGATCTGCTTCTGCGGCCGCATCTACCCCTCCCACCTCCCCTAGAAACAAGTAGACTGCTCATCCACCACTGTACCACAGCCCATTCAGTGCCGGCCTTGTCCACGGCGTCGGATCTGCTTCGCCGGTACTCTCGTCAACCGCAGCGCATCTGCAGCGGTTCCTTCGTACTCCCCACCGGAGACGCTTCGTCCACACCACCGGAGCCATCCCACCGACGCCCCCGTCGACGGCCTCTGATCCTCTTCGCCGACACCTTCCTCAACCCTACTGGAGCCGCTTCGCCGACACCATCCTCAACCCTACCGCGCCTATACCATTCTCAACCCTACCGGGGCTGCTTTGCCAACGCACAAGTCCACGGCCTCAGATCCGCTTCATCGCACCCTCATCCAACCTACCGGAGCAGCTTCTGACGCCCCGTCCACGGCCGCAGATCCGCATCGTCGACACCATCCTAAACCCAACCACCGGAGCAGCTTCACCAACGCCCTCGTCCACGGCCTCAGATCCGCTTCGCCCACACCGTAGTCCACCCTACCGGAACCGCTCCACAAACACCCTACTCGATGGTTCTAGATCTCCTTACCGGACCCCGACAGCCAGTGCAACGTCATCACCCTTGACGTTTCTAACCTGATGCCCACCGTCTGGCAAGATGCCAAGCACCCGCCACGGCCTAGGTACTTGTCACCTTTAAACCCGTCCAGCATCACCTGCCCGATGTACTTCAAATATACTAACAGGTCGCTGTTACATGTTATGCAGCTGGCAAAAACTACAAGGACGATGTTTCTTCTGGATCTAACAGCTTGGCCAACCAAGATTCTGGACTGAGGCATTGCTATGATCTTGTAAGTGCGTCTCTCTCTCTTGTATTGTTGTGTGCCTGCCAGCGTGCTTTGCTAGGATTTTCGACCAGTAATCCCTTTGTGCAGACAATGATTTCCACTACTGGCTGCTAAATTAGAGATGTAGATGTCATACATGATACTCCCTCCATTCCTAAATATAAGTCTTTCTAGAGATTCCACTATAGACTACATACAGAGTAAAATGAGTGAATCTACACTCGAAAATGCATCTATATACATCTGTATGTGGTCCATACTGGAATCTCTACAAAGACATATATTTAGGAACAGAGGTAGTACATTACACAAAATCGTAGGTGGCATGTAGGAATTCCAGTGCACTACATTAGTCTCCCTTAGAGTGCCTGCTAGTCTAGCACATAGAGTCATGGCTAGTTTATGCTACGCACACAATCGTTAATTGGTGGTTTAAATATGCGCAAGGGATATGCAATGTATTATCATGTAGAGATATCTGAAATTAGCTGTGTCAACTTGCAGATAGGGTTACGCAATGAAAAAGTACAAGATGTATGTGGCAATTTCATGGAACATCACAAAAAAAGGAGAGGCAGCGGTGAGCCTATACATTGTGCTATGGTAGGTCACTCCAGCCCAGTTCTTTTGCAGGATTCTCCCAGAATCTGCCCCTCTCTAGCTTCTCCTAGAATCTTTGACCCCCTTTTGTTTTACAATCCTAACTAATTAGACCCTAAGTAGATAGGATTGTAAAACAAATGGGGCTCAAAGATTCTGGGAGAATCTGGGTAGGGATCAGATTCTGGGAGAATCTGGCAAAAGAACTGGGCCGGAATTACAATCATCGTGACATGTTATTTGTATGTCAGTTCTATTGGCCAAGTTTCTTAGGGACAGTTAGTTATTTTGAGTTATCCTAAGAAAATAAGCACCTTTGAATATAAGCTCCACATAATAAGCCAACCAGTTCTTTTCATTGCCTGCCTTTTCAGCTTATCTGTGGTATGATCAGTGAAAAGTCTAGATTGCATTATATTTTGTCATTTTGCTGCCCATATGAAAATTAATTTGACTTGCAAACATCACAAATTGAACCCAGTGCAGTAATTAATATGATAGGAAAATAGACCATCAATATTTGTTCAAAATGCAAATACAAAGATACCATCTACTTGGCACAATCTACTTTGGTCAATGTCTTCCATAGAGACCCCATTGCCTAATTTAAATGAAGAATGCATGACCTAAATTTAAATGAAGAACAATTATTTATCGAAATTCGATGGTCCAAGCGGCTGGTTATTATCATATAGCAGCACCACCTGAAAGCATCATATAGCAGCAGCAGCTCATAGCAACTCATCATACAACAGCAGCAGCAGCTAGCAATTCATCATATACCAGCAGCAGCTCATAGCAAATCATCATATAGCAGCAGCAGAAGCAGCTCATAGCAATTCATCATATAACAGCAGCAGGAGCAGCTTATAGCAACTCATCATATAGCAGTAGCAACAGCTCATAGCAATTCATCATATAGCAGCAGCAGCTCATAGCAATTCATCATATAGCAGCAGCAGGAGCAGCTCATAGCAATGCATCATATAGCAGCAGCAGAAGCAGCTCATAGCAATTCATCGTATAGCGGATCAGAATGAAAATTTGGCAAAAAATCAGAGGAGATCCTCACCTTGTTGGATGAGCTCATCCTTCAACATCACCTCAAGGCCACGACCTGGGAGGAGGGGAGGGGGAACAAGGTGCCTTCTGCCGGAGTGGGGCATCGGCCGTAGTTGTGCGGCGCTCGCCGGAGTAGTGCGTTGGATGGGCCACAGCGGAGCAGCTGCTGGAGACCATGAGAATGAGGGGCAGCGCCAGAGGGAGGAGCAGCCGGGGAGATTTGGCCCTACCTGCCGGCCATGTAGCCTAGCTGGACAGAGCATCATCGAGGACCAGGCCAGATGGGACCAGTGGCCACGGCTCGCTGGAGGAACCCTAGTGCTGCAGGCAGGGGATCGAGGTAGATGGAAAGGGGAGAGGAGATGCAAGCGGGCAGGGCAATGAACACTTGCGTGTTTGTTTTTACTTGAGGGACAGGTGTGACGCGGGCGTGAGTAGTGGCATTTTGAGTGTAATATAGGCAGACAACAGAGTCATTTCACTATTCCCCTTCCCTTCAATTTTTAGTGAGCTTCTACCCGAAGCACCCCCCTCCAAAGCGAAATAAGTTAAGCCCAAGCCCATAACTCAAAAATGAATTTTTTACATCTTTTATGGCTTATTTTGACAATAAGCTCTGAAAAGGCAGAATAGAACTGGCCCTTAACCTGCAATTCAATTGTGCGTGCAATGATGAATCACTCCTACCTGCTATAGTGTACATTTAGGCATCATACATGGCATAACCTAATACATGTGCATTTCATTATAGAATCTGAAATATGCAATGTTTATGTTAGTTCATACGTTGCACATGATGTTTAAATGCCCCTTAAATCTTGTCAGTCAAGTGATGGTCTTTAAGCCTCCTTCTATGCTTCTTTTCTTGATATGTAAGATTTGCTCACACATCTGTTCAATTGCTTTGTTATCAGCAAGCCATACTAGGACTGTTTGCTTTGATTACTTGCTGATCTTGACCTAACAGAGCTTGTCAACGATTTAAACACTAAGGGCTGCTGTAGTGGGGGCTTGTATAACTCATAGGTGACATAAAGGTTTGGCTGTTGTCGGTGCAACAGACCCTGGGTCCATTGCACGGACTGTGCACAGGCCAGAGACAAAATTACAAGACCATAGATCAGACCAAACAAGGAGGATCAATTCCTTTGAAGGATCCAAGTGCAAGTCGAGAAGGCCAAGGTGAGCCAGAGGAACCAGGCATCGCTAAGGGAAGGACCTACCTTGCTGGGCAGGCGAGCCCGGCAGTGTTGGGTTTTGCCCCGGAAGCAAGCTCCCAGATCGTCCCAGCAGGCCTGCCGGGGCTGGCGGAGGCAAGCCACTCCACCGCTCCACCTCACAAGTGACGCAAGTCATTAATCAAAGCGGTGTCGAGCTCCAAGGTGACTAAGTGGCTGCTTTTTGTCACATGGCAGCCACTTCCTACAACAAACACCTCCATATGACACCCGTCCTGAGACGTGTCAAACGAGCAGGCGCGAAGCTGGCAAAACAGCCCGGCAGGGCCTGCCGGGCGGGCTGTGATGTGACACTGAGCGGCGCATTTAATGCGCTCTGTCAGCCTGCAGAGTTAGATATGATAGCACTATTAGCTATCTAATCAGTACGCAAAGACTGATTTGCCACTGTGGTGACCCCTTAATCTATAAAAGGAGGCCCATGGCAACCGTAGAAAGGGTTGGATCCTCGCATATTCATATGCGCATAGCCACTCTCGCCCCCAGAGCGACCTTGCCGGGCGAGTGTTCTACGTCCACCACCATTATCCACCAAAGCAGGAGTAGGGTTTTACGCCTCACGGCGGCCCAAACCTGGGTAAAGACTGCCCGTGTGATCTCTGTCGTGCTACGCGACGCTTCTCCGCTCTTTGTGCAACGTGCCTGTCCCCCCGTCGAACCAAAAGGGGCTCATGGCCCCATAGGTGGCCGTGGTTTCCCACGACATCTTTTGTGCGCCAGGTAGGGGGATCACTTGCTCGAAACCGACAGCGTACGATGCGCGTCATCTTCATCGACATTTTCATTGCCGACGGCGTCATCGACTATGGCGCCCAAGAGGAAGCTCGGAGCTGCAAATCACCCGTCCACCTCGAAGGCTCCTCCGCCCGCGACCGCCGACGTCACGGGGAATGCGGGGGCTCGCGAGGGTGTGGATGCTGCGGGGGACGTGGTCGGCGTAGGCGGCACCGTCACCACCTCCCCCACGGCCAAAGCAGGAACGGGAGGTACCGGGGAAGGACAGCTTCAGCAACATCCCAACAGCCATGCTCCACAAGGTACAGATGGAGGGACCGTTCCGCCTGAACCCCTTCTCCTTGCCAACGGGCACAGCCGCAGTGATGGTGCTCGTTCTGGGGCGAATCGCAACCCTCCGGCCGCTCCCGCTGCGGGTGCGACCACAGGGCACGCGCCACCCCCGGGGCGGGCTGACCCAGCTACTGTGCCCAACAGAGCCACTGGCCCTCAAGCGCCTCCGCCGTGTCACCATGCCGTCCAAATGGCTGGTTCGCAGCAGCAGGGGCGCGGCGCGGTCGCCACCGGCAATGTCAGGAGCCGAGCGACACTACGATCTACATCGTCATCACCTATGCCAAGCACTGCCTCCGAGGCCATGGCGCAAGCCCAAATGCTATTGAGATTTCCACCGGCGGCAGACCAGATGGATGAGTGGCGAGCCACCATCCAAAGTCTGATTGGTTTTGCCGAGGCGGAAGGATCATAGCGGGCCGGGCCGCCACGGCCTTCCCAGGCAGCAACGACGGCTCGTGCGGCTGGTCGTGCGGGAGGGGCCACCCTCACGGTGCAATCCCCACCACGGCAAGCCGCCTGAGAGCCGCAAAACCAAGCATCCGATGATGTCTCAATGGCCTCATCAGACCCTCGAGCGCGTCAAGGCCGACAGCATGCCCCGGAGGGCAGGCGAAGGGAAGGCGCACGCGTCATCGACGAGCGGCGCCGCGACAACCCCCGTCGGTCCAATGGGTGCGATGGCCCCGACGTCGACGAGCCCGCATTCGGAGATGGCGGGTGCCTGCCTTTCGAGGTTGGGTGCCCTGCCTTCACCCGTGAGTTTCAGCAAGTCCGTTGGCCGTCCACTCGCACGTTCAAGCCAGAGATACCCGAGAAGTATGATGGGAGACTAAACCCGGAAGAGTTCTTGAGCATCTACGCCATCGTTGTTCAAGCTGCCAGGGGAAGAGATGAGAAGGTGTTCGCCAACTACTTCCCTTTGGCCCTCAAGTCAAATGTGAGGTCTTGGCTGATGCACCTGCCGGAGAACTCCATTTCGACCTGGGCTGACCTGTGCCACAAGTTCATTGGTGCCTTCACGGGCGGCCATCAAGAACCAGGGAAACCCAGCGACTTGCAGCTTCTCCAGCAGAAAGAGGAAGAAACTCTACGGAAGTACTTGCAGAGATTCAGTCGAGTCCACAGAAATATCGCAGATATCCACCCAGCCGCCGTGATAGCTCCTTCCAATCCAACGTGCGCAATCGCAGGATACGTTCCAAGATGAACGTTCGGTTGCCCAAGACTATGAAGGAGCTCTACACTCTGGTGGACAAATGTGCTCGGGTGGAGGAGTGGAGGAAACTTCCTGGAGAGGAAGATTGCATCGACATCGACTCAGAAGATGACGACGAGACCATCAGTAAGAAGAAGAAGAACAAGAAGCACAACAAGAAGGGCAAGGATAAGACTGTGATGACTGTTGAGGGGTCAGGCACGCCTAGTACCGGCAAGAAGGGCAAGGCTGAAGCCCCCGGCAAGGAGGCTACCGCATGCGCTGACTGCCGGGAGGCGACGGCTGCCGAGAAAGCTGGGAAAAGTGATGGACCGTACTGTAAGATTCATCGGACCAAGGGCCATGATCTCCAGGAGTGTCATCAGGTTGAGCAGCTCATCAAGAGGCAGAAGGCTGAGTATGAGAAGCGCGATAAGGAAAAAGGTCAGAATGGCCCTGGTGGGAAGGGCCGGGGTGGTGAAGCAAATCGCCCCGGCAAGGCTCCTCGGAACCAAGGGAAACCCGCCAAAGGCCGAGAGAAGGAGGATTGCAGTAATGAGAGTGATGGAGGGAATGAAGAGGAAACCAGCGAGCAGGAATTCCAGAAGGCCGCTGACGTCCTGTGCATTGACGGGGGTGCATCTTTGCACTCCTCTCACCGCCAACTTAAATAGTGGGCGCGTGAAGTCAATGCCGTGGAGCCAGCGGCAAATTCTTGGAAGCCGCTCAAGTGGTCACGCACGCCCATCATCTTTGATGAAGATGACCACCCCGACCGCATTACTGCAATGGGGTGCTTGCCGTTGTTGGTCTCACCAACAATTCGCAACCTCAAGGTCACAAAGATGCTGGTTGATGGCGGGGCCGGGTTGAATCTGATTTCCCCAAAGGTTATCAGCAAACTCCAGATAGCAGAGAAAGAACTTAAGGCCACAGGCACGTTTCAAGGAGTCAATCCCAGCAGGAGCCGTCCTAAGGGAAAGGTTACATTGCCAGTGACATTTGGAGGAGAGTTGAACTACAGGACTGAGAAAGTTGTGTTTGATGTGGTTGACCTTCCCCTGCCGTACAACGGGATCCTTGGGCGCCCGGCCCTAGCCAAATTCATGGCGGCATCCCATTATGCCTACAACACCTTGAAGATGCCAGGGCCGATGGGCGTCATTTCCATTCCGTCGGACAAGAAAGAGGCAATTATTTGCGTGGATAAGATGTACCGGGACGCGGTCGCGGTAGAGGTCGTGGAAGTCACAGTTCCCGCCAAGGGAAAGCATAGCAGAGGCACTGGCAAGTGACCCGGGAAGCGTACCTCTGCAGAATGTGCCGCGCCCGTTGATGACATGCCAGAGAGTTCCAACAGCAAGAGATCAAAGGCTGCTCCACCCCAAGTGAAAAAGGCCACGGCAGGGATGGCTGGCGCTAACGGTACTTTCACTATCAGTGCCACCCTTGATGACAAATAGGAAAGCGCGCTCATTGCCTTCCTGCGAGCGAATATCGATGTGTTTGCCTGGCAACCATCTGATATCCCCGGTGTTCCCAGGGAGGTAATCGAGCACCACCTTGCTGTCTGCCCACATGCCCGACCCATCAAGCAAAAGGTTCGGAAGCAGGCCTTGGAGCGGCAGCAGTTTATTGCCGAGGAAATCAAGAAACTTGAAGCAGCTGGTTTGGTCAAAGAAGTACTGCATCCAACATGGTTAGCCAACCCAGTGGTTGTGTGCAAGGCTAATGGAAAATGGAGGCTTTGCATAGATTTCACGGATCTGAACAAGGCATGCCCAAAGGACCCATTTCCCTTGCCACGCATCGACCAGATCGTGGATTCTACTTCAAGATGTGAGTTGCTCTCTTTTCTGGATGCATACTCTAGATACCATTAGATTTTTATGTCCAAGGAAGACGAAGAAAAGACCTCATTCATCACCCCATGCGGCACATACTGCTTTGTGCGCATGCCTTTCAGGTTGAAGAGTGTCGGGTCCACTTTTGCAAGAGCAGTCCAGATTGGCTTTGAACCACAGTTGCACAGGAACATTGAAGCCTATATGGATGATATTGTGGTCAAGACCAAGGACAGATCAACCCTCATCCAGGATTTAGAAGAGACATTTGCTAATCTGTGCAAGATCAACTTGAAACTGAATCCGGAGAAGTGCGTGTTTGTCGTTCCCTTCATGGGATAGAGGCCAACAACCCCGATAAGATCAAGGCCATTGAGCAGATACAGGCACCCAAGACAGTTAAGGATGTGAGGCGCTTGACAGGATGCGTTGCCACGCTTAGCAGATTCATCTCCAAGTCTGCCGAGCGCACCTTGCCGTTCTTCAAGATTTTGAAGAGGGCATGACCCATGAAGTGGACCCCGGAAGCAGATGCAGCGCTGCAGGATTTGAAGGCCTACTTGCCTTCTGTGCCTACTTTGGTCGCACCCAAACCACAAGAGTCATTGCTGCTATATCTAACAACAACTAATTAAGTGGTTAGTGCGGCCCTAGTAGCGCAACGGGAAGTAGAAGAAGCAGCCACCTCAGCAAGTGTCCCGCCCAGGGAAGAGAAAGAGAGCGGCCCGGCAAGGCCAGATACGGATCAGGACAAAGAGGAGCACGGCAGCGGAAGCAACCTCAAGGACACGGCAAGGAACAAGGTGGTGAAGCGCCCAGTATACTTTGTCAGCTCCCTGTTGCAGGGGGCTAGATCCAGGTATTCTGGCATGCAAAAATTGATCTTTGGCCTTGTCATGGCCTCAAGGAAACTACGCCACTACTTCCAAGCCCATGAGATCACGGTTGTCACCCGCTTCCCGTTGCAAAGGATACTTCGAAACCCAGAGGCCATCGGCAGGATAGTGGAGTGGGTATTGGAGTTGTCCAGCTTTGGCCTGAAGTTTGAAAGCACATTAACAATCTAGAGCAGGGCGTTGGTAGAGTTTATTATAGAATGGACGCCAACCCCTGATGAAGAAGTATTGGAAACAGTTATCCCCGGCAAGGAAGCGCCCCAAGAATTGATCATGTATTTTGATGGTGCCTTCTCCCCACAAGGTGCAGGGGATGGCGTGCTTCTCGTGGCTCCCACTGGAGAGCACCTGAGGTACGTCGTCCAGATGCACTTTCCCCGGGAGGAGGCGACCAACAATACAGCAGAATATGAAGGGCTTCTTGCCGGGCTCAGGATTGCCACAGAATTGGGAATCAAGAAGCTGGTCATTCGAGGAGATTCACAACTGGTGGTGAGACAAGTCAACAAGGATTACCAAAGCCCATTGATGGAGGCATACGTCGAGGAAGTGAGAAGATTGGAGGAGCGCTTTGACGGGTTGCAAACAGAGCACGTACCCCGTGCGGAAAACAGCATTGCTGATCACCTGTCAAAGTGCGCTGCGCAGAAGCTTCCTGTGGAACCAGGAACTTTTGTTCTCCATCTTACTCAGCCCTCCGTATCCCCGACAACAATGGCCCGAAAGAGGAGGAAATTGGACTCCAGTAAGCCTCTCCCGGTAGAGCCTTTCGGGGCTCCTGGCAGGGACCCTGCCGGAAACAACTCCCCTTCGATTGTCGGGCTGCACCCTCCTGCCGGGCCACTGGTCCCCGCGGTCGAGGGATGCGCCCCCATGAATGAGGAGGTGCCGCTAGTCCTCGTTGCCGAGCCTCAGGCTCCAATTTGGGCAAGGCACATAGTCCATTTCCTCCAAACCAGAGAACTTCCCGAAGAGCAAGAAGAAGCTGAAAGAGTAGCCTGGAGGGCCAGTATGTATCAGTTTGTCGATGACACACTATACAGAAGAAGGCCCAACGGTGTGAAATTGAAGTGCATTTGCCGGGAAGGAGGAAAGGAACTACTGGCAGAGATACACAAAGGCATGTGCGGCTCCCACATTGGATCAAGGGCTTTGGTTGGGAAAGCATTCCGGCAAGGATTCTATTGGCCCACAGCCCTCCAAGATGCGGTTGAGCTCATCACCAAGTGTGAAGCCTGTCAGTTCCATTCCAAAAATATCCATCTGCCTGCCCAAGCACTCCAGACAATCCCTTTGTCATGGCCGTTTTTGGTCTGGGGGTTCGATATCCTCGGCCCTTTCCCCCGAGCTGCCGGGGGCTTTGAATTCTTGTTCGTTGCAATCGACAAGTTTACAAAGTGGCCGGAAGTAGATGCCGTGAGAAAGGTGACTACTCATTCAACTATCAAGTTCTTGAAAGGATTGGTGTGTCGCTTCGGGGTCCCTGCCCGGATCATCACCGACAACGGCACCCAGTTCACGAGCTGCGCCTTCATGCAATATGTTCATGCCCTCGGAAGCAAGATCTCATTCACCTCTGTCACACATCCCAGAAGCAATGGACAAGCTGAGAGGGCGAACGCTGAAGTGCTGCGAGGACTCAAGACAAGAACGTTTGATAAGCTGCGGAAGCACGGCAGGCGATGGATCGATGAGCTGCCGGTGGTTCTTTGTTCCCTCAGAACGACACCAAACCGAGCTATCGGGTAGACTCCCTTCTCCCTAGTCTATGGGGCAGAAGCAGTTATCCCCACAGAACTCATTTACGGGTCACCTCGAGTGCTTGCCTACGATGAAGTAGCGCAGGAACAGCACATGCGTGACGACGCCGTGCTTCTCGAGGAGAACCGTCTCCGGGCTGCTATGCGTGCTGCACGCTATCAGCAAGCCCTGCATCGCTATCGTAGCTGCAGGGTTCATGCCTGGTGTTTTGAGGAAGGCGACCTTGTCCTTAGGCGCGTTCAGCCCGCCAAGGGTACAAACAAGCTGTTGCCGAAGTGGGAAGGCCCTTACCGGGTAGTACGAGTCACCAGACCTGGCACAGTCCGTCTGGAGACCAGAGATGGCATTCAATTGCAAAACTCATGTAATATTGAGCATCTCCGCAAGTTCTACCCATAAGGCGCGGCTGTCGGGCCCTGCCCGGCAGCCACCCTTTTGTACAGGCCTTGCCTCAGCTGCATGTAACCCCTTGTACAAAGCCAGGCGCAGACCCTGAGCAACAGAGAAATAAATGAAGCGTTGGGGGCCCCCGACAAGTTGCATGCATGCATAAGCATATCATAAGCATCGCATGATTCATGTAGATAGGTTGCATGATCAGGTAGATAGGTTGCATCTAGCATCATCTTCATTTGCATAAACTGCAGGCTCCTGCCGTGGACTTAGTCCTAGGAAGAGGATGCGAAGACAAGCCAGCACTGTGGTCTCCGGCAAGCCAAACAGATAAGTTCCATCAACAAAGGTGCTCTCATCTACTGACGCGAACGCTGCTTCGGTCAGGATGGTCGCAGTGGCCTTTGGCTAGAAGGGGTTGGCGGGGGGCTGGTCCCTCCCAGTGGGTTCTACGCCCGGCAGGCTCAGCCTCACGGCAACGATCCTATGGGATACTGGCAAGGTAGCTTACCGGGATCTACTTGTTTACATCAAAGTATAGAGGTGTTCCACCTCTGCATGGATATCATACATGCACAAGTACCTGGCAGCTTATCTTTTTCATTAATATGCTGATCAACAAGTACAAATCTCACAGAACATAAACATGGATTCAAGAGATTACATTATTTGAACTAAAATTTGGCAAGTGCCTACAGATTTAAGATTGAAAAAAGATAAGTGCCCCATAATGCCCTTTCTTGTCCCTCTCCTCCTAGGCACGACGGTAGAAGGCGAAGAGGGCAAAAGGAGTGCTTGGGCAGAAGCTCAGCCTGACCCTATCGGGCTCCAGGAGAGGTCGCCTGGCGGGGGCGGGAGGGCGTGGACGAAGACGACGACGGAGAGCATGGCGGAGGCGACCCGTCGACCGCCACCACCAACGCCAGCAGGACACGGCAGGGCTAACGGAGCTGCAGCCCGAGAGGAAGCCTGCCGGGGTCCAGCTGGAGGACTGCTGGAGGAGCCAGGGGGCACCATCACCACCTCTGCATCCAACTTCCCGGCAAACCACCTTGCCGGGGAGAAAACGCAGGTGCAGATGATGGTGCTGCCACCTGATGAAGATGGTGCGGGCGACGTTCAGCCGGAGTCGGAGTCGTCGCCCTCCCGGTCGCTGCCGTCGTCATCGCCGTCACTGTCCTCCTCGTCGCTTTCGCTCGAGGAGGAGCTTTCGTCGTCGGTCGAGCTCTCCGCGCAGCACCCTAAGGGAGCTCCCGAGGGCCCAAAGACCTTGACAGAAAGCAGGCCGCTCTCCATTAATTTAAACTGGAGAACGTGCCCCTCCGACAAGCTATGGGCTCGAGCAAAGGTCTTCTAGCCGTGGCGAAGGTACATAACATGAGGAGCAGGGAAGTCAACATCCACCCACATGCCACCATTCCCACAGCCCCTCAAGTGCAACCTCAGTGCACGCGGCTATTCGAGCTCCATCACCCTTGCAAATGGAGTAGGGAGGCGGAGGTGGCCGCGCGGAGGCTTATACAGCCTGATGACGAACTCCAAGGGTTGATCTCCAACGTGGCCTTCCATCGGGGGAGGATCGTCCGGTGCGGGCGCAATTGAGGCGCCGCCCCGGCCTCCTTGGCTGTGCACACCACCACGACCTCGGCCGCACCCCCTTCCGCCTCCTCTCAGAGCGGGTTCAGCCCCCACATCATTAAGAGGAGGGGGGAGACGCTGTCGAGCAGAAGTTCTCGTCGCCACCACCGGAGTACCACCACACCCTCGCCCCCTCACCATGGCAAGCAAGCGAAGCTTTGAAAGGGAGAAGGGAGGTGTGTGAGCGGACACACTACTCCTACCATCCTTTTTATAGGAGAATGAGGCAGGGGGCTGGCCTCACGTCCAGCTAGCGACTGCCCTGCTCCTCCAATGCGGTTCCCATGCACCTCCAATGGCTCGGGGGATTAGAGCCGCCCCTCTACACCACTCGGCGATGCCTGGCTTTCTGCCATGGCGCCCGTTCCCGCGCCCTCCATGTCCACCACCTACCCTACGCAATGCATGCGGTACACATGGCGGAGGCTCCCCGAGGCAGGAGGCAAGTGGGATGGCAGTTTCCTACCCCGTGATTGTGGGGCGTGGGCTGCACACAGATCATGGTTTAGTTTCTCCCCCAAACGTTTCGCACGACACGCAGAAAAATCGGAAACTGACCCGAGCTCAGGTTAATGAAGAAGCAATGAAGATCTCAAAGGGCGGAGCCGCCCTTACATTTCTGCCTATGCACTGGTTAGGGCCTACCCCCGACGACGCCCAGCGGCACATTCGTGCTAGGCCCCGGGGCTCCTGCCAGTGCAACAGACCCTGGGTCCATTGCACGGACTGTGCACAGGCCAGAGACAAGATTACAAGACCAAGATCAGACCAAACAAGGAGGATCAATTCCTTTGAAGGATCCAAGTGCAAGTCGAGAAGGCCAAGGTGAGCCGGAGGAACCAGGCATCGCTAAGGGAAGGACCTACCTTGCCGGGCAGGCAAGCCCGGCAGTGTTGGGTTTTGCCCCGAAAGCAAGCTCCCAGATCGTCCCAGCAGGCCTGCCGGGGCTGGCGGAGGCAAGCCACTCCACCGCTCCATCTCACAAGCGACGCAAGTTATTAATCAAAGCGGTGTCGAGCTCCAAGGTGACTAAGTGGCTGCTTTTTGCCACATGGCAGCCACTTCCTACAGCAAACACCTCCATATGACACCCATCCTGAGACGTGTCAAACGAGCAGGCACGAAACTGGCAAAACAGCCCGGCAGGGCCTGCCGGGTGGGCTGTGATGTGACACTAAGCGGCGCATTTAATGCGCTCTGTCAGCCTGCAGAGTTAGATATGATAGCACTGTTAGCTATCTAATCAGTACGCAAAGACTGATTTGCCACTGTGGTGACCCCTTAATCTGTAAAAGGAGGCCCATGGCAACCATAGAATGGGTTGGATCCTTGCATATTCATACGCGCGTAGCCACTCTCGCCCCCAGAGCGACCTTGTCGGGCGAGTGTGCTATGTCCACCACCATTATCCACCAAAGCAGGAGTAGGGTTTTACGCCTCACGGCGGCCCGAACCTGGGTAAAGACTGCCCGTGTGATCTCTGCCGTGCTGCGCGACGCTTCTCCGCTCTTTGTGCAACGTGCCTGTCCCCCCGCCGAACCAAAAGGGGCTCATGGCCCCATAGGTGGCCGTGGTTTCCCACGACAGCTGTACACTAAAGTAGGCTCTCCAAGAGTACCCAGAGATCCAGTTCGAAGGTATGCCTAGTTTTTACACAGTGGACACATAGTAAATGCTCATTTCGTTGTGTGCAAGAGATGTGGCATGTTTCATTATATGGTGTTGTTTTGTTATAAACTCATCCTTTTGTGTTGTTCACAGACTGAAAAGTATGCATATTTATCTTCCAAGGAGACCAGTAACTAGTTTGTGTCACCTGGCAGAGGGGGTGCAATGAAGATAAGATTGAGGATTTGCAAGTACAAGATGTTAGGAAGGAACCTTGCAAGAGAAGGAGGAGCAGCGCTGAGCCTGTTCAACCAGTTATGGTAAGTCACTATATTACAATTACCAGGACATCCTATTTGTCTGACATTGTGCTTGCGTAGGGTTCTTCACCTGTAACCCAGTCATTGGGTCATTGATTAATGTTCTAACTTTTTTGTAAATCAGATGTATGTAAACACATTTTAATGTGTCTATTCACTCATTACAGATGTAGTCTACTTTTAAATATCTAAAACATCTTATAGTAGTGAACAGTGTGAAACTGCTTCCTGCCATGGTAGAGTTGTCGATGTCATAAATGTCATAACCAAACGCATATTCACATCATTAGCCTCCCTATCATTACTAGGATATTGATTACATACTAGTCGAGATACTTCATAGGGGGCAAACAGTATTACATTACTTGTTCCTTTATATAGTAAATGTAGCTAGGCCATGGATGTTATTGAGGCGTGCATGTATGCATGCTGCCAACTCAACAGTTCAATTGCTTGTTTGTTTCAGGCATAGTTAAATTGCTCTTTTCAATTGCTTTATTTGTCCTCGGTTAATGAGATGCCCAAACAATGATGCCTGATGTTGGGTACTTGTATAACTATTAGTTGACATAATTAAAGGCCTTACCATTTAATTACTCTGGCGAAGTGTGCCTGAAGCTTTGAAGTCTATTAACCAACTATTATTGCATGAGGATCACAATCTAGTTTATACTAGGCTAATGATTTCATAGTTTTGCTTGCTGTAGTAGGTTTGTATGAATCCCTCTGCTATTCATTATGCTCCCTAAGACTTTAATTGAGCTACAGAATGGCTAACTGCTTGCTTACTTACACGCAATATATATGTTCAGTAGCTGCGTGTGGTCTAAATTTGTAACCTGTCTGTGTTTTGCATTTGGTCCCAACATCATGCTCCTCTGGTGAGCTAAGAGAGATTTCTGTATGCGGGCTGCACAGACTACCATTTTTATAATTTTTAAAATATCACCTACTTATGCTTCATGACGTGTAACATTTTTGTTAGTCCTGTTTTGCCATGTACTCCCTCTGTAAAGAAATATAAGAGCGTTCAGATCACTAGTGATCTAAACGCTCTTATATTTCTTTACGGAGGGAGTACAAAATAGTCTGCCTTGCTCGCTTCACTGTTGTAACTATATTTTTGCCCTAGTCATGTGTACTTACAGAAATATTTCAGGATGAAGTGACATCAACACAAAGATCTGCAAGCAGTGCGGCATGGCCGTTACCAAATGATTATGGATTGGAATTGGAATGTGTTGATGTTCTCGAGCATCAACTAGAGGTGGCAAGACAACGTGTACATGATTCTCAACATGCAATCAACAAGTTGAGACTGGAGTTGCAGGTATTAGATGCAGGAGTCAAAAAAATGAAATGAGACACTAAGGTAACCATGAAGGAATTGGAGATTTTGCATACTGAAATTTGTGCTATCTGAATCCGGCCAATCCTATTTTCTGAAGAGATTATAGTTCAAATGGTAAGTTCTGTTGATGCGTGTCCATGATATATGAGCTTTATTTGCCCAGTGTATGTAATTTGTTGTTTGTGTACGCTTTATTATCACTGGTGCCAAACTATAATGCCCAGTGGGTACAATCGGCTGTAATTTCTTTATTGTATAGTGTAGGATTATTCTACGTTTCTATGCCTTAGTCTCTTTATTGTATAGTGTATGTTTTTAGAGGCGATAGTATAGAGTAGGATAATTATTTGAATATGCTATATCGTTGAAATGGGGGCCAACACGCCCAAACATGACCTGGACGCCATCCGAACGAACAAACATGCGTATTCAAAGCGGGCCTTAATTGGGTTGGTCAAATTAGTATTTAGTGGATCCCAAATGATGTGGCCCACTGTAACAACGGCTCTTAGCAGGCCGTTAACAGGCCAAAAGCTTGATAGGGCCGTATAAATGGAAATGGCCCGCGGGCCTCTAGCAGGCCGAAATAAATGTCAATTTTGTCTCGGCCCTTTTACTTTATGGGCCAGTAAGAGGCCGAAAGTGTTTTGGGCCAGAAGAGGCCCAATTTGCAAACTAGGCTTTTAACAGGCCGAAAGGCGCGTCGGGCTGAAATTGTGCCCTACGGAACATGGGCCGCTAATGGACCCAAAATTAGGTTGCACAGTCAAAGGCCCAACTGTTGTGCGGGCCGTTAATAGGCCGAAAGACAAAATGGGCTAGGAATTGGCCCATTTACCGAATGGGTCGAGGAAAGGCCTAAAATCTCAACGGGCTAGAAGTTGGCCCAACTATAGAATGGGCCGAGAAAAGGCCAAAAGACGTTCCGGGCCGTTAACGGGCTGGAACTGACGATGTGCTGCTAACAGGCCGAAAGAAGGTCGGGTCGTAATTGGGCCCAAAGACGTAGCGGACCGATAACGGGCTGGAACTGACGATGGGCTGGAAATTGTTAAATCTAGAATGGGCCTTTGATGGGCCAATTCTGTGTAACTTGTATGGGCTGTGCTTGTGAATGGGCCTGACTCAAGTAGGCCGCTAATGGGTCGGCCCGCTTATTTTGACAGGCCGGCCTTTTAACCTAAACGGGCCACTGTTGGGCCGAGCCACGTGTCGACGTACCATAGGCTTGTCCCGTCCACTCGCTTGATGACACCTGTCCCAATGCGGAGCTGACACGTGGATACTAAGGCGAATTAGAATTTTACACGTGGAAAATCCCCATTGGTCCGGGCAGTTAACGGGTTATCGGATCCAAACTGGAACCCGATAGCTTAACGGCGACCCGTTACGGTGGATGCCACGTGTCGGTTACCCTTGACGAAAGCACTTCCATGATGTTCCATTTATCATCATGGAAGTGGACACTTCCGTGATGATAATTTTGGTATTGTCATGGAACACTTCTACGACAGCACAGGTATGACTATCTTGATTCTGTCATAAAATCGTCATGGATGTACATGCATGACAGAAAACATGACCTATTGCGACAAACACGTATCATCACAGAAGTGGTTTTTTTTTTGTAGTGTTGTTATTAATGACTAATGAATGAAAAGGATTTCAAAATCCTCTCATTATTTTGTTTCCATGGAAAATTGGGCTAAACATGGATGAAATGAAGCATATACATGGAAAGGAGTAAATTGGAGATAAGATTGATAAAGTGGAAGGCACACCAGGCGCTCAAGAGTGCAAACCGACATTTGGTACGATTGCAAGATCTCGTACCAGTGCTTACCATGCACCTGTGGCCCCAGGAGGTCCAACCAAGAAACGACCTTCATCTAATTTATAATAGTGCATCGTCCAGAACCCCATCTGCGCAATAGAAGCCATACATCAACCCTAGCTGCCGCCATTTCCCATCTCATCTCCATAGCCACCACCATATTCACCACCACAACAAACCACCTCCAAGTTAGCCATACTTGTAATCATGTATCACATATCTAACAACCACTGTAAGACACATTATCAATAAAGCATTCATCTTGATGTGTTCTTCAATGATTTTTTTTCTCACGATCTGATTACCATGTGTGAGTAATTCGGTAAGGTCATGGCTTGATGCATAGCCTTGCAACCTGATGTATTTGTTGGAGGGATTGATGGAATGACTTCGAACTAGCATCATCTTTGTGAAATAAAATTCCATCGTAGTTGCCACTTGTCTCTCTCGCGTTCTTTATCCCTGTAGGTACCCAGGATCACGGAGTTCAAGTCACGAGGAGGCTAAGGGCAGGAAGAACATGAAGCACTATTTTGAACACCATTGACAGAAAGATTTAGTACGGTAGTGTGGATCCAATCTCTGGGGATACATGAGGTGTAGTCATTAAATGCCAAATGCTTTTGTTCGATTTATCTTAATAACCGAGGTAACCCCGTGCAACGGAAAGGGCCTACGGTTGGACAACTGACTCTTGATCCACGGCACGTTGATTGCTTGTATCTGCGTTGGTATTTCCCCGAAGAGGAGAGGATGATGCAGCACAGCAAAGGTAAGTATTTCCCTCAGTTATGAAACCAAGGTTATCAATCCAGTAGGAGAACCAAGCAACACCATGTAAACAACACATGCACACAAACAACAAAAACTTGCAACCCAACGCGTAAGAATAGTTGTCAATCCCTCAATGGTATTGAGATAGATTAAATTGTATAGGTTTTGATAAATAGATCTAACAAAAATGCAAAATAAAATAAATAAAGAAAAATTGCAGCAAGGTATTTTGGATTTAATATATGACAGGAAATAGACCCGATGGCCATAGTTTTCACTAGAGGCTTCTCTCAAGAGAATAGCATACGGTAGGTAAACAAATTACTGTTGGGCAATTGATAGAAAACCGAATAATCATGACGATATCCAAGGCAATGATCATGTATATAGGCATCACGTCCAAGATTAGTAGACCGACTCCTGCCTGCATCTACTACTATTACTCCACACATCGACCGCTATCCAGCATGCATCTAGTGTATTAAGTTCATGGAAAAATGGAGTAATGCAATAAGAACGATGACATGATGTAGACAAGATAAACCCACGTATGAATAAATCCCATCTTGTTACCCTTAATAGCAACGATACATGTGTGACATGTCTCTTTCTATCACTGAGATTGAGCACCGCAAGATCGAACCCATCACAAAGCACCTCTTCCCATGGCAAGATAAATCAATCCAAACCAAACCAATAAATCAGAGAAGAAATACGAGGCTATAAAAATCATGCATAAAAGAGTTCAGCAAAGACTCAAATAATATTCATGGATAGAACTGATCATAAACTCACAATTCATCGGATCCCAACAAACACACCACAAAAAAGAGTTTCATCAAATAGATCTCGAAGAACATCAAGGAGAACATTGTATTAAAGATCAAAAAGAGAGAAGAAGCCATCTAGCTACTAACTATGGACCCGAAGGTCTGTTGTAAACTACTCATGCATAATCGGAGGGGCAGCAAGGATGATGAAGAACCCCTCCGTGATCGTTGCCTCCTCCGGCAGAGTGTCGGAAAAGGCCTCTAGATTGGATCTCGTGGTTCTGGAACTTGTGGTGGCGGAAAAAGTGTTTCGTCGACTCCCCTAGGGTTTTGGGGATTTTAGAGTATTTATAGAGGTGGAGGTAGGTCAAGGGGTGCCTGTGGGCCCCACTACCCACCAGGGCATGTCGGAGGACCCTGGTGTGCCCTGGTGCCTAGTGGGCCCCACGAGCGTCCCCTCGTGCCCTCCAGAAGCTTCCTGGGTGTCTTCCTGCCAGAAAAAAAATCTCCAAAAATTTTCGTGGCATTTGAACTTTGTTTGGTATTGATATTCTGCAAAGTAAAAAACAAGCAAAAAATAGCAACTGGCACTGGGCACTATGTCAATAGGTTAGTCCCAAAATATGATATAAAGTTGCTAATAAATGTATATAAAACATCCAAGATTGATAATATAACAGCATGGAACCATAAAAAATTATAGATACGTCGGAGACGTATCAACATCCCCAAGCTTAATTCCTGCTCATCCTCGAGTAGGTAAATGACAAAAATAGAATTTTTGATGTAGAATGCTGCCTAACATGTTCATCACATATTATTTTCTTTTGTAGCATGGACATTAGGACTTTTAGATGATTCAAAGCAATAGTATATAATTTGACATGAAGACATCAATACTCAAGCATATCAACAAGCAACCACGTCTTTCAAAATATCAATGCTAAAGAAAGCTATCCCTATCCCATTATGCTTAATCATTGATCCATTCATGAAACACACTCAAATATTAGCTATATCCAATGCACAAGTATGACAATAGTGTTTCCTAGCTGGTGCTTTATAAGAGAAGATGGAGACTCAATAAAAAATAAAAAATACATAAAAATAAATAGATAGGCCCTTCGCAAAGGGAAGCAGAGATTTGTAGAGGTGCCAGACCTCAAATCTTAAATTGAGAGATAAAATATTTTGAGAGGCATGCTTTTCCTGTCAACGAAAATGACCAAGAATTCCTAATACTTTCCATGCTAGATAAATCATAGGCGGTTCCCAAACAAAAAATAAAGTTTATTTCCTTTCCACCATTCTTTCACAATCCATGGCTAGCCATATCCACGGGTGCCTTCCATACCAACACTTTCCAAGGAATTTATTATCATAGTATTTTTTTTTCATTTCGGGACTGGGCATCCCTATTACCTGCCACACTCTCGTGCAATGACAAGTGAATAAACACTCATATTGAGAATAACATATCTAGCATGGAAAATATTGGCCACCCCCTGCCGCTTCATGAGCGGTATGGGCACACAAAAAGGAAATTCATTTTGAAAATTAGAGTTGGCACATACAAATTTACTTGGAATGACATGGAAATACCGCATATAGGTAGGTAGGGTGGACTCATTTGGCACAACTTTGGGTTTAAGGAGTTGGATGCACAAGCAGTATTCCCGCTTAGTATAAATGAAGACTAGCAAATAGATTGAGAAGCGACCAGCCAAGAAACGAAAACGATCATAAACGAGCATTGAACATAACTAACACTGAATAATGCACCACAAGTAGGATGTAACTTCATTGCATAACTATTGACTTTCATGCTTGCATAGGGAATCACAAACCTTAACACCAATATTCTTACTAAAGCATAATTACTCACCAACATGACTCACATATTACTATCTCCATATCACAAAACTATTGCAAGGAATCAAGTTTTAATATCCAATGATCTTCATGAAAGTTTTTATTATATCTCTCTTGAATATCTATCACTTTGGGACTAATTTCATATCTTAAGCAAATTACCATTGCTAATAACAAGCTCTCAAACAAATTTAAGTGAAGTACGAGAGCATAAATATTTCTTCAAAATTTTCATCTCTCAAAATAATACAAGTGAAGATGAGAGGATTTCTTCAAAAAAAATCTTAACTCTGAAAATGATCTAAGAGAAGCATGAGAGTGTTTCTTCAAAAATTTACTAACTCTCAAAATGATCTAAGTGAAGCATGAGAGTATTTCTTCAAAAGTTAAACCACCAACATGCTCAAAAAGATATAAGTGAAGTACTAGAGCAATTCCATAGCTCAAAAAATTTAAGTGAAGCACATAGAGCAATTCTAACAAATCATAGAATCATTATGGCTCTCTAAAATAGGTGTGTCTAGCAAGGATGATTGTGACAAACTAAAAAGCAAAACAAGCAATGACTCATATAATACAAGACGCTCCAAGCAAAACTCATAATATGTGACGAATAAAAATATAGCTTCAAGTAAAATTACCGATGGTCGTTAGAAGAAAGAGGGGATGCCTTCCAGGGCATCCCCAAGCTTAGTTGCTTGGTACTCCTTGAATATTACCTTGGGGTGCCATGTTCATCCCCAATCTTAGGCTCTTTTCACTCCTTATTCCTTCATCCATCGTGATCTCACCCAAAACTTGAAAACTTCAATCACACAAAACTTAACAAAACCTTCGTGAGATCCATTAGTATAAGAAAACAAATAACCACTTTAAGTACTGTTGCAAACCCATTCATATTTTATTATTGAATTATACCTCTCAAAATAAAAATTGAAAAAATTATTTTATCCATTGGGTTGCCTCCCAACAAGCGCTATTGTTTTATGCCCCTAGCTAGGCATAATGCATAGATTCAAGTATTGTCATCTTTAGTTTCCAATTCCTCAATTACACAATCATAATCTCTAGGAGTTCTAGCATATATATTTTGATAAACACACTCCTAGGAACAAAATCAAGAGACGTATTTTTATATATTGGTTCCTTTATCAAATCTACGAAATTAGGGTGAACTCTAATCATCTTAAGATCTTCATTGTTGCTACTGGAAGTGGCACCCTTGTTTTTAGGAGCATAGGTAGATTTGCAATTCTTACTAGGAGGAGTTTTTTCATTAGTTTTGATTGAAGAAAAAACTGAGCTCAAGTTACTAAAAATTTATTCCAATTTATCAATTCGAGCAAGGCTCTCCTCTACCCTTTTGTTGACTACGGGACTTTTCTGTTTTAGTAATTTAAGAGTATCTCCTATCTTTGACCCAATTCGATTAGCAATATTATGGATCTTTTTATCCAAATTTTCAATATGTTCTTCGGTAAGCATTTTCTTTTCAATAGCATCTAGTCGTTGCATAACATGCTCAAGAGTTAAAATTGTTTCATTGATAATGATAGGTGGTGATCCCACTAAATTTCCCATAGCATTAAAAGCATCCATGGAGGGACACAACAAGAAATTCCCTCCGGTAATAGTGCAAGCACAAATCTGTACCAAGTAGTGATTCCCACATAAATATTGCGAAGAAGAACGGTAGTAGATTGCTTACGAGTTGATCTATTATGAGCGTTGCAAATCCTATACCAAGCATCTCTCAAATTTTCTCCTCGCCTTTTTTTAAAATTGAGAACTTCATTCTCCGGGGTGCACGTGGCAAGGGAGGAACTATCCATAACAATAAAGTGGGCAAGCAAACAAGAAAAAGGCAAACGGAAAATATTTTTGTAAAAACATTTTAGAAGTGGGGGAGATGAAAACGAGAGGCAAATGGCAAATAAAGTAATTGCAAGGAGATGAGAGTTTATGCGTAGGTACTTGATAGATGTTGATGATGTCTCCCTAGCAATGGCGCCAGAAATTCTTCCTGATTGCTTGTATCTGCGTTGGTATTTCCCCGAAGAGGAGAGGATGATGCAACACAGCAAAGGTAAGTATTTCCCTCAGTTATGAAACCAAGGTTATCAATCCAGTAGGAAAACCAAGCAACACTATGTAAATAGCACCTGCACACAAACAACAAAAACTTGCAACCCAACGCGTAAGAGGGGTTGTCAATTCCTCAACGGTATTGAGATAGATTAAATTGTATAGGTTTTGATAAATAGATCTAACAAAAATACAAAATAAAATAAATAAAGAAAAACTGCAGCAAGGTATTTTGGATTTAATATATGATAGGAAATAGACCCGGGGGCCGTAGTTTTCACTAGAGGCTTCTCTCAAGAGAATAGCATACGGTGGGTAAATGATAACCCACAAGTATAGGGGATCGCAACAGTTTTCGAGGGTAGAGTATTCAACCCAAATTTATTGATTCGACACAAGGGGAGCCAAAGAATATTCCCAAGTATTAGCAGCTGAGTTGTCAATTCAACCACACCTAAAAGACTTAATATCTGTAGCAAAGTTTTTAGTAGCAAAGTAGTATGGAAGTAACGGTAACAGTGGCAAAAGTAACAGTAGCAGTTTTGTAGCAATTGTAACAGTGACAACGGCAAAGTAACGTAGCAAAGATCAATATGTGAAAAGCTCATAGGCAATGGATCAATGATGGATAATTATGTTGGATGGCATTCATCATGCAACAGTTATAACCTAGGGTGACACAGAACTAGCTCCAATGCATCAATATAATGTAGGCATGTATTCCGAATATAGTCATATGTGCTTATGGAAAAGAACTTGCATGACATCTTCTGTCCTACCCTCCCGTGGCAGCGGGGTCCTAATGGAAACTAAGGGATATTAAGGCCTCCTTTTAATAGAGAACCGGACCAAAGCATTAGCACTTAGTGAATACATGAACTCCTCAAACTACGGTAATCACCAGAAAGAATCCCAATTATTGTCACCTTGGGGTATGCGGATCATAACACGTAATAGGTGTCTACAACTTGCAAGATAGGATCAAGAACACATATATATTCATGAAAACATAATAGGTTCAGATCTAAAATTATGGCACTCGGGCTCTAGTGACAAGCATTAAGCATAGCAAAGTCATAGCAACATCAATCTCAGAACATGGTGGATACTAGGGATCAAACCCTAACAAAACTAACTTGATTACATGATAAATCTCATCCAACCCATCACCGTCCAGCAAGCCTACGATGGAATTACTCACGCACGGCGGTGAGCATCATGAAATTGGTAATGGAGGAAGGTTGGTGATGATGATGGCGACGAATACCCCTCTCCGGAGCCCCGAACGAACTCCAGACCAGCCCTCCCGATGAAGAACAGGAGGCGGCAGCGGCTCCGTATAGTAAAACGTGATGAATCCTTCTCTCTGATTTTTTTTCTCTCCGAACGTGAATATCTAGAGTTGGAGTTAGGGTCGGAGGAGGTCCAGGGGGCCCACAAGCCGCCAGGGCGCGCCCCCTGGCTTGTGGCCAATGGGTGGACCCCCTCTAGTTGATTCTTTCGCTAGTATTTTTTATTTATTCCAAAAATATTCTCCGTAAGTTTCCAGGTCATTCCGAGAACTTTTATTTCTGCACAAAAATAACACCAAGGCAATTCTGCTGAAAATAGCGTTAGTCCGGGTTAGTTTCATTCAAATCATGCAAATTAGAGTCCAAAACAAAGGCAAAAGAGTTTGGAAAAGTAGATACGATGGAGACGTATCAACTCCCCCAAGCTTAACCCATTGCTTGTCCTCAAGCAATTCAGTTGACAAACTGAAAGTGACAAAGAAAAACTTTTACAAACTCTGTTTGATCTTGTTGTTGCAAATATGTAAAGCCAGCATTCAAGTTTTCAGCAAAGATTATGAACTAACCATATTCACAATAACATTTAGGTCTCACGTTCACTCATATCAATGACACAATCAACTAGCGAGCAATAATAATAAATCTCGGATGACAACACCTTTTCAAAACAATCATGATATGATATAACAAAATGGTATCTCGCTAGCCCTTTCTGAGACCGCAAAACATAAATGCAGAGCACCCCTGAAGATCAAGCACTGACTAGGCATTGTAATTCATGGTAAAAGAGATCCAGTCATAGTCATACTCAATATCAATTAATAACAATGCATACAAATGACAGTGGTGCTCTCTAATTGGTGCTTTTTATAAGAGGATGATGACTCAACATAAAAGTAAATAGATAGGCCCTTCGCAGAGGGAAGCAGGGATTTGCAGAGGTGCCAGAGCTCGAGCTTTTAAAACAGAGATGAATATAATTTTGAGCGGCATGCTTTCATTGTCAACATAACGACCAAGAGATCTCGGTATCTTCCATGCTAGATACATTATAGGCGGTTCCCAAAGAGAATGGTAATGTTTTTACTCCCCCGCCACCAAGAAGCACACTCCACGGCTGGTCCGAAACAACGGGTACCGTCCATACCAACAACAGTCCTGGGGGAGTTTTGTTTAAAATTATATTTTGATTTGATTTAGAGCATGGAACTGGGCATCCCAATTACCAGCCACTTTCTCATGAATGACAAGCGAATAAACACTCATCGTGAGAATAACCCACCTAGCATGGAAGATACTGACAGCCCCCAGTCGCTACATTAGCGATTCGGGCATACAAAATAGATTATTATTTGAAGGTTTAGAGTTTGGCACATGCAAATTTACTTAGAACGGCAGGTAAATACCGCATATAGGTAGGTATGGTGGACTCATATGGAACAACTTTGGGTTTATGGAAGCGGATGCACAAGCAGTATTCCCGCTTAGTATAAGTGAAGGCTAGCAAAAGATTGAGGAGCGACCAACTAGAGAGCGACAACAGTCATAAACATGTATGGAGATTAACCAACATTGAATGCAAGCATGAGTAGGATATAAATCACCATGAACATAAATATCGTGGAGGCTATGTTGATTTTGATTCAACTACATGTGTGAACATGTGCCAAGTCAAGCCACTTAAATCATTCAAAGGAGGATACCATCCTATCATACTAGATCATAACCATTTTAATTTGCATGTTGGCACTCAAGACAAACCATTATAAACTCCTAGCTAATTAAGCATGGCATGAGTAACTATAATCTCTAATTGTCATTGCAAACATATTTCATTCATAAAGGGCTGAATTAGGAATGATGAACTAATCATATTTACAAAAACAAAATAGGTCGAGTTCGTACCAGCTTTTCTCCATTTCATCATATATCGTCATTATTGCCTTCCACTTGCACGACCGAACGGTGTGAATAATAATAAGAGTGCACGTGCATTGGACTAAGCTGGAATCTGCAAACATTTATTCAAAGGAGAAGACAAGGTAATATGGGCTCTTCGTTAGATCAACAATAATGCATATGAGAACCACTCAACATTTTCATCGTGGTCTTCTCCTCTCGACCCAAAGAAAAGAAAAGAACTTCAAAGAAACACACTGAAATGTTTTTGGAGTTTTTGTTTTTCTGAAGAAAGCAAAAACAAGAACGAGAAAAACTATTTACACGGGAAAGCTCCCAACAAACAAAAAGAAGAACGAGAAATCTTTTTGGGTTTACTTTTAATACTACAACTAATTTTTTTTTTGGATTTTCTCAAAGTTTTTCGAACACACAAGAAGAAAGCGAGAAAAAGAAATAAACTAGCATGGATAATACAATAAAAAAGTATGAACACCGACAACTGAAAAGAGTGTGTGAACATGAATGTAATGTCGGTGAGAAATACGTACTCCCCCAAGCTTAGGCTTTAGGCCTAAGTTGGTCTATGCCCACGGCTAGCCTGGCGGATATCCAAAATCGTAGTTGGGGTTGTACTGAGCTGCGCCTGCTACTGCCTGAAGGGCTGCAGCGTGGAGGCGAGCGGCCTCTACCTCTCTCTCATACTCGTCTGCCTCCTCTCTTGTTATGAAGTATCTCTGTTTTACCTGAAAGTTGAAGAAGGCAGAAGCAGGAAGAGTAATATGGACAGCACGCTGTCTATCAAAGATTAGTCGGTATAGGAGAGACTGTTCGTTTCTCTCAAGAAACTGGTAGCGTACCATAGCGTTATAATCAAGAAAAGCAGGTGGTAACTCAATGTCATTCTCCCTTATGGGTACCTCAAGATAATTAGCTAAACGGGTGGCATAAATCCCACCAAAGAAATCTCCATCTTTAGCATTAAGATGTAACCTCCTTGCAATAATAGCCCCCAAGTTATATCGTTTATCACCCATTACCGCACACTTGAGGACACTAAGATCTGAAGCACAAAGGTGGCTATGATCATGTTTACCATTACTGCATCTTCCTATAAAGAGAGCAAAATAGTGTATGGCAGGAAAATGAATGCTCCCTACGGTGGCTTGTGTAATATTTCTAGTTTCTCCCACCGTGATGCTAGCAAGGAAATCATTATATTCAGTTTTACGAGGTTCACTAAGAATGCCCCACTGTGGAATTTTACATGCTTCAATAAAATCTTCTAGGTCCATAGTAAACGATTTATCATAAAGATCAAACAGGACAGAATGAGTGTTGCGCTGGGATGTAAATTTAAATCTTCGCACAAATGAATCGGTGAGGTGATAGTATTGCCGGCACTTATCTGACACGAAGTCCTCAAGGTCATCATTTTGTACGTATGCATCGAATTCACCCTTAAAACCTGCATGAACCATGAATTGATCCGACGGCCATTCGCAAGGCCGTACTTGAGCTTCCCTTGGTGGTTCAAGGTCCGGCTCACGTATCGCGAGCCTTGGGGCTTGCTTCCTCGAGGAACCACCTTGGTACATTTTCCTAAACATTTTTCTTCTTTTGAAAAATTTCTGAAATTTTTAGTGACTCAAAATAAAAGTGAACCAAACTCAACAAAATTGATAGCAACTACTCCTACAAGTGCCTAGAGGCTATATCATGCATCAAAACTACTTTGGACCATATAAATTTGACATGCAAGCTCAAGAACCAGGTCACCACAGCAGCAAAAAAAATCAATATATAAAGCACTAAAACAAAAACTAATCGGACCATTGGAGGAGTCACATACCGAAGAACAATCCCCCAAAATAGTTTTGCAAATGGAGCTTTGCACAAGGAGATCGAAAATGGCAGCAAGATGAGCAAGAACATGGGTTTGAGCAACGGGATGATTTTTTTTTGGAGGAAGACGAAGTGGATGGGTGCTGGAATAAGTGAGGGGGACCCACGTGGGACCCACAAGCCACCAGGGCACGCCCAGGGGGTGGCCTACTGGTGCAGCCCCCTGGTGTGTTCTCAGTGACAAAAATTCTCAAATATTCTATAAAAATCATACTAAATTTGCAGGGCCTTTGGAGAACTTTTATTTTTGGGACATTTTTTTATTGCATGAATAATTCAGAAAACAGATGGATAATAGTATTTTTGCTTTATTTATTCTAAATAACAGAAAGTAAAAGGTGGGTACAGAAAGTTGTGCTTTCTAAATTCATCCATCTCATGCTCATCAAAAGGAATCCATTAACAAGGTTGATCAAGTCTTATTAACAAACTTCTTTCGAATAACATGGAACCGGAGAATTTTCGAATAACACTAGGTTACCTCAACGGGGATATGCATATCCCCAACAATAAAAATATCATATTTCTTTTTGACAATAGGAAGAGGGAATTCAAAACCTCCAATAGCAATAGTTGAAATTTTTCCAATAGAATTGATGCTATGAACTTGAGGTTGTTTCTTCGGAAAGTGTATCGTATGCTCATTACCATTAACATGAAAAGTGACATTGCCTTTGTTGCAGTCAATAACAGCCCCTGCAGTATTCAAAAAGGGTCTACCAAGGATGATCGACATAATGTCGTCCTCGGGAATATCAAGAATAACAAAGTCCGCTAAGATAGTAACGTTTGCAACCACAACAAGCACATCCTCACAAATACCGATGGGTATAGCAGTTGATTTATCAGCCATTTGCAAGGAGATTTCAGTAGGTGTCAACTTATTCAAATCAAGTCTATGATACAAAGAGAAAGGCATAACACTAACACCGGCTCCCAAATCACATAAAGCAGTTTTAACATAGTTTCTTTTGATGGAGCATGGTATAGTTGGTATTCCTGGATCTCCTAGTTTCTTTGGTATTCCACCCTTAAAAGTATAATTAGCAAGCATGGTGGAAATTTCAGCTTCCGGTATCTTTCTTTTATTTGTAACAATATCTTTCATATACTTAGCATAAGGAGACATTTTCAGGATATCAGTCAAACGCATACGCAGAAAGACAGGTCTAAGCATTTCAACAAAGCGCTCAAAATCCTCATCATCCTTTTTCTTGGATGGCTTAGGAGGAAAGGGCATGGGTTTCTGAACCCATGGTTCTCTTTCTTTACCATGCTTTCTAGCAACAAAGTCTCTCTTATCATAACATTTATTCTTAGGTTGTGGGTTATCAAGATCAATCACAGGTTCAATCTCCACATCATTATCATTGCTAGGTTGAGCATCAACATGAACATCATCATTAACATTATCACTAGGTTCATGTTCATCACCAGATTGTGTTTCAGCATCAGAAATAGAAACATCATTTGGGTTCTTAGGTGTGTCTATAACAGGTTCACTAGAAGCATGCAAAGTCCTATCATCTTTCTTTTTCTTTTTATTACTAGGACTAGGTGCATCAGTTTTAATTCCCTGAGACTCTTGCTCAACTCTCTTAGGATGGCCCTCAGGATACAAAGGTTCCTGAGTCATTTTACCACATCTAGTCATAACTCTAACAACATGATCATTGTTTTTAGTGTTCATCTCATTAAGCAAATCATTTTGTGCTTTAAGTACTTGTTCCACTTGAGTTTTTATCATGGAAGCATGTTTACTGATAAGCTTAAGATCATTAACAGTTCTACACATATAATCACCCAAGCGTTCAAGCATATAGGCATTACGTTTCAATTGTCTACTAACATACGCATTGAAGTTTTCTTGTTTAACAATAAAGTTATCAAATTCATCCAAGCATTGACTAGCAGACTTATTATAAGGAATATCACCTTCATCAAATCTATAGAGAGAATTTACCTCTACTACATGTGTCGGAATATTAAGACCATGAATTTCTTCAATAGGTGGTAAATTCTTAACATCTTCAGCTTTAATACCTTTTTCTTTCATCGATTTCTTTGCCTCTTGCATATCTTCAGGACTGAGAAATACAATACCTCTTTTCTTCGGAGTTGGCTTAGGAGGTGGTTCGGGAAGAGTCCAATCATTATCATTACTCAATATATTATTCAATAACACTTCAGCTTGTTCAACAGTTCGTTCCCTGAAAACACAACCAGCACAACTATCTAGGTGGTCCCTAGAAGCATCGTTTAGTCCCTAGAAGTATTTCATTTTTCTTGAGAGGATGATCAGGCAAAGCATTAAGTAATTGGAGAAGCCTCCCCCAAGCTTGTGGGAGACTCTCTTCTTCAATTTGCACAAAGTTAAATATTTCCTGTAAAGCAGCTTGTTTCTTATGAGCAGGAAAATATAGAGAAGTAATATATCATGTCTTGGGGACTACACACACAACCAGGAGCAAGAGAATTAAACCATAGCTTAGCATCACCCTTTAACGAGAAAGGAAACAACTTAAGAATATAGTAGTAGCGAATTTTTTCCTCATGAGCAAATAGGGTGGCTATATCATTCAATTTAGTAAGATGTGCCACAACAGTTTCAGATTCATAGCCATGGAAAGGATCAGATTCGACCAAAGTAATTAACTCAGGGTCGACAAAGAATTCATAATCCTTATCAGTAACAAAGATAGGTGAAGTAGCAAACTTAGGGTCATATTGCATTCTAGCATTCAAAGATTTTTCTTTCAGCTTAGCTAACAGTTTCTTAAGATCATCTCTATCATTGCAAGCAAAAAAGTCTCTAGTAGTTTCTTCATCCATAATATAACCCTCAGGTACCTTAGGCAATTCATATCTAGGGGGAGAATCATAATCTTCAGTTTCAATAATATCATCAGTTTCAGTAATTTCATTCTCTCTAACCCTAACAAGTTGTTCATCAAGAAATTCACCTAGTGGCACAGTATTATCAAGCAAAGTAGTAGTATCATCATAAGCATCATGCATAGCAGAAGTGGCATCATCAATTACTTGCGACATATCAGAATTACTAGCAGGTGGTGGTGTCGCAAGCTTACTCAAAACAGAAGGTGAATCAAGTGCAGAGCTAGATGGCAGTTCCTTACCTCCCCTCGTAGTAGAGGGATAGATCTTGGTTTTGGTATCTTTCAAATTCTTCATAGTGATCAACAGATATAAATCCCAAGTGACTCAGAGAATAGAGCTATGCTCCCCGGCAACAGCGCCAGAAAAAGGTCTTGATAACCCACAAGTATAGGGGATCGCAACAGTTTTCGAGGGAAGAGTATTCAACCCAAATTTATTGATTCGACACAAGGGGAGCCAAAGAATATTCCCAAGTATTAGCAGCTGAGTTGTCAATTCAACCACACCTGAAAGACTTAATATCTGTAGCAAAGTTTTTAGTAGCAAAGTAGTATGAAGTAACGGTAACGATGGCAAAAGTAACAGTAGCAGTTTTGTAGCAATTGTAACAGTGACAACGGCAAAGTAACGTAGCAAAGATCAATATGTGAAAATCTCATAGGCAATGGATCAATGATGGATAATAATGTTGGATGACATTCATCATGCAACAGTTATAGCCTAGGGTGACACAGAACTAGCTCCAATTCATCAATATAGGGTGTGTTTGGTAGCATGCATAAGGGTGCATGAGACTAAAAAGTTCCCTCTCCAACCCACTTTTAGATGTTTGGTAGGGTGTATGGGCTGTACTAAGCATAGATGGATCGATGCAAAAAAGGCCCAGAACGTAGATGAAGCGAGCACCCCCGTACAGGCGAGCTGGGCTCAGCTAAGCTCGGATCGACCCGGAAAAATTCCCTCCCCGACCCACTGCGCTCGCCCTCGTCCTCCCCCTCCCCCTCCCCGACCTAACCGCCAGAAGGGCACGCCGCCGGCCGCCGTCGCATCCCCGCCGGCCCGTCATCCTCTCCAAGTCCGAGCTCGCCGGCCCGCCGTCGCCTCCCCGGCAGAGGTAGCCACCCCTCCCCCTCCCCCTCCCCCTCGACCAGGCCGAGCCCGTCGGCCCCCCGGCCCCCCGTCGCCTCCATCCCTGCCCCTCGCCCTCCCCTCCCCCTCCCAGCCGAGGCCGCCTCCGCCGGCCCGCCGTCACCTCCACCAGCCACCCCTCCCCTCTCCCTCCCCTCTCCCCCTCCACCAGTTCACCCCCCGCCCTCGCCCCCCCCCCCCCGTCGCCTCCATCCCTCCCCCTCCCCCTCCCCCTCCCCCTCCGCCAGGCCGAGCCTGCCGGCCCGCCGGCGCCTCCACTCAGCCCCGTTTTTGTCTTGGGGCTGCACAGAGATGATATAAAATGCTGATATAAAATCTATTGTGTTAAGTTTCGTTTTCTTGCATATTTTGCTGCTAAGATTTGATTTGTTTGTATTGTACTAGATGGATGAATTGGCAAGAAAACGAAGGCAGCTAATTGTGAGAGGAGCCAGTCTAGTGGCTGGGGTGTATGCTTACATGATGGTCATGTTTAGAAGGGCTAGACAACAAACACCACGCATAACCGTGGGCAGCATGGCCGATCGTGCCATATCTAGAGAGTCAAATTTGAGATATATTTATCACTCTAGTGACATAAATTGTTCAAATCAATTAAGAATGAGAAAAGTTCCTTTTTTCCATTTGTGTGCTATATTTAGAGAGAGAGAGTTGTTGTTGGATAGCATCCATACTTCTATCGAGGAACAAGTTGCCATGTTTCTTCTAATAGTTGGCCATAACCAAAGGTATAGAACACTACAACCAATCTTTAGAAGATCTACAGAAGTAATTAGTAGGTATTTTAAGGCAGTTGCAAAGTGCATATCTTCCTTCGTTGGTTATGACGTGTCTGTTACCCAAGTGCACAATCATATTCGCAAATGGCGGAATAGGTGGACAAGGATTGTTTATTTGAGGGGTTTAAGTGGTGCTCTTTGGGATGATGACAAGAAGATGGTATTGCTAGAAGAACAACACTATTTGGCCACACTCAGGTATGCACATACATGTAGAAACCCTTATTTAGCTGCTGAAATGAGTTTTATTATTGCTGAAACGGTGTTGAAATGAGTTGTCCTGAAATATTATGATGTTTTATAGCTGAAATGATGTTTCTGTTGAACTGATGTTGGCTGAGTTACTTTTGGTGATAATATATGTTAAGTAGTTTTGTTCAAATGGTGTTGCAGGATCATCCAACTGATGCTGAATTGCTCAATTCCCCACTTGAGTACTACAATTATATGGAACTTTGCTTTGCTAATAAGCATGCCACCGGGAATTATGCAATGGCAACCGGTGTGTCACTGGGAACTCCTATTGTTGTGGAGGACAAAGATAAACCCAACGTCATGGAGGGGCAAGGAACAACTGATGAGGTATTGCAACATCTTCCTGAGTCTAACTTTGGACTTCCTAATGCTAGTGCCACTCAGGACCCTTCACCCACTTCAAATAAGAAGAGGAAGAGGGCATCTGGATTGACTGAGGAGGACTCACTCCAGTGCAGCAACATGACTGATGCTATGCGTGAGATTGCAAGTGCTATCAACAACACTTGCCATGCTGAAACCCACCCTGACTTGTACAAGGCCGTCATGGACCTTACTGTGTTTGATCAAAATGAGCGCTTGGTTGTTTTAGATTATCTCACAGAGCACAAGGCAAAAGGACTTAACTTTATGAAGATGGATGATGAAGTTCGTCAAGCATCATTCAAGCGTATCTTGAAAGCAAATCCTGATCTTCTTTGACTGATGCAACTATGATGCAACTATCTTATGTAATATGAATCTGCTTGTGAACCGCTACAAATTATGGTTATTATGTCTTATGTAATATGAATCTACTTGTGAACCACTACAATTTATGGTTATTATGTAATATGAATCTACTCGTGCAACGCTACAAATTATGGTTATGGTGTGTTCTGCTAATTGTTGAATTTTTTTCTTGCTTGAATTGTTTACTGAAATGTTGAAATGTTTTTCAATATTGTCTTGCCGCCAAAAAATTTGTTCATGCAGCCTAGCTCAGATACAGGCTACCAAACACAGTCTTGGAACAACATGTCTCGTCTGATGCAGCCTGCCAAACACAGTCTCAGCTCAGCATGCGTCAATACATACACTGCTACCAAACAACTGCAGGTGCATGTACTAAGCATGTCTAGACTAAGCATGTCTCAAATGGGAACAACTATGCTAGGATGGGAACAGCTACCAAACACACCCATAATGTAGGCATGTATTCCGAATATAGTCATACATGCTTATGGAAAAGAACTTGTATGACATCTTTTGTCCTACCCTCCCGTGACAGCGGGGTCCTAATGGAAACTAAGGGATATTAAGGCATCCTTTTAATAGAGAACCGGACCAAAGCATTAGCACTTAGTGAATACATGAACTCCTCAAACTACGGTAATCACCGGAAAGAATCCCAATTATTGTCACCTTGGGGTATGCGGATCATAACACGTAATAGGTGTCTACAACTTGCAAGATAGGATCAAGAACACATATATATTCATGAAAATATAATAGGTTCAGATCTGAAATCATGGCACTCGGGCCCTAGTGACAAGCATTAAGCATAGCAAAGTCATAGCAACATCAATCTCAAAACATAGTGGATACTAGGAATCAAACCCTAACAAAACTAACTCGATTACATGATAAATCTCATCCAACCCATCACCGTCCAGCAAGCCTACGATGGAATTACTCACGCACGGCGGTGAGCATCATGAAATTGGTGATGGAGGAAGGTTGGTGATGATGATGGCAATGAATCCCCCTCTCCGGTGCCCCGAACGGACTCCAGATCAGCCCTCCCGATGAAGAACAGGAGGCGGCGGCGGCTCCGTATCGTAAAATGCGATGAATCCTTCTCTCTGGTTTTTTTCTCCCCGAACGTGAATATATAGAGTTGGAGTTAGGGTCGGAGGAGGTCCAGGGGGCCCACAAGCCGATAGGGCGCGCCCCAGGGGGGCGCCCCTGGCTTGTGGCCAATGGGTGGACCCCCTCTGGTTGATTCTTTCGCCAGTATTTTTTATTTATTCCAAAAATATTCTCCGTAAATTTTCAGGTCATTCCGAGAACTTTTATTTTTGCACAAAAATAACACTAAGGTAATTCTGCTGAAAACAGTGTCAGTCCGGGTTAGTTTCATTCAAATCATGCAAATTAGAGTCCAAAACAAAGGCAAAAGAGTTTGGAAAAGTAGATACGATGGAGACGTATCAATAAATAAATTACTGTTGGGCAATTCATAGAAAACCGAATAATCATGATGATATCCAAGGCAATGATCATGTATATAGGCATCACGTCCAAGATTAGTAGACCGACTCCTGCCTACATCTACTACTATTACTCCACACATCGACCGCTATCCAGCATGCATCTAGTGTATTAAGTTCATGGAAAACAGAGTAATGCAATAAGAACGATGACATGATGTAGACAAGATAAACCCACGTATGAATAATTCCCATCACGTTACCCTTAATAGCAATGATACATGCGTGTCATGTCTTTTTCTGTCACTAAGATTGAGCACCGCAAGATTGAACCCATCACAGAGCACCTCTTCCCACGGCAAGATAAATCAATCTAGTTGGCCAAAACCAAACCAATAAATCAGATAAGAAATATGAGGCTATAGCAATCATGCATAAAAGAGTTCAGCAAAGACTCAAATAATATTCATGGATAGAACTGATCATAAACTCACAATTCATCGGATCCCAACAAACACACCTCAAAAAAGAGTTCCATCAAATAGATCTCCAAGAACATCAAGGAGAAGATTGTATTGAATATCAAAAAGAGAGAAGAAACCATCTAGCTACTAACTACGGACCCGCAGGTCTGTGCTAAACTACTCACACATCATCAGAGGGGCAGTAAGGATGATGAAGAACCCCTTCGTGATCGTTGCCCCCTCCGGCAGAGTGCCGGAAAAGGCCTCTAGATTGGATCTCGTGGTTTTGGAACTTGCGGCAGCGGAAAAAGTGTTTCGTCGACTCCCCTAGGGTTTTTGGGATTTTAGAGTATTTATAGAGGCGGAGGTAGGTCAAGGGGATGCCTGTGGGCCCCACTACCCACCAGGGCACGCCGGAGGCCCATGGCGCGCCCTGGTGCCTAGTGGGCCCCACGAGCGTCCCCTCATGCCCTCCAGAAGCTTCCTGGGTGTCTTCCTGTTAGAAAAAAATCTTCAAAAAGTTTCGTGGCATTTGGACTTCGTTTGGTATTGATATTCTGCAAAGTAAAAAAACAAGCAAAAAACAGCAACTGGCACTGGGCATTATGTCAATAGGTTAGTCCCAAAATATGATTTAAAATTGCTAATAAATGTGTATAAAACATCCAAGATTGATAATATAATAGCATGGAACCATCAAAAATTGTAGATACGTTGGAGACGTATCACGCGTTCCTATCAAGACGTAATTTTGACACATCCCCCACTATGATATGTTGCAAGCACATCTTAACAGTTGTTTGCTAGAGCACAAATTAAGATCATGATGACCCCCATCACAAATATATGGTTGTAAGAATCAAGTATCACACCCGTGCCTATTTTTATTATAAGTGTTCTTCATTGCAATTTGATTACGATCCGATCTAAAAACTAGAATTTAATTCTCTCACAAAGGATTAGTAGAAACCCTTGTCGGAAGTACACATCCTCTCAGGGATTCAATAACTCAAGGTCACTCCTTGGAGAAAGAGGCTGGAACCCTTTTCGCTATCCATTACCAGATCACCAAAGGGACTCATCATGTGACCTTGTTGATGGGATCCAAACGGTAGGAGGCCCATGCGCAGAGCCAAGTTACCCCACACAGCTGTCTGGATGAGCGAAGGAACAAACACAACTTTGACTCATTGGTGGAATACCGAATAGTCCCATATCGCTTTTGGACTTGAGCGACGGCGGTTTGTCCAGCAATAAAATGAGACACAGGGCCACGGTTCAAACCATATCTTTTTTGGCCTCTTCGCTAAGATCAAATGTAGTACTGTATTGTTGTAAAAAAGAAATCAAATGTAGTGTTTAGCATCGCTGGAGGCGTTGAACTATAGCCTTGGACTGGTGCACCCCAACCAAAACAAAAACAAAAACAAAATCTTAACTAACTGAAAACAAAAGTTATTATTTTACATAACTTTATTGATCTTTGTTTATTATACTCACCCAAAAGAAAAGATAGTAAGTACTCATCATGAGTTATAGTTTGGTAGCTAATATTTTCAAGGCATTCACAAAATTAACATAACTATACAAGCGTTGAGAGACGACATTCTGGTAAATGTATCATTTGTGTCCCAAAGCAGTTGTTTGGTAGTTTCTAGCATATATTTTGTGGGACAAAAAGAGCGCAACTGTTTGATAGTTTCTAGCATATATTTTGTAGGACAAAATGGATGTTGATTGAAAGGAGAGAAAACATAGGGAACTGATATTAACTATTTGATTGAAGGATTCTACTGATGGGCCCAAAGATTTTATAAATCACGCGGGAAAAGTCTTTAGCAATCCACAAAGCAATCGGGTAACTTACAATGTCAACACTGTGCGCACAACATGTTCTGGGGTTGAACAGGCCTGATTTACTAGCAACATGAAAATACATAAGGGTCAGCCAAAAATAGCCAAAAGCTAACATCAAGCATTTGAGATCAGAAAAACAGATGTCCTGTGAATTTTGCAATTCCCTGTGCACTCTGGATGTTCAGCAAAGAAGGTCCCAAGTGTTTCTTGAGTTTTCTTCATAATGTGCCATTTGCAGTGCCTATGGATGGTGTCGATAAACACTTTCCCGATGGCCACTCGCATCGAGAAATCCTGGTCTGTGATTATTTTCATAGGCATGACACCGCCCATGCATTTCACGAACGTTTCAAAGAACCACTTGTAGTTATCTATATCTTCATTTATGATGAACCCGCAACCAAATTGGAGGGACTGGTTGTGGTTGTTTGTTCCAATGAATGGGGCACATGGCATCTTGTACATATTGGTGAGGTATGTGGCGTCAAACGACACACAATCATGGTAGTGTTTGTATGCCCTCTGTGTGCTGCGCCGTCCACCCAACAAATGTTCTTCACCCTGTCCTCATTGTCCAAAGAAATTTTGTTGAAGTCTCCATCTTCGTTCTCCTTCTGTTTCAAGTAGGCAATGGTGTCCTCCATATCCGCGATCTAGCTTTCCTTCCGGTACTTGGCTCTCAGGTTTGACACATCAGTTCTTATATAGGGTAGCTTGCTCAGCTTGCCACCTTTGTTGTGCAGGAGTACTAGTATCTGCATCATTTGTCTGTTCTCAAATTGCAGTCATGGAGAATCTTCACAAACTGCTGCTCTTGTTGTGTCAACGTTCGGTGTGCCCTAAAAATTCGAGAAGCTCAAATTTCTTTATGACAGGATGGTTGTGCTCCTCCACAATTTTGCAACACGCCACCAGGCCCCTTTTAGGTTCAACTTAAGCTTTGTTGGGCACTCTATCCTTGGTATGGTTTCTCTTTTTCCATTCCAGGACCACCAACTTACCGTTTGTCAGCATTTTTTGCAGTGACACTATTTTCCCTGCTTTGTGGCATACGAGGACGCCCCTGCTGTAATCCCCACTCTTGAGATTTCGATGGTGATCGATGCATATGGAGACCTCGTTGAATATTGCATACTCCTGGTAGCAATCTTTAGCCAAAGGTGTAAAACTCTATCCCAAAGGCCGGTGGCGTTGGTGGTGCCATCTCTGGTTCTTCGTCCTCCTATTCAGATGGTTTCCCTTCGTGTGTCTCATTTGTTGCCCCTGCTACAGATGCACTGCCTGTTTACGTGACTCTTGTGCCTATCTCCGTTTGTGGGACACTCGTTGAAATCCCAACGTTTCTCATGCTTGTGTTATTCTGATGTTGCCGCTCAGTAAGCACAAGGACAGTCGGCTGGGACAACATTGTAGGATGTGATAGCACTGAAGACCACAATAGCATTCTTGGCTGTGAGAACATTGTAGGTTGTGATAACATTAAAGGTCGCGACAACATTGCATGATGTGATAACATTGTAAGCCATGCAGGTGTTGCAGCTTGAGTTGAAGTAGAAGGTCCTGCATTTTTTGTATAAGGCGAAAAGCTAGTTTATGTTTTTAGGTGTCCAGCACATGGCAATTTTATTGCGTTTGAATTGGCAATTACACTATGTGGACATGGCAATCAATGTTACATTTCCATGGCATTTTTTATTTTTCCAGAGCAACTATGTGCAAAGCATTCATGCATATCATTTGCTTTCCTCACTGGCAACTAACTTTCAATTCAGATGGCATTTGTTGCTCCTTAGGAGTGGCAACAATGATAACAACAGGCACTAGAGCAAGCTGAAGAAGCGCCGCCATCACCGTTTCTCTCTCATCGGAGCCGGACAAACCTTATTATATTGTAGTAGGCAGCCGGGAAGTCATGTGTCACTATATGCCTATATGTAACACTCATCGGAGTAACGAAAGTCTAGCGACCGGAAATGCATGGTGCACGTTGTTAGTCTTATTATATTTCAGCCCATTCTTCAAATCAAAACTTAATATCTAGATGGTTTAGCTTAAGTAACTTCCGGGTGATTCTGCATCGGAAATGCTAACTGTCGGCCATCAGCTGTGGGCGATTCCGCAGCGAACCCACAATCTGCCGTCGATTTCGTTTGCGCGAATCTTGGAGCGGGATCGGAGCCATGTCAGATTTTAAAGTAGTTTGGTGTGTGATATGCCAACAAACATATTTAGAGAATCAAAATACTACAGTACAACGCGGTGGCTGTCGACGGGGAAGAGTAACAAGCATCCCCCCCCCCCCCCCCCCCCCCACCCCCCCCCCCCCCCCCCCCCCCCACCCCCCCCCCCCCCCCCCCCCCCCCCCCCACCCCCCCCCCCCCCCCCCCCCCCCCCACACACACACCAATTTTTCAGCAGATAGCATTTCTTGTTGGAAGATTTTACATGGTAGTCTATATTTTTTTGAACTACGTCACATGGCCTTTTTTATTTATTAAGAGATGACATTTTTCATTTTATTAAGAGATGGCATTTTAATATTACAAGATGCCATTTTTTATATTAAGGGATGACATTTTTATATTAAGGGAAGTGGAGTGGGACGGACGGCAACGGGCAAGGCAGGGAGAGTGAGGCAGCCGAGTTCAGATCGTGCGAGGGAAATGATGGGAAGATTTTCCGCGAGTGTCGAGGAGTGGTACCTCTTCCCGCGGAAAGAGCGGGGGTTGGGGCAGGCACACCCCATCGAACAGGTTGTTCAAATGACGCGCTCGTTTTCGCTGGCGAGCGTCTCCACGTGGGTTTCCGGCCCTGGAAAAATGTAGGGATCCCGGGGGGAAGCCCGGCAACCAAATGAGCCCTAAGAGCATCTCTAGCAGATCCCGTAAAACCTCGCCATGCCTCGTTTTTCCGGCGGATTTATGGTAGACGCAAAAAACCCAGCCCGAACAGATACCGAATAAACAGCCCGGCCCGTAAAACTTTTCCCATATCGTCTCCGCCGCAAATCCCCTCTCCTCTGGCGACAAATCCATCTCCTCCAGCAGCTTTTTGTGGCGTGCCTAGCCACCGAAACCAAGCCGTGATGTCATGCGCAGGTGGCGGAAGGGGTGGCCGAGGGGGGTTCGGCAGCTGCCGCGACGAGCCGCCTCGCAAGCACCGCAACAACGATGAGGCCGAGAGCTCCTCCCTCCGCCAGCCGGTGGAGGAGTAGCGTCGTGCGCAGGCGCGCACGCGCGATGCCCGCTCCCGCAGCGCCGGCGCACGGGCGTGGACCAACTTTAACCGCCTCCAACGGATCTTCGATCCAGCGCCTCCAGGCGGCCGAGCACACCTGGTTTTAGGTGAAGGAGGCGACCGCCGCCGGGGAAGAAGCTGCAGCAGCGCGGGTGGAGGCGTTGAAGGAGGAGTACCAGCTCGCCTTCATCCTCTCCAACTCCCTCATGGAGCCACCTCGGCGTCGGCAAGTCGAGTGATGGTGTGATGACGAGTTGATGTGGTTTAAGTATGAGCTATACTTATGAACTATGTTTATGTGGCGCAGTATGAACTATGTTTAATTTCCGTTTTATTATGCTTGTATGAACTATGTTATGTGGCGCAGTATGAACTCCGGTGATGTTTAAGTGGCCCGAACTGCTAGTTCGAATATCACGCACCTACTTCGGTGATGGTTGCGGGATCTATTCTGTCTGTGCGTCCGCCATGCGCAAATTTTTGTTGACGAGATACCGTACACGAAATTTGTAGGACGGCGGTTTTGCGGGATCTGTTGTCCGCCGTGCACAAATTTCGTTGACGAGATACCACAAAAGAAATTTGTAGAACGGCGGTCTTGCGGATCTGTTATGTCCGCCGTGCCCGCAAATTTCGTTTACGAGATACCGTAAACGAAATTTGTAGGACGGTGGTTTGCGGGATCTAGAGAGATGCTGTAAGGGAGTCCCGGAAATTCTCAAGCTTTCATCTGGCTAAAAGGAACACGAGTAATTGGCAGGTCCAGTGCGACGTTGATGCATCTTGTCAGTACTAGTATATTTTCATTCTTGTCGGTTGTCACACACCGCTGAACTCGGCTCCGTCTGACGTCAGGTTGAGCCGGAAAGACCGGGACAGGTGCGCTGCTTCACCGGCCGGCTGGGAACTGGGGATCGATCATCGATGCGTGCGTCCTGAGCGGTGACTGCCCGCTATGTCCCGGACGTGACCAACTGACGAATCCTGCTGGTGCTAATCTCTTCTCATTCTTCTTCTTATATTTTGTGACAATGACAACAAAGATCGTCCAGATGCAATCGCGGCAGGTGTTCTTCATACCTTAATTGTGTAGCAATGACACAGGAAAGAAGAAATGGAAGGAAAGCCGTAGATCCTGCACGTCGCGTCGACGACGGCGTGTCTGTCTGTCTATCCGGGATCTGCTCCCCTTTCTGAGGGCCGCGGCTTCCACCAAAGGGCCCTTATTCGACGGCATCGCCGGTCTCAACTATGAACGCTGCATGCAAGCGGCGCCCGCTCGCGAACCACCGGCGTTGGACCTCGAGTCGAGGGCGAGGCGCCAGATGAACGCGGCGCGCTGCTGGTGTGGACCGGCTTCATGGTGGATCGATCCAAGGACACCGACGTGCCGGACGCGGCACTGGACGGAGCTGGCCAACCAGATCGAGCTCCGGCCTCCGCTCCGGGGCATGTACTGGACGAGTCGGCTGGGGCGGCCGACGTACGTGCGTGCGTGCTCATCGCCGCCCAAGTAGGCGCCGCCGCGAACTGCGCGGCTCTTCTGATCCTTCCGCGGCGATGCCGATGCGCGCCCCGGCCGGTAAACCTCGATCTGCATGGCATGGCGCTCGACCTCGGTTGGCGGCCCCGGCCGTCATCGCTCTCGCGGCACGCTCGACCTGTACCTGTTGACGAGCAGAGCATCGAATCGATTGCCTTGATGATTCGGTTCGGAGGGTCGATCGACGTGGCCGAGGCGCCGAGCTACTCAGCCATCGGCGATGGAGGCCAAGGTCACGAGCTTGAAGCCCGCGGACGTGATCAGGGGCATCATGGCTCGTTGCCAGAAGATGGCGCTCGACAGACAGACAGCCGCGTCTACCGGCGCATTACGACACGACAGAGCGGTGGTGTCCAGCAAGCCGGCCGGCAGGGTCGTCACGCACGGCGCACCTTGTGCGTTTTCAGGTGGAACATGCATGCATGCATGAGCCTCGGCGCCGCTGCTGGTCTTGCGCTCACCGTGGGACATATCCGGAGCTCGAGTACGCGCCCAGTTCTTGGTGCTCGGCGTCACGCACGGCGCTTATTGGCCATGGCCAGGCCACGAGAGGTAGACTGACACGACGGTGATCGACGAAGTGCGAGCATGCATGCACCTGGTTGGCCGGCACGGACTTGGGTCGTCAAACATGGACGGGAGGATGGGAGCGGAGTGACCCAAGACGCGACGGCGATGCACGTAACGGGCACGGCGCACACACACACACACACACAGCCGTGGTAACGTGGTTCCTTGCTCTGGCCTGGGTTTTGTGTCAGGAAAAAGAAGGAGCAGGACTAGCATGGAATGGACTGGCGGAGGAGAAGGGGCAGCAAGCAAAGCTACCTCCAATGACATGCGGGCCATGGCCCAGTGGCAGCGGCACATCAGGTCACGCAGGGCGGTAAGAAAAGTGGAAGGCCGATTACAAAGCACGACTGCTTTTTCACAGCCCCTCTCTCCCAGCCCGCCTGCCTCTGCCTCTGCCTCGGTGGTGCCTCCCTTCTCTCCTTCATCATCAAGGAGAGGGGAGGGGACGGGAGGGGAGGAAAAACCCCACTCCGCTCCAAACGACCTAGGGTTTACGGCGACGGCGACGGCGCCGGCGCTGGCCGGAGAGGGAGAGGTAAGCAGCGGCACCGGGCCGGGCTATGCCAATCAACACGATTTGCGGGTACGAGTCGCTAATGGCATGTCCTCTGTTTTTTCTTTCCCTTTCCTACAGGTTTGGGTGCTGGTTGCTTTTGGCCTCCGGCCGGCGGGACTACGAGAGGCTTCTGTCGTCGGGGCGCTCGAGATCCTCCCAGCCAGCCACAGCAAGGTATGGCCTTTGTTGCCTCCCCGCCGCGCTCTAATTTGTAGCCCCCGCTAGCTACACAAGAAGCTGACTGGCCGGTCGGTCGGGTCGGGGTTTCCCCAGCCGTGCGCGCGCAACAGTATCACTCAGTGCTATATGGAGCCCCACTGCTAGTACTAATGCTGGTTTTAAACTGGGGCAGCGCAACTCCAAATCTGAATATATCTCTGTTTTTCCCTGTGCTCGCTGTGAAATCCTCCAACAAAAGCAAACATTTTTTCTTTCGAATCGACTACCAGATCTTAATTTGTAATGCTCCTGCCCTGTGCAAACTTCCAAAAAAGTCTTGTTTTTTGGCCTAGATTAACTAATACTAGTTCTGTTTTGGACTGCCATCTGAACAGGACAGGTTCAAGCCACATCTGATTTTCAAGTTGAGGCGCGATGCTCCCCCACGCCCCACTGCAGCAAAGATTGGAGGTATGAATATGATCGATTAATCTGTGATGGAAGTGGAGCACCACATTCATTAGTGGTGGGATCAGTGCATCTGGCCTTACAATTGTATCTTGTTTTACTTGGATGATGATGTGTTGCACTCTTCTATTTGTGCCTTCAACATTGCTGTTACATCTTGCACTCTTCTAGTTGTGCCTTCAACATTGCTGTTGCATCTTGCACTCTTCTATTTGTGCCTTCAACATTGCTGTTACATCCAGACTTCGGTTTGTTTTGGATCACTAATGTGGAACTTATATGCAGGATATCCCGGTAATTGAATGGGACGTGACGTCGGGTATGAGAGGGCTCAAGGTGCTTCTACGACGAAAGAAGCTACGGGAGTTTCTCATATGCCCAGCTGCGTACAAAGGTTGTCCCATGACACCGCCGGTGCATCCGATAGGCGGACGGAGCTATCACATAGTGAGGCAAGTCAACCCCGACATGCCTGGGACTCTTGTCGACCTGTAGTTCTGCGATCAAAACATGTACATGCTCGCCACTCGTCGGTTTGTTCTCGGAGGCCCATGGAGCAGCTGGTCTTACTTCAAAGGCCAATGGAAATACATGCCTTCTTTCTTTCCAGCAGATGCTTGCGAAGAAATGCCTATCAAGGTGTCTCACAACGAGAGTCTCAAGATGGCTGGTGGAGAGTACACCGTTCCGCTCAATATATTTCACGTGCTAGCTGACCCAGCATCAAGCACAAAAAAGAAGGAGCAAGTGCTCTTCTGTGCGGTGATTATCTTGTGCGAGGTGACGCGAATACGTGTGGTAGCTCAGGGCACGCTTGGTAGGCTGATGGATCCTGGTTGCACAGATACTAGTATTGCTGGCATACTCTGGACGTTCATGAGGTCTTGGAGCAAGTTGTCCAAATGTGCACTGGATAATCGAAAAAGGGTCAGGGCAAGGGATGCAATTGACGTGGATCCAAAGTTGTTGTCGTATGTGAGTGGCTGTGGGATCAACAATTTGAATGAGGTGATTGGGCCGGATGGCCAGCTCCGCCTTATCTTGCTCGAAGGTGAAGCCATAGAGACTTACATCAATGTTGAGTATCCGGCTGATTTTCAAGACCGGTTCCCTAACTTGGATGAGAAAGCCCAGATAATGGCAGCTGTGGTGGAGGATGTGACTGAGGGTTGAGAGGGGAAGAGTGAAGCGCAGTAGTATTGTTACTTTTGCGCATGGCTAACCTTGCACTTTAGAGAGAGATTTGTATAACTGATGCAAATGTTACCCCAACATCCAGCAAAGACATCTGATCGACAGCGAGATATAGGCTCTTTCCCTGGGAACCGCACTCCTGCTGGGGTTGGGGATTCTGACAATCTCGGTCTGGGGCTCTGAGTTTTTCATGTTTTCGCTGCATCTCCCTCGGCAGTGGAGAGGAGCTCCTATATATCTTGTGTTTTGTTTAGCGAATGTTGCTTTATTTGAGTTTGTATGGGTTGAAATATGTGATCGTGTGTGCTAATATGTAACGGTGCCTGGATGTTGTTTCATTTATACACTAATGATCCAAACTGCATGCAAACATTGGCTCCTGGGCATCCCCTGTTCTTGATATCAAAATGCTTTAATGTTTTTGACAAGTCCCTTCTTCTTCAGACAGCAGCATCAAACTGAATGCAAGCTAGCTAACCGACCCAAAATCTGTCTGCCTGTCAGCATTAGGGCTGTTTTTGTGTATATACTATGGCACCACCACTTACTGATGAAACCGCTCCTTCCTCCCAGAATTAGGCTATGTTATGTCGCCATGCTTTTGCATAGCCAGCAACTAGAGAATGTGCACCGTCCTGACTGACAATAATGCGCGGGAGGGAGCGTCTGCGCAGCCAGGTCCAATGAACTCCGTTCGTCAGGTTTGTCCATGCTGCCTTTGCCTTGATCTTGCGCTCCCTCCCTCGATCATGGTTGCTTGCCTTTGCCTGTTGGAAAGCAGCTACTCCACAACAACCTCATTGCATCTTCACAAGAGCTGTAGAAACCATAAATAATCTGCATGAAATCGTCTAGTTCCACTTCCATGCCACACCACATTGTATTGTATATATGCTTATGAACCTGGGGTTAAATAAATAAGCAGGTATGCGTTGAGATGTAGTTCAGCAATCCACATCTAGACTAGACCGCGGCACGTGGCATGTTTTTAACTGCGTTTGTTTGCTACAATAACATTATCTCCATTGTGTTTGTGCTGCAACGCCTCTTGCACCCAACTGGTGTTACTCTGAAGAAGAAAAACTCTACAAAGTCAGATCGTTTTCTCAAATAAAATGACTTGCTTGTATGAAAGCCACAACACAATGCAAGAACTTGGTACTGCAACTATACTAGTAGTACATATAAACCAGAATGTCATCATTTATACTTGTATAACACAACACCTTTTCACACAAACTTAACAATGACTTGGGGGCGAGTCATTAAACAGTCAACTTCCACGCCAACGCAACACTTCACAATGCCATACACACTTACTCCACAGTTGAACAAAGGTTCCATGACACAGAATAGAGAACAACATAATCTCAGGCAATTTCAGATGAACTATTGCAAGCAACAGCCTCCACAGATCATTAATTAGTTACATGTTCCATGACATAAATAAAAGGACAACGTCAGGCTATGTCAGGCAATCTCCAGCACCAAAGAGCCTCCCTTGATCAACTGATTGGATTGGAGGTAGACCACCAACCGGTGGGTGCTTCAGGATAAGAGACCAGGCGACAATGATTTCCAGCTTACACATGCCGTTAAGATCAAGCGTACCACGGCTTCGACCTGCATCAAGAGGCGCAAAGGATGCCTTACCCTCTGCCAGAACCTTGTCATGGTCACCACCACCTCGACTCACCATGCCACGGACTATCAGTTGCCCAAACCTCTCAACAGACACAACACGGCGCGACAGCTGAATTGTGCCATCAGCAGCAATAACAGGCGCCTTCTCTTCTCTAGAGTCGAGCAGCATGACATTCATGTCACCCACACTGCCGATACAGGCAGTAATCTGGCCTCGGGACCCTTCTGGCCATGACCCCTTGACGATCTGCGCGGCGATGGTGGCCTCAACAGAAGACACAACGAGGCCACATGTTAACTCCAATGTACTAAGCTTGCTGGTGTAGAGACTGCTACTCACGCAGGAACGGAGCATGCACTCTCCAAAGCTTACGCATAAATTGAGCTTTTCACAGCATAAGAAGCGCTCAAATACAAGGCTTAGATCAGTGTCCTCAAATTCTGTCCTTCCCTTCACTTTCAGCATGACATCAAAGTACACATACCCACTATAGAGCACAGCACGGGTAGGACCTACCAGTACTAAATATGGATCCTGCATACAAACACAATTGGTTAAGTTGACATCCAAAATGGCATAGACTATAATCTTGTTCAGATTTGTTCTAAACTAGCAAATGGAAGACTATGATATAGAAAGTAAGATCGATTGTCATGCATTCTAATATGTGATGTGGTCTCCATGGTGATTCATTATATGGCATCTACAGCCTCCCTCCGTTCCATAATGTAAGACGAACGTCTTACATTATGGAACGGAGGGAGTAGAAATTAATATTCATTCAATCCTCATAGTTAACCATTTAGAGCATCTATAGCCGGGCGCCCCAAACCCGCCTCAAACGCCCGGGCTGACCGGCACCTCAGGGTCCCTCATATCCAGCCCAAATATGGGGCGGATGCCCAGGCGCGTCTACCACGTCAGATCCAGCCCACGCTGGCCCACCCAACCCCACATATATTAGTCCCGATCCCCTCCTGGACCAAACCCTAGCCACTCTACTCCACACCCCTCCACTCCACTCCGCCACCCAAGCTCTCGTCCGGCAATCTCCGGCCTTCTCCGCCATGCCGGGCAGCGGATCTGACTCCGACCAGTCCGGATCCCTTGACTAGGGTGTCGTCCCGTGCGGGTTGGAGGCAATGGCCGTCCGCATTGCACTCCGTCGCTCCCGGGAGGACAGCGCCCGGCCAACGGTAGGATCTGTCTGGCGCGACTCCATAGCATCGGTGCATTGGGCACTCGGATCCTTCGGGGCTGGATCATCGCGGTCCCGGGAGCCTTCAAATCTCCCCTTCCATATCACCGGTCCGGCGGAGTGCGAGTCCCACCGGGACCAGTGTGCCCGCCGTGGGAAGGAGAGGATGAGGGCAGACGAGGCCCGCCTCGCTGCCGACATGGCGGCGGCGGAGGCGGCTGATGCAGCGGCATGGGCGGCCGCAGAGGAACGAGCGCGCCCTCGCCCGAGAGCAGAATTGAGTGGTCCGTGCCATGGCCGGACTGCCACCCAAGAAGGAGAGGGTGGACAGCGACGGGTCGGACAGCTTCGGCAACGAGCAGATCCGGCTAAATCCGTACTGCGTCTTCGACCGGTACTTCCGCGAGAAGGACGGCAATGGCGCCGGGAAGGGCAAGGGCAGCCGTGGATGATCTTCTCCACCATAGCCAAACATGCCAAATTTTGGTAGTCCAATGGCATGTTGTGACGTAGTAGTCGGACAATGTGTGTAATGCATCGTTTACGTAGTTGCATGAGTTTGTATGGATTTGAGGTATCCTAATTGAGGTGTCCGATTGTGAGAAGGGAAATTTGAGGCTTGACCGGTTAGTGTCCACGGACACGCCCGGGTGCGTCCTCGGGCGTTTGAGGGGTCGGTTTTGCCAAGTCCGCATGTAGATGCTCTTACGTTGAACTTCTATATGACCAGCTACAAAGCATGGACACGGCTGGAAGTGCCGAACTGCCGTTCTGATACGGCAGGATACGGGGATATGGCGGGATACGCCGGGATACGCGAACTTTGCAGTATCCCCCGAATTTCGATTTTGAAAAAAGAAAAAAACACAGGGATACGCTGGGACACGTGCGGGATACGTTTGGGACACGGCCTGGCCCAAAACAGCCTCGGCCCAACCCAGTATACCTAACCTATTTCCAGGAACTCCCGCACGCTCGTCTCAAGGACGAGGTGCTCCCTCCCAGCCTCCCCGCGCCGCCAGCCTCCTGGATCGAAGCCGCCGCCGCCTTGACTCGTCGCCGCCGCCGCCGGCGAGGCCTGGATTCGACCGGCGACCGCTGGTGCTACCCCCAGCCTCGCAGGTAACCCAGCAGCCTCTCCCCTCTCCTCTTTCCTCAACCTCTTCCTCTTTTATCCTTCAGATTTGCTTGTGCTGCTGGATGTTGCTTGCTGGCTTGCTGCTTGCTTGTGCTGCCGCTTATGCTGGTGGTGCTGCTGCTCATGCTTGTGCTGCTGCTTCTCATGCTTGCATTGTCTTCCAATTATGTCTTGTCTTCTAATCTTCTGTATTGTCTGTGTTTGATGTGTTTTGCAAGATAGATGCAGCTTGCAATGACAACATGACATGGGGGGATGAGGATCAATCAATCATCACTTGATAAAAGAGACACCAAATGGGGCACTATCCTCTATTATGATCTCTTTCTCATTAATTTTCTGTCTTAATTGTATGTTATATGGCATATTTTATTTTATTTTATATATACTCGCCGTATCCCCGAATGGCTGTTTTTGAAAAATGCCGTATCCCGTATCCCCGTATGCGTATCCCCGTCTTTCCGTCCCCGTGTCCGTGCTTTTTAGATGACCAGCACTTTTACATAATTTCCTCAGGTTTGTTCGGTTCACAACAGATTGAGTTGTCTATATTGTTCTGGACTAAGCAGTACAAATGGAAATTTTACACTTGAGAAGCATGGTATTTGCCAAAAAGCAATAAAGTTGGATAGTCACATGTCAAGTACTGTAATACAATATACTCCCTCTGGAAAGAAATATAAGAGCATTTAGATAACTAAAATAGTGATCTGAACGCTCTTATATTTCCTTACAAAGGGGGTACCCTCTAAAAGCTCATTAACAAAGGCATCTGATTCAGTTAAACCGGTCAGAGTTGCCTCAATGGGCATAACAATAACATGATCTCTATGTATGGGGTAAAAAAGAAGATAGGTAGGTGCGCAGAGGATAATTAACAGAAAAATTGCACTATGCTCAGCAGCAAGGACGAAACAAAAGAACCTGTTGAGTGAGGGTTTGGCAGTTGTCCCTCGTGCGGTTGAAGATAACATTGCGACTGTAATCCAGCTTGTCGCGCACAGCGACCATACCAAACACATCCAGCGGCCACTGCAAATCCCCATCTAACCCCGCTACCTTGACGGTAAAGATCTGTGCAGTAAGCCTGTGCTTGGTGTCATCAGGCATTGGGTTGTCGGTGAAACACATGGGAGGGATAAGCGCTGCAGACAAGTCAATTTAGTTAAAGATTACAGACAATCCTAGTGAGACATATGCACGAATCGACAGAATTGCTGCACAGTTCTAATCCTAAATCTGTGTATGTATGTATCTACGATGATTGATTGACGATAGAGAGCTTTACAAGCATGGAGGAACATGACTCAATCGCACTTACTGTTGCGCTCGAAGTCGAAGCCCTCGAAGTCCTCCCTTTTTGCCAGTTTCATTTCCAATTCCTCGCGGCCAAGGTCATAATCCAGCTGCCACTTGTCTTTGTTGGGGTCGGTAGCTTCCTCCGGCGATGGTGGCGCCCGGGCTTGCTCCGCCACGTATCTCCGCGCGGCCGCGAGCTCCTCCTCCTTCCTGCTGCTCCTCCACTCCGTATCTTCCTGCAACAGCGCCGCCCGCCTCTCCTCGGTGAGCTCCTCCGGCACGACCGGCGGCGCGCCGGGGTTCGCCTTGTTCAGCCTCGCCACCGCATGCTTCAGCCTCGCCTCATCGAACAGCTGGTCGAACGAATCCATCAGCCACGGCACCACCTTCGCCGTCTTCGTCGCCCCCGCCGCCTTCTTGCGCCCTGGCTCCTCCGCCTCGGCCTCGGATTCTCGCTTCGTCGCCGCCGCATCCAGGCCCTTCTCCATCACAGCTGCTTGCCAAGATCGATCGGAGAAAGGGTGCGCGGATGAATCGATCGGAGAAAGGGTGCGGAGATGAAACCCTAGATCTAGCCAGAACGAGTTGCGTGCGTTTCGAGTCGAGTCGAATTCGACCTGGGCCAGAATTTGGTTGAAAGTTTAGACTGTGCCCTTTTTGCAGAGACCACCTTGCACTTTGTACAGATTAACCCGCACTGCACAACACACACCCATAAAAAATATCTATGTACAATATGTTCATTTTTCTGGCCCAAACACCAAAGGTTCGTATATTTTTTAACCAAATGTTTGATTTAAGATCCGTTTTGGCCCAACTCGCTGTGGGGTGCAAGAGATCAAGGAGATGCTCAAATCGCTGGTGGAATTCAAGGTGTCTTTGCTTCGTCACTCTAGGAATGTTGTCGCGCATAAATTGGCAAAAGTAGGGGTAGGAGAGGGACGGTGTGAGATTTGGCTGGGGATTTCCCCAGACTTTGTTTTAGATGTAATTTCGCATGAGATTCAAAATTTGTTTAAATAAAGCGCCAGGTTTACCCCTAAAAAAGATCTGTTTTGGCTCTTATTTTTGTCTTGACGAGATCTTCAAAATAAGAACAATGTTGATTATGTTTCTAAAAATATGTTCTTTTTTTAATATTTTTGAAACTTGACTCGGAACTTGATGCACTGGAAGCATGTGCATGCGGGACGCACGTAGAGTTAATTGCACAGAAGTACCACAAATTGGAGCATTGGAAGCAGATTGGTACCACGTTTGGTAATTTTTACGTGTCAGTACCAACTTTGGGGCGAGGCGTTGCAGAATAGTCTAAAACGGCTGTTTATACGTATTGATGGGCAAACTGACCAGTTGGGCCCACCCGTCAGGTGCCACGCTGGCCAGTGGGCGCGTGCCCGCGTGCTGACTGGGACTCGGCCGGCTCGAACCGTTTAGGCGCGGCTGGGTGGTCCGAGCCACTCCCCGAGTCACTCCCCGCTCCTCCACTCTTCTTTCTTCCTCCTCCTCGCTCCCTCGCCGCCGCCTGCGTCCCCGCCCGCCCGCCGCAACACCACGCCGGCGCAGCCATGGTTTTCGAGGACGAAAGCAGCGATGACAATTCAAGCCTCCCGTACGTGTACTCCTCAACCTCCACCGATGGGCTTAACCAGGTCAGTTCATTGGAGCTAGGGTTAGGGTTAGGTTTAGAAACTTTGGGGATTTTTCTGTCTAGGTGGTCTTTGTTGTGAGGATTTCCTTTGATTTGCTTTGTCCTCGTCCTCTGCACATGATGGTAACTTTGATTTTGCTTGGGCAGGTCCCTTTCTCACTTGAGGACCCGGATTACAAGGGCCTTGAGCTAGATCTGATGGCATTCTGCGAGAAGCATGGGAAGCCATCAGAGAGGCTTGTTGCATTTTAAGGAACATACACTGGGAGAAGGTTCTTAGCATGTGCAGAGCCAGTATGTTTCTTGCCTTATTGATTATGCGCAGGATTGTGTTCATTAAAAGTGGCAGAGTCTGGTTTGATAATTGTGATTCAGTGATGTATATGTTCCAATTGTTAGTGATATATGGCCAAGTAGTTGAATGGTAGTGCACATTGTAGGATTCCATTGTATTAATGGTCAATTCTAAGTTGAATGGAATGCTATTCTGCTAAATATATGCTCCTGTTGCTTAGCACATGCTCTTGTATTTACATTAACTTATCTTGGTGGGCAAATTCAGTGTTGCTTAGTACCCACATTAGCTACTGTCATTAACTAACTGTTGCTTAGTACTCATAGTAGTTGTATTGTAATATCACTTTGGAGTTCACATGGTAATGTAGTGTATTTAGCTAGGCTGTGAACTAACAGTTGGATGTGTTATCACTAAATGTGTTTATGAGGTTATATATTTACATGCATTGCACTAACTGTGGCATTAAACTCACTGTTGAAATTGGTAAAGTTCAGCAATAAACTAAATTTTGCCCTTGTTATTTTTACAGGAAGGTCATAATTGTGGGTTTGTTCAGTGGGTTGATCAGCAGTGGCTGATACGTCCATTTTGCATCATGTTTTTATATCGATATTTATCGCATTATGGGCTGTTATTACACATTATATCATAATACTTATGCATTTTCTATCTTATTTTATAAGGTTTACATGAAGAGGAAGAATGCCAGCAGTTGGAATTCTGGACTGGAAAAGGAGCAAATATTAGAGACCTATTCTGCACAACTCCAAAAGTCCTGAAACTTCACGAAGAATTATTTTGGAATATATAAAAAATATTGGGCGAAAAAAGCACCAGAGGGGGGCCACCAGCCATCCACAAGGGTGGGGGCGCGCCCTACCCCCCTGGGCACGCCCCCTGCCTTGTGGGCCACCTGGCAGGCCCCCGATGCCCATCTTCTGCTATATGGTGTGTTTTGACCTGGAAAAAATCAGAAGGAAGCTTTCGGGACGAAGCGCCGCCGTCTCGAGGTGGAACTTGGGCGGAACCAATCTAGGGCTCCGGCGGAGCTGTTCTGCCGGGGAAACTTCCCTCCGGTAGGGGGAAATCAAAGCCATCGTCATCACCAACGATCCTCTCATCGAGAGGGGGTCAATCTCCATCAACATCTTCACCAGCACCATCTCCTCTCAACCCCTAGTTCATCTCTCGTATCCGATCTTTGTCTCAAAACCTCAGATTAGTACCTGTGGGTTGCTAGTAGTGTTGATTACTCCTTGTAGTTGATGCTAGTTAGTTTATTCGGTGGAAGATCATATGTTCAGATCCTTAATGATAATTAATACTCCTCTGATTATAACATGAATATGCTTTGTGAGTAGTTACGTTTGTTCCTGAGGACATGGGAGAAGTCTTGTTATAAGTAATCATGTGAATTTGGTATTCGTTCGATATTTTGATGAGATGTATGTTGTCTTTCCTCTAGTGGTGTTATGTGAACGTCGATTACATGACACTTCACCATGATTTGGGCCTAGGGGAAGGCATTGGGAAGTAATAAGTAGATGATGGGTTGCTAGAGTGACAGAAGCTTAAACCCTAGTTTATGCGTTGCTTCGTAAGGGGCTGATTTGGATCCATATGTTTCATGCTATGGTTAGATTTATCTTAATTCTTCTTTCGTAGTTGTGGATGCTTGCGAGAGGGGTTAATCATAAGTGGGAGGCTTGTCCAAGGAAGGGCAGCACCCAAGCACCGGTCCACCCACATATCAAATTATCAAAGTAACGAACGCAAATCATATGAGCATGATGAAAACTAACTTGACAACAATTCCCATGTGTCCTCGGGAGCGCTTTGCTTTATATAGGAGTTAGTCCAGGCTTGTCCTTTGCTACAAAAAGGATTGGGCCACCTTGCTGCACCTTAGTTACTTTTGTTACTTGTTACTCATTACGAATTATCTTATCATACAACTATCCGTTACCGATAATTTCAGGGCTTGCAGAGAATACCTTGCTGAAAATCGCTTGTCATTTCCTTCTGCTCCTCGTTGGGTTCGACACTCTTACTTATCAAAAGTACTACGATAGATCCCCTATACTTGTGGGTCATCAAGACTCTTTTCTGGCGCTGTTGCCGGGGAGTGAAGCGCCTTTGGTAAGTGGAATTTTGTAAGAAAACATTTATATAGTGTGCTGAAATTTACTGTCACTTGTCACTATGGAAAATAATCCTTTGAGGGGCCCGTTCGGGGTATCTTCACCTCGACCGGAAGAGTAAAGAGTTACTCCTCAACCTACTGCACCTACTGAAAATATTTATTATGAAATTCCTTCGGGTATGATAGAGAAACTGCTAGCTAATCCTTATGCAGGAGACGGAACATTACATCCTGATATGCACCTAATCTATGTGGATGAAGTTTGTGGATTATTTAAGCTTGCAGGTTTGCCCGAGGATGATGTCAAGAAGAAGGTCTTCCCTTTATCTTTGAAGGGAAAGGCATTGACATGGTATAGGCTATGTGATGATATTGGATCCTGGAACTACAACCGATTGAAATTGGAATTTCATCAGAAGTTTTATCCTATGCATCTGGTTCATCGTGATCGGACCTATATATATAATTTTTGGCCTCATGAAGGAGAAAGTATCGCTCAAGCTTGGGGAGGCTTAAGTCAATGTTATATTCATGCCCCAATCATGAGCTCTCAAGAGAAATTATTATTCAGAATTTTTATGCTCGGCTTTCTCGTAATGATCAATCCATGCTCGATACTTCTTGTACTGGTTCTTTTATGAAGAAGGATATTGAATTCAAATGGGATTTATTGGAAAGAATTAAACGCAACTCTGAAGATTGGGAACTCGACGAAGGTAAGGAGTCAGGTATAAACCTTAAGTTTGATTGTGTTAAATCTTTCATGGATATCGATGCTTTTCGTGATTTTAGCACTAAATATGGACTTGACTCAGAGATAGTATCTTCTTTCTGTGAATCTTTTGCTACTCATGTTGATCTCCCTAAGGAGAAGTGGTTTAAATATCATCCTCCCATTGAAGTGAAAGTAGTAGAACCTATTAAAGTTGAAGAAGAAACTATTACTTACAATGTTGATCCTATTGTTCCTACTGCTTATATTGAGAAACCACCTTTTTCTGTTAGAATAAAGGATCATGCTAAAGCTTCAACTGTGGTTCGTAAGAGTTATACTAAAACACCTACACCCTCTGAGCAAATTAAAGTTGAACCTAATATTGCTTTGGTTAAAGATCTCTTGGTTGATAATATTGATGGGCATGTTATTTATTTCTGTGATGAAGCTGCTAGGATTGCTAAACCCGATATTAAAGATAAACATAGACCTGTTGTTGGCATGCCTGTTGTTTCTGTTAAAATAGGAGACCACTGTTATCATGGCTTATGTGATGTGGGTGCTAGTGTGAGTGCAATTCCTTATACCTTATACCAAGAAATTATGAATGATATTGCACCTGCTGAGATAGAAGATATTGATGTTACTATTAAGCTTGCCAATAGAGATACTATATCACCAATTGGGATTGTTAGAGATGTTGAAATCTTGTGTGGGAAAATAAAATACCCTACTGATTTTCTTGTTCTTGGTTCCCCACAAGATGATTTTTGTCCCATTATATTTGGTGGACCTTTCTTGAACACTGTTAATGCTAAGATAGATTGCGAAAAGGATATTGTTACTGTCGGCTTTGGGGATGTGTCTCATGATTTTAATTTCTCTAAGTTTCATAGACAACCCCATGATAAAGAATTGCCTAGTAAGGATGAAATTATTGGTCTTGCTTCTATTGTTGTGCCCCCTACTGATCCTTTAGAACAATATTTGCTAGACCATGAAAATGTTATGTTTATGAATGAAAGAAGGGAAATAGATGAAATATTCTTTAATCAAGGGCCTATTTTGAAACACAATTTGCCTATTGAAATCCTTGGGGATCCTCCTCCACCCAAGGGTGATCCCGTGTTTGAGCTTAAACAATTACCTGATACTCTGAAATATGCTTATCTCGATGAAAAGAAGATATATCCTGTTATTATTAGTGCTAACCTTATTGAAAACTCTGAGGAAGCACCGTGCAGCTATTGGATATACTCTTGATGATCTTAATGGCATTAGTCCCACTCTATGTCAGCACAAAATTAATATGGAGCCTGATGCTAAACCAGTTGTTGATCACCAACGAAGGCTGAATCCTAAGATGAAGGAAGTGGTAAGAAATGAAATACTAAAGCTTCTGGAGGCAGGTCTAATTTATCCTATTGCTGATAGTAGATGGGTAAGTCTTGTTCATTGTGTCCCTAAGAAGGAAGGTATTACTGTTGTTCCTAATGATAAGAATGAATTGATTCCACAAAGAATTGTTACAGGTTATAGAATGGTAATTGATTTTCGTAAATTAAAGAAAGCTACTAGAAAAGATCATTACCCTCTACCTTTTATTGATCAAATGCTAGAAAGATTATCCAAACATACACATTTTTGCTTTCTAGATGGTTACTCTGGTTTTTCTCAAATACATGTGTCAAAAGAGGACCAAGAAAAGACCACTTTTACTTGCCCTTTTGGTACTTTTGCTTATAGACATATGCCTTTTGGTTTATGCAATGCACCTGCTACCTTTCAAAGATGTATGACTGCTATATTCTCTGACTTTTGTGAAAAGATTGTTGAGGTTTTTCATGGATGATTTCTCCGTTTACGAACTTCTTTTGATGATTGCTTAAGCAACCTTGATCGAGTTCTGCAGAGATGTGAAGAAACTAATCTTGTTTTGAATTGGGAGAAGTGCCACTTTATGGTTAATGAAGGTATTGTCTTGGGGCCTAAAATTTCTGAAAGAGGTATTGAAGTTGATAAAGCTAAAGTAGATGCTATTGAAAAGATGCCGTGTCCTAAAGATATCAAAGGTATAAGAAGTTTCCTTGGTCATGTTAGTTTCTATAGGAGGTTTATTAAAGACTTCTCTAAAATTTCTAGGCCTCTCACTAATCTCTTGCAAAAAGATGTTCCTTTTGTTTTTTTATGATGATTGTGTAGAAGCATTTGAAATACTTAAGAAAGCCTTGATTTCTGCACCTATTGTTCAACCACCTGATTGGAATTTACCCTTTGAAATTATGTGTGATGCTAGTGATTATGCTGTTGGTGCTGTTCTAGGACAAAGAGTTAATAAGAAATTGAATATTATTCATTATGCTAGTAAAACTCTAGACAGTGCCCAGAGAAATTATGCTACTACTAAAAAAGAATTTCTAGCAGTTGTATTTTCCTGTGATAAGTTCAGATCTTATATTGTTGATTCCAAAGTAACTGTTCACATTGATCATGCTGCTATTAAATATCTTATGGAAAAGAAAGATGCTAAACCTAGACTTATTAGATGGGTTCTCTTGTTACAAGAATTTGATTTGCATATTATTGATAGAAAGGGAGCTGAGAACCCCGTAGCAGACAACTTGTCTAGGTTAGAAAATGTTCTTGATGACCCACTGCCTATTGATGATAGTTTTCCTAATGAGCAATTAGCTATCATAAATGTTTCTCGTAATACTCCATGGTATGCTGATTATGCTAATTACATTATTGCTAAATTTATACCACCTAGTTTCACATACCAGCAAAAGAAAAAGTTTTTCTATGATTTAAGACATTACTTTTGGGATGACCCACACCTTTATAAAGAAGGAGTAGATGGTGTTATTAGACATTGTGTACCTGAGCATGAACAGGAACAGATCCTACGCAAGTGCCACTCCGAAGCTTACGGAGGACACCATGCTGAAGATAAAACTGCACACAAGGTATTGCAATCCAGTTTTTATTGGCCTACTCTCTTCAAGGATGCCCGTAAGTTTGTCTTGTCTTGTGATGAATGCCAGAGAATTGGTAATATTAGTAGACGTCAGGAAATGCCTATGAATTATTCACTTGTTATTGAACCATTTGATGTTTGGGGCTTTGATTATATGGGACCTTTTCCTTCCTCTAATGGGTATACACATATTTTAGTTGCTGTTGATTATGTTACTAAGTGGGTAGAAGCTATTCCAACTAGTAGTGCTGATCATAACACTTCTATTAAGATGCTTAAAGAAGTTATTTTTCCGAGGTTTGGAGTCCCTAGATATTTAATGACTGATGGTGGTTCACATTTTATTCATGGTGCTTTCCGTAAAATACTTGCTAAATATGATGTCAACCATAATATTGCTTCTCCATATCACCCTCAGTCTAGTGGTCAAGTAGAATTGAGCAATAGAGAGATTAAATTGATTTTGCAAAAGACTGTTAATAGGTCTAGAAAGAATTGGTCTAAGAAACTTGATGATGCATTATGGGCTTATAGAACTGCTTATAAAAACCCTATGGGTATGTCTCCGTATAAAATGGTTTATGGAAAAGCATGTCACTTACCTCTTGAACTAGAACATAAAGCTTATTGGGCTATTAAAGAGCTCAACTATGATTTCAAACTTGCCGGTGAGAAGAGGTTATTTGACATTAGCTCGCTTGATGAATGGAGAACCCAAGCCTATGAGAATGCCAAGTTGTTTAAAGAAAAAGTTAAAAGATGGTATGACAAGAGGATACAAAAGCGTGAGTTTAATGTAGGTGATCATGTTTTGCTATACAACTCTCGTTTAAGATTTTTTGGAGGAAAGCTTCTCTCTAAATGGGAAGGTCCTTACATTATCGAGGAGGTCTATCGTTCCGGTGCCATTAATATCAACAACACCGAAGGCACAAATTTGAAGGTGGTAAACGGTCAAAGAATCAAACATTATATCTCAGGTACTCCCATAAATGTTGAGACCAATATAATTAATACCATAACACCGGAGGAGTACATAAGGGATACTTTCCAGAACATTTCAGACTCCGAAAAAGAATAGGTATGTGGTACGGTAAGTAAACCGACTCCAAAACTGTTATAATAGCAATTTTTCTCCATTTTGGAACATTTAGAAAAATTAAAAGTAGTCCGAAAGATGCACGAGGAGACCACAAGGGTGGAGGGCGCGCCCTACCCCCTGGGCGCGCCCCCTGCCTTGTGGCCACCTCGTGTGCCCTCCGGACTCCGTTTTCTTGCACAATACTTCTTTTGGTCGGTAAAAATTCATTATATAATCTCCTGAAGGTTTTGACCACCGTACCACGGCAATATCTCCTGTCTTTGTTTTGAGCTGTTTTTCTGACAGATCCAGATCGCCATGACATCTCCAAGTGCCCCCAAGGACAAGTTTTTCGAGAAGGTCATCAACCCTTATCTCGCGGAGGTGCTGCAACACCCTCAAACCATTGAAATGCGTGAGGGGGTGCTGCACATCCGCGATACTGAAGGGCCAAAGAAGACTAGAAGCATGGAGACAAGGCTCGAAGAAGTGGAGCGGCAAGTCTTCAAGTGCCAAGGGATGGTGGAATGCGGACTCAACGCGAACCACATGATGATCGCTGAATTTACTAGTGGTCACAAGCTGGATGCCGAGAACATTGGGGAGGCCATCTTCAAGCTTCATGAGAAAATTGAGCATCTCCAAGCCCAGATCTATGACCTGCAAAACCAAAACTGTGAGTATGAATACAGATTTAAAAGGATGAGTTTGGCTGCAGATTTGAGTATCCCGGAGACTCGTTCATCTTTTTACGATGGTGAACCTATGCCTTGGAAGACGGAGGATAAAATTCTTTCATCATCAACAACTCCATCATCATCACCTCCGAAGAAAGAGACCTAAATACATGGGTATGGGCACTCCCCTTGGCAACCGCCAAGCTTGGGGGAGATGCCCCGATATCGTATCACCATCACACCTTTACTTTTATCATTTTTTTTCTTATATCGATCCTTTTGGTTATATCTTGATCTAGTAGAATAAAGTTTTAGTATGATTTAGCTTTGAGTTTTGTTTCGAGATTTATCTATGTAATCAAGTCCGTGAGTTATATATAATAAAGAGTAGTTTTGAGTTGAGGGCTTTGCTTCCTTGCTACGATCTTGAGGGAATTAAATAAAAGAAAGGAATAAAAAAAGAAATAAAAATATCATATATTGATCTTATGGAGAGTAATGACTTCACATATAAAGAGTATGATGAATAAAAGTTGTTGAGAGTTGACAAACATAGTTTTGGTCATTGTTGCAATTAATAGGAAGTAATAAAGAAAGAGAGGCTTCACATATAAATATACTATCTTGGACATCTTTTGTGATTGTGAGCACTCATTAAAATATGACATGCTAAAAAGTTGATGTTGGACAAGGAAGACAACATAATGGGTTATGTTTTCTTATATCTGAATAGAAGTTATATTGTCATGGATCCTCCAACATGTTGAGCTCGCTTTTCCCTCTTATGCTAGCCAAATCCTTTGCACCAAATAGAGATACTACTTGTGCATCCAAACATCCCTTAACCCAGTTTTGCCATGAGAGTCCACCATACCTACCTATGGATTGAGTAAGATCCTTCAAGTAAGTTGTCATCGGTGCAAGCAATAAAAATAGCTCTCTAAATATGTATGATCTATTAGTGTGAAGAAAATAAGCTTTATACGAACTTGTGATATGGAAGAAGTAAAAGTGACAGACTGCATAATAAAGTTCTTTATCACAAGCGACAATATAAAGTGACGTTCTTTTACATTAAGATTTTATGCATCCAACCATAAAAGTGCATGACAACCTCTGCTTCCCTCTGCGATGGGCCTATCTTTTACTTTTATCTTCTACCCTTATACAAGAGTCGTGGTGATCTTCACCTTTCCTTTTTACACTTTTTCTTTTGGCAAGCACTATGTGTTGGAGAGATCCAGATATATATATCCACCCGGATGTAGGTTATCATAAAGTATTATTGTTGACATTACCCTTGAGGTAAAAGGTTGGGAGGCGAAACTATAAGCCCCTATCTTTCTCTGTGTCCGATTGAAGCTTTGAACTCATAAGTATTGCGTGAGTGTTAGCAATTGTGAAAGACTAAATGATAGTTGAGTATGTGGACTTGCTGAAAAGCTCTTGAATTGACTCTTTCCGATGTTATGATAAATTGCAATTGCTTCAATTACTGAGATCATATTTTGTTAGTTTTCAATGAAGTTTCTGATTTTTACTCTACCTTGTGAATGAATTGTTACTCTAGCATAAGAAATTATATGACAATATATGTTGCTGTCCTAAAGATGATCATGATGCCCTCATGTCCATATTTTATTTTATCGACACATCTATCTCTAAACATGTGGACATATTTTTCGATTTCGGCTTTCGCTTGAGGACAAGCGAGGTCTAAGCTTCGGGGAGTTGATACGTCCATTTTGCATCATGCTTTTATATTGATATTTATCGCATTATGGGCTGTTATTACACATTATATCACAATACTTATGCCTTTTCTCTCTTATTTTATAAGGTTTACATGAAGAGGGAGAATGCCGGCAGCTGGATGATGTTTGCTTGAAGTACGTCGGTATTTCCCCAAAGAGGAAAGGATGATGCAGCACAGCAACAGTAGGTATTTCCCTCAGTGATGAGACCAAGGTTATCGAACCAGTAGGAGAACCACGCAACACCACGTAAACAGCTCCTGCACACAAAGAACAAATACTTGCAACTCGACGTAAGAGGGGGGTTGTCAATCCCTCACGGGTAAAAGGATAGGTAAAATTGTAGTAGATTGGATAAATAGATCTCGCGGGAACGCGAGATAAAATAAATAAGTAAAAATTGCAGCAAGGTATTTTTGTATTTTTGGATTAATAGATCTGAAAATAAAAGCAAATAAAAATAGATCGCGAAGGCAAATATATTAAAGAAGAGACCCGGGGGCCGTAGGTTTCACTAGTGGCTTCTCTCGAGAAAAATAGCAAACGGTGGGTAAACAAATTACTGTTGGGCAATTGATAGAACTTCAAATAATCATGACGATATCCAGGCAATGATCATTATATAGGCATCACGTCCAAGATTAGTAGACCGACTCCTGCTTGCATCTACTACTATTACTCCACACATCAACCGCTATCCAGCATGCATTTAGTGTATTAAGTTCATGGAAAAACGGAGTAATGCAATAAGAATGATGACATGATGTAGACAACATCTATTTATGTAGAAATAGACCCCATCTTGTTATCCTTAATAGCAACGATACATACGTGCCATTTCCCCTTCTGTCACTGGGATCAAGCACCGTAAGATCGAACCCATCACAAAGCACCTCTTCCCATTGCAAGATAAATAGATCAAGTTGGCCAAACAAAACCCAAATATCGGAGAAGAAATACGAGGCTATAAGTAATCATGCATATAAGAGATCAAAGAAGACTCAAATAACTTTCATGGATAAAAACATAGATCTGATCATAAACTCAAAGTTCATCGGATCCCAACAAACACACCGCAAAAAGAGTTACATCAAATAGATCTCCAAGAGACCATTGTATTGAGAATCAAACGAGAGAGAGAAAGCCATCTAGCTACTAACTACGGACCCGTAGGTCTACAATGAACTACTCACGCACCATCGGAGAGGCGCCAATGAGGATGATGAACCCCTCCGTGATGGTGTCTAGATTGGATCTGTGGTTTCTGGAACTTGCGGCGGCTGGAATTGACTTTCGTCGACTCCCCTAGGGTTTCTGTAACATTGGGGTATTTATAGAGCAAAGAGGCGGTGCGGGAGGTCTCCAAGATGGGCACAACCCATCAAGGCGCGCCTGGGGGCCCAGGCGTGCCCCGGTGTCTTGTGCTCACCTCGGGCCCCCTCTTCGGTACTTATTTGGCCCACTGGATGTCTTCTGGTCCAACAAAAATCTCCAAAAAGTTTCGCTGCGTTTGGACTCCGTTTGGATTTGATTTCCTGTGATGTAAAAAACAAGCAGAAAACAGCAACTGGCACTGGGCACTATGTCAATAGGTTAGTCCCAAAAAATGATATAAAGTTGATATAAAATAATTGTAAAACATCCAAAAATGATAATATAACAGCATGGAACAATAAAAAATTATAGATACATTGGAGACGTATCAGCATCCCCAAGCTTAATTCCTGCTCGTCCTCAAGTAGGTAAATGATAAAAACAGAATTTTTGATGTGGAATGTTGCCTAATATGTTCATCACATATTCTTTTCTTTGTAGCATGGACATTTGGACTTTTATATGGTTCAAAGCAATAGTCTAGTTTTGACATGATGACTTTAATACTCAAGCATATCAACAAGCAACCATGTCTTTCAAAATATCAACACTAAAGCAAGTTATCCCTAGCCCATTATGCTCAATCATTGATCCATTCATGAAACACACTCGAATATTAGCTATACCCAATGCTCAAGTACGATCATAGTGCCCCTTAGTTGGTGCTTTATAAGAGAAGATGGAGACTCAAGTAAAAATAAAAATTGCATAAAGTAAAAGAAAGGCCCTTTGCGGAGGGAAGTAGGGATTTGTAGAGGTGCCAGAGCTCAAAGCTTAAATTGAGAGATAAAAACATTTTGAGAGGCATACTTTTCCCCCCAACGAAAATGACTTAGAGTTTCCAATACTTTCCATGCTAGATATATCAAAGGCGGTTCCCAAACAGAAATTAAAGTTTATTCCTTTTTCCACCATTCTTTCACTTTCCATGGCTAGCCATATCCACGGGTGCCCTCCATACCAACACTTTCCAAGGAATTTATTATTTGACAACATAAAGTAAATTCATTTTTTCATTTCGGGACTGGGCATCCCTAATACCTTTGTCGTACTCTCGTGCAATGACAAGTGAATAAACACTCATCGTGAGAATAACACATCTAGCATGGAAAAATATCGGCCACCCCTCACCGCCCCGCGAGCGGTACGGGCACACAAAAGAGAAATTTATTTTGAAAATTAGAGATGGCACATACAAATTTGCTTAGAACGGCACGGAAATACCGCATATATGTAGGTATAGTGGACTCATATGGCAAAACTGGTTTAAAGGGTTTTGGATGCACAAGTAGTGATCATACTTAGTGCAAATGAAGGCTAGCAAAAAGATTGAGAAGCGTCCAACCAAGAAACGAAAAATCTCGTAAGCAAGCATTAAGCATAATTAACACCGAATAATGTACCACAAGTAGGATATAATTTCATTGCATAACTATTGACTTTCGTGCTTGCATAGGAAATCACAAACCTTAACACCAATATTCTTACTAAAGCATAATTACTCATCAACATGACTCACATATCACTATCATCATATCTCAAAACTATTACTAAGAATCAAGTTTTTTTTGTCCAATGATCTTCATTAAAGTTTTTATTATATCCTTCTTGGATATCTATCACTTTGGGACTAGTTTCATATGTTGCTTTTAATAAGATCAAACAAATATAAGTGAACAACATGAGCATAATATTTCTTTCTCTCAAATTAATCTAAGTGAAGCAAGAGAGAATTTCTTTAAAATTTTACTAACTCCCAAATAAATCTAAGTGAAGCATGAGAGCATTTCTTCAAAAATAACAAAGCACACCGTGCTTAAAAAGATATAAGTGAAGCACTAGAGCAATTCCATAGCTCATAAAAATTTAAGTGAAGCATAGGAGCAAGCATAGCATAATTTTTGGCTCTCCCAAAAAGGTGTGTCCAGCAAGGATTCAAGACTTAAAATAAAAAGCAAAACAAGCAAAGACTCATATCATACAAGACGCTCCAAGCAAAACTCATAATATGTGACGAATAAAAATATAGCTCCAAGTAAAATACCGATGGTCGTTAGAAGAAAGAGGGGATGCCACTCGGGGCATCCCCAAGCTTAGTTGCTTGATACTTCTTGAATATTATCTTGGGGTGCCTCGGGCATCCCCAAGCTTAGCCTTTTGCTAATCATTATTCCTTCACCCATCGTAATCTCACCCAAAACTTGAAAACTTCAATCACACAAAACTCAACAAAACCTTCGTGAGATCCGTTAGAATAAGAAAACCAATCTTTACTTTAAGTACTATAGAAATCCCATTAAAATTTTGTTCTTGCATTATATCTACTATATTCTAACTTTTCTATGGCAAAAACTCTTCAAAGAAAACCATAGAATCATCAAAATAAGCACACAATGCAAAGAAAACAGAATCTGTCAAAAACAGAACAGTCTGCAAAGCTACGAATTGTTCTCATACTTCTGTAACTCCAAAAATTCTAATTTTTTTGGAAAACAGAGGCAATTTGTATATAAATCTTGTGTAAAACATTCAGAATTTTTAGTCTCTGCTGTGAATTTTCAAAATTGTTTTACTGGACGCAAAAGTTTCTGTTTTCCAACAAGATCAAATCAACTATCACCAAAGCTATCCCAAAGGCTTTACTTGGCACAAACACTAATTTAAACCACAAAAACACATCTAACCAGAGGCATAATTGGGTATTTTATTGAAAACAGCAAGAAAACCAAAAATAAAAAAGATACAAGTTGGGTTGCCTCCCAACGAGCGCTATCGTTTTACGCCCCTAGCTAGGCATAATGCAAAGATCTAAGTGTTGTCATCTTTGGTCCTAGTCCCATAAGATGCCCTCATGATTGATTCATATGGTGGCTTAATTCTAGTTCTAGGGAAGTGTTCCATACCCTTCCTTAGTGGAAATTGAAATTTAATATTGCCTTCTTTCATATCAATCACGGCACCAATAGTACGTAAAAACGGTCTACCAAGTATAATTGGACAAGACAGATTGCAATCAATATCAAGAACAATAAAATCTATGGGCACATAATTACTATTTGCAAGAATAAGAACATCATTAATTCTTCCCATAGGCTTTTTAATAGTAGAATCCGCCAAGTGCAAATTTAAAGAGCATTCTTCAATATCGGTAAGACCAAGCACATCACATAAAGATTTCGGAATTGTAGAAACACTAGCACCCATGTCACATAAAGCAAAACACTCATAATTTTTAATCTTGACTTTGATAGTAGGTTCCCATTCATCATGTAATTTTCTAGGAATTGAAACTTCTAATTCCAACTTTTCTTCAAGAGCTTTCATCATAGCATCAACAATATGTTTAGTAAAAGCTTTATTTTGTTCATAAGAATGGGGTGAATTTATCATGGATTGCAACAAAGAAATACAATCAACCAAAGAGCAACTATCATAATTAAAGTCTTTGTAATCCAAAAGAGTGGGCACATCACTAGTTAAAGTCTTGACCTCTTCAAACCCACTTTTATCAAAATTTTCAACAAGATTTTCACCCTCCAAATTATCGGGACGCCTTCTAGCTAAAGTTGACTCTTCTCCAGTCCCTTTTTCATCAATATTAATTTTACTAAACAAGGAATCAATAGAAGAAACACCAATCATTTTAAGATCTTCATCACTTTTATGAAAGCAATCACTAGAAAACGCTTTTTCTAAAAATTCTCTTTTAGCTCTAAGCATAGCGGTTCTTTTCTTACTTTCATCCATAGAAACTTATAAAGCTTTAATTGATTCCTCAACCTTAGGCACAAAAATTTTCATCTTGAGATTTTCTACATCATGAGAAATTCTATCAATACTTCTAGACATATCATCAAACTTATTCAGCTTTTCTTCTATTGTAGCATTGAAAACCTTTTGAGTATTGATAAATTCTTTAATATTATTCTCAAGATCAGAGGTGTTCCTATTATTATTATAAAAAGGATTACCATAGGAATTACCATAATTATTAGAGGAATTACTAGGAAAAGGCCTAGGATTAAAATTACCTCTATAAGCATTATTATTGAAATTGTTTCGCGAAATAAAGTTCACATCTATGGCATCATTATTTTGCTCAATCAAAGTAGACAAAGGCATATCATTAAAATCAATAGGAGCATTTTTATTAACAACCAATTTCATAAGAGCATCAACTTTTTCACTCAAAGAAGAAATTTCTTCAACCGAATTAACTTTTTTACTAGTAGGAGCTCTTTCGGTATGCCATTGTGAATAATTTGCCATAATGTTATAAAGCAATTTAGTAGCTTCACCCAAAGTAATTTCCATAAAAGTACCCCCCCCCCCCCGCGGCGGAATCTAAAAGATTACGAGAAACAAAATTCAATCCCGCATAAAAATTATGTATGGTCATCCAAAGATTTAACCCATGAGTTGGGCAATTCCTTAGCATCATTTTCATCCTTTCCCAAGATTGTGCAACATGCTCATGCTCAAGTTGCTTGAAATTCATAATCTGGGTTCTAAGGGAAATAATTTTTACGGGCGGAAAATACTTAGTGATAAAAGCATCTTTGCACTTATTCCAAGAATCGATACTATTGCAAGGCAAAGAAGAAAACCAAATTTTTGCGCGATCTCGCAAAGAAAACAGAAATAATTTCAACTTCACAATATCATTGTCCACATCTTTTTTCTTTTGCATATCGCATAAGTCCACGAATGTGTTAAGATGGGACGCGACATCCTCATTAGGAGTACCGGAAAATTGATCTTTTATAACAAGATTCAACAAAGCGGCATTAATATCACAAGACTCCGCGCTAGTGGCGGGAGGAGCAATCGGAGTGCTAATAAAATCATTGTTGTTGGTATTTGATAAATCACACAACTTGGTGTTCTCCTGAGTCATTGTGACTACGCAACAAGATTGCACTCAAAAACAGATCTGACGAGAAAACGGCGAACGAAAAAGAGGGCGAATAAAACGGCAATTTTTTGTGAAGTGGGGAAGAGGAAAACGAGAGGCAAATGGCAAATAATGTAAATTGCAAGGAGATGAGATTTGTGATTAGGAACCTGGTAGATGTTGATGATGTCTTCCCGGCAACGGCGCCAGAAATTCCTTTTGATGTTTGCTTGAACTACGTCGATATTTCCCCAAAGAGGAAGGGATGATGCAGCACAGCAACGGTAGGTATTTCCCTCAGTGATGAGACCAAAGTTATCAAACCAGTAGGAGAACCACGCAACACCACGTAAACAGCTCCTGCACACAAAGAACAAATACTTGCAACCCGACGTAAGAGAGGGGTTGTCAATCCCTCACGGGTAAAAGGATTGGTAAAATTATAGTAGATTGGATAAATAGATCTCGCGGGAACGTGAGATAAAATAAATAAGTAAAAATTGCAGCAAGGTATTTTTGTATTTTTGGATTAATAGATCTGAAAATAAAAGCAAATAAAAATAGATCGCGAAGGCAAATATATTAAAGAAGAGACCCGGGGGCCGTAGGTTTCACTAGTGGTTTCTCTCGAGAAAAATAGCAAACGGTGGGTAAACAAATTACTGTTGGGCAATTGATAGAACTTCAAATAATCATGACGATATCCAGGCAATGATCATTATATAGGCATCACGTCCAAGATTAGTAGACCGACTCCTGCCTGCATCTACTACTATTACTCCACACATCGACCGCTATCCAGCATGCATCTAGTGTATTAAGTTCATGGAAAAACGGAGTAATGCAATAAGAATGATGACATGATGTAGACAACATCTATTTATGTAGAAATAGACCCCATCTTGTTATCCTTAATAGCAATGATACATACGTGTCGTTTCCCCTTCTGTCACTGGGATCAAGCACCGTAAGATCGAACCCATCACAAAGCATCTCTTCCCATTGCAAGATAAATAGATCAAGTTGGCCAAACAAAACCCAAATATCGGAGAAGAAATACGAGGCTATAAGCAATCATGCATATAAGAGATCAAAGAAGACTCAAATAACTTTCATGGATAAAAACATAGATCTGATCATAAACTCAAAGTTCATCGGATCCCAACAAACACACCGCAAAAAGAGTTACATCAAATAGATCTCCAAGAGACCATTGTATTGAGAATCAAACGAGAGAGAGAAAGCCATCAAGCTACTAACTACGGACCCGTAGGTCTACAATGAACTACTCACGCATCATCGGAGAGGCACCAATGAGGATGATGAACCCCTCCGTGTTGGTGTCTAGATTGGATCTGTGGTTTCTGGAACTTGCGGCGGCTGGAATTGATTTTCGTCGACTCCCCTTGGGTTTCCGGAATATTGGGGTATTTATAGAGCAAAGAGGCGGTGCGGGAGGTCTCTGAGATGGGCACAACCCACCAGGGCGCGCCTGGGGGCCCAGGCACTCCCCGGTGTCTTGTGCTCACCTCGGGCCCCCTCTTCGGTACTTCTTTGGCCCACTGGATGTCTTCTGGTCCCAAAAAAAATCTCCAGAAAGTTTCACTGCGTTTGGACTCCGTTTGGTATCGATTTCCTGCGATGTAAAAAACAAGCAGAAAACCGCAACTGGCATTGGGCACTATGTCAATAGGTTAGTCCCAAAAAATGATATAAAGTTGACATAAAATGATTGTAAAACATCCAAAAATGATAATATAACAGCATGGAACAATAAAAAAATATAGATACGTTGGAGACGTATCACTGGAATTCTGGAATGGAAAAGGAGCAAATATTAGAGACCTATTCTGCACAACTCCAAAAGTCCTGAAACTTCACGGAGAATTATTTTGGAATATATAAAAAATATTGGGCGAAGAAAGCACCAGAGGGGGGCCACCAGCCATCCACAAGGGTGGGGGTGCGCCCTACCCCCCTGGGCGCGTCCCCTGCCTTGTGGGCCACCTGGCAGGCCCTCGATGCCCATCTTCTGCTATATGGTGTGTTTTGACCTGGAAAAAATCAGAAGGAAGCTTTCAGGATGAAGCACCGCCGTCTCGAGGTGGAACTTGGGCGGAACCAATCTAGGGCTCCGGTGGAGCTGTTCTGCCGGGGAAACTTCCCTCCGGTAGGGGGAAATCGAAGCCATCATCATCACCAACGATCCTCTCATCGAGAGGGGGTCAATCTCCATCAACATCTTCCCCAGCACCATCTCCTCTCAAACCCTAGTTCATCTCTCGTATCCGATCTTTGTCTCAAAACCTCAGATTGGTACCTGTGGGTTGCTAGTAGTGTTGATTACTCCTTGTAGTTGATGCTAGTTGGTTTATTCGGTGGAAGATCATATGTTCAGATCCTTAATGATAATTAATACTCCTCTGATTATGAACATGAATATGCTTTGTGAGTAGTTATGTTTATTCCTGAGGACATGGGAGAAGTCTTGTTATAAGTAATCATGTGAATTTGGTATTCGTTCGATATTTTGATGAGATGTACGTTGTCTTTCCTCTAGTGGTGTTATGTGAACGTCGACTACATGACACTTCACCATGATTTGGGTCTAGGGGAAGGCATTGGGAAGTAATAAGTAGATGATGGGTTGCTAGAGTGACAGAAGCTTAAACCCTAGTTTATGCGTTGCTTCGTAAGGGGCTGATTTGGATCCATATGTTTCATGCTATGGTTAGATTTATCTTAATTCTTCTTTCGTAGTTGCGGATGCTTGCAAAAGGGGTTACTCATAAGTGGGAGGCTTGTCCAAGGAAGGGCAGCACCCAAGCACCGGTCCACCCACATATCAAATTATCAAAGTAACGAATGCAAATCATATGAGCATGATGAAAACTAACTTGACAACAATTCCCATGTGTCCTCGGGAGCGCTTTGCTTTATATAGGAGTTCGTCCAGGCTTGTCCTTTGCTACAAAAAGGATTGGGCCACCTTGCTGCACCTTAGTTACTTTTGTTACTTGTTACTCGTTACGAATTATCTTATCATACAACTATCTGTTACCGATAATTTCAGTGCTTGCAGAGAATACCTTGATGAAAACCGCCTGTCATTTCCTTCTGCTCCTCGTTGGGTTCGACACTCTTACTTATCGAAAGGACTACGATAGATCCCCTATACTTGTGGGTCATCAGTGGCCCCCAACAATGGAGAATGCACTGTTGAAGCTTTGGGCAATGGTTGAAAAGAGCAAGACTGCTAGGGTGAATGATAATCTTGAAAGTGCTTTAACTATTCACCATCTGACAGAAGAAAAGAACAAGCTGGATGCAAACTACGACAAGTTAGTCCAAGATGTGCATCAACTTGTGGATATGCAATATGATAGGGTTGTGGATTTCAGTTATCTACAGGCTAACATCACATATCAGCAGCAATGCAGAAGTGAATTGGTGGCTGATATGAAGGCAGAAATGGCAAAGAAAGATGCAGATACACAGAAGCTTAATCGGAAGTATGAACTCCTGTGCAACCTGACAAGTGCTCAAGCAACTATCATCCAGAACTTGAAGTTGAAGAATATGAAAGAGAAGTAATTGCTTAGTGAGGCTAGGATGAATCTGGAGTTGAAGAATGCAGAGTTCACAAAGTTTGAGGAGAAGCTCATCCAAGAGAAGCTAGAGTTGAAGTTTCAGGTTGCTGATCTGCTGAAGGGAAAGAAAAAGCATAACGAAGAGAAGTACATGCTAGAGCTTAAGATTGTTGAGCTCATGAAGGGAGAGGAGAAGCTCAAGGACAAGTTCAAGGGGATTCAGGCCATCTTACAGAACTGAACAAGATGAATGTGAGATTAGTGGGCACACAATTAAACTAGCTAAGCTACTATCTAGGAGATAACAACCATATAAGAACAAGGTGAGGTAATGCAAGCACATACCTTTTGTCTATCAGACATTATTGTATATGGACCAAACTGTCCCACTTCTTCTAGGCAAATTTTAAGTTGGTGTAGAAACCAACACCAGCTAGGTGTGTCCTCTTGCCCAACAATACCAAATGCTAGTGGGTATATATTGTTGTTGCCATCTCTACCAGTGGCAGCAAGTAGTTGAGCACCAGTAGGTAACTTAATGAAGCACCCATCAACACCTGGATGAGCAAGCAAAATCAACATCTAAAACATTCAAATGCATTGAACATATAAACCCTCAAGGACTCGCAGTCACCCCCGTTGCCTCCACGTCGCCTTTAAATCGCTATGAATAGTTCCACCTCGCTCGTGCCACCGCTTGTTAATTCGGTGCCCCGCCGGGGGCATTTTCGTCGTTTCACGCACCGGAGTATAAAAGGGAGCCGCTCCTGTGGAGAATACCTAGCCGCTCCCCCTCCCGCACTCGCGCCGCCCCCTTTCCTCTTCCTCCTGCCTTACCTCTCTCTCCCCCTCGACCCGCGCCCGCCTTCCCTGCCCCGCCGCCATCCCCGTGACCTAGCCCACGCGTCTCCCCCGCGACCCCTGCCTCCTATCCTGCCGCCGTCGCCGCCGAAGAAGCTCGCCTCCGCGCCCACAAGCCTCGGATCCGGCGGGATCCGGGACGAGGAGGGGTGGATGAGACGGTGGAGGAGGAGGACGAGGAGGAGAGTGTGGGGGCATCTGGAGAGGAGCGAGGGGTGAGAAGATGAGAGGGAGAGAGATAAGAGGAGGGACGTGAAGGGGAGAAGAGGGGTGTGGCAGGGCCGGACCTCCTCCCCGGACAAGGCGCGCGGCGGATGCGCGACGTCATTTCTTTGGTATTGTCTCCTCTCTACTGCTCCCCACCCATCCCTTCTTCCAGATCTCTTCTTCTCTCACGTACTCCCCTGCTGGTGAACACAAAGGGATGGATCTGGCCACCAGGTCACCTAACACTTTCTTTAACCTTGTTGATATATGTTGCTTTTTGGTTACTAACTACTTATTTTTTCCAGGGACATGCCGGGCTTGCTTTCATCCTATATGCGCAAGATAGAAAAAACATCTGGTGGAGATATGGGGAAAATCTGGGCTTAAGAATGGTAGGCTATTTCTTCTCGTGTATGTTGTTTGCCTTGGTTGTTTATGCTTACTAATATTTTTCTTGTATATATCTGTTTGTAGGTTGAGTTGCGGATATTTTGCTCAAAGCATTCTAGAGTCAGAGGAATTAGCTCCGTACACCTTGTCAATGGTGTTGCTGAACAGGATACCACAGCAGTCGATTAAGAGGTATGAATCTGAGATATATTTGTTGGTATGCAACTTGTGGTACCGTAAACACAAGATCTAATCCTGTGATTCCCACCTCGTTTCTGTGAGCAGACGAACTGTGCTGGTGGAGGTTTAGGGTTGCAGAGGAGCTTCTGTCCATCGCAGGGGACCATCGGCCAGATCTTCGCGGCGGAGGGTGGGGCAGAAGGAGAAATTGAAGTGGCACCGCAACCTTCCGAGCAATCTATTGAGCAGATTGACCTGAAAGCATCTGGATGAACACGAAGGTATGTACTTGCTCTGTTAGTTCAGAATTTTTTTTTGTGCAGAAGGAAAACTTTTATAGTTAGTCAGTTTGATTATCATGGAAGTAACTGTACTGAACCATAAATTCAGAAAAAAGATTCATATACAAAAGGAAAAGATGTCGTGGGGGCATAAATATATGCAGAACAGGAAAATGCTCATTCATTTTTCATGAAGCTTTGTAGCATAGTGAGTGTTGTGTTTTGACATGCTTACACACTGAAGATGCAGTGGTGCGTGCCGATTTAGTGCACACCATTTCATGTGAGGAGTGTAGAGCGTGCTGATTTAGACATGTAGATACATTATTGTTGGTGAGTTTGATAATCATGGAAATAACTGTCCTGAATCTTAAATTCAGAGAACAGATTCATATTGTGCTGGTCTGTACAAATATGAAAGATGTCGGGGCGACGGATATGCAAGAAAAATGCTGATTGGTTTTTCATGAAGCTTTGTATCAGATTGGGTGTTCTGTTTTGCCATGTGTATGCACTGAAGCTGCAAAAGTGTTGTGTGTAAATAGCATGCAGACTGAAAATACTGTCTTTCTTTGTTTGCAAGCAGAATGAGGATTGGTGCCGCCGTACCGGGTAGGGCGCCATGTCCTAACCGCACTACTGCCATGGAGAGGGCAATTCGCGGCTTTGCTGATGATCCTGGGGACAATGTCATTGTGCCAGAGCTGGGAACGAGTTTCTATACTTAAGGCGAGGCGTATGATATTTACGACATTTATTCCCAGAGTTGTGATGTTGACGCTGTTTGAGAGGCAGGCAGTCCAGACAAGCCTTAGGGTAAAGAGAGAACTCCATAGAGCAAATTGACCAGAAAACTCCTGACTGGACACGAAGGTACGCACATTTGGATGGAAAATAACTGTTTTTCCGTTTAAGAACTGAGTTGACCATTTGATTTAGGTAAAAATGTACATAGAATTGTTAGTAGTAATTAGAATGAGTTTGCCTGGATTGTGAATGATACACAGTACAAAATGTATGCCTGAATTGAGCTTGTGTAAAAATAGAATATCAAGTCTTGATTGGATTTGTCCTCGCTGCTGAATATAGTAAATTGGTTTGCTTCTGTTCCAAGCATTCTCTATTAAACCAACAAACGGTCTATTGTCTCCTTTTTAGATTCCATCTTTGATACTTGGATTTGTTGTCTGGCCAGCAGGAGTAGGAGGAGACAGGGAGGATCAGGAAGGAGACAAGCAGGAGGAAGAGAGATTCTTGGGGGTTTGTTCGCCTTATGGACTCGATATAAACAGGTGCCTGTTGTGCTACTCATGTTTTTTATCTTAGAAAGGTACCTGCTAATCTTACAGAGCAAGATTTTTGTACATATGTTTTGGTCTTATTACTTAAGTGGGTTTTATGCTTGTACTTGGCAGCTAATTGACCAAGGAAAAGTTAGTGTTGGTGATATACAATCAGAACTGGGTCTCTCATCTGAATCGTTGGAAGCTGCTCTTGAGGTAATTTGTATTGGATTTATGTAATTTATACACTGTTTCTCTAGGTTGCATGTACACAACTTCTCCTAAACATGATTGGGTCCATTTTTCAATGTTCACTATTTGATTTTTTCCGATAAACATGATTGGTACAATTTGACAGTGTTGTATGAAAAACATAATGGTAGAGATAGAGTTAACTCTAATTTATGATTTTGACATGTTCTGTAGTTATTAGTGATAACAAACTTTATAAGTCGACTAAAGCTTAGCATAGGCATGTAACTAGGAAGGATCACAGTTACACATGTTTATATCTTATCTTTTAGAAGTACATATAGATCTGTCTATGTAGTGATGTCATAATATTTTACATGCTACACTGTTTAGGACATAAATCCTACTACCTCTTTAACCATTTCCCTCTGAAACCTAGGTTAGAATTGTCCCCTGTTAAGTGGTTGTACCAGCTACTAAATTAGTCACGCACACATGTTCGAACTGTTTCTTGCCTCTGAATCCCAAGTTAGGATTGTCCCTTTTTAAGTCTGTGCTTGTACCCGCTGCTAAATTAATGACACACTTTCATTTTGGTTGCAGAAAATTGGGGGCAAATCATGGCTGGAGCATATGTGAACTTGGCCTCCGGTCATTTATTCAGGTTTCTGGTTTTGCTTGGGAGAGTACCATGTGTTTCCCATTTGTTTATTTACACAATCTGTATCTAATTCCTGTGAACCAGATCGTGCTTGTGAGAGTAGCATGTGTTTCCCTGCAAGCATGTTGCTTGCTGGTTTTAGATTATTGATTTAGTTACATACATAGACCGTTTGGATGGTTGGCTTGCCTGTATGTATAATAAAAGGTGTGAACCATTTTATTGGTCGGTATATGTGTGTCAAGGAAATAAGACAGACAACATGTCTGTTCCTTTGGATATATGCTACCAAACAAAAAATTCTTTTAGTTTGTTTGGGCGAAAGAAATTGTTGTTTGAGTTATACGTCTTAGCTACCTCTGCTCGCTTTCGATGTTCAGTTCACTACTTTACTGCTCTTTCCTTAATTTCGAGAGGACACAGGAGAGGGAGCTACAACAGCAGAAGAATACAACGAGGTGCGGTCTTCTGTTTGATGCCAAGGGCCTGTCCGGCAGCGATTTCCTCGGTGAGTACTCCACTACACGCCTTCCGTCGAATCCGGAGAACATTTACCACCACCACCATGCATGTTCTTGGCTTGGCTTGGGGTTCGTCTGCTAATGGAGATTGATCTAGATGATATAACAAAAGGATTATATATGCATTTGTGTGCTCCAGAAAAGGTTACCGCTACATTCAACTTTTCACCAGAAATGATTCTTATATCCTGAAGATGTTGCTAGCGTCTTGAAGGATTACTTATATTTGCTCCCTAATTTCCTGGATTATACGAAGTGAGTTGGATCATCCAGGGTTGGCGAAACTGATATTCAAATTTGTTCTGTTCTTTAGACCAGACATTAGCCCTTTCTCTCTATTTAACATATTTCAAGTTCTCATGTTACATTATAGTAAATATTCAATTCACTTCTATTTTGTAGACAGGTCATTAGCCTTTTCTCTCTATTCAACACATTTCAAGTTCTCATGTTACATCAAAAGTACGCTGGTTAGGATGTTTGCAACATGCCGTGTGTTGTAATCTTTGTCCACTGTACATGCACAGATTAAATACTTTCGTTAGTACTTTTACATATTTCAAGTTCTCATTGTTCAGTTTGTTGGTTTAATAGAGAATGTTCCTGATCCTTACTTTCATAGGTACATTTAGAAGTCACAATGGTGAAGGTTCGTAGCCTTGGCTCCAAAGCTTCAAGCTCTTATAGAAATTAGAACTGAGGGCCTTTTAAAATGAGTCCTGCATAATAGTGTTGTTCAGTGGGATGCAGAATTTTTGATTGTCTGATCGGCTATCCTTGGTGCTGATTTACGTACTGATTTCATCATCACATGACTATAATAAAGAAGCTGTGTGTATAAATATTACTAACTGCTGATACTTTGCATCAGTGATTTCAATTCTGTTGGCCCTCCTTACGATTGCTTGGGAATGTGAGGCTTAAAAGTTTCAACCCTGTGCAATGTGCTTCTCGGGTGTGGATTTGTGTCTGACTAATTAACGGTTCTGTTAATACTGATATGTCCTTGTACAATATATGGGTATTGCATCGCTTGTACTTATAGTAAGTGGAAATTTTTCTCATATGTTTTAATATGTGCCCGAATAATATTAATGTACACTCTTTCAATACATGGCTTACCCTTAGCCTTTGCGCCATTGACGCAACTGGTCATCTAGTTTATTTAAAGGTGAAACAATATGTAACTAATGCACAAGGTAAATAAACTGACCAATGAATGGTCTGCATCCCTTGAGAAACCCCTCCCTTGCTCCATTGATGCAATAGATCATGGCATGGAATCTTGGGCCTGGATGGGGGATTTTTTAGTGGGTGTTGGAATTACAATTGTGACTACTACTCTACTCCCAGGGTTTGTATCCATCACTGTCTGAGCATAGTCTCTCAACCTAGGGTATTGCTTCTTGTGTTCTCCTAACACAGTATCAATAGCTAGGTTATTTGCCCTATATGCCATTGACTTGGGCACATCCACACCATACTTCTCCATGCAGGCATCAATCTAAGTCTGAATACTAGTTGTTATATCAGATCTGAACAGTGACTCATATTTGTTGGCAAGCCACTTGGCACTGACCCTTGTTGTCTCTGTACTAATAGGACAAGTGTGCTCAATTCTCATCTTATTAATTACAAAAGTAGTTTCACCTTTTATAATTGCTGCCACCATAAAGAAGTTGCAATGTTCTTGTTTGCATTCTACAATTACCCTTTGATCTGAGTTCCTGTGATATTTGAAGTTTCTGCCTTGAGTGATGTGTAAGTTCAACAAAGCCTCTCTGAATTGATGTTGATCCTTGAAACACATCTTTAGACATAATTGCTCATGTGGTTGCTCCATTTTCACATTGTACCATTTTCTAGGAGGCCTCTGCTTTGCCCTGCTTTTCCTTTTCTTTGGCAGCACAAATGACAATGGCTCAAAACCATCATCATCAGCCTCCTTCAACAATCATTTCTCTTCTTCATCAGCTGAAGGTTTGAAATCAGGCACCTCCTCTTGTAGTACACTTGAATGTGACCTTGTTGTAGGCCCTCTCCTAACTGGAAGCTTCTGTTTCTTCTTCTTCTTCTCTTCATGTAGAACTACAGTGTCTTCATCCTATGAAACAACTTTGTCATCTTCATCCATTTGAAATAGTTCCTCAACCTCTGTGTCACCCTCATAATGCACCACTTCTTCCTCCTCAGATTCTTCATCATCTGTTTCTTCCTCTTCTATTTCATCATACTCTCTCTGTCTCTTTCCCTCTTCCATCTCTATGTCATCAGCATCACCCATATAAAAAGGGTTTCCATCACTGTCATCTTCACCTTCACAATCAGAACCACCACTGCCCTCATATCCCTCTTCTTCTTCTAGTTCCAAGACAGCTTTCAGCTTTCCTTTTACATTCTTGCTCTCTTGTGTGCAAACACTAGTACCATGAGCTGCACTGGAGCTGCTACTCTGACTTTCAAAGACAATTCCTTCTTGATCAACATCATAGATGGGTGGCTCACTAAGATCATATAACACAGGCTCTTCATACACAACTGTAGACAATTCTTGCCTCTGAAACTTACTTACAGGAGGTGGACATGCCCTCACTAGCAAATTTAGAACCTTAGACTCCTCAATCTGCCTCTTTATCATTTGCAACTCAGCATTACTCTCTACCATCTCCAACCCTTTCTCCCCTAAGGCTGGATTCTCAATGTGATACAGTAGATCATATACACTAAATCCTTGGGTTTCCATCACTGCAACTATATTCAGATATGTTACATCTGAACTGCAGAGCTTCAGCTCAAACATTTCTGCAGCATCAAAATGGACCCTAACCTCCAAAATGTCATCATACAAACTTCAAAATGAAATAACACAAAATAATGGTTAACAATTTAACCTAGGGCTAATAAACAATTTTACTTAACAGATAGGTTAACAAGGATATATCAACTATTCAGTACCCAAGTTTAACATAAGCCTAAAACACTTTTTTAGTTAACATATAAACAAAGCTTTGTTTTACTATTCTCAGTTTAGTAATGACTTTTACCACTTTTGGTTAATATACATAGAAACAAGCTGAGATTTTTTTATTTACAGAACAGTCATGGATGAATTGTTTACCCTTAGCCCTAGTCAACAATTCCAATAAATACAATTACTACAGATAAAAAAAATTATGAATAAACTAAGAATATGACAGCAAACCCTAATGATAGTAAACAATGTAAATAAGTATCTCAATGCAACCCTAATGATAGTAAACAAATTATGAATAAACTGAGATTTTGCATTTACAGAGAATTAGTTAATAAACTCCGCCTATGTTGTCTCAACATAGCCGGTCCCAAGCCCGGGTAAAGGAGGAGGGTTGTGATAGGCTTGGCGAGCCAACGTAAAAACTCAGCCATTCTTATGGAGATGAAACCCAAAAGATTTTCGTTTGGTCGCGAGATCTTATGTGTTTCACCTCTAGCCTACCCCAACTTGTTTGGGACTAAAGGCTTTGTTGTTGTTGTTTGTAGAGAATTAGTTAACAGAATAATGCTGCCTAGTTAGGTTACACCTAATCCCAATTTGGACTCAGAAATAACAATGTAAATAAATCAGTAGCAAATTGAATATTGCTGCCTACCTAGCCCTAATCCTAGTTATAGAATATTGTTGACTAACCCTAATACCCAAATTGAGTAAATCATATGCCACAGTACCAATTTGGAGTCAGAACAGACATGGAGGCAGAAAACCCTAACCCTAATCCCCAATTTGAGTTAGCAAAAAAGGAAGAGTGGAGAACTTACAGCACACCACCGATTCCATGAGTCCACTGATGGGCGGTGCTAGGGTTCGCCACCCAAATATGCGCCATCCGCAACCTCTGCTCCATTGACAACGCCGGCTCCGCAAAATCGTCATCGTCGCTACAGTCCTCCGAGGTGGAGTAGCCGCCACTGCCATCTATTCCTCCTGCCGAGCCGTCGACGCCTAAGCGGGGGAGGTCGCCGTCATCGCCGCCGCCCTCGCCGCCTGCCGGAGTCGTCGACGCCATCGTCTCACAGAGCAGAGCGGCCGCGGGGGAGAGGAGGGCTCGAGGGGAGGGAGGAGACGGCCCGACCGGACGAGTGACCGAGCGCCTAAACGGTTCGAGCCGGCCGAGTCCCAGTCAGCACGTGGGCACACGCCACTGGCCAGCATGGCACCTGACGGGCGGGCCCAACCGGTCAGTTTGCCCGTCAATACGTATAAACAGCCGTTTTAGACTATTTTGCAACGCCTCGCCCCAAAGTTGGTACTGACACGTAAAAATTACCAAACTTGGTACCAATCTGCTTCCAATGCCCCAATTGTGGTACTTCTGTGCAATTAACTCACGCACGTGTGAGCGAGAGGCGGATATATCTCACCGACAAATTACCAAACATGTAAATGTTACACTCAAGTTTCGAGTTAAGTTCCAAAATGCATAGAAAAAATTGAAAATATACCCAGTATTTATCTTGATTCAAATATATTATCAAAGCAAAGAAGGCAGTCAAAATGGTTCCGAAATGACATAATTCATTTAAAATATATGACCCCTTTTTTGTTTCAAGAAAAAAAAATTATTCACAGGAGAGGGGGGTGTGAAATGCATACATATTTATACGTGGCCAAACACCAAACAGTTCCACCTTTCTTTGAAAACAAATACCATAGGGAACAACGACGGAGCTATATCGGGGGGGGGGGGGGGAGGGGGGGGGGGGGGGGGGGGGGGGGGGGGGGGGGGGGGGGGTTTGAAGCAACTTGTGAATAATTTTTTTGGAAGGGCTTAGATGAGAACTTTTTAAGCTTTTGGCCCCCCCAAACACTCATATATTCCTTTTTGCCCCCCTGCACATTTGGTCTAGCTCCGCCACTGATAGGGAACAACAACCAAATGAAAAACACCACCACACCCAGCATAATAAGTCCAACCTAACATAGATAAAACCAAGTTGAATCAATTGAGCGTTATAACCGAGAGTGTCTGAAAGCTCCTAACATGCAGAATAGCAAGCAAGCATGCACTATGTGTGTATTGCGCTGGCGGTTGTTTTTCTTGGTCGGTTTTTCAGCAAACTTTTTTTATGTTGGGCGTTTTTTGTATTAAAATATTTCCCAAAATTTTAAGAAATACTCTTTTTTTTTAATTAAAAAAATACTCAGGATTGTGAGCAAACGCACATGGTTCCGGCCCATGTAGGGCTATGTGTATATTGCGTCTGAAATTTTGTCCACTCCATTTTTCAATTGATTTTTTCATTTTTCTTCTTTTTTATATTAAAATTTCTATTTTTTAAGCAAAAATTATTATCTTTTTTGAATTCACAAAAATGTACGCAAAATGTAAAAACATACACGAATTTAAACTTTTGTAAACTTAAAAATTGTTCATGAATAAAGAAAATGTATTCATGACTTCTCAAAAATATGCACGAATTTTATAAATGGTCCCCAATTTAAGAAAACACTTTGTAAATTATAAAAATGTTCACAATTTTGAAGAATTATTTATGAATATGAAAACATATTCACAAATATAATTTCTGTTCAAAAATTATTAAAAAAATATCCATAAATTAAAATATATTCACAAATTCAAATTAAAAATAAAAAGAAATATAAACATAACAGAAAAAGAAAAAATGAAAAAGAAAAGGAAAGATCTGGAAGAGAGAAAAACCGAACATAACCTTTCCAAGACCGGTAGGACTGTCGTACATGGCCAGTACAATAGCACCCGTAGCGGTCCGCGTTTGCTCAAGCGCCTTCATGCCATGGTATGCATGAAATACGAATTGACACAATAACCCTAAGGAGAAAATTGGAATTAGTTCCACGATTGAAGAACGGCTGGGCAATGTGCGCTACCCTCGATTGAAATCACGATGTCGGAGCCCTATACTGACCGCGCGGGGTGTCGCTGCTTGCGCCACCCACGTCAATATGTCTATTTTCTCCACCAACACCCATTTTGACGAACGAGACCACCAGTTATAAGCATTGGTATTAGTTCAGTCTTCGTACCACCCACAACATCAACTATGAATCATTGATGTACATCATACTTGTTGGGAAAAGTTGCATGGAAAACAAAAAAATTCTACGCACACGCAAGATCTATCCATGGAGATGCATAGCTACGAGAGGGGAAGAACATCTACATACCTTGTAGATCGCTAAGCGGAAGCGTTTATCACGCGGTTAATGTAGTCGTACTCTTCGCGATCCGATCACGATCCAACCAATCTAGTGCCGAAGGGACGGCACCTCCTAGTTTAGCACACGTGCGGCTCGATGACGTCTCCTCCTTCTTGATCCAGCAAGCGGGAGAGGAGAAGTAGATGGGATCACAACCAACACGACGGCGTGGTGGTGATGGTGGTGGTGGAGCACCGACAACGCTTCGCTAAGCGTCGCCGGGACGAGGCGGTGGAACTACGGAGTAACGGGAGAGAGAGGGGCGCCAAGGGCTTGGTGTGTCCTCTTGAGGCGCCCCTCCCCTCTATATATAGGTAGAGGGGCGTGGGAAACAGCCCCTCCAAACCCTAGGGCGCAGCTAAGGGGAGAGGACTTGGACTCCAAGTCCAATCATATTCCTACTAGGACTCCTTCCTTTTTTGCCTTCCCTAGCCACATGGGCTTTTGAGGACTTGGTGCGCCTAGCCCAATAAGGCTAGGGCGCCTCCCCGCAGTCCATGATAGCCCTTGGGTCATGGTGGACCCACTTGTGGACTTCCGGACCCCTCCGAAATCCTCTGGAAGCTTCTCGGTACAATACCAAAAAACTGCACCTTTTTTCGGAACCCAAAATATGACTTCTCATATATAAATCTTTACCTCTCGACTATTTTGAGACTCCTCGTGACGTCTGGGATCATCCGAGACTCCAAACAACATTTGGTTATCACTCATCAAATATCCCAATACTACTCTAGCGTCAACGAACGTTAAGCGTGCGACCCTGCGGGTTCAGGAATTATGCAGTCATGACCGAGATACCTCTCCGGTCAATAACCAATAGCGGGACCTGGATGCCCATATTGATTCCTACGTATTCCACGAAGATCTTTTATCGGTTGAACCTTTATGACAACATACGTAATTCCATTTGTCTGTCGCTATATTACTTGCTCGAGATTCGATCGTCGGTATCTCCATACCTAGTTCAACTCGTTACTGGCAAGTCTCTTTACTCGTTCCGTAATACATCATCTCGTAACTAACTCCTTAGTCTCTTTGCTTGCAAGCTTCTTGTGATGCTATATTACCGAGAGGGCCCAGAGATACCTCTCCGATACACGGAGTGACAAATCCCAATCTCGATCCATGCCAACTCAACAGACACCTTCGGAGATACCTGTAGAGCATCTTTATGATCACCCAGTTACGTTGTGACGTTTGATAGCACACAAGGTATTCCTCCGGTATCCGGGAGTTGCATGATCTCATGGTCGAAGGAATATGTATTTGACATTAAGAAAGCACTAGGAATAAACTGAACGATCATATGCTAAGCTAACGTATGGGTCTTGTCCATCACATCATTCTCCTAATGATGTGATCTCGTTATCAAATGACAACTCATGGCTATGGTTAGGAAACTTCAACCATCTTTGATCAACGAGCTAGTCTAGTAGAGGCTCACTAGGGGCACGATATTTGTTTATGTATCCACACATGTATTTAAGTTTTCGGTCAATACAATTCTAGCATGATTAATAAACCTTTATCATGATTAAGAAAATATAATAATAATCATTTTATTATTGCCTGTAGGGCATATTTCCATCAGTCTCCCACTTGCACTAGAGTCAATAATCTAGTTCACATCGTCATGTGATTAACACCCATAGTTCACATCGCCATGTGACTAACACCCAAAGATTTTACTAGAGTCAATAATGTAGTTCACATCGCTATGTGATTAACACCCAAAGTGTTTACTAGAGTGTGATCATGTTTTGCGTGTGAGAGAGGTTTTGGTCAATGGGTCTGCAACATTCAGATCCGTGTGTACTTTGCAAATGTCTATGTCTATAATGCTCTGCATAGAGCTACTCTAGCTAACTGTTCCCACGTTCCATACGTATCCAGATTGAGACTCAGAGTCATCTGGATTAGTGTTAAAGCTTGCATCGACATAACCCTTTACGACAAACCCTTTATCACCTCCATAACCGAGAAACATTTCATTAGTCCTCTTTAGGTACCTAAGGATAATTTTGACCGTTGTCCAGTGATCCACTCCTGGATCACTATTGTACCCCCCTGCCAAACTCATGGAAAGGCACACAACAGGTCTGGTACACAGCATGGCGTATTTTATAGAACCTATGGCTAAGGCATAGAGAATGACTTTCATTCTCTCTCTATCTTCTGCCGATAAGTTCCCGATAAGCAATATCCCCAACATTGCCAATATGTAAGCAACTTCACCGAGGTCTTTCATTGAAAAATTCTTATTCAAGTATCCTTTTATGCTATCCAGAAATTCTATATCATTTCCAATCAACAATATGTCATCCACATATAATATCAGAAATGCTACAGAGCTCCCACTCACTTTCTTGTAAATACAGGCTTCACCGTAAGTCTGTATAAAATCATATGCTTTGATCACCTCATCAAAGCGTATATTCCAATTCCGAGATGCTTGCACCAGTCCATAGATGGATCGCTGGAGCTTGCACACTTTGTTAGCACCCTTAGGATCGACAAAACCTTGTGGTTGCATCATATACAACTCTTAATTAAGAAATCCATTAAGGAATGCAGTTTTGACGTTCATTTGCCAAATTTCATAATCATAAAATGCAGCAATTGCTAACATGATTTGAACAGACTTAAGCATCGCTACGGGTGAGAAAGTCTCATCGTAGTCAACCCCTTGAACTTGTCGAAAACCTTTCGCGACAAGTCGAGCTTTGTAGACAGTGATATTACCATCAGCGTCCTTCTTCCTCTTGAAGATCCATTTATTTTTAATGGCCTGCCGATCATTGGGCAAGTCCACCAAAGTCCACACTTTGTTCTCATACATGGACCCTATCTCAGATTTCATGGCCTCAAGCCATTTGTCAGAATCTGGGCTCATCATAGCTTCTTCATAGTTCGTAGGCTCGCCGTTGTCTAACAACATAACTTCCAGGACAGGATTATCGTACCACTCTGGTGCGGAATGTGTTCTAGTCGACCTACGAGGTTCAGTAGTAACTTGATCCGAAGTTTCATGATCATCATCATTAGCTTCCTCTCTAGTTGGTGTAGGCATCACGGGAATGGTTTTCTCTGATGTGCTACTTTCCAATTCGAGAGAAGGTACAACTACCTCATCAAGTTCTACTTTCCTCCCACTCACTTATTTCGAGAGAAACTCCTTCTCTAGAAAGGACCCATTCTTGGCAAAAAAAATCTTGTCTTCGGATCTCTGGTAGAAGGTATACCCAATGGTCTCTTTAGGGTATCCTCTGAAGACGCACTTCTCCGCTTTGGGTTCGAGCTTATCAGGCTGAAGCTGTTTGACATAAGCATCGCATCCCCAAACTTTAAGAAACGACAACTTAGGTTTCTTGCCAAACCAAAGTTCATACGGTGTCGTCTCAACGGATTTAAACGGTGCCCTATTTAACGTGAATGCGGTTGTCTCTAATGCATAACCCCAAAATGATAAAGGCAAATCGCTAAGAGACATCATAGAACGCACCATATCTAAAAAAGTACGATTACAACGTTCGGACACACCATTACACTGTGGTGTTCTAGGTGGCGTGAGTTGTGAAACAATTCCACATTGTTTTAAATGAAGGCCAAACTCGTAACTCAAATATTCACGTCCACGATCAGATCGTAGATACTTTATTTTCTTGTTACGATGATTCTCTACTTCACTTTGAAATTCTTTGAACTTTTCAAATGTTTCAGATTTGTGTTTCATCAAGTAGATATACCCATATCTACTTGATACGTCTCCAACGTATCTATAATTTTTTATTGTTCCATGCTGCTATATTATCATTCTTGGATGTTTTACAATCATTTTATAGCAACTTTATATCATTTTTTGGGACTAACCTATTGACATAGTGCCTAGTGCCAGTTGTTATTTTTTTGCTTGTTTTTTACTTCGTAGAAAATCAATACCAAACGGAGTCCAAACACAGCGAAACTTTTTGGTGATTTTTTCTGGACCAGAAGACACACGATGGGCCAAGAAAGTACCTGAGGGGGGCTCCGAGGGGAGCACAACCCACCAGGGCGCGCCTGGGGGCCCAGGCGCGCCCAGGTGGGTTGTGCCCACCTCGGCCGCCTCCCGCACCGCCTCTTTGCTCTATAAATACCCTGGACGTCCAAAAACCCTAGGGGAGTCGACGAAAAACAATTCCAGTCGCTGCAAGTTCTAGAAACCACAGATCCAATCTAGACACCATCACAGGGGGGTTCATCATCCTCATTGGTGCCTCTTCGATGATGCGTGAGTAGTTCATTGTAGACCTTCGGGTCCGTAGTTAGTAGCTAGATGGCTTCCTCTCTCTCTTTTGATTCTCAATACAATGGTCTCTTGGAGATCTATTTGATGTAACACTTTTTGCGGTGTGTTTGTTGGGATCCGATGAACTTTGGGTTTATGATCAGATCTATCTTTTTATCCATGAAAGTTATTTGAATCTTTTGATCTCTTATATGCATGATTACTTATAGCCTCGTATTTCTTCTTCGAATCTTTGGTTTAGTTAGGCCGACTAGATCGATTTTTCTTGCCATGGGAAGAGGTGCTTTGTGATGGGTTCGATCTTACGGTGCTCAATCCCAGTGACAGAAAAGGAAATGACACGTATGTATCGTTGCCATTAAGGATAACAAGATGGGGTCTAATTCCTACATGAATAGATCTTGTCTACATCATGTCATCGTTCTTATTGCATTACTCCGTTTCTTCATGAACTTAATACACTAGATGCATGCTGGATAGCGGTCGATGTGTGGAGTAATAGTAGTAGATGCAGGCAGGAGTCGGTCTATTAATCTTGGATGTGATGCCTATATAATGATCATTGCCTGGATATCGTCATGATTATTTGAAGTTCTATCAATTGCCTAACAGTAATTTGTTTACCCACCGTATGCTATTTTTCTCGAGAGAAGCCACTAGTGAAATCTACGGCCCCCGGGTCTATTTTCCCATCATATACTTTCAGATCTACATTGTTATTTGCCTTTTTATTTATTTGCATCTTTTATTTTCAGAACTATATTATCAAAAACCCAAAAATACCTCACTGAATTTTATTTGCTTTTATTTGCATCTATCAATCTATTACAACTTTCTCACGTTCGTTTGCCAATTTCTGGCGCCGCTACCCGAAAGGGATTGACAACCCCTTTTACACGTTGGGTTGCAAGTATTTGTTCTTTGTGTGCAGGTGCCGTTCACGTAGTGTTGCGTGGTTCTCCTACTGGTTCGATAATCTTGGTCTCATCACTGAGGGAAATACCTACAGTAGCTGTGCTGCATCATCCCTTCCTCTTTGGGGAAATACCGACATAGTTCTAGCCGCAATCACTACTCAAATCATCTATAAAGGTTAGAAAATAACGATACCCGTTGCGTGCCTCACCACTTATTGGACTGCATACATCGATATGTATTATTTCCAATAAGTCATTAGCTTGCTTCATTGTTCTGCAGAACGGAGTTTTAGTCATCTTGCCCATGAGGCATGGTTTGCAAGTATCAAATGATTCATAATCAAGTGATTCCAAAAGTCCATACGCATGGAGTTTCTTCATGCGCTTTACACCAATAGGACCTAAATGGCAGTGCCACAAGTATGTTGCACTATCATTATCAACTTTGCATCTTTTGGCATCAAGATTATGAATATATGTATCACTACGATCAAGATTCAATAAACCATTCACATTGGGTGTATGACCATAGAAGGTTTTATTCATATAAACAGAACAACAATTATTCTGACTTAAATGAATAACCATATTGCAATAAACATGATCTAATCTTGTTCATGCTCAACGCAAACACCAAATAACATCTATTCAGGCTCAACACTAATCCCGAAGGTAGAGGGAGTGTGCGATGGTGATCATATCAATCTTGGGAACACTTCCAACACACATCGTCACCTCGCCCTTAGCTAGTCTCCGTTTATTCTGCAACTCCTGTTTTGAGTTACTAATCTTACCAACTGAACCGGTATCAAATACCCAGGGGCTACTACGAGCACCAGTAAGGTACACATCAATAACATGTATATCAAATATACCTTTGTTTACTCTGCCATCCTTCTTATCCCCCAAGTATTTGGGGGCAGTTCCGCTTCCAGTGACCATTTCCTTTGCAGTAGAAGCACTCAGTTTCAGGCTTGGGTCCAGCTTTGGGCTTCTTCATGGGAGCGGCAACTTGCTTGCCATTCTTCTTGAAGTTCCCTTTCTTTCCCTTACCCTTTTTCTTGAAACTAGTGGTCTTGTTAACCATTAATACTTGATGCTCCTTCTTGATTTCTACCTCCGTCGATTTCAGCATCGCGAAGAGTGGGAATCGTTTCCATCATCCCTTGCATATTTATAGGTCATCACGAAGCTCTAGTAGCTTGGTGATAGTGACTGGAGAAATCTCTCAACCACTATCTTATCTGGAAGATTAACTCCCACTTGATTCAAGCGATTGTAGTACCCAGACATTCTGAGTACATGCTCACTGGCTGAGCTATTCTCCTCCATCTTGTAGGCAAAGTACTTGTCAGAGGTCTCATACCTCTCAACACGGGCATGAGCCTGAAATACCAATTTCAGCTCTTGGAACATCTTATATGTTCCATGGCGTTCAAAACGTCTTTGGAGCCCCGATTCTAAACCGTAAAGCATGGCGCACTAAACTATCAAATAGTAATCAGATCGAGCTTGCCAAACATTCATAACATCTGCATCAGCTCCTGCAGTAGGTCTGTCACCTAGTGGTGCATTAAGGACATAATTCTTCTGTGCAGCAATGAGGATAATCCTCAGATCATGGACCCAGTCCGCATTATTGCTACCATCATCTTTCAACTTAGTTTTCTCTAGGAACGTATCAAAAAAAGGGGAAAGCTACATCGCGAGCTATTGAACTACAACATAATTTGCAAAGACATTTCGACTATGTTCATGATAAATCTTAGTTCAATTAATCAAATTACTAATGAACTCCCACTTAAATCAACATCCCTCAAGTTGTCTAAGTGATACATGATCCAAATCAACTAACCCATGTTTGATCATCACGTGAGATGGGGTAGTCATCAATGGTGAACATCTCTATGTTGATCATATCTACTATATGACTCACGTTCGATCTTTCGGTCTCCAGTGTTTCGAGACCATGTCTGTACATGTTAGGCTCGTCAAGTTTAACCCAAGTATTCCGTGTGTGTAAATCTGGCTTACACCCATTGTATGTGAACGCAGAGTCTATCACACCCGATCATCACGAGGTGCTTCGAAACGACGAACTTTAGCAACGGTGCATACTCGGGGAGAACACTTTTATCTTGAAATTTAGTGAAGGGATCATCTTATAATGCTACCGTCGTTCTAAGTAAAATAAGATGCATAAAGGATAAACATCACATGCAATCAAAATATGTGACATGGTATGGCCATCATCATCTTGTGCTTTTGATCTCCATCTCCAAAGCATCGTCATGATCTCCATCGTCACCGACTCGACACCTAGATCTCCATCGTAGCGTCGGGGTCGCCTAGCCAACTATTGCTTCTACAACTATTGCTAACGCATAGCGATAAAGTAAAGCAATTACATGGCGCTTGCATATCATACAATAATTAAGAAACAACCCTAAGGCTCCTGCCGGTTAACGATATTACGAAACATGATCATCTCATATAACAACGTATATCACATCACGTCTTGACCATATCACATCACAACATACCCTGCAAAAACAAGTTAGACGTCCTCTACTTTGTTGGTGCAAGTTTTACGTGGCTGCTACGGGCAACTAGCAAGAACCGTTCTTACCTACGCAAAACCACAACGGTGATTATCAAGTTTGCTGTTTTAACCTTCTTCAAGGACCGGCCGCAGTCAAATTTGATTCAACTAAAGTAGGAGAAACAGGCACCCGCCAGCCACCTTTATGCAAAACAAGTTGCATGTCAGTCGGTGAAACCGGTCTCATATGCGTGGACATGTAAGATTGGTCCCGGCCGCTTCATCCCACAATGCCGCCGAATCAAAATAAGACGTTGGTGGTAAGCAGTATGACCATCACCGCCCACAACTCCTTTGTGTTCTACTCGTGCATATCATCTACGCATAGACCTGGCTCATGATGCCACTGTTGGGGAATGTTGCATGGAAAACAAAAAAAATCTATGCACACGCAAGATCTATCCGTGGATAGGCATAGCTACGAGAGGGGAAGAGCATCTACATACCCTTGTAGATCGCTAAGCGGAAGCGTTTATCACGCGGTTGATGTAGTCGTGCTCTTCGCGATCCGATCACGATCCAACCGATCTAGTGCCGAAGGGACGGCACCTCCGAGTTTAGCACACGTGCGGCTCGATGACGTCTCCTCCTTGATCCAGCAAGCGGGAGAGGAGAAGTAGATGGGATCACAACCCACGCGACGGCGTGGTGGTGATGGTGGTGGTGGAGCACCGACAGCGCTTCGCTAAGCGTCACCGGGACGAGGCGGTGGAACTACGGAGTAACGGGAGAGAGAGGGGCGCCCCTCCCCTCTATATATAGGTGGAAGGGCGTGGGAAGCAGCCCCTCCAAGCCCTAGGGCGCACCTAAGGGGGAGAGGACTTGGACTCCAAGTCCAATCCTATTCCTACTAGGACTCCTTCATTTTTTGTCTTCCCTAGCCACATGGGCTTTTGAGGACTTGGTGCGCTTAGCCCAATAAGGCTAGGGCACCTCCCCGCAGCCCATGATAGCCCTTGGGTCGTGGTGGACCCACTTGTGGACTTCCGGACCCCTCCAGAATCATCCAGAACCTTCTGGAAGCTTCCCGGTATAATACCGAAAAAACTGCACCTTTTTCCGGAACCCAAAATATGACTTCTCATATATAAATCTTTACCTCTCAACCATTCCGAGACTCCCCGTGACGTCCGGGATCATCCGGGACTCTGAACAACATTTGGTTACCACTCATCAAATATCCCAATACCACTCTAGCGTCAACGAACGTTAAGCGTGCGACCCTGCGGGTTCGGGAATTATGTAGTCATGACCGAGACACTTCTCCGGTCAATAACCAATACCGGGACCTGGATGCCCATATTGATTTCTACATATTCCACGAAGATCTTTTATCGGTTGAACCTTTATGACAACATACGTAATTCCCTTTGTTTGTCGGTATGTTACTTGCCCGAGATTCGATCGTCGGTATCTCTATACCTAGTTCAATTTCGTTACTGGCAAGTCTCTTTACCCGTTCCGTAATACATCATCTTGCAACTAACTCCTTAGTCACTTTGCTTGCAAGCTTTTTGATGTGTATTACCGAGAGGGTCCAGAGATACCTCTCCGATACACGGAGTGACAAATCCCAATCTCGATTCACGCCAACTCGACAGACACCTTCGAAGATACCTGTAGAGCATCTTTATGATCACCCAGTTACGTTGTGACGTTTGATAGCACACAAGGTATTCCTCCGGTATCCGGTAGTTGCATGATCTCATGGTCGAAGGAATATGTATTTGACATTAAGAAATCACTAGCAATAAACTGAACGATCATATGCTAAGCTAACGTATGGGTCTTGTCCATCACATCATTCTCCTAATGATGTGATCCCGTTATCAAATGACAACTCATGTCTATGGTTAGAAAACTTTAACCATCTTTGATCAACGAGCTAGTCTAGTAGAGGCTCACTAGGGACACGATATTTGTATATGTATTCACACATGTATTTAAGTTTCCGGTCAATACAATTCTAGCATGAATAATAAACCTTTATCATGATTAAAAAAATATAGTAATACCATTTTATTATTACCTTTAGGGCATATTTTCATCAATACTGTCTTAGCCTTGGCACGCAATTCTGGACATACCCGCCCATAATAGAACAAGAAAAAACAAATTAAGCAACGACGGGCCAGTGCACGGGCGCCCTGCTAGTTTTTTTTTTTCCGTTTTGAGCATCATCAATTTAGTTCCACATAAAATAGACATATTGTTTACAATTTGGGGAAGAATAAAGTCAGGGGGTATTAGAATCCCAGAATTCGGACGAGCTAGAAATAGAAGAGTGTTTATCTAAACTATCGGAACCGAATTAGTTTCTCTGCAACAGAAGCAGTAGTCCAACACTTGCGAAGTCCAAAGCGAGATGAATGCAATCAGCTGACACGGCCACATCAGGACCCATATATTCAGTTTTTTTTTTTTGAGGGGTACCCATATATTCAGCTGATCGGTGCTAGTACTGATGTAGAGAGTGTGGACTGGACCTGACACTGGTTGCGAGACTCTGTCACGGTGAGCATAACTAGCCTTTGCCTCTCTTCTTTCACTGGGTACATAATGTAAGATGATGGATTTATTTGGATACTTTTTTTTTACAAACTTTGGGTACGTATTAGTTTTTCTTAGGGGCGGGTACGTATTAGTTTACTTCAGATTTATTGCTGGAATAAAAGGCCCATCCACGCCTGTGGACCGGTACCTCCTCGTTAATAGGCTTATTGGCCCAGGCGTGCGCGTCCCCCTGGTTGGGCCAACGGACGCAGCCTTCCACTCGTCGGTGAAATAGTCCCGCATCGCTCTCGCACACGGGCAGAGGCGGTTCGCAGATCAATAAAACCAGGGGCAGGAGCAACCTCCAAAGCATACATTTCTCCGCCTCTTGATTAAGATCAAGTGTAGTATCTGTTTTTATCAGTTTAATATCTGATACGTGGATCTTCGGATCCACCCTATGATATTAATAATTTATTTTTTTGTGGGGGAGGGTCCACCACAGCAGCTAGCTGCAGCTGCTGGGGCCCTCAAGCGTTGCCATGGTTTTGCACTATAGCCTTGGACTGGCGCACCCCAACCAAACCAAAGATCAAAAAGATTTATGTACTTGTGATGGAGAATTGTAGTCATCATTGGATTAATTTGGTTACATCTATTCTTCTTAAAAAAGAATATGTTTATTTCCTGCATTAAAAAGGTCAAAGCCTATTGGTAATCCAAAAAGAAAACAATGAGACCACTATTATTCATTATGCGGTGGTCTGGCAGCTACTACTACTAATCTACCATGAACAGGTTTGATTTTGTTGTTTCAGTGCACCAGCTCTTTGCCGAAGAGCCCAGGGTCTGCTTGCTTCACCTCTTACATCATGTTTTGTGAAGTGTGGAAAAGTATGAGATGTTACAAAATCATTTTGGTCAATAGCAACACGATGGCATACTAGATCATGCATTCATTCCTCGTCAAAAAACATAATGTGTATATTTCATGCATAAAAATATCAAATCATATTGTTGATCCAAAAGAAAACACGAGAATAATATTCATCATATGATGGTCTCACAGTTACTACTACTAGTTTATCACGAACAAGTTTGATCTAGTTGTTTCAGTGCACCAGTTCTTTCCCGAAGTTTGGTCCGGCAGTGTGTGTTTATTCGAATGTTTAGTGTATGATGAACTACATTTAGGCTATGGTTAGTCATATGTCAAGTGTGTGATGAGCTATGCGATAAACTTTGAATGTTTATCGCTAATTTAGTTGAATGTCGATGTTTGAATTTTAATTTAGTAATTCACCAAGAAAATAGAGACAGGCCAATAGGGAGCACCCTTGGGTACCATGATAAAATGTTTTCCTCCCTTTTTGTCCAGAGACCCCTGTCAGTGTGGGAGCTAGCAAAAACTGGAGGCAAAAGAATATATATATTCCAACCGAAGCCCTCTCCAAAAATTCCATTCATAGAGTGGTCCAAGGCAGGAGGGAGAGAAGGCAGTGCCCCCTTACTTTAACATAGCTCTGCCAATGCGGCTGATCTGATCGTGAGCTCATGTGAGCCCGGGTGAACAGTAAAATAAGAAAAGAAATAGAAACAATTCAGAAAAAATGAGTTTTTTGTGCTAAAATTTGACAAATGTTTTGATTGCTTGCAAAGTTTCATCACCGGATGATATTCGTAGAAAACGTGGCAAAAAAAAAATCGATGCTCCAAAATGCTTTTGAAAATAACATTTTGGAGCATTGATTTTGTTTTCACTGTCACATTTTCCACTAATGTCATGCGGAGATGAAACTTTGCAGGCAATAAAAACATTTTGCCAATGTTTGGCACAAAAATATTCAGATTTTTTACTGTTCACATGAGCTCAGGATCAAAACAATATTTTCGTTTGCCCATGGAGATCTCTTAGTTCTCCATGGACAAATAAGGTCAAATATGTGTGATGGTACCCATTTGTATGGACATCAGCCAGGAAAAAGTAAATCTAGCAGCGTCACTACGTACCGATAGAGAATCTACCACTCGTTGTTTGATGGAGATTGGTGCCTACTATTTATGAGTAATTTAACAATTAATTTAATTTTTTTGAACACAGTACAGACGCAAGCGCTCATATACACGCGCATACACTCACCCGTATGAACGCACACACGCACACCCTACCCCTAGGAGCACCTCCGAAAGACTGAGCTAGCATACCATCTTGAAATTTACGAAGTCACCATAGGCACCTCGTCGTCGACGGGAACGTCTCCTCCCACTGAATGCGCATCGCCGGAAATCCTGAAATAAATCCAGGAATAAATGCGAGCACCAGAACTTGAACTCTGGTGGGCTGAGGATACCACAGTCTCTCTAACCATCCAACCACAGGTTGGTTCGCAATTAGTGCATGTGTGTTGCTATACACGGAAATACGTGTAAGGCTTTCTTTTTGTATCACCTTTTGTTAGTAGGGGTGGAAAGAGATATGGTTAGATGCATCATGGTGGCTGCTAAGCATATTTCCCTCCAAAACCAGTTGGCTAGCCAACCGTCTAATCTAAAGCGTGTACATTGATCGCACCACCTTGACATAGGTTGACCGTCGTCCTTCGCAGCGTCCCAAGATCCCGTGCAGCGCCCTGTCCAACTGGTAATCTCCCTCCGTGGCACTCGACAATGGCGGTCCGCAGCACCTCAACGTCGCGGTCGACCTTCCAACACCGTTGGCAGCTGCGACCACCTCCTTGCAGCGCCGACAAATCATGTGGTTGAGCGAGCATTGCACTGCAACACCCAGCCACCAGGGAGATCTCACCACAGGCAAGAGCACCATTGCAGCCGTCGGAGACATACACAGTTGCAACACGCAGGGATATTTTAGGGTTAGAGCGTTGTATTGCAACATCGCTGCGGGTGAAATGAATGCTGACAGTGCAACAATGACCTCGCAGCAAAGCGAATCTCTTCACAACACCATCTTGTAGCATGACGACGCCCCCCTAGTCATAGTGCCTGCAGTGACGGCCTCATCGTCATTTCAATTCCCACCTACACATGGATGATGGCTCCCCCGTAGCGCATGCAGTGGACGTGTATGCTGCAACGCAGCATCAGCACAACATTCCATGGAACTCTGTCAGAGAAGCAGCGGGCGGCCGGCTCACCGCGGCAACTAGCCGGCTCGCACCTGAATCTAGTGACGCGGCAACTCCACTGAAGCATCAGTGGTGCACCCAATGGCGTTCCTTCGCGGCATCGTGGCGGCTCCCCGGAAGCACCAGTGGTTCCATCCCCTTCCAACAGGTTGCGGCACAGTCCTGGAGGCTGGAGCAGAAACGGCGGCGGCGCACGACGGAGTACTTTGCAGTATGGTGGTCCTCGCCAGTTGCAACATCGGGTGGTGGGGTGGGTCTCCCTCTTTGTAGTAGTGCAAGAGCGTGCGGCGCGCTAGCATGTACTCCCTCCGTCCGAAAAGGTTTGTCCCTCAAATGGATGTATCTAGCATCAGACAAGTTTGGGACAAGTTTTTTCGGCGGAGGGAGTAGCTCGGTGGCGATGAAAGCTGGCAGTGCTCAATGGTGACGAAGGCTAGGCGGAGAAAAGAGCGAAGGTGCGGATGAGGATGGGGATTTTGAGATGTGTGGGGCCCATGGGTACGTCTCGCTTGATGGACGCGGCTAATTTTTTCCGTGCATCATCCCATGCTCTCTCTCCCAAGAAAAAAGGCAATCATTTTATTTCTTTATAGTTTTTAGATGATTGATATCTATTGACCCAAAATCTTGCTTTTGTATATTTTTGAATTACAGACGACAAGACCTTTAAAACATGACCAATCTTAGGTACATTTGGATCTAGTGCAAATTTCAATCATTTACAGTTCCAGTTGCATAAAAGTGATTCCAATTATTTCACTATTTCAAAACATGGTTCAAACTATTTTTGTACATATTTCAATAATTTCAATGTTTAAACTGATGATTTCAATTTATAAAAATTAAAACATTTCAAGTAAAATACATGTCAGAATATGCGTATTCAGTTTCACATATTAAAAAATAAGTTTCACATATTTCAAAGGTTGGTTCCACATATTGAAAGACAGTCTAGTTCAAACATTTCAAAAAAAAATATTTCACATATTTTTAGAATCTATTTCACGCGTTGAAACAAAATATATATCAGACATTTCTGTTTCACCTATTGCAGCAAAATTTGTTTCATATATTTCGACAGAAATACCACACATTAAAGCAGCATAGTTTCACAAACTACGTGCAGTCGCTCACTGCGTCGGCAGCCTTTGAAGTCAACAATACCGCTTCATTAATATCGGCTCCTGTGCTGCTCCCGAGCGGCACCGGGGCGCCCCAACCTAGAAACCCTCGGCCCCACCTCTCCTCCCCTCCCCCGCCGCCGCCGGCGTGCACCGCCGGGCAAAGCCCGTGCGGTGGCGGCGGTGGTGGGACTGCTCTGGCGGCGGCCGATTTTTCCTTGGCGTCGCAGCTCCGCCGGCGGGCGCGGCCGCTGGTGGATCTGGCGTGGCGAGGCTGCGGTTGGGCGGCAATCCCGGCTAGTTCACGTAGTGGAGGGAGGCTCGCCCCTCTTCGGCGGCACGCCACGGCAGCTACGGTGGCTGGGATCTTCAAGGCTGCGTCTCCGGCGGGTGGCAGCCGTCGTGACAGCGTCATCGGGCTCCTAGGCAACGGTCTGGTGCTCCTGTCGGCTCGTCGGGGCGGGGTGGCGGCCCCCCCTTCCAGCCTTTGGTGACTCCTCCGCGGGCGAGCCGGCTACTGCCGACCTTGGGTGGCCTCTACAACGATGTTGCGGCTGGGGGTCGCCGGATCTGGTCGTCCTGGCCGAGTTCGGCTCGTCGGCGTCTGTCGACGGCGAGGTGGATGGCTCCGGCGTGGTGGTGGCGCCGCCACGGCGCTGGGGGTGTGCGGTTCAACGGATCTACGGATCAGCTGCAGGCTCCCTGCTGGTGCCTGGTTGCATGGGGGTGTGGAGGCCAGTGCTTCGGGTGATAGCCTGCGTGGCTTCTGCCGACGCCGACGATGCGGCGCCCGTGGGCGTCGTTCTTCCTTCCTGAAGGGTCGTCGTGGAGCTCTCTGGCCTTGTCCACCTTCGGGGTTCGTCTTCGGGTGAAAGCCTATGGCCATGTCGTAGGGTCGAGCGACGGCGTCGCTTCCCCCCTTGGGGGCGTTGTCTTGAAGACTTGTTCCCCTCCGCGCTTTCCATGGGCTGGACGTGCACGACATCAAGGTTGGCTGGTGCCCAACCGGTGATGCGAGGTGTTGGCGTTGCGACTTGTGCGGTAACGATGATGGTGGCCCGTGGAGCTGGGTCGCGGCTGGTCCTTCTGAAGTCGGCGGTCCGGTGCGCCAATGGGTGTGCCTATGTTTGCTTCTCGCTGTAACAGAGAAATCGGAGCTGCGCGTGGCGGGCCCCCTACGGCAACGATGACTCCATGAGGGCGGATTCAGCGGACGGTGGTCTTCGGAGGTTGCGATGGACTAGGTCGGTGCGAGGCTTGCAACTTTCTCCCGTGAAGCGCGTCAACAAAATCGGAGCTGCCGGTCTTCGACGTCTCGGCCGACTGTTTGGCTTTGGCCGATGAGGTCCTCGGGTGCCGTTCGTTCGGAGGGGTCTTGACGGGTCGTCAGCGGCGAAGTTGGAGTCGCCTGCTCGGGGAGAGGTGATGACGATGACATTGCAGGCAACCTCGATGGTGTCCTCTCCTCGGCGGTGTGTGTGGTCTTGTGGGTGCCAGGTCGGCTGATGTGCCCTTTCGATGGGCGTATTGTGACGGTTTTCGCCCGGGTTCTTGTTAATTAACCGGGCAACTCTCTTCTGCTTAATCAATTGAAATGGCAAATCTTTTGCCTCGTTTAAAAAAAAGCATAGTTTCACACATGAAACAGAATATGTTTGGCATATTTCAAATATTTATTTCACACATGCATTGAAATAAAAAAAAATCAAATATTGAAAAAAAATATGTTTCATATATTTAAAAAATTTGTTTCACGTATTGAAAAAATATGTTTATATATATATATATATAGTAATATTATTCATCATCTAGGGTGCAGAATAATTTATTGTTCACCCGAGGTAATCTTACAGTCGTTTCATAAATAAATTACATTTGGAATACAAATAGTTACATTCATATTGATTCACTACGTAACATTTGGCATAAGAAAACAAAAATATAGGTCACAAGACCAGAAAAAAAATGCATTTTATGTATATTTTACACTACATTTTTTACATTTATAATTTTACGTAACATAAATATTTTTTATAGTGATTATATATTTTCTTACGTTTTCTTTTTACATATGAAACAAGACAAAATTTACGGAACGTAAAATCACATATTGGAACACAATCTGTTACATATTTTTTTTTAAAAATCACATATTTTAAAATTTTGTTTCACACATTGAAACAAAATCGGGTTCACATATTGAAACATAATTTCAATATAAGAATTCGATAATTCTGATACGTGAAACTTATTTTGTTTTCAATATGTGAAATTGAAGCAGTGAAATTTAAACTAGTTTGAAATGTATCCAGTATCGTGTTCTAAAGGTCGTGTCATCTGGAATTCAAATATATATTTTTTTAAATCAAAATATAACTTTGCTCCAAAAGATATAAGTCATCTTTTTTCCCACTAGTGAACTAATGAACTTTGTGCGCGGATAGATATCACATGCAACGTGCTACTCTCTCTCTCTCTCTCTCTCAATTATTTGAATGTCTGAAACTCGCGATTTCAATTTGTAAAAGTTAAAACATTTAATAACAGATGAGCGATGGATGCTTGACCGGTACACACCGGCACCGTTAGAAACCTCTTTATCGCATCAACCCATATTGCTTTGATCATTGTTATTGCCTGTTTACAGGCAACACTTGGATGTCTGCCCTATGCAACGACAGTGACAAGGCAACACCTTATGAGGCGTCGGCTCAACAACATAGGACTTTTATCTCATTGGCTCGCGGAATGATGAACTTTGGTGCTCCATCTATTGATAGCTAACCATCGATAAGTTCACTGTATTAAAAAAATGTCTCAGGACTAACAACATACTAGTACTCCTGTTAGGCTTTGTCTATACGTACGTATACTGATGTAAAGGGTGGGGCCTGTACCTCTAACACTGGTTGCGGCCTTGCATCTCTTCTTTCACTGGGTGCATACTTTAAGACGATGGATTTATTTGGGTTGTATCTCTGTCCGGAAATACTTATTCAAGATATGGATGTATCTAGACGTATTTTAGTTCTAGATACATCCATTTTTATTCATTTCTTTGATAATTATTTCTGGACAGAGGGAGTACTACACTACAAACTTGATTTATTTGTTTGGGTTCCATTTCTCCCACGCTAGACCAATTAGGATGCGACCTGTTGGTACGTGAAGCTGCAAATCTCCCGTCAGAATTTTTTTTATTTACTTTTTTTAGTGGGAAACTTTTTTTATTTACTGCAACGAACAGCCGTTGGTACCGGAGGCTGCAAATTCCCTAATTCGATACGCCGCCTGTGGACCTCTACCTTGTTAATGGGCTTCTCGGCCCAGGCGTGCGCGTCCCTCTGGTTGGGCGAACGGACGCAGCCTTCGACTCGTGGGTGGAATAGTCCCGCATCGCTCTCGCACCCGCGCAGAGGCGGTTCGCAGAGCAATAAAATCAGGGGCAGGGTGAACCTCCAAATCATACCTTTCTCGGCCTCTTGGCTAAGATCAAGTGTAGTATCTGTTCTTGTCAGTTTAATATCTGATACGTGGATCTTCAGATCCACCCTATGATATTAATTTATTTTTTTATGGGGGAGGGCCCACCACAGCAGCTAGCTGCTGGGGCCCTTAAGCGTCGCCATGGTCTTGCACTATAGCCTTGGACTGACGCACCCCAACCAAATCAAAATCAAATAAATTATGTTCTTGTGAATGAGAATTGTAGTCGGCACTGGATTAATTTGGACACACTTCGATCATGTTTGGCTGAGTTGATTACAAGGTTGCATGTTTTGTCAACAATATATGCACGCAACTGGTAGATCATAAATTCCCATTAAAAAAATATGTTTATTTCCCGCATAAAAAAGATCAAATCTTGTTGCTCATCCAAAAGAAAAAGAGACCATTATTATTCATCATGCGGTGGTCTGGCAGCTACTACTACTACTAGTCTACCACAAACAAGTCTGATCTAGTTGTTTCAGTGCACCAGTTCTTTCCCGAAGAGCCCAGCGATGGCTTGCCCAGGGTCTGCTTGCTTCACCAAGGATTCTCCTACCAAAACCTACATCATCAATGGGGACGTTTATGTAAGTCAATCATGATTCAAGGCGTTCAAACAATCAAAGCAACTAGACAGGCAAAGAAAGACGTCCTTTCGGTAAATGTATCGTTTATATCCCAAGAAATATCACGGCTATTTGATAGTTTCTAGAATATATTTTATAGCCAAAGAAAAAACTGATGCTCATTGAAAGGGAAAAGCATAGCCTTGGAAAAAGTGTCAGACATATATGCAAACAGCAGAGTCAGATAGGGAACAAACGCTAACTGATATTTAACTATTGAGTGATTCAATCTATGTGCACAATTTTTGTTATCACGCAGGAAAAGTTTCATCAATCCAAAAGCAAACAGATAACTTACAGCAGAAACTCCAGCATTCTGTACATAAGCAACATCATCTGGGTTGAACAGCCCTGATTCGCCAACAACCTGAAAACATAAAAGTAGGGAAAAAGATCAGCAAAAAAGCTAAGGACAAGCATTTGAGATAATAAAATTAAATGGCCCTTGCCAGTTCATGGAATTTGTGATCAAAGTCAAAAAATGAAGCGGTTATATGTCTGACTTTGAGGTGCATGCAACATTCAACATCTCGCAACAATGATAGAACTTCAGATAATACCAAACTTTTAACATGTAAAAAAGAATTGTGTAGAGTTCCATGTGTGTAAAATAGTTTGTTCCTGGTTTACTTTTACTCTAAATTTTGTTTTCAAATATGTTAAGATATTAATCCAAGTGACTTAAAGTTTATGGGTTCAACAGACTGAAAAGTACGTCTTTTAAGAACTTTCATGCCGTATGCCAGTTAATTACTGTATGTCTGTAAGAATTCAGTCATGCCTTCCATTTAGAGCACAAATATTAAGGGACTAACTAATGTTTTTCTTCAGTCAAAACACATACATGCATATAAGACTAGAAAAGAAGCCACGCATTAGCATGGGACAGTACCAATATTCCTTTCTCCCTGATGGCATCGCCATGCTTCTCAAGCAACGTCTTCGTGTTCGAAGTATCCACTATAAATGTCTCTGCATCATAAATATTGTTTGATATAATAAGAAAAACGATCCATTCACCAGATAAGGGAAATTCTTAACTCAGAGAAATGCAAATGTGATGTGTCAAAGTTTCGAGCACATGTTTACTCAATTACTAGACAAAGTGAGCACCAGAAGAAGCTTATACCAAGGCTGCGGTTGTTGATGCCAATAAGCTGAACACCATTTATCGCGAGGACACGCTCCATCTCTCTTTCATCATGAACCTAAAATAAAAACAAAAGCTTAGTTTTGTGCAAACAATAAAGATCAAATCACATGCAAGGTGTACCTTCAAGTACAATTTCATAATAATTACTGTTATTTGAGAAACTAAAACATATATCAAACCTCAATAAGAGCGGTCAATCCCAACTCCTTGCATATCCGAAGAAAGTATTTTATGTCGAGATCAGTTAGCACGGCAGCAATTAACAGAACTGCATCAGCACCCATCGCACGCGCATAATAGATCTGCCATTTATCAACGACGAACTCTTTGCACAGAAGGGGGCACTGCATTTACAACAAATATAACTGTATGTTGAGAAAAAATGGTGACCCAGAAAAATCCTCTTCACATTTAACGAACATATATATCTATTTGTCATTACCTTCACTCCTGCTTTGCGCACCTTCTGAAGATTCTCAAAACTTCCCTGTAGAATTAAATACATTTAGCTTGCCCAGCAAATACAACCTCTACCATCCTCAGAAACAGATACTACAATTTTAAACAACGAACCTGGAAGTACTTCTCATCAGTCAAGATGCTCAAGCACGCAGCTCCATGCTTTTCATAAGCTTGAGCAATTTCAACCTACAACATTTTTTTCACTAGTTATTTAACTAATCTTCAAAATTACCAGAGCTGATGGCAGCTATGAATGAGCCTGGAACTCACAGGATCGAAGTTCTCCCTGAGTACACCCCTACTTGGTGATGCCTTCTTGACCTCCGCGATCAACGCTGGCACCCCATTACGCTTGTGGGCTGCTGCCAAAGCACCATAGAAGTCTCTAGTAGGAGGAGCCTTGCCTGCAGACTCAATCACCTCCTCCAGAGGATTTCTGGCAAGCCCCTGTACAAGATCGATAGCACCCATCATATATATAACGCCATACCAACTAACATAAGAAGAAGCGTACACAACAATATGCCATTTGCCATTTCACATTCAAACCAAACAGATTGCAGAACACCCTGTTGCCATTATCATGTAACTTAACTGACTTTCTTAGTATTAAAGTGGATGATTGAAAGTAGCCTCCAATCAGTAACGGGATGTAGAAAATCCGGACTGCACATAGATATACGTGTTATAGGCGGAGAATTGTGCGTTGTTTCATTTAAGGCTATGTGTTTATGTATGGGTTCCACAAAATAAGCGGAATTCATGTTGTGCCCCAGACAGAATACATGTGTATGGAATTCAACCAAGTGCTCCTTTTAAAATTGTGAAATGATTATCGTTGTAGTTAAGCAAGACCAAATCCAGATATAAGTATGACAGGAAGAGCAACACGAACTTTCATAATGCAGAGCAACCTTAACAGGTGACACAAATTGTATCATACCTCGGCTACTTCGATCTCCTTGTCCCAGATGATCTTCTCGAGGATGTTGCGGGGGGCACCCATCTCCGCCTCGATTTCCTCCATGGGGGCGGCGGGGCGGCAGTGGCGGCGGATGCGGATCCCCTGGCAGGCCGCGATGTCGTTGACGGACTTGCCGCTCTCCCACTGCTCCAGCTCCACCGCGTTGAGCATCTCGTCCCGCTCCAGCGCCTCCATGGTGTCCTGAGAAGAGAAAATCGAATCCTGTTAGTATGAGAGACAGCAGATCGAGCCGACAGATTAAAAAAAAACAGAGCGAAGGAGAGCAGAGCACGCACCCTGGGGCCGCAGCGGAGGGGGCGGGCGCGGGCGGCGCCGGGGGCGAGGGCGACGAGCCCCCGCGACGGGAGAGGGGGGCGGACGGCGGGGGAGGGGGAGGCCCTGAGAGCAGGCGAGGCGAGGAGGGCTTGCATCGCGCGCGAGGAGCAGGGGAGGCGGCGGTAGGTGGGGGCTGGCGGGAGTTGGTGGGGGTTGGTCGCCTCGCCGATGTTGGGTTGCTTCGTCGCAGGGGACGGATTCTGGCTTTATAGCGCGGCCGGGGCGGGGGAGGGTGGCGGCGGGGTGCGGAGCGGCAACGGTCCGGGGCGGGTGTCTCCGACGGCGACGGGCTCAAACCGCTGCTATAGTAACTGAAATAGGATGAGGAACAGCACAGCACTATTTCCACGTGCCTGGTCGATCCCACGCGAGACGCGAGCCCGCCGTCCTTTCACGAGCTCGTGTCGCGACCTTGTTTCTTTTTGTCCTCCTTTTCGAAAAAAAAAAAGATTCGATTTAAACCACCGTTTTGTTCCTTCTGTTCCCATGCTCTCTCCTCGACTCACTCACCTATTTGGGGCTTTGCTTCTCCCCGTCGCTCCAACAACCCATTTCCTTCACCGCAAGGCGTAATTTCCATATTCCCTAAAGAAAGTGTAATTTCCATCATCCTATCATTTCCCATTTTTAATGATGATCAACAGAAAAAAAAATCCATAAAACGAATAAATTCCTCAGTAAAATCAGTTATAGGTTGCTACTTTTGATTGTAAATACTAGTTCATTAATTATCGCAAAATTAGAAAAGAAAAATCCGCATTATTCAAGAGCAAGGTCAAAGTTGATTGGGACTTGTAGTCCCTTGTCGGTTGAGCAAGCACGGCATAATAAAGTTTGTGCGTCTGTGTGTTGGGTCTTGCGTATTGCCTGACCAACTATGCGGAAAGTGCTTGATGTTCCGTTAGTGCATCAGAACACCAATCTGTCCTTTCAGGATGGGTTCGTCGATCTGCAAATAGTGCAGCACATAAGTTGGCTAGGAAGGGTTGCTTAAATGAGTTGTATATAAGACTTGGTTCCGGTGTTCACCAGATTGTATTCGAGAAGTCGTAGACTTGGAGATTCCGAGAGTTTCAATACAAGCAACGAATTTCCCCGCTCAAAAAAAAAACACCAATCTATTTACTACCTCTATAAAAATAGAAAGGGTGTAGAATCAAAACTATCTCGAACAGCGAGCCATGCTGATCTGATGGTCTAAATTGCTTCAGTGTTTAGCATCAAATATGTTTTAACGATCTAATTACCCATCACTACCACATGTTATAAACATGTTTGTACTAAATGTCATCTCATGAAATTTGTCACGCAATTAATATTCTGCTAAACATCAACATAGAATTAATATTTACCTTATATCGACATGTAATTAATATTCTATCAAATATCAACTTGTACTTAACATCATACCTAATATCAATGTGTATTACACGTACACGCATTGTTACTAGCGGACAGGTGTAAAAGGATTGTATGATAGGCAAGGTTTAGTTCGGCTTGGATGGCTGGATGCCCATGAGACCATGACACAAAAGAGAACGGAATCTGAAGTAGACAATCATCGTCTAGATGTCATTCGGTTATTTTCCATTTATGTGTGTATTGGTGTTGAGTTTTTTGATAAAAGATGAATTTTATTGACTCGTAATGAAGTAATAAGGCCAAATCTATGATTAAGCGAGAAAAAACACCAAAGTAAACAAATCCGCGGTCGACAAACTACAACAACGACCATACTCGCACCATCCATCTCATGACATCATAAGGACAACGAGGTTCTTTAACAACAACGCATTCAGGAAGAGAGCGACGCTCTATGCCGTTGTCACCGAATTCAACCATCAAAGGACAGAATTTAGGTTTTCACCATGAAAAACTAGTCTGAGCATATCCGAGCAATGCCTTCAACAAGGTAACAATGCATAAACATCGCCATTGCCTGGTATGACCAACTCACGTCAGACCTAGGTTTTCACCTGGAGCTCGAGACTGGGTACTCGAGGAGCACCACCATCAGAGTCAATCATATGTTGTCGCCGTCAGTTTTCCACGATTCTACCTACTGCATGCGATGGACTAAAATCTTCGTGATGATCTTTCTGTGGCCATCGCAATCCGCAGCGAGGCTGCCGTCGCAGGCCAAAGTGGTCACCATATGGACCAACACCGACAGCGCATCACATCAGCGTTGATTGTCACCTCGCCGAAGAGAGCTCTGCCCAAGCCCATCGACCGAGGGGCAGACTGTAGGAGATATGCCCTAGAGGCAATAATAAATGTTATTGATTATCTCCCTGTTCATAATTAGGTTTATGTTCCATGCTATAACTGCTATGGTTCTCGAGTCTGCAAATAAAACGAGGCTCGGAGGAAGACTCATATGCACGTGTGGAATAATAAACGGTAATATGTATTCCTAGTCTGGCCTCTAAGACTAGCTCAAGTATTGCATGATGGTTCTGTTTTCCTGATCATGGGCATGTCTATGCCAGCAATTTTGAGGGCACAGTGTTAGAAGAACATTTGTGTTGAATCGACCCAAATTGATGTTATGCTATGAGTTACATTCGTCACATATTAATGGTTAATAACACAGAGATGGTTAATGTTTGCAAAATTCCTTAGACCATGAGAGTGTCGAGTTTCTTCATACTTGCTTCATGAACTTTGGGGTTTGTTAAACGTCATCCGTAAATGGGTGGCTATTACGACGGCTTACGGGTTCATGGAAAAGTGTGTCAAGTAACTTGATAGCTCGAGATTGGGATTTGCTCCTCCGACGATGGAGAGATATCTCTGGGCCCTCTCGGTGTTACGGTATCCATCATCGTCTGGCCAGACACTTTGTGATTTGATCTCAGGGATGCCGGAACACGGTAACGAGAAAAGAGAACAATACCGGTAACGAGGTAACTGGCATAGTGGACAAGTTGTTGATCCACGGAAATGCCTACATGTCTAACCTCGGGTATTTGTAACATATCGTGAAGCAACAGGAATAGCACACGGCAACTGGAGGTTCACTCGAATATTCATTCGTGTGGGTATAGGGGTCAATATGGGTGTCCACGGCTCCGATGTTGATCATTGATCGGAAGGTGTTCCGTGTCATGTCTATACTTCACCAAACCTATAGGGTCACACGCTTAAGGGTCATCTATCTGCTGAATACTAGACAGGGAGTCTGAGAGAAAATCACCGAAAAGTTTCGGAGACAACGGAAGAGTTCCGGAGAGAGAACACTGAAAAAGTTTCGGTAAAACCGAAAAGTTGTTTCGGATAAAACCATTGATCCAAAAAGGTTTCGGCAAGCACCGGGAATGTTTTGGAGGTTGCCAGATTGGTCTGTTAATTTCTGGAATTTTTCTGGAGAAAAAACCGAAAAAAAAAGTTTCGGAGCTGCCGGAGTTGTTTACCGGGTAAACAAAGATGGTTTTAAATTAAACCACCATACTGGAAATGTTCCAGAGCGTGTCCAGATAATTTTAGAGGGTGTCGGAAATGTTCTGGGACCTTTCGGAATTTTCAGAAATAATAGTCGCGGAAAACATCTTGTCCCAGCGTGAGGGGACAAGATCCCACGGATCGTGGGGGCTGTTTTTGGGCTGTTTTTGGGGGGCCCCCTTTGGGAGCAGCCCCCTTGTGGCTGGACAAAATATTGGGGGGGGCCCCCATGGTGGGGGGCAGCCCCCACAAATGGTGGAGAGTGTTGGGAGGAAGGTGGGGCCCCATGGGGGAACACCATGGACAAGGGAACATGTTTTTCCCTTGTTTGGTGGGAACATGTTCTCCTTGTTTTGTGGGAACATGTTTTCCCCATGTTTAGTGGGCTGAATTTTCAGCCCCCTCCACCCCTTCCACCACTATATAAGGAGGAGGAGAGGTGCTCTCCAACTCTCTCACACAAGCCATGCATGATCTGGCATTCTCTCTCCCTCCCACGAAATAGTTTCGTAGTGCCGAAAGGCTGTCTGGGTTCCGGTGGGAACTAGTTCTGGACGGCGAAGCCCTGCCGGATAGATGGCACCGTATGTGTGCAACCCCGTAGAGAGGTCGTAGTTTCGTCCTTTTGCCCGAGGGGCTGTTCGAGTGTCCTCCCGAAGGGCTGTCCGAGTGACGGTCCAAGTTCTGTGAGTCCTCCCGAAGGGCTGTCCACGACACCGTCCGGGGGACTGTCCGACCGCCTCCCGGAGGGCTGTCCGAGTGGCGGATGAGGGAGTACATCCTCGCGGTTGGGAGGTTGTAAATCCTAGCTGCGGGGATCTGCACCGACGATCGTCATCGACTCTACTTCCGCTGCGCTACGAGTCGGTAACGAAAATGATCAAACCTTGTATGCAGTCTCCATAGTGGTCCTGGGCTGGTGCGTAGGTCGGAAATTTTTTGTTTTCTACTGCGTTCCCCAACAGTGGCATCAAGAGCCGTGCTATGCGTAGATGCAGGTTGCGATCTAGAATACATAGTGATGTATGGGTGTTGCACAATATAATTAGGTAGTAGATGAGTTCTATTACTGAAAATTATTTGTGCGGGTAGCAGATGAAATCTGTTACCCGATATTCTTGTTGCTTCCCTGGAATTTGCATATTTCTGATCTTGATAACAGCATGGTGGAGTTTCAAAGTTCTGGCAATCCGCGATCCTGATTGATCAACGAAGTGCTAACAGTTCATTGAATTCCACCGTAGTTAAAAGGAAAGATGAAATTTCGCAGACAAAAGGGCAATGCAGATATGATCTGCACGGGGGTCATGCGTATGACGAAGTTTAGTATGGGGCTCGAGATTTTATTATCTCGGTTTTCATACAGCCTGGAAAGTTAATCTAGCGACTTGAATTATCATACTTGATGATGGACGTTGGTAGCTTCGGTTTGTTTCGAAACCTTAGAAGCCACGAAAAACTAGTTTTTTTTTGCATGAACCAATTAGAGGCGTCTAACTTGGTTTTGCAGGAGGGTTTACATGTGCATGTGATGTGGTATAGCGGTGCTCATAATAATTTGATTATGTATGAGATGACTATATAATGTAAATTGATTAACATGACCTGCGTGTCATGATTCGGCATGATGGCTGGAGCCATATGATTGCACTTTAAATGACCTGTGTGTCAACCTTGTGTAATGCATTATTTTATTTGCTATAGAGATAGCAATATTATCTGCTGCATCGACAAGGTGGTGGCAATCTTCGCGAAGGTGATCACCGACGTGAATGCCGAAGATGAAGGAATACAAGACTTCTCCGTCAGAAAGGGCTATACCATATCATGCTATTATGAATTGCCTGAGATGTTTATCCCTTATGTTGCACCCTTCTTGATTGCGCGGTAGTCGCTTTTATTAGGGTGATCTCTCACAAAAATATCAAGTAGTTAATGTTCTCCCAAGTGTAGCACCGTCACGGCACCTAACTTTTCGGGGTATCACATGCTAACATGGGTACGAACGATTAGGGATGTGTGAGGCGGGTGAGTTGAGACCTCGCAGCGAGATCACTTGGTTGTCTTGACGTTCAGGCATGAAAGTCATGAGCTCGGAACACACGCATCGAAAGATGAACAAGAGTCACATAGAGATGTGATTGGCAAGTTTGCCTACCGATTGAGATTTTCGTCATCAGTGATGCTACCATCAATGGCGTTGAATTGAAATGCGGATCTTGAATCACTCACAATCAATTATGAGAGATATTGATTTGAGTGGGAGCGCACTGTAGAATTAATTCTTTTAATTCTCAGTGCAATTAATTTTGAACACTGTCTAAGTGTGATTTGCATAATAGTTGTAGAATAATGGCTCGCATTTCCACCTTCCCTATTAAAATTGAATAGCTGTTAAATATCTGGTTAAAACTTTACGGTTGGTAACGTAATGTGAGGATTATCCTCAAGAGTGCCGAGAAGGACTTTGTCCTATTGCATACTTTCGGTATTCTCTCGCTTATGCTATGGATCATGTGACTCTCGTCCGTTGATCCAAAAGCTAGAATTCCATTTCAGTCAAGCGCAATATGTTTGTTTCCATGAGACCCAAACTTCGAAAGTTTGGATAGTTATGTGATATTCATGGAATCTGAAAATTATTTTCAGAGACAGTCAAAGGCTAAAAGATATGAGATATCCAAAGCAATGTTTGTTTGCAAACTATTAGTAAAGGAGTTTACTATGCATTAGACTGATAAGAGAGGGATCCAGAAGAACGCCTGTCATATGATGAAAGGTGAATAAAACAACAACTTAAAGAGAAAGGAAGTGTCCGAAGGGTGTTAGTAAGACTTTCACGCCTAGGAAGTCCGGGGCTAACGCCACTCTTAAGTTCGGTGCTTTTTCTGAGAGTAGGAGAAATACTGAAAGTTAAACTGTTAGAAGTATAAAGGCAGAAAGAAAGGAGACTGGAATATCCAGCTCATGTATGAATGTCATACAAGTTTTTGATGTATAGAAGGCTGGTCAAAGATATAGTCCTTGGGAATTATGATTAAATTGTTAATCACTGATTCTTGGGTACTGTGAGTTAATCACAAAGATACCCGCTCGATTGCTTTCTATTGCAACTCGATGTAAGAACTACTATGGCCTGAAAGACTAGCCAGAAATGAGTTTTAGGTATACACAGGGAACATAGTAAATGTTACTATACCTTCCATCGGTGTATTACCGTCTGTATTTATTTTTATAATTCGTTTGGAGTTTCACAAACTCTAGCCCATTGCATAAGGTATCTTGCAAGAAGGTCGTTTATAAGAGAACTTTTGATGTTCGATGTTATGAATAACATAAGGGCCATACTTTCATTATGAATGAGATGTATGTTATGAATATTGATAATAATTTACCTCTGGGTTTACTTTCATAATTCATTTTAGAGTTCCATACACTCTAGCCCATTGCACAATGTTTGTTGCAAAAGAGTTGTTCATAAAAACAACAACTGTTGTTCAGTATTATGAATAACATGAAGGGCCAAGCTTCCATCCTAGATGGGATGTATGTTATGAATATTGATGGTAATATGATACATCCATAACACTGACGCTAAATGTCGCAAGACTAAAAGAATACCACACAAGTGTGGCACTGCATTTGGTCACATTGGAGAAACCCGCATGGATAAATTCCATTATGATGGATTTTGAAGTCGTTTGATTTTGAATCATCTGACACTTGCAACTTTCCTCCGAAAAGAGAAGTGACTGAAATACCGTTCACAGGCCATAAGGAACGGACAACAAACTTATTGGTCATCATACATTTGATGTGTGTAGTCCGATAAAGGTTGTTGCAAGTAGTGGATTTATCTATCTTCAGAAATGACTCAAGTAGATATGTGGATATTTACTTGATGAGACGTAAGTCTGGATCTTTTGAAATCATTCGAAAGGTTTTCAAATATGAAGTAGAAGTTATTGTAACAAGAAAATTATGTTTCTACAATTCGATTGCAGAAAGAAATATTTGAGTTACAAGTTTAGCGAATGTCTGATGAGTTGTGAAAGGGGTTTCATAACTTGCACCTCCTGGAACACCACTGCAAGTGGAAAGTCCGTGAAGATGTAATCGAACCATTTATGACATGGTAAGATCAAAGATGACATAAATAAATTTGCCATTATCCCTTTTAAAAGGTGATGCTTTAGAGACTGCGGCTTTTACACTGAAAAGAGCTCCATCAGGTCTGTTGAAATGACACCATGGTATGGTACGCCCAACCATGTTATATCTTTTCTTAACATTTGGAATATGGGGCTTGTGTAAAAGGTTACAAACCTATTCCAAATCAGACAAGTGCTACTTTGTAGGTTATCCCAAGTCATTGGGTATTCCCCCACCACTATACCGAGGCAAAAGTTTTTGCCACAAAATGGTATGCTTTTTGAAGAAAATGGTTCTTTGAAAAAGGTGAGTGGGAGAATAGTGCAACTCGACGAGATAAACAGTATCTTCGCCATCAGATCAAAGGAAAGAGACCTTGGAAGTAATTCCGGAGTTTCCTACTGCGACTAATACGGAAGTCTCTACAATAAAATGTATGGACTTCGGTCAAACTTGCAGCTGAACCACGTAGGCAAGGCTCGTGCAAACCTCTCAGGTGCGCAAACGAGATATTGTTGTTAGACAACAGTATACCTATGATACACAAGAAAGCGTTGATGGGCCCTAACTCCGGAATTGGCTAAATGCCAATACAATCCGAGATAGTTTCCATATAAGTGATTCAAGATTAAAACCTTGATACACCTTTCGGAAGACTTAGAGTCTGACGAATATTTATGGAACTATAACTGATATGAATAAAAATGTTTTATCCATAAAGCTCGACTTGTTGCAATATACAAGTTCAAGGAGTTGACTACGATGAGGTTGCTTCATCGTAGCGATGCTTAAATTCGGTTCGGGTTGAACTAGCAATTAATACATATTTCATATCATGAGATATAAAACAATGGATGACAAAAGGATTTCCATCTGATGGAAATGAAACCAAGGACCTGCATGTGTTACAGTCCAAGGTATTTTGTCAATCCAGAGGATGCTAGAAAGGGTGCAAACTTCAGAGTTCCAGCGATGGACAGAAGAGAGCAAAGTGGAGTTGGAATCTTTGTGTTTTGATGAAATGGTCAAAGGAGTTTTGACTTCATCAATGGATAACGAAGATGCTTGTAATTCAAGAAAGTAAGTGGGAGCCTAATAACATTTCTAAAAACCTTGTGTGCTTGACACATTGTTAATTGGAAATAAAATTCTTGACACGAATTAGGACTTCATTTGAAAATAGTTTTTTGATGAAGTGCTTGGGCTAAATAGCCTTAATATTAGGCATGATGATCTATGAAGATAGATTTACCTAATGGGGCTAAGCAATAAATACATATTGACAAGATGCTAAAACTTTTTAGCATTTAAAACGCCAAGGAGTGATTCTTGCCTAAGTCACATGGAAAGAGTTTTTGCAAGACTCGGTGTCCCAAAAACACTGATGAGCAAAATACATGATGGGGATTCCACACACTCTTGTGTTTGGATTAATCATGTATTCCATGGTATGTATAACAACCAGATATGTCCAATACTCCCAAAGTTGTTGCGAGTATAGATACCAAAGTGATCAAAAGTATTGATCAAGGGACAACAGTGAAAAAGGGTCATTGAGTACTATAGTAGCACTGATGACAAGTTTTCTCGCAAGTAGAGATCATGAAGAGTTCGTTGTAAAAGGTTACATCGATACAGTCTTCATCATTTCTCCATGCGATTTTCGATTTAAATTGACGGTTTTGTGTAACACACAATATGGTGGCACAGTTAGTTGGAATTTGTTCAAACAAGTTACTGTGGCGAATTCTATAACAGAGGCAAAGTATGTTGCCGCTTTTAAAGCGACAAAGAAGATGTTGAATCATATAGTTCATTCATGAACTTAGTATGGTTCCCAGATGGCTTTTGTCAATGGGACACTACTGCAAGTAGTTGCTCCATAACTCAGTCTGAGGAATCCAGGTTCGACCTGTGATTCGCATACATATCAAGCCAAGTCCACACAAAATATGACTTTTGTGAAAGCGTGAAAACGCGAGGATATGCAAAGATACACACGGAGCTGAAGTCGTCAGATCCGTTGAACATTCAGGCTATACCACAAGCGAAGCATATTTACACCGGTGTGCCACAGGTGTAAAGTGCATTAGCATTAACTAGATTATTGACTCTAGTGCAAGTGGGAGTCTGTAGGAGATATGCCCTAGAGGCAATAATAAATGTTATTGATTATCTCCCTGTTCATAATTAGGTTTATGTTCCATGCTATAACTGCTATGGTTCTCGAGTCTGCAAATAAAACGAGGCTCGGAGGAAGACTCATATGCACGTGTGGAATAATAAACGGTAATATGTATTCCTAGTCTGGCCTTTAAGACTAGCTCAAGTATTGCATGATGGTTTTGTTTTCCTGATCATGGGCATGTCTATGCCAGCAATTTTGAGGGCACAGTGTTAGAAGAACATTTGTGTTGAATCGACCCAAATTGATGTTATGCTATGAGTTACATTCGTCACATATTAATGGTTAATAACACAGAGATGGTTAATGTTTGCAAAATTCCTTAGACCATGAGAGTGTCGAGTTTCTTCATACTTGCTTCATGAACTTTGGGGTTTGTTAAACGTCATCCGTAAATGGGTGGCTATTACGGCGGCTTACGGGTTCATGGAAAAGTGTGTCAAGTAACTTGATAGCTCGAGATTGGGATTTGCTCCTCCGACGATGGAGAGATATCTCTGGGCCCTCTCGGTGTTACGGTATCCATCATCGTCTGGCCAGACACTTTGTGATTTGATCACAGGGATGCCGGAACACGGTAACGAGAAAAGAGAACAATACCGGTAACGAGGTAACTAGCATAGTGGACAAGTTGTTGATCCACGGAAATGCCTACATGTCTAACCTCGGGTATTTGTAACATATCGTGAAGCAACAGGAATAGCACACGGCAACTGGAGGTTCACTCGAATATTCATTCGTGTGGGTATAGGGGTCAATATGGGTGTCCACGGCTCCGATGTTGATCATTGATCGGAAGGTGTTCCGTGTCATGTCTATACTTCACCGAACCTATAGGGTCACACGCTTAAGGGTCATCTATCTGCTGAATACTAGACAGGGAGTCTGAGAGAAAATCACCGAAAAGTTTCGGAGACAACGGAAGAGTTCCGGAGAGAGAACACTGAAAAAGTTTCGGTAAAACCGAAAAGTTGTTTCGGATAAAACCATTGATCCAAAAAGGTTTCGGCAAGCACCGGAAATGTTTTGGAGGTTGCCAGATTGGTCTGGTAATTTCTGGAATTTTTCTGGAGAAAAAACCGAAAAAAAAGTTTCGGAGCTGCCGGAGTTGTTTACCGGGTAAACAAAGATGGTTTTAAATTAAACCACCATACAGAAAATGTTCCAGAGCGTGTCCAGATAATTTTAGAGGGTGTCGGAAATGTTCTGGGACCTTTCGGAATTTTCAGAAATAATAGTCGCGGAAAACATCTTGTCCCAGCGTGAGGGGACAAGATCCCACGGATCGTGGGGGCTGTTTTTGGGCTGTTTTTGGGGGGGCCCCCTTTGGGAGCAGCCCCCTTGTGGCTGGACAAAATGTTGGGGGGGGGGCCCCATGGTGGGGGGCAGCCCCCACAAATGGTGGAGAGTGTTGGGAGGAAGGTGGGGCCCCATGGGGGAACACCATGGACAAGGGAACATGTTTTTTCCTTGTTTGGTGGAAACATGTTCTCCTTGTTTTGTGGGAACATGTTTTCCCCATGTTTAGTGGGCTGAATTTTCAGCCCCCTCCACCCCTTCCACCACTATATAAGGAGGAGGAGAGGTGCTCTCCAACTCCACTCCAACTCTCTCACAGAAGCCATGCATGATCTGGCATTCTCTCTCCCTCCCACGAAATAGTTTCGTAGTGCCGAAAGGCTGTCTGGGTTCCGGTGGGAACTAGTTCTGGACGGCGAAGCCCTGCCGGATAGATGGCACCGTATGTGTGCAACCCTGTAGAGAGGTCGTAGTTTCGTCCTTTTGCCCGAGGGGCTGTTCGAGTGTCCTCCCGAAGGGCTGTCCGAGTGACGGTCCGAGTTCTGTGAGTCCTCCCGAAGGGCTGTCCACGACACCGTCCGGGGGACTGTCCGACCGTCTCCCGGAGGGCTGTCCGAGTGGCGGATGAGGGAGTACATCCTCGCGGTTGGGAGGTTGTAAATCCTAGCTGCGGGGATCTGCACCGACGATCGTCATCGACTCTACTTCCGCTGCTCTACGAGTCGGTAACGAAAATGATCAAACCTTGTATGCAGTCTCCATAGTGGTCCTGGGCTGGTGCGTAGGTCGGAAATTTTTTGTTTTCTACTGCGTTCCCCAACACAGACATGACCGAAATAGAGTCTGTCTAGATATCGCATGTCGTGAGTTGGTCACCCCGCTCGCCTACATTGTTCCTGTCTATGGGTCAGGCTCAGCATAGCTATGAGATGCACGCTTGTCCCCGCGAGCAGCACATGCACGCAGTGCGCAATTTTTTCCTTTTGCTCTTTTTCGTTTTCTTCTTTGTCCCGTGGCGTATTAAAAAGGCGCTCATTATATAAATAAAAAATATTCCTCATGTAATCCTAGAATATTTATTACTCCCTTTGATCCAAAATAAGTGTCGCAATTTTGAACTAAGCTTAGTTTAAAACGGTGACACTTATTATGGATCGAATGGCGTATGTATTAAAAATATTCGTGGTGAATTAGAAATCTTTATCATGTACTTAAAATGTTCATTGTGTTTTTTTAAATAGCTCATGGTGTCATTACAAAAAAATGACGTGTATTTGAAAAATGTTTAATATGTGCCTACAAATTGTCCACCTTGTATTTAAAAGATTGACGTGCATTTAACAAATACTCAACATGTACTAAAAAAATGTTCAGCGTGCATCTCAAAATGGTTTACGATGTTTTTAGAAAATATTAACATGCATATAATGATTGTTTAAAAATAGTCAACACACATTTAAAAAAAAATTCAACATATATTAAAAAATGCTCAGTGTGTATTATAAAAATGATCAATGTGTATTCGAAATATGTTTAACATGTACTGAAAAAGCTCAACATGTATTTGGAAATAAATGAAAACTGAAAAATGACCATACAATGCAAAAAATAGTCATGCAATTCTAAAAAGAATGTTCAAGTGCGACTTGCTTCAGAGTTCTCTCAGAGTAAAATAATACTCCCTCCGTTCCTAAATATTTGTCTTTTTAGAGATTTCAAATGGACTACCACATACGGATGTATATAGACATATTTTAGAGTGTAGATTCACTCATTTTGCTCCGTATGTAGTCACTTGTTGACATTTCTAGAAAGACCAATATTTAGGAACGGAGGGAGTAGACATGAATACCTGGTTGTCGTTCCCAGGGAAGGCATCCTGGAGCAAAGGCAGCGCGACTCGCTGAAGGGACGAGAAAGCTGGGCTGGCCCACAAGCGCGGGAGGGCACAGCCTCTTTTTCCTACTTCTTTTTACATTATATATATATTTCTTATTTTTTTACTTTTGTTCATACTTAAAATATTCTAAATATATATGTTAAAAAAATCTTCAAATTTCTTTTGAAAAATATTGAACAACAATTTGAAAAATATTGAATAAGTATTTGAAATGTTGAACTTGTATTTGAAAAAATTATTGATCATGTATATAAAAAATGTTAACCAGGAATTTGAAAAAAAAATGTTGAATAAGTATTTGAAACATGTTAATGAAGCATTTGAGAAATGTTAAATGTGTATATAAAAATGTTGACCATGTATTAAAAATTATTAATTTTTTGATCATGTGTATAAAAATGTTGATAACGCATTTAAAAAAAATGTTGAACAAGTGTTTGAAAAATGTTAATCAAGCGTTTGGAAATGTTAAATGTGTATAGAAAAAATGCTGACAATGTATTAAAAAATGATGAATTCTTTTTTATCATGTAGATAAAAATGTTAATCAAGCATTTGAAAAAATTGTTGAATAAGTATTTGAAAAATGGCGATCAAGCATTTGAAAAATGTTAAATATGTGTAGAGAAAATGTTGACCATGTATTTAAAAACGATGAAATTTTCTGATCATGTATATAAAATTGTTAATCAAGCATTTGAAAAATATTAAAATGTATACAGAAAAAAATGTTGACCATGTATTAAAAAATGTTAAATTTGTATTGTAAAAGTGTTAAACGTGTCTTACAAAAGTGTAGTTGACATATACAAAAAATGTAGAATGAAAACAAAGAAACGAAGAAACCAAACAATGAAAACCAAAAAAGAAACAAAATAAACAAAAGAAAAGAAACCAAAGAAACAAATGCAAAAAGAATGGAAAAATGATGAAGAAAAAAGAAAAGAAAGAAAACCTAGACGGAAAAAAGGAAAAAACCGGGGATCGCTCCCTTTTACTTAACACGAACTACATACGTACTATATAGGATGGCGAGGTGCCTAGTAGCGCTGTCATTCTTCGCTGCGACCAGGGGATCGATCCCTCGTGCTCCGCTTTTCCTTCTCTTTTTATTTAATAGTGAGCGAAAATGGGCCGGTCCAGTAACGACCACGACCGCGAATATCTCGACGCGAGACTTTCTATGGAATCGCTAAAAGAGATAAATAGTCGCCGTGCTCCAAGGAATGTTTCGTTCACTACCAGACAGGGGGAGGCTTAGTTAGGGCCGAACTAGGCCATGGCCTGCCCAGGTTTTTTTGCATTTCTTTCTTTACCTATGCTTTGGGACCTAGCCCAGCCCATCACCTGCAGATCTCTCCTTTGGGCTGGCTCACCCAGGTTTTCCTTTCAAGCCCCGCCACTGCTACCAGAAGGCCCCCATGTGAATGTTTTTGTCATCGCGTAATGTCTGCAAATATGGCATGGGACAGGCTGGTGTTACACTGACTGAATTGGCCAAAAAGAATGCCAGGCTTTATTTTGTAAATTTTCCATGAAAAAGCAAACAAAAACACACACACACGCAAAAAGAAAGTTGTGAAAAATTCACATTAAAAATAAAATTGCCATGGAAAGTTCAAATAGTTGGCAAAGGTGTAAAAATAATTACCATGGTTTGTTCAAAAAATTGTCGTGGTATGAGCAATAAATGTGCATTCAATAAAACTTGCCATGAACCCAAAATAAAATAAAATTGCCATGGTCCAACATTTTCTTTGCGATGATAGCGCACAAAAGGGAATTTATCAAGGATTTTTCAATAAAATTGCCATGGCATGTACAATAAATTTGCCATGCTCCCAAATTTTTGCATATACATGAGAGAAATGTGATGCTACTGCATGAAAAAACCTTGCATAAAAAAATTGCCTTGTACAGTGGCAGAATATGAGATAGAAAAGACCTTATGGATCGTGTCAAACTTGGAAAAATGAATCGTGGCAAAATATGGATCAAAACTACTTGAATCATGGATATTCTATATATGAAGGCAAGATGTACTACCTAAATCATGGCAAATGTTATTTGCATGGCTGATTTGAGGAAAAGCCGTAGTATCGGCAAGAAAGGAGCTAAATTGCAATGGTCAAGATCGATTTTTTTGCCAGTTAAATTGCCGTGCTATGTTCAACTCATTTGTTGTGGTTAGGATATTGAAAAAAAAACTAAATAAGAGTTGCCATGTGAGCATTAATAAATTTTCTAAAATCCATGTTTGGCAAAAAAATGTTTTGAAATTGTCGTATGACCATAAGAAACAATTTTCAAAATTTGCCGGGTGTGTAGAACAAAATTCCTATAGTTATCCTATGAACACTAATAGATTTTCGGAAGATTGCCATGTTTTGAAAAAATAAATGTTTGGGAAATGTCATGTGACCATAAGAAACCATTTTCAAAAAATTGCCATGTGCAGAGAACATAATTCCTAGAGTTGCCATGTGAGTATTAATTGTTTTTCTAAAATTTGCCATGGTCCATAAAATTAATTTGCCATGGTCCAAAATAAATCAAATCAATTGCCATGATGACAAATTTACCTAGTAGAGCCTTGCCATGCACATTTTTGTGTGTGAGAATGCCATGTACCTATAATAACTTAATATAAGAAAATGCCACCCCCTTGGACTAGACACTTCTGTCAAAAAGCAACCGTTGGTACAGTAGTAGATTGCCATGTTGTAGAATTAGTATATTTTCGATGCCATAGAACATTTTGTTCTTAGAAATGTGGCGAACTAAAATACAAAACATTTTAAAGAAATTTGCCATGTTATAGATAACAATTTGAGGAAAAATAAAATTTTCAAAAAATAGTATGGCAAATCAACTAATGTTCAACAATTTGCCATGTTCTACATAATGTCATGTACAACATTTTAAATCAAATTTGCCATGTTCTCCTCCATGTCCACCCACGATATTGTTGGGAAACGTTGCATGAAAAATAAAAAAAATTATACGCACACGCAAGATCTATCCATGGATATGCATAGCTACGAGAGGGGAAGACCATCTACATACCCTCGTAGATCGCTAAGCGGAAGCGTTTATCAACGCGGTTGATGTAGTCGTACAACTTCACGATCCGTTCCGATCAAGCACCGGACGCACGGCACCTCCGCGTTCAGCACACGTTCAGCTCGATGACGTCCTCGCCTTCTCGATCCAGCAAGAGGGACGAAGTAGTAGATGAGTTCCGGCAGCACGACGGCGTGATGACGGTGGTGGTGAAACTATTTCCGCAGAGCTTCGCTAAGCACAACGAATTTAGGGCAGAGGATGAACTAGAGGGAGAGGGGGCGCCGGCACACGGCTTGGTGGATCGTGGTGTGTGGCGCCCCCTTCCCTCCGCTCATATATATAGGTGGAGGGGGAGGGGAGGCAGCCCTAGGCGCGTCCCAAGGCACTACAAGAAATATGTCAACTTGCGACCATCACTATTGGTCGCTGAATGGTCATTGTTTTTCATTTGCGACCTTTTTATGACCAAAAACAATTGGTCAAAAGCTGACCGTCTTTAATGAAATTTAGCGACCTTCTTTGTGATAAGGTCGTAGAAGGCAACGACCAAAACAAAAGGTCGTAGAAGGTCGTTGGTCCTACCACCTTTTGTTTTGGTCGCTGGTTGTCTGCCCAGGCCACGTCGGATCCAACGTGGTAAGCTGACGTGGCAAAATTGCGACCAATTGAATTGATCGTTGATAAGAATCAGCCCGGTCCAATTCGGTGTCTATATGGGCCAAGCCCATTAATTCAGCCTATTTATTGTTTTTTCTGTGAATTTTTGGTCGGCTTCACGGGCCAAGCCTAACATTTCAGCCTTTTATTTTCTAGGCCGCACCCTTTTACAGTCCAATTCTTGTTCGGGCCTCGGCCTTTTTTCAGTCCAATTCTTGTTCAGGCCTCGGCCTTTTTGCGGTCCTTTTAAATTTTGGAACTCGGCCCTTTTACAGTCCATTTTATTTATTTTTGAAAATTAATATACTGGCATTGCTTAACAGACCCCAACTATGTTTGGGTTGTGGCCTTTTTAAGGTCCAGTAGTGTTTGGGCCAAGGACTCTTTCAGTATTATGTTCACATCCAACTAAATACATTTAGCACAAATTCAAATTCCCAGCATTTGAATAACAAGTACACCCAACATTAAATAACAGGTACAACAAGTAAATATACACCCAATTCCCAGCAAGATCAACATTACATCAAAATTCCAAGCAAATTCTGCATTACAAGTTCAATAACATATAAAGCGAGTCGCTGACTGGGGCTTCGAGCTTCTTCGAATTTCTTTGGCCTAGGAACTCCTATAAATGAGAGGGAAAACAGATTAGTCACAAGTACACAAGCACTGTTTGCATCAGTACATAGACACTCGCAAGTAATACATCATTCACTTAAAACATCTAAAGTGAAATAGATACATGACATGACACAGGAGGCAGATGTTGCCAGACAAAGATGGCACTTGTATAGACCTTGAAAAAAACCATACAAGTCAGTGATGCTCCAACACATCACTCATGGACTAAAATAACAAGATAAAGCATCACTAGGGATGCATACTGATTTTACTAATATGTTTTAATTGTCTACTTTGGAGTTAAAGTATCTCTTCACAGCATGCTACACTCTGAACTTAGTGTTGATAGCAACATATGAAGTGAGGAGATTTGAATAGATTTTTCAAATACATGTGCTGGTATGGGGATGCTTCTCTAGAATGATGTACATGTGCATAGATTTTCAAATAAATATGAGGACTCCTAGAACAATCAGAGAATGAATGAATGCGAAAGGCAGAGCATCATCATAGATGAAGGCATCACCAGAATTCGTACTTACACGGAGAGACACTAACATGCGGGAATATGTATGGATTGTCAAAACTTGCATTATCCTACTATCACTAGTACAACAAGCTGCAGGTTGGCATATCCATGAGCCATGTACCTCATGACAGATACAATATATCATCCAATGCTCGACTATGACAAAAATTAAACAATTACACCTCATAAAGGCAAAGCAAAGAATCATGGAGCGAGTAGGAGGGGTAGAAGGGGACCTGAGGAGCTCATCGGTAGTGGTTGTAGCCTAGGCTGAACTTCACCATCACATCGACAGCCAAGGGAGGCAGCCGAGCCTACCAATGCGTAGCCATCATAGGAGCAGTAGCAGTGTAGCACCACCACTGCCGAAACCGGAATTGCTGGAGCGAATCACCATCACATGGGTCACCTCCATCGAAGGATCTAGCAAGGGGTAAAATCTGCATGTTTCAGTACAAGCTAGTGGCGTAAAAAACCAAGCAGTAGCAAGAAGAAGAGAAACTCTAGTAAATGATGATTAGTTGAAGAAACAGGAACTACATTCAGTAGCGATGTTTCCATCATCCTACTATCACCAGTAGAGCAAACTACGGGTTACCATAGTTCCGGAACCATGTACTTCACGACAGATGTATGTAGTAACACAAGACGCATGACACCTAAAGAAAAATTATTCATTCAAGAGACTAGAAATTATACATACAAGTACTGGTGGCCTAAAAATCAATCTACAGATGATAGATAATAATAAACAAACGACAGCAGCATATTTTCTTCATTATATAAAGAGAAACTAACAGACTGTTATGTGCACGCAGATGCACCAAAAGAAACTAAAGACAATTTATCTTAAGGATTCCACATAGCTGCCGAACATGCTTATCATCCAAGGAAAGAAGCATAGCTTTTTCAGGGGAAATCAATCTACAACCCTACGGATATTAGGACTATCTCGGTACAGAATATGAGCATGAGCGATACATCAGGCAGTATACGCGTCTGGAGAGAAAGAATTACGACCCACAATGCTAATAAAGAGTTAACCGAATCTATCACAAAGGAGCGGCCGGAACCAGTACATCAATCACGAAGGAGCGGACGAACCAGTAAAACAAGAGGAACCACCCTAAAAAAATAAGGAAGCGGAGCGATTCTTTGTGGGTCACACCCAATGATTTGCAGACAAATAAATTGGGCCAAGTTTTTTCTCTTTATTGGAGATCGGAGAAGAGTCCTAGGATGAATTATGTTAAGATCAGTATTTCCCACAAAAGTTGATGATGTTCCTGTTCCATATTTTTCTACCAGTATGAAACAAGGTCGGAAAAAAAGAAAAATGCAGAACTAGCCAACTGACAGTACATATGAAAAGGGAAATAAAACAAAGGAGCACAAACCCATAAAGCGTCAAGGTTGAATTTACCACTCTGCGGAACCAAACTGCAGGGTTATTCCAGTTCTATACACAAAAGATTTAACATGTTTTCCTACTGTTATTTACAATGTTTTTATTTTAGTAATTTAGAAAGAGGGGAGATGGGGCACATAACCTTGAGGCACTGTTATGAGGTAGTGCCTGATGAAGGTTGCCCTTTGGGGCGGCAGCGGTAGCTCCGCCAAATGTAGCAGCAGCACCTCCGACTGGCACAGCGGCAGCAGCGGCACCAATGATCACCTGCGTGAGATTTCAGATCATGATTACATAATTTATTTATTTATTTAAGACACAAGCAGCAGCGATAGCTTCTACATTCGCATATATTTCAATACCTACTGCTACTGTCATGTATGTTAAATATGCAAGAGGTAAAAATGACAGTTATGTACATCCATTGCAAACAGACTTGTGAAGAAGAAGATAAACCGCTAATGCACTTCAATCATTAATCCAACATTGCACACAAACCTAGAAAAAAAAGTAATAAACCAGCCGCCCTAATACAGAACATCATTAGGCCCAAACATTTTGCATATTCAAACATGATGCTGCTCTACGACTACATCAGGTAGTTAATACCTCCATGATGCTACAGGTAGAAAATATCTACTCTATCATATGAGTTTGACTGCGGGGTATACAGGGGAAGACGGTAGCTCAGTGTATCCAATTATCCATACAATGTAAAAGGTCGTGAACGTACTAGACGCAATATTATCACCATTTATAGTACAATAAACTCAGATCTTACAGAACAAATTGACATTATCAGACAATGCAGGAAACTGTGTGTTTTCTCCCAGCCATATCATACACCAAAAGCATGAAGGAAATATGCCCTAGAGGCAATAATAAAGTTGTTATTTTATATTTCCTTATTCATGATAAATGTTTATTATTCATGCTAGAATTGTATTGATCGGAAACCTAAATACATGTGTGAATACATAGACAAACACTGTGTCCCTAGTGAGCCTCTACTTGACTAGCTCGTTGATCAAAGATGGTTAAGGTTTCCTGATCATGGACATGAGTTGTCATTTGATAACGGGATCACATCATTAGGAGAATGATGTGATGGACAAGACCCATCC